>JAJMBP010000001.1:0-631694 GCA_030565345.1 Suhomyces coccinellae | reverse complement strand
ACTGATTTACTATAGTCAGATAAGAATATTTACTTTATAATTCTATTCCCATATATTATTGTAATAGGCTAACTTGGTGGATACACTACTTCCTACAGTATCCAATCCTGATCCCATCTTCGTGAATTAACCACACCAAGCTCAATGTCTTTGAATATGAAACCTTAAATAAGCATTCGACTCACAGTAAAACAATATTCCGCTAACTATGTAATTACTTCTTGTTCAACAAATGTTTCACATCAACAATTTCCAAAGCAGCCGATGCAAAGTTATTTAATTATGAAATCAACTTATCTTCAGGACTTGATGAATACAAATCTTTTGAGCTAAAATTTGAATGCTTTTCCAACTCGTAACTCAAGACAATCCTCTCTTCAGTAAAGCTTCACACCACTGTATCAGAATTCCAACTGAAACGTTGTCCTGCACACACAACAATATAAGTGTCGTGATTTTTCAATACATACTACCTTAACTTCATTTATTCACTCGTTACTTCAGTATGCTCGAGAAATTGGCGATAGCAACGTATGGTCTGTATGGAAATTGGTGGTTTATTGAATGTTTCATGTGTTAATTTCCCGTTTAGACTCGATTAACTGTGGTGGTGGGTTCCTTTCTTGCTCTCTTCACAGTGTAATCCTCTGTTGTTCTAGGGATTCTGGCCGTTTTAATGAAGAGACCTGAGGTAGTCCGCAGATTTGAATAAAACCTATACTGCAATACTCAAGAAAACGTTACACGTTACTGGGTGTCTGATTTCAGGTGCTGGTGTGGCCAACTGGAACATACCATGTTCCTTATTAGTGTACTAAAATATGGGTTCTGCCTACTAAAGGAGGACCAATGGTCTCTCAAAATGCAGAATTCTTAGTATTTCGGCCCGTACATTATTCAACCATGCTGTATCTGTCAATTGGCCCCAGAATGGGCATGTCAAGCATGTACGGTTTATTTTATTGGTTTTGTTTTCCTGGAGGGCCCTGTGCCCCAAAAAGAGGTCTTTCAGAACTGGACGGCGTGGGAAGAAGTGCCTCCGTCAAGAAGTGTGGCTTCAAGGTCAGCCTGAGCTTGGGCTTCCTTTATGTGATGGTTGAACCATTGTGGATCACATGAATTCTTAACATTAGTGGCGGCCTTCTTTTTCAACTGCGTCGTAATAGCTGTTACTTCTCATAAAACCTTTCATGTGGAACTCGGGATCCTCTTTCCGCGGTCAAGTCCTTCAGGTGGCAACAGTGGTACTTACGCTTCATTTAGTGAAAGAGCATCGAAGAAAGGGCTACGAGGATTATGGAGATTGGGCTACTCTTTGCATTTTAAGAAAGTATTTTAGGCTATCCTATTCGAGAGGATTGATCCAATGCCGAGTGGCATGTTAAAAGCTTTGAGCTGGCAACAGTTGGGTGCAAAAAGTGCTCTTCAAGTCTCTGTATGAATTGTCCACTGCGTTCATTATTGCTGAATTCTTGACTTACAGCTGCTAATTTATTGAGATAGAGTGATTGTGGGGTTTTGTACGTATTGTGGAAGAGAAAAGACTCGACTAATTTCTACTAACATTTTTTAACTCGGTTCTCCATAAATCTGGAGCTGCTAGAGTTGAAATAATATAGCAGCACCCAAGCTCATCCAGTTGAGAAGTGGTGTGTGGTTACTCGATACATAAGCTTGAAGACGTGAAGAATCGTTACTTTGGATGATTCAAAAACTTACAATTCGAACTAAAGGTCAAGAATTTGATCAATACAAAAAACATGAAAATAACAAGATTGAATAAATAGATCATTCTAACCCGTCTTAGAACTTCGGGTGTTCTATACTCAAATCAAAAAAACCATAAGACTTCAATTTGTAGATTCATAGTAATTGTTCAGTTGGATACTAAACTTTGAAACTTGCAAAGAAATGCAAAATCTATTCTTTTATCAAAAGAGACTCTTCATTAGACTATAATAGCTTAATTTTCTTTAACTTTCCATGCTTCAGTTAGTTTTCATATTTCATTGGTTATGAGCTATTAGCTAGAAGTTATATTTGCAGCTAGTTCTTTTTATTCAGGAAGACCCAACTTCACAACCACCCGCCAAATATTAATGTATGGACATAAATGACACTGAAATTGGAATCTTCAGCCCCAATTAACTCTACTGCTGAGTCTTACCGGAATTTGAAGCATCCCAGACCCTCTAATGCTGCGTCTTCCAAAAAGCTATTGAATTACCAGAAAACTCAAGGCAAGCCACCAAGCCCAAGCAGAAATTCTATTGTGAATAACATCAGGAAATTAATCTTAACCAATGGATCAAAGTGGGGAAGTTTCAAACCTCGAAAGTCCTTTATTTGTGAATGTTGTGGTCGCCGTTTTACTAGCAAATCCAGGATATTTCTTCACTTACACGCATTGCAAACAAAAGGTAGCCTTCAGAGAATACTGATTAAAGAGTTGGAAAGCCCTTTGGAAGAGAACAACTCACAATTCTCCATCTTAACTTCTGACGGCTTTGCAGAAGGAAAGAGTTGATATAATCAGAATTACGAGAGAGCTCTGTTCTATTCTGGCAACTTCCGAGTCCGCAATATGCTATCATCAAACTTATTTACAATGCTTGAAATTTCATATCATTACATTAATCCTGGTTATTTATTTACATGCTGCCACTTCATTCATCATCGCTCTCTTCGTCAATGTTAAAACCAAAACTAAACTGCTTTGGAGCGTCGTCGCCATTTGTCTCTAAGGTGACGAGCTTATCCCACGCTTCACTTCTTCCCTCTTTCAACTCTTTGGCCTTGCGCTCAATTTTTATCAAACTGTTCAATGCTTCTTCCAATTCTTGTTTCTTTCCAGTAGCCCGCAACAAAGCTTGGAACAATTCGAACACGGGCATTGGTGGTAAGTTGGCTATTTCACCGCAATCTTCGTTTTCTAGTTTATCGTCAAATTCCATCAACTCGTACTTATCTTTATATTCCTTAAGTTTTTCGAACTCGGAATCTTCAATGCCTTCTTTGTTGTTGAATATATGATCGAGCACTTGCTTGACGTTCTTAGGACGGAAACCACTGATTTGAGACAGCTTATTCTTGAGGAAGTTCAACGCATTGGCCAATTTAGAACTGGGAACAAAATTCTGAGTCAATGCAACGGAATCATCCAAATTAATAACTGAATGCCACCATCCTGATGGCACATACATGCATTCTCCTGGAAACGTTACTCCGATCAAGCATTCCTCGATTTTCAAAGAATCGTTGAAGAATCCGGAAATAACCCATTCAGCAATACCCACTGGTGAAGTAACTTCACTTTCCTCGTCATCAGTTCCAACTCCAGGAGGAGTGATATGAGGTGGAATCATTACCCATAATTTCCTACCAGTCAATGCGGTGTTCCAAGCAGACGTATAGTTGGGATCTTTATGGAAAGTTGAACCAGACCTTTTTGGACCAACAATTAACCAGGCATGGTCGGGACGACAATTTACCCCTTCCGCCACATTTAAAATTGTGAACAAATCATTCTGGAATATCTGGGGTGGTGTATATTCACTTCTCAAGGTTTTCATGGCCTTGCTGCTGCAGTCAAATAAGTACAATGGATTCTCGTCACGGTTATGCTTTAAATAATCGTTGTAAAGGGAAAGATCCCATTCCACGGCTTCTTGCCTGAATTTAACGTTGGGAAATCTCGAAAGCAAGTATTGAAAATCCCACTGTGGCCATCTAGACTCCAGATTATTGGTTAAAATGAAAGGCTCGTTATGATAACGGGAATTGAAGTCCTCATGGCTCATTTCTGCTTCTGCAATACGAGGAATTCTGCCTCTAGGCAACTCTTTCATGCAGTTATTTAATGCATCTTGGTGATAAATGGTCTCTTCCTGAATGATCTTGTGGAAGATCTTCTCATAGTCTATTTGGGAACATTGGAATGGACGATACAAGGTATCTGAACACACTATATTATCTGGAAGCTGCAATTGGGCTTCCTGTGACTTGTCTATCTTCAACACGTTGCATCTCCATGAGCCATACCACTTGGACTCTTCCTGGCCCTCCTTGAGACCCTTGATGTAAAGCTTCTTCCATATTTCCTCGTCATAGAGGTAAGCATACATTACTCTGGAGGTATGAGACAAGTTCTTCAATGAGGCAACGTCATCTACTATAGATAAGAACGTCATGAGCATATAGTCGGAGAATTTGGCAAAATCACCCATTTGAGCTTCTCTGGACAAGGCCAGTTCCTGGTTTTTGACTGGCAAAAAGGCATTTCCGCTTGGCTTCACATTCAAAGGATGTCTGGTGCTTCTGCTGAAAAGTGACACATTGCGTGGATTGTCTGGATATCTTTCTGGATTGGGTTTCCTTTTCTTAGTTTCTGGAACTCCTGGAGCTTTGGAATCTTCCGAAATGGTAGGTTCTGGTGGAACTGGATGCGTCATTCTCCGTTATCGATGTTATCTCCACTTGAGTTCAAGGCTCATCATCTCATTTTTCAGACAAGCATCATCTGATTTTAGGATTCGCAACTGTCACAAAGAAGACGAGATCAAAATCTAGGGAACAAATAGCAGAATCATAGAGTTCATAGGGACAGAGTTCTACTATGAATTGGCTACATTGATAGGACTGGTGGAATTGTATGGCTCTCTCTCTGATTTTTTGTCCTTAATAATTTTACTGTGTTCGCAACTACTGCGTTATCATTAACGTATTGTGACTTTAACGGAAATTCTCAAAGAATAGTACCAAAGCATACTGGTCCTTTCTACAAGGAAGATCTGATGAGAGAAATAGATTAATCCTGAAATAACCACCGCAAATTAATTTCAAGAATAATCAAACACTAGGATTAAATGAGTTTTTTGGAAGATTTTGAAATTATTCCAAAATTCCTTCAATAGGTATGTCATCACTCCCAACCTACTACCACGACATAGCGTCCTCATAATATTCCACACAATCACCCCACACCCTTTCTGCTTACCTCAGCTATAGGTCACAGAGTTAGCTGACGTTGAAAGCACAGGTCATACCCCACCAAAAAGTCCTCCATGGTGTGCCTCTATGCGAAAAAGTAACCTGATATGCTCATCTTTAGAACTCCACCATTAGTCAGAGCATACTCCACAAGGCTTCGTCCACTAATCACCAAGATAGCCACTACATCTAGAACTATGAGTACCAAGCCCGACCAGCACGAGGAACCACTTATCTTCAATCCCGACACATACCAATATACCAAGGGCCATTTGGCTGAAGGCGACGTCAACCCCGACCCTTTCAAGCAGTTTGACTTGTGGTTCAAGCAGGCGCAGAATGAATTGCCCCAAGGGTCGGAAATCATCCCCGAATCCACCACCTTTTCCACCGCCAGGTTGCCTTCAGGAAGAGTGTCGTCGAGAATCGTCTTGTTGAAAGAGTTGGACCACTCCGGCTTTATTGTGTATTCCAACTGGGATAATTCCAAGAAGAGCAAGGACTTCGACTCCAACAAGTACGCCTCTTTGACGTTCTTTTGGCCCCACGTGCAAAGACAGGTCAGAGTCGAGGGCTTGATGGAAAAGACCGACAGAGAAACCACCGAGAGGTACTTCAACACCAGGCCTAGAGGCTCCAAAATCGGAGCATGGGCCTCTCCACAATCCCAAGTTATCCAGTCCAGAGACGAATTGAACAAGCTCAATGAAGAATTCACCGAGAAGTTCAAGGACTTGAGAGAAGACGAGATTCCATGTCCTGATAACTGGGGTGGAATGCGGATCGTTCCTTTGGAAATCGAGTTCTGGCAAGGAGGCTTGAGCAGACTCCATGACAGACTCACCTACATTAGAGAAAAGGGAGAGGATAAGTGGAATGTTGTCCGTCTTGCCCCATAGAGGAAGGATAACTAAAAGACAAAGGGTAGGATTAAGAAGCGCCGGAATGGATATTCCAGCCATTGCTAGCCAATCTCGGCCAGCCTGGACAATTGTGACCATTATTTCTGCCTCTTGCTCTACAGCTGTCTCTTGGCTCATTGATTACTGGAGACGCTCCAGACGACGTATATACATGAAATAGACTCTATCATCATCACTTAGTATGCTTCAAGTGGTTCTTGTCGAACGGCAAGGGCAGTTCTCTCTGAGGAATCCACTTCTTCTCTTCCATTCTGATCTTGTCATCAGTCAAGTACTTGCCAGGGTACACCAACTTCTCGTCCACGGGGTCCAAGTTGGTCTGAGGCTGCTCTGGCTCGCCGAGCAAGCCGTTCTGGCGCTTTCTGGTCTTCAAGAAGGTTCTGATTTCGGCGAAGCAGTTCATGCACATGAAGTGGGATCTCTTGACATGGCCACAGGCAGGACATCTCACGATGTTGTTGAGGTCCTTAATCTGCTTATCTCCAGGCGTGTACAACTTGGTTCTGTGTCTTCGCTTGGACATCTTCTTCTTGGGAGCAGCTCTGAGGATGGCGCCGTTGTCTATCATGAATGGGGGAACTCCGTTGTTGTTTTCGATCTGTTCTCTCAACTCTTCCAACCTTCTGTCGGACGTCGGAGAGCGGGAAAAAATGCTATTTATGGAGAGGGCGGGGACGCGGGGCAACCAGCCCCAGAGACCATGCGAGAGGGCGGCGGCGGAGCCGACGGAGAGGGCCAAAGACATGATGGTGGTTATAGAGGTCGAAAATTTTCACTACATAGAGAGAGCACGATATTGATCATGTGACAGGGGTCATGTGCACAGTAGCATGTGACGTAGATCACGAGATCACAACTCCCTCAGCTGATGATCCTGAACACGTGACCCACACGAAACACCGATTTCATCTACACGTGATGCCAATCACGTGACCCACTTTGACGAGGTCGTGCCCCAGACGCGTTATACAAAATAACCGACAGCTGTCTGTAAACACCAACTCCCTTACCATGTCTGCTGTGGAAGAGCCAAAGAACACGCTTCCTAAGAAATATGTCGGTTTCGACACCATCACCACCCAGATCGAAAACAGGCTCTTGAAGAGAGGGTTCCAGTTCAATGTCATGGTGGTGGGCAGATCAGGATTGGGAAAGAGTACTTTAGTCAACACGCTCTTTTCGTCCAAGTTGGCCCAATCCAACGGCAGAAAGCACACCAGTGAGCCCATCGAGAAGACCACTGAGATCAAGGTCAGCTCGCACAGCTTGGTGGAGAACACCGTCCGGTTGAACATCAACGTGATCGACACGCCCGGCTTTGGCGACCAGATCAACAACGAGAAGTGCTGGGAGCCATTGGTCAAGTACATCAAGGAGCAGCACTCGCAGTACTTGAGAAAGGAGTTGACGGCGCAGAGAGAGAGACACATTCCCGACACCAGAGTGCACTGCATCTTGTACTTCATTCCACCCAACGGCAAGAAGTTGAACCAGTTGGACGTGCAGGCGTTGAAGAAGTTGAGCGAGATCGCCAACGTGATCCCCGTGATCGCCAAGTCCGACTCGTTGACCCTTGACGAGCGTGCCGAGTTCAAGAAGGTGTTGCAGAACGAGTTCATCAAGTACAACTTCAACATCTACCCCTACGACAGCGAGGACTTGTACGACGAGGAGAGACAATTGAACGAGGACATCAAGTCATTGATTCCCTTTGCCATTGCCGGCTCCGAAAAGGAGATCCAGATCAACGGCGAGCTCGTCAGAGGCAGAAAGACCAGATGGGGCGCCATCAACATTGAGGACGTCAGCCAATGTGAGTTTGTGTTCTTGAGAGACTTCTTGACCAGAACCCACTTGCAGGACTTGATCGAGACCACCGCCTTGGTCCACTACGAGAGCTTCAGATCCAAGCAGTTGATTGCTTTGAAGGAGAACGCCAGCAACCACCCCAACAGACTGTCTGCTCCAGTCACCTCTCAACAGTCTCAAAGTGATCTCAATGGCGCTGCTCGTGCCTGATTCTTTTCGTGTATTCAGTGTTCGTGTGTACCGGAGGCAAGTCCCGGGCCCAGTATTTAGTACATCAATATTCCATTTCATGTCATTCTGTTTGAATTAACGTAGATTTAGGGAGTCGCCAAAGCGTTACAACAACGTAACTGAACTCTAGGCATTGTTCTAGCTCTGTATATACATGTATTTTTCACTTGTAGTCAAATGACCAACTAATTTAACCCTAAAAGCAGGTATTAATAATTACTGATAATGATTTCGATACAGCCTTCTATAAAAATGTCCAAACGATGTTGATATTTCATCCAACTCTACCTCATCACGTTATCTAGCTATATCCAATCCTTAATTCCACACTTTAGATCTGTTTTGTTCCTTTGTCGTGCTTGGGCTTTCATTACTTCTACTTTTCATATACCGGACGCGTCGCGTTTTACCACTTTATACATAGCATCTTGAGACTCTTTCTCGAATAACTCTACATAAAACCGTCATAATGGGTGTTAAAGGTATGTTTCGATTACTAATTCAAGGGAAGAAATCGCTGGATCAGTTTTCCTAAGCATTTTATCTCCACTTGGCCAATTTTTCAGTCATGGACTAACCCCAGGTCTCAACCAACTTATCAGGGAACACTCCCCCAACTCGTTCAAGGAGTTCCAATTGAAGAATCTCTTTGGCAGAAAGGTTGCCATTGACGCCTCCATGTGCTTGTACCAGTTTTTAATCGCAGTCAGACAGTCAGACGGCCAACAGTTGACGAATGAGAACGGAGAAACCACTTCCCACTTGCTGGGACTCTTCTACCGGACCATCAGACTCGTGGAAAACAACATTAAACCCGTGTATGTCTTCGACGGAAAGCCACCTGTGTTGAAGGGAGGCGAATTGGAGAAGAGATTGTTGAAGAGAGAAGAGGCCCAGAAGCAGATCGATGCTATCAAGGATACAGGAACCGTGGAAGAAGTGATGAAATTCGAGAAGAGATTGGTCAGAGTGTCCAGAGAACAGAACGACGAGGCCAAAAAATTGTTGGAGTTAATGGGAATACCATTTGTGGTGGCTCCGTGTGAAGCTGAGGCCCAATGTGCCGAATTGGCGAGAGGAGGCAAGGTGTTTGCTGCTGCTTCCGAAGATATGGACACGTTATGCTACGAGCCTCCATATCTCTTGAGACACTTGACGTTTGCAGAGGCCAGAAAGATGCCTATTGACCAGATCACATATTCCGAAGCCATGGAAGGCTTGGGTCTTACCAAGGACGAGTTCATTGACTTGTGTATTTTATTGGGGTGTGACTACTGCGAAACCATCAAGGGGGTTGGACCGGTCACAGCCTTCAAGTTGATCAAGGAACATGGTTCTATTGACAAGATTGTGGAATGGGTCAACAGCAATCCAGAAAAGACTAAGTATAAGATCCCCGAAAACTGGCCTTATGACGAAGCCAGACAATTATTCATGAGTCCCGAAGTTCTTCCAGCCAAGGATGTCACATTGAAGTGGAAGGAGCCAGATTTGGAGGGCTTGATTGAGTACATGGTCAAGGGAAAGGGCTTCAGTGAAGATAGAATAAAAAGCGGTGCTGAAAAGTTGAAGAAGGGATTGAAGTCGGGAGTTCAAGGGAGATTGGATGGATTCTTCCTGGTTGTGCCATCAAACAAGCCAAAAAAGAGGGAAACTGATTCCAAAGCTTCCAAGGCAAAGAGAGGCAAGAAGAAATGATCTATATGAATAGAAAGAGACTTAATTAGGCCATACTAGAATGCTAGTATATATCTGTACATTATTTAATCAAACATTAAAATACATTAGAAGCTTGTAAAGTGAATGTTCGTAATGACTCGCTTGAAACTTTTCATAATTTGAAGCAAAATAAGTGAAACTACAAGTATTCAAAAGATGGAATTGAAAGTACTGGTTGTACCAAGGGGAGCAGCACACTACAACAATCAGATTTGTATCGTAAATTACTACTAGTCATTCTAATAACATATCAGTCCTTGGACTTGGGCTTCTTCTTTTCAGCTTCGGCCTCCTTTTCGGCCTCGATCTCGTCCACATACTTCTTGATATCTTCAATGGTCAACTTGGTGATTCTGTTGCCGGACTTCAACACAGAAACCTCGATGTTTTTGGCACCAGTCTGCACCACCTCCAACAACGACTTCACCGTCAATTTGATGGTCTGCTCGTCGTCCAAGCCCTCCTCATAGTGCTTCTCCAAGAACTCTCTCACGGTCTTAGACGATCTGCCGATGGCACCGGCCTTCCATGCATTGTAGACACCTGAGGGCTCGGTCTGGAACAACTTGGGCACGGTGTCGTTGCTGTCAAAGCCGGCAATGATGGTAGCAATGCCAAACGGTCTGACACCTCCCGACTGGGTGTACTTCTGCTGCACGCCGGCCACGTATTTGGTCAAGTATTCGATGGAAACGGCATCCTCCAATGTCAAACGGTGCGATTGGGCCTCCACACGGGCCTTGTCCACCAAGATTCTGGCGTCGGCATTCAATCCGGCAAATGCTAACAACGCATGGTTATCGACCTTGCATATTTTGGAGGGGGTGATCCGGGGGTCCTGCAACTTCAACGTGGTTCTCTTCTCACATCCTAACACCACGCACTCTTTGCCCTTGACACCCACGGCACAGGTGCCTCTTTTGACGGCTTCGGAAGCATATTCGACCTCTGTTGTGTTAGTACGGCGGCAATTGGGGCCTCCAACGTGTTACTTACGGAAAACGTGTCCGTCGGGCCTGGTTGTTAGTATATGACGGTGGCGAGTAGTCTGAAGAAACCTTCCAGAAAAAGGCGAAAAAACGGGCAAATTGGGCCCAGATTTCGGGCAACACTTACGAGAAAATCGACAATGCACTATCGTAGCCACTCATGGTAGAACTGTAGGGGGATGATGGGCTGGGAAGAAGAAAGGTGAGTGTGTTGGGGTTGGAGTTGGATTTCCATTTGCCTCCTGCGCCGGCTGTGTGCAGGACACGAAATTGACCAGGTTCCATATCATCACTTTAGAGTGCAAGAAGAGGACGGTAACTGAGCTGTTTCTAGAACCCGCTGCCAGATTCCGAGCATACGACATGGCCAAGGCCCCCAAGGCCCCCAAGGCACCAAAAGCCCCCACACGGATCCCCCACAAGGACCACTATGCCCGCATGCTGTACCTTTTTCAGGCCTCGAGCCAGATGGCTCTAGACCCCCGTTACGAGGTCTTGTCCCGAAACTACGGGCGCACGATGGATGCGGTGGCCAAAAAGACCGTGACCAAGATGTTGCCGGCCGTTAAGAGGCAGATGTGCAAGAAATGCCACACGCACTTGATACCTGGGCTTACATTGGGGGTGTATGTGGAGAACCAGTCCCGGGCCCAGAGCCCGCAGAATGAGGTGTTGGTGCATCAGTGTATGCAGTGTGGCACGCCGAAGCGGTTTCCCGTGGGAAGGAACAGGGAGTACCTGTTGTTCAGCGAGAAGGAGGGAGTTAAGACCTCCGCAGAGTAGAGAATGAAGAATGGAGGAAGAAGGAAAGAAAGAAGGAAAGAAGGAAGAGAATGAAAGAGATATAGAGAGATGGCGATAATAGGTGGGGATTTACTAATTTACTGTCCAACAAGTAGGTAAAATAACCGTTTTGAGGATAGCCAACCTGGAGCCAAATACTGAACCAAATGAAAATTCGGGTTTCAGATGTCAGCCAAGAGAAAGCAACTCAGAAAGGGAAGGAAGTTAAGGAAGGAGCTAGACGCTTCATCTCCTTTCTCCTCGACTGCCCAGGAACCAGTTATAGTACAAAGCCATGTTTCATTATTCCACTTAACGTGCCTTCCATCTATTTTCAAACTCGGATCTTGCTACTACTGAAACAAAGGCAATTAATAGAACTACTTCAACTTCAGCTTTAATTTCTTAGGTCCAACTAGATCCATACCAACTACAGGATTTTCAGGAGAATCTTCTCCAGCTTCAAAGCATCAAAAGCATATAATTTTAGCATTATTCATACCAGCCCTAAATCAATTGATCAGATAATCAATTCGAAGGATTAAATCAATCCAAACCAATTCAGCAGCATCACGGAATATATCGATAATATATTAATATTAATCAATTAACTGTACCATCAGAAAAAATTCAATTAGTATAATCAATGATCAGACCAATTGTCAGATTCCAGTAGTCCTCTATTCCTTAGGTCCGATCATCTTCTCGGGACGCACCCACTCGTCGAACTCGGCCTCCGTCAACATGTCCAACTCCAAACAGGATTGCTTCAAGGTCAAGCCCTTCTTGTGAGCGTTCTTGGCCACCTTGGACGCATTGTCGTAGCCGATCTTGGGGTTCAATGCCGTCACCAACATCAACGACTCGTGCAACACCTTAGCGATCTTGTCTTCGTTGGCCACGATGCCCTCGACACAGTTGAGGCGGAACGACTTGCAGGCGTCGCCAAGAAGACGGATAGACGTCAACAAGTTGTGGGCCATGACCGGCTTGAACACATTCAATTCGAACTGGCCAGAGGCTCCAGAAAACGTGATGGTGGTGTGGTTGCCCATGACTTGGGCACACACCATGGTCATGGCCTCACACTGGGTGGGGTTGACCTTTCCTGGCATGATAGACGAGCCAGGCTCGTTTTCGGGCAACGACAACTCGCCGTAGCCACATCTGGGGCCAGAGCCCAAGTAGCGGATGTCGTTGGCGATCTTGAACAAAGACACGGCCAAGGTGTTCAATGCGCCCGAAGCCTCGACAAAGGCGTCATGGGCCGCCAATGCCTCGAACTTGTTGGGAGCCGTGTGGAACTCCAAGCCGGTGAGCTCGCTGACCTTCTGTGCCACCTTGACGTCGAACCCAGCACGGGTGTTCAAGCCAGTGCCCACTGCAGTTCCACCCTGGGCCAAGAGCGACAACCGGGGAAGCACCTGTTCGAGACGGGCGAGGCCAAAGGTCAACTGCTGCGTGTAGCCCAGAAACTCCTGGCCCAAGGTCAAGGGAGTGGCGTCCTGGAGATGGGTACGGCCGATCTTGATGATGTGGTTGAACGCCTCGGACTTGGCTTGGAACGCATCGCGGAGTTCACGAAGACGGGGCACCAAGTGGTGGGAGATCTCCACCACGGCGGCAATGTGCATCACTGTAGGGAAGGTGTCGTTGGACGACTGTGACATGTTGCAGTGGTCGTTGGGATGGACTGGCTTTTTGGAGCCTTTGACGCCGCCCAAGATCTCAATGGCTCTGTTGGAGATGACTTCGTTGGCGTTCATGTTGGACTGGGTGCCGGAACCGGTCTGGAAGACCACCAATGGGAAGTGCTCATTGAGCGAGCCGGCGGCAACCTCGGCGGCAGCCTTCTGGATGGCACCCGAGAGCTGGGGGTCCAAGATTCCAAGCTCTTCGTTGACAGCGGCGGCAGCCTGCTTCAACACTCCGAAGGCCTTGATCACAGGAACTGGCATCTTGATGTCGCCAATGTCGAAGTTGGCCAAGGAACGTTGCGATTGGGCGCCCCAGTACTTGTCATTGGGGACGGAGATCTCGCCAAAGGCGTCGGTTTCGATTCTGGACATGGTTGAAGAGGAAAGAAGGTGGAGCGACTTTTTTATACTTCGGAGTTTCCCGGCCAAAATCGGAGTAAGAGTGGGGGAGAGAGAAAGGGGAATGGGTGGAAATGGGGAAGGACGACGGAGGGAACCGGAAGGTATGTGTTAGCGGAGACGTTGGAGATGTTGAAGAATAGGAGGATGGGAATATTTAGGGATTTCATTCAGGAGACGTGGAAATTGGGGTGGAAATTAACTATGTGCAATTAGAAGTGAAAATTAACTATGTGCAATTAATGTGTGCAATTAGTACGAGAAAAGTAATAGTGAAAAGTAGGAATATGAGCAATTAAATGGCAGCTATAGAGATAAGCGTGAGATAGAGACGAGGTGCATTATAGTTGGAAGGAGTTAATGCAATTTTGTGGATCGAGAATTATACTTTATAGTGTTGTACAAATTAGAGTTTACCGGTGAAAAATGGCAGAATATGAGAGACCGATAGTGATAGAAAGAGTTGACTTCATAAGGGAACATAGATTTGAGCAAGAAGTGAAACAGAGCAAAAGCGGGTTTAAATCATACTATGTATGGTGAATTGGAAACGATAACCCCAATTGGAACAGAGCAGATAATGGTAGATTGTAATAATTCGTTGAAAGTTCATACTTGGGTATAGATAGGGTTAAGAAAGAGAAGCAATACTATGGGTAGGACAAGACGTCATCAATTCTGCAATAGCATAATTACACACTGAAGTCATCTAGATTGTTCGGGAAATGGGCCGCTAATTATTGTACTATATTAGATGTGAGAGAACACTATTTAGTGAATGTTGTATTTATCCATTAAAGTAAAGCATAGAGTGCATTGGAAGATGGTCTGCTTAATATCGGAGTGTATCTTGTAATATGTCTTTATCATTAATTGTAGTATTGAATCGAGAAGTTTTTGTGGGGTTAAACGGATCGATCTAGATCTACATTTGCCACTCGTAGAAGAAGAGAATGGAACGGCCCAGCAGCATAATTGTGCTTAAATTAGACGTGTAGTCACATTCATCATACTGCCCACGCTCTGCTGGATCCACTTGGAGATTGGTCCTGCTTCAAAATGTCTAAATCTTTGAAAGTACTGATTTTTGACTTGATCCCCGAATTCTAATGATCTTGACTCTTGTAAACATCTGAAGGACTTGACCATTGAATGCCTTCCCAGTTTTGCTCGTTCTTCTCGTCTCTTCTCGCTCCACCTTCCTCCCCACTACACTACTCATAAGTTTCGTATATTCACAAACATCACAAGAACTTCGACGCCTGGACCTTCTGCTGCATTCTTCTCGGAGGCTGCACACGGGCACCCACGAAGTTGTACTTGAATCCGATTTCGTGGGCCAAGATCTCGCCAAAACCCAACATCATGCCATTGATGAAGGGCAACACCAAGTTGATGGCAGACTTCTTTAGTATGTCCCAAATGGAGAAACTGACGACCAATTGGTTCGACTCGGCCTCAGACTGCACCAAGCTCTGGCTTTCTTCCAATTCCAACGAATCTTCGGAGGATAACACAATGACTTCCTGGGGTTTGGTTTCAGACATCGTCAGAGATCCGGGGAAAATGGTGGTGGAAGACGATTCCAAAGAGGCAGCAATAAAGTCCTCGTCATTAGGAGCCGACACCGGCTCCAAGTCCACGGAAACGGGCTTCTCTGGAGTTAAACTGGAGGCGTCCATTATAGAGCAAGAAGAGGTGGAGGGCAAAATAGAGGTGGGTCGGATCACGTGGTATGGATGGCAATTCTGGATTGGGCTAGAATGGGAAATACACGATATACAATGTGGAATATGAACAAGTGGAGGACGGTATGAACTAGATGGATCTAATTTATTGAGCAAAGGAGAAATTGGTATTTGAGAATAGTTAATTTTAGTTAAATCATTTTCTGATTTTCCAGGGTATAGTTAGTAGGCTATAATAATTGTTGAACGAGTACAAACTAAATTATCTTCTACTAGATCTATAATGGCAGTTATGGCCAGATGCTCTTCGGATTCATAAGATAGCTTTTGTCAAGGGGAATCTTCATATTCGACCAGCTCAATAATTTTCTATACCAAAAATGCAATTGGTATAGTCTCTGGCCCACAGTAATAATTAGAATACTATATTCAGATAACCGATCTCGGCTAGATCTAACATTATTGTAACCTCCACCAGTTTCTCTGAAGGATTATATTCCGCCAGTTCTCTGAATAACTATAATCCCCCAGTTTCTCTGAATAACTGTAATCCCCCAGTTTCTCTGAATAACTGTAATCCGCCAGTTTCTCTGAATAATCATAATCCGCCAGTTGTCGGAATAATTATATTTATTCCAGTTAATCAGTTCCACTAGCTCACAGATTTCGTAGCCAGATATTCACATTCCCCCCTCTACTCTTGATTAACATAACATCAATGCCATCAGCTCTACTCTACGCAACTTCGTCGCATTCTTCGTTCAATCATGCATTCTAATTCTTACGGACACCTACCGACAAGCCGGCAGATAATCTCTTCTCCGTCAAGGCGGCGATGATGGCAGCACCAGCACCCGAACCATCTTCAGCAGCAACAATACGAATGGGGTCCTCCGGAGTATCCCACTCGAAAATGTCTCTCAAAGCCTTGGCTGCCCGCTCCTTGAAGCCAGGATACTTGTTGACAACAGAACCGTCAGCAGCACAGTGGGCCGAGGTGTAGCCACGCTTCTTGCAGATGGCGGCGATACCACAGATGGACAATCTGGAGGCTCTTTCGCCGATCAACTCGGCGAAACGACGGATGATCTTTCTTTCTGGGGTGGTGGTTTGGATGCCCAAAACGGTCTGGAACATTTCCTGAACGTCGCTCAAGTTCTCGAATGGGTCCTCTTCGATACGGGCAGGAATCGAGGTGTCCAAAATGAATGGCTTGTTCAAACGGGACCAGTCCTGGTTCTTGAAGATCATGTGCTTGTTCTCGGCAAGGTCCACCAAGATCAACCGCAAGATTTCACCCAAGTAGTAGCCGGAAATCATCTTCTCGAAGGCCTGTTCTCCAGGACGGGGCGACTCCTCGTCGATCTTGACGTCGAAACGGGTACGGGGCAACACCAAGTGTTCGTTATCGAAGGCACCGTACTCGCAATTGATGGCCATGGGCGAGTCTTGCGAAACATCGTCGGGAATGAGTCCCTCGAGCTTGGGCACGTCCTTGACGACCTCGTAGTAGGCACCGTTACAGCCAGTGCCGAAAATCAATCCCATCTTGGCGTCAGGGTCGGTGTACATTGAGGCCACCAAAGTTCCGGTGGTGTCGTTGATTAAAGCCACGACCTTGATGGGAAGCAGGAAGCGCTTGATGGCAGCCTGCAACATGGGGACCACGTCGTGGTTCTCCACGCCCTTGATGTCGAAGCCCTTGGTCCAGGACTTGAGCACACCCTCGTTAATGGAGTTTTGAAGCGCAGGGTACGAGAAGGTGAAACCCAAGGGCAAAGGCTCGGAAACGCCATCGGGGAAGAACTCGTCGAGGAAGGTCTTCAAGGACTCGGCGATGAAGTCCCACAACTGCTCCGACGAGGCAGTTCTCATGTATGAAGGCAATGCGAATTTGGACTGGGTGGTGTCGAAGTCCCGGTTTCCGCCCAAGCGGACCAAGACCACACGTAAGTTGGTGCCTCCGAGGTCGATGGCAAGGTAGTCGCCCTTCTCCTTACCGGTAGGGAAGTCGAGGACCCAGCCGGGAATCATGGGGATGTTTCCGCCCTCTTTGGACAAGCCCTTCTGCAACTCCGACACGAAGTGCTCGGTGATTTTCTTCAACGTGGCCGACGACACGGTCAACTCATCCTCGATGAGCTTGACCTGCTCGAGCAACTGTGGAGGCACGTCTGTGAAGGTGCCTTTTCTTTGCTGTGGTTTTCTGGGACCCAAATGAACCATGGTGATGTAGTATGAAGAGGTGGAATAACTGGGGCAGCCCGCGTTATATAGTGGGGCCGGTCTTTTTCTCCGGCGGCGAGTGGGGCGCGGGGCGTGCGCGCACCGCCATTCCTCTTCGCCATTGGTGGGATCAGCTCCCCACCCGCCGCCAGGACGCCGCCGATGGACGCCGCCGATGGACTGGGGTGGGCCGGCGGCCTGGGGTGGGCCACCCTCCGGCGGTGGGTGCAACTCCCGCGACCATGGGGTGACGGGAAGTGGCCCTATCGACGGGTTGTTCCGAGGCCAAGCCCGGCGTCAGACTATTTTTCCGCGCACGGACCAAGATTTCCCGAAGACCTCTTCAATGGAACAGGTATTGAGCCATGGACTGGCGCCAGGGCTGGTGCTACCGTGGAGTCGGCGCCGGCCACCGCGCCGCTGCTCCCACAGGGGCCCGCGAATTGGGCCGTTGGGCACCGTGCCTGCGTCCCCCACATTACCGGCCAAGCGGGCCAAGGTTCCACGGTGCGACCACAGAAGGTAGTTCCATGGGCTCGCAAGGCTGGCGGTGGGCGTGTGTCTAGTCACGGCTGACGGCCCGTGGAAGATGGAACGATGGAACATCTCGGGGCGTCCAACGGTGGCCCCTCGGATAAACACCACGGCGGAGTGCCAGTGCCCCACATCCCGCAGGCCTCGAGCCCCAAATAATCCGCACCCCGGCCCGTTTCATGCTTCCACATCTCATGATTCGGCCGGTCACTCCACTATGAGCCCCGCAGTTCCCCATAGGGGTACTCTACGGCAGCACAGGTGTCGTGTTGGCAATTGGCGTTTCTGTATTCCTTCACTTTTGTTCCAGAGAATGCGATGCCCCAAGGGTTTGGAATGGCAACTATGAGAATGATATCTGGTAATTCTGCGCATTCTGATCCATTCCAATGTAGCTAGCTAGTGAAGGTGGAGGAGAGATTGCAATACAATAGTCGCTCCAGAATGTCCGTACAACCACTCCATGGTGGTGAAAATGGTGGGGCTTGAGTTGGAGGGTGGCATGTTTAAGCAGATACTGAATCGCGAAAATTATTACTGCGAATGTGGAGTGATTTGGGTACGAGAGTCGTAGAGAGAGAGTCATAGAGAAAGAGATAGACTGGCGAGAAGTGGGTGCAGCGTGTGCATACATTTGCCACTTATTGCGAGGTTTGGTTGGGATTGGGTGTCTTTTTATGTATATTTCTCTCGGATCAATTTTTGGGTTCCAGGAAGTCCTTTGCGAAGACTTCTGGCTCATAATGCTCGAGACATATGGTTTGTAAATTGTAGGGTGTATCATGTGTCATTGGACGATCCGAGGATGGATTCTATGGCAATAATTAAGGTTACGTCGTATCAGATTTAATGTTCTACGGATCTGGGGTCTGTCTAATTCTCCATACTATTCTATGTGCTTTCTCCAGTATTGAGCCCTGTAGGATCTGGCTTGATATATATATATGGCTGATACGATGGTACTAGTGCTTTTCTGGCCTATCTCTGTTGTATCTTTCTTCATGCATCTTCTGCATTTTACTGTGGATCAATATTGATTTTTTGGATGTCTTTGCACTGATTTCAAGGGTCTCTATGTAGCTACTAATTGGTATATTATCCGGATTGTTCTATTCGTTCTGAAATTTAGTGACATCGACACTGGAAATTATTATTACATGAATAAGTGCATATCTTGATGCTAATTACGATTATTGTGATTAAAGATGGCTTGTTACACTAATTGGGTGCATAGATGAATTACATTAATTAGAAGGCGCTCTATTCGTTTATGCCTTTAGTCACACTGTCCTTTAATAAATTCAAGGGCATATTAGCTCGAACTGATCTACAAGAATTAATTCGTCTAAATTATGAACTCTAACATTTGAATGCTTCTGGAAAGCCGGGATATTCATGACTTTTACGAACAGAAATAATGTTCGCCTAACTCATGACTATACATCTCTGAACTACATACAAGTACATCCTCTTTAATGCATCTTCAAGTCGCTTGCTACTCAACAATATTTTAAGATTAGTATTTATGTACCTTTCAATATGCTTGCCCATGTATTCATGTCTATCATCCTATTTCCCTTGTTCCACAAGTCTGCCCTGCAGAATGTGTGGAGCTTTGCTTTGTAAGTTCATATCAGAAACCTCTTCTAAGACATCAGATATTCTCTTCACTACCTCAAAGCGACTACCATAATTCTCTTGTGGATTCATCGAACCGTTTCATATTCTCGCCTACCTGGGCCAAATTCTCCTTGATAACTGCCACATATTCGTTCATTTCCTCGAAATTCTGTTTGCGGTTCAAAAAATCCTGGGGAAGCTTGGTAAGATCTTCATTTCCAAAGAATTCTGACGTGATATCTTGTTTCTTCTTGTCCTCCCCCAAAATCGGAGTTGCTGTCGACAGTTCTGTCTGTGTATTGAGTCGGCTCAAGTGCTTTCTATGGTCGGGCCTGTTTGCATTATTGAGCTGCTGTGTAGAGAGCGCTTCAAGCAACTTATTCTGCAGTTGCTTCAACCTCTTGAGTTCCGTATCGAACTTGTCGTTGAAGAAAGATCCCTTGGCTCTTACTTCTCCCGACATCGCCTTGACATCGTCCAAAACATCGATTTGGGTCCACAATTTGTCCAGATAGGACACGCTGGGCCTGGCAGTGGGGATCTTATCCACTGTCCGTATACTGTGATCATCGTTGGAGGTTCCTATGGCACTACCGGCTGCATCTGTGATGTTTGTATTTGTACGAGAAAGTCTTGCATTGGATCGGTTTTTGGGAAGGAAAGACCCGACAGATGACACCGACGCATTGTAAGAGTGCTTTGGCACGAGAAGCTTGCGGTTGTCCTCCATTCTGGATGTTGCTTAATGATGTCGCTTTGACTGTTCGACTTTAGGAGCAATAAAAAACGATAGGTTTTCGCTCAAAATTGGTGAAGATACTAATTATGGGGCTCTGATGCAAACAAGGTATTATGAAGTCACGATATCCCGTGTTCGAGGTGCTTTTGCTGGTGTTTTCTTCTGGAACTGGGTGACTTCCTTGACTAGTTTCTATACAGGCCTCAATTTATTTTCACGTGACTCAACATGAAAAGTACTAGCTGTTTCCACCACTTGTTCCTCCTCCAAATGGCCCATTCCCGGCAGTCTCTGTCCACCTGGTCAGTGTCTACAGGCTCTGCGTATCACATTTCAGATGAGGAGCGAATTTCCCGTCTTCAACGGCCTTCAAAGGCCCGGGAATTGCCTCCATGGAAAAAGCTCCTCTATCTCAAACAACCATATCCCGACAATTACACCGACAAGTCCTTCTTATCGCAGCTCAAGAGGAACTCCACAGTGGCAGCATACTCTTATGTAAAGTTGTTGGGCGATTTCTCGCTCATTGTGTACCATTTGAGCCGACAACTCATTATGGTCCTCACGTTCACTGGCATATATCTCCAGAAATGGAGTGCCACGGCGCCGGCACTCATCAGCTCTGGTCTTTGCTTGGTGGCATTTCTCATCCAAATCTACATCAGCCACATGTCCTCGCCTTCGGAACGTCCGCACGCCAGAGCTCAACAGGACAACACCAGCATCAAGTCATACTGCCTCATCATACTCATGCTTTCGATTCTTTCACCGGTATTCAAGTCCCTTACCCGGTCCACCTCGTCTGACTCCATTTGGGCCCTTGCAGTGATCCTCTTCGTTGCCAATACCATTCTCCATGATTACGGCATGAACACCACTGTCTCGTCCAGAACGCGTTCTATCGTGGTAGAATATAAGCCTGTGGTATCTACCAACCTCACACTCTCGACTGCGATTGTACTAGCATCGAGACTCAACTCCACGTCCCAGGTATTCTGTTTCGTGCTTTTTTCCATTCTTTCCAACATCCTTCTTCCGTTGTTCGATTTTTACATCAGGCGGCACCATTACATCATGCTCCAACGCTTGATCCTCTTCACAACGTTCCAGGTACTGAACGTGCTCATCTACACCTTGTTGGGTGTAAAGATCTTGTTCTTCTGGTGGATTGGTGCCATGTGCATACTTTTTGTCATGCCGGCCTATTTCTTGTTCATGCAACGGTACAAGAACGAACTCCAGGGTCCTTGGGACCCTGCGAAGCTCTTGATCCGCAACGATGACTAGATTTCGGCGCTCAAGGTGTTCTTTGGCCATTTTGTAAAATATCTGCATATACACATCCACGTAAACGCTCCAATTTTCAAATTTTCGGGACAAAAGTGTTCCCGAGTAATATCACACATCATAACTAGTAAATGAACTCCCAAACACTCCACTCCGCCTCCTTGCTGGCCTTCTACCTCTACATCTCTTTCTCCCTTCTACCCCATGCCGCGACATCGCCAAATGTCGCATGTCGCACTGTCTTCGAAAAAACTCAAGTAACCAAACAACTTTACCCTCTTCCTAAACCCACCGCTTTCCTCCAATCAAACCGATGGTCGACCATTCCAATGACGTCAAGGGCGCTGCTTCAGAAAGCGCCCAGTCGCCATCAACTGGAGCTGGCTCACAGTTGCAGCCACAAGCAAACAGACAGTCTCAGTCCAGAGGCCCACAACCACAATTCTCCCAAGCAGAGTTGAACCGAATCGTCTTGGAGTACCTCAACAAGAAGGGATATCACAAGACAGAGTCCATGATGCGATTAGAGAGCTCCAATACGCCTACGCCCGCAGTTCCAACCGTGACGCCAGCCAACACCAAGTTGGCAGACCCCGGCGAAATCAACGGCGCCAACGTCTCCGATGCGGCCAAGAGAGAGAAGGACTTGAAGGACAAGTTATCCAAGCATGAGCGTGAGATCCGCGACTTGCGTGACAAACAGAATCGCGTAGAGCGGGAGTTGAGAGAAACCAGAGACCGCGAAACCCGCTTGGGCAAAGAGAAGGAATTGAGAGAGTTGAAGGACTTGGAGGAGAAGAAGAAGCGTGAAAATGACCCTGACATATACTACACCGCCTACTCCATGTTGAGAAGATGGGTTGACACCTCGTTGGACTTGTACAAACCAGAATTGTCCAGAATTCTCTATCCCATCTTCATCCACTGTTTCCTCGAGTTGGTGTCGAAAAACTACATCCAGCAGTCCAAGAAGTTTTACGACAGATTCAAGAGTGACCATTTGATATTACACGGAGTGGAAGTAAAGAAGCTTGCCGGTATATCCTTGCCCGAGCACTTGAAGGAAAACGAATTAGCTTTGGCCTACAGAAGAAACAAATATAGAATCATTGCCTCCAAGACCTCTATCAACTTGTTGTTATACTTCTTGCATGAAAACGAAGCTGTGGGAGGTGCTATTTTAATTCGTATCATCAACCAGTACTTGAACCCTATTATTTCAACCACCAAGCCAGACAAAATAGACCAAGAAGGTGAGGCAAACCCAGAAGAGGGAATTCCCGAATATGTGACCAAGACCAATGAAATTGAAAAATTCAACGAACAGACCGTCAAGTTGGGGAAGCTTCCATTAGAACCTGAAGTGCAAAAGGAAATTGAAGCTGAATTGAAAATTAAGGATGAAAAATTATCCACTGTTAACGGAAAGACCCTCGTTGAAGAATTTCTGGAAATGACCAAGCCTGATGCGGACTCCCCTGCCCGCGAGTCCTTGCCATTGCCTCTCAAAGACTATTCGGATATCAAGAGAACGATATTGGCTGTGGAAGATTCGCGTTCCAAGATCAAATTGGGAGCCATTCAAGCTAGTGCTCCTTCGGTGTGTATGTACACCTTCCACAACACCAGTAATGACATGACATGTATTGAATTCAATGAAGATTCCAACATGCTGGCTGCAGGCTTCCAAGACAGTTTTATCAAATTATGGAGTTTGGATGGAAGGCCATTGAAGTCCATATTCAAGAGGGACGTGAACAACAACAGTAACACCCGTAAGTTGGTGGGACACAGCGGTCCCGTCTACGGTATTTCGTTTTCACCCGATAATAAGTACTTGATATCAGGATCCGAGGACAAAACAGTGCGGTTATGGTCTCTTGACTCCTACACAGCATTGGTTTCATATAAGGGCCACAATCTGCCCATCTGGGATGTGAAATTCTCACCTATGGGACATTACTTCGCCACAGCATCCCATGACCAGACAGCTCGGCTCTGGGCAACAGACCATATCTATCCATTGCGGATCTTCGCGGGACACATCAATGATGTGGACGCAGTGGAATTCCATCCCAATTCCAACTACGTTTTCACAGGTTCGTCTGACAAGACATGCCGGATGTGGGATGTACAAACTGGAAACTGTGTGCGTATATTCATGGGCCACACGGGCCCTGTCAATTGCATGGCGGTTTCTCCAGACGGCCGGTGGTTGGCAAGTGCGGGTGAAGACAGTGTGGTGAATATCTGGGACGCTGGATCCGGACGCCGTCTCAAGACCATGAAGGGCCATGGGCGCTCGTCTATCTATTCTTTGGCGTTCTCGCACGATGGCGGAGTCTTAGTAAGTGGAGCTGCGGACAATACAGTTCGTGTTTGGGACGTGAAGAGGCACACCAACGACGCGGGTCCTCAACCTGAAGCATTTTCTCTAGAGAATAATGCGAACGGCGGAGCTGCTGACAAGTCAGGGGCAAATGGCGCCGATTCTGGGGCTAAGGCCAACGAAAAGAGCCGAAAAGAGATTGTGGCCACTAGCGACCACATGACAGCGTACTTCACCAAGAAGACCCCTGTGTACAAAGTCCATTTCACGCGGAGAAACCTCTGTATGGCTGGTGGGGCGTTTATGGGCTAACTGTGTATGAATATGTATTATGAGTGGTACTCTCTGTAGTACCTGGTCAGCATGCAACAGCTCTGCCATTGGTGTAATACCCACGGAAATTCCGTTTGTTCTGCTGACGGTTTCAGCTCTGCCCTTGACGGGGGACGCACCAAGCCAACCAAGTATTTTTGGAAGCTAGTGTACTCCAACCTGGTTGATGTGGACTTTGCAAGGTTGAGCTTCAAATAGGCACTGCAATTACTGGTGCTTATCTCAATTGTTGCTCTTTTCGGCGCTGTTCCTTCCACTTTCTTGCTTCGTTTCCTTGCTTCCGAGCCTCTCCGCAAGAAATAACGCGGTACTGGTGGAGCCTTGTCATCAGTGCATTTATTGTGTCATGGGTGCATCCCCAACTTTAATTTTAAAGAAACAATAGTGACAATTCCACAGGGCCCAGCCACTATTATTGTGGAGGGGCATGCTGCTGCCGGCCGTCCTGATTAGTCCTCCGAGAGGCATTTAATTATTTGCTCTTCTAAATATAGCCAGGAAGGGCTTATCAAGGTTGAGCAAAAGTATATAAAGAGCCGGACCCCTGGTTTTATTGCAGACACCTTTCCCATCCCCTATTAAGTCTACATTCCCTACAATGAAGTTCGCTGTCTCCGTCTTGTCTCTTGCTGCTGTCGTCCTCGCTGCCGGCTCTTCTGAATCTGGATCTGGATCCCACTCCGCCTCTGCTTCGGCCTCCCACTCCGGATCTGCCTCTGGCTCTGGCTCTGCTTCCCACTCTGGATCTGCCTCTGGTTCTGCTTCCCACGCCGCTGCCTCTGGCTCTGCTTCCCACTCCGGCTCTGCTTCTGCCTCTGCCTCCAAGTCCGAGTCCAAGACCGGTTCCAAGAACGCCGGTGCTGCCGTCTACGGTTCTTCTGGCTTGGCCGTTTTGGCCGGTCTTGTTTTGTTGTAAGCAGACGAATTATCACAACCAATAAACATTTATTAGTACGTTGTACACTGATGTAGTAACCGTGGTGGCCGAATAGGGACTCCACCACAAACCGTTCAATTGTTCGCAATTGGAATTGGAATTAGCGAAGTCGGGGCATACTTTCAAATCGGTTATGACTCTGAAATAGCAAATCCCCACTGCACAGGCGTCCGATTACAGTTGCTACATGTGGCAGAAGATACACGCCAGAAGCACATGTGCATAATCCTTCCGGCACGGGCCACAATCAAATGGTTCAATTAGTGAAACACAATTCATTCTATCAATAGTTAGCTACATACAATTGCACCCATTCAAATCCACCATTTCATTATACCACACACGTATACTCCTCGTCTGCTCCCAGAGCTCCTCTCGGCCACGAGGAGTTAATCAAAAGACAATTGGTCATTTTGGGCTCCAGGGCTTAGCCAACAATTAACTTGTGGAGACTGTGGTTGCTGTGGTTGTTTCATTTCGGATTCTGGCACCTACAGCCCACCATCGTTTTTGTGGCATTCGGCTGTGACGTCTCCAGATTCCCAAACAAGCCCGCATCTGCTGTATCGTGGGAACAGATTCTCCAGGTCTTGGCACTGGTATTTTAGTATGGATTCTGACATCTGATTACGCACTGCAGCATTGACGTATCTGGTGATAATGGCACAGCAAGGTCTGGACAGAGTGAAAAGTCTGGCTTCAAGACCAGCTCCCCTCAACTCTACGTGGCACTACGGTGCAGTGTCCGTCATCCGTCTGGCTCCACTCTCCTATTTGGGCCGAGACACGTGCAGACTTCAGACGGGCCGACTCTGCCTCAAGTCGGGCAAACTTGCATGCGAAGCATAATAATTCTGCCAATAATAGGCAGTACACGTCACGTCAGGCGAGACGGTTTCAAAGGTAAGCGAAGGGCATTTGTGTTGTGGCGTATCAGGAGCAACGAGTCTTCTGGTCTCGCTAGTGAGGCTGATAGTCGTATCGATACAAGATTAGGTACCGATACAGATAATAGCCGGTTTATTAGAGATAGCTATCCAGAACCATTGCTACTGCCTATCCGCCGCACCCGGTGGCCCCCCTTTGCCCTAGTTTTACAATTCCTGTTGAAAACACCATGCAAATGCATCAGCTGGATTGGCTTATCATTAGTTGAACTATGGGAGAACGCAATTGATGCATTGGTATGATTGAGTTTATTAATAGATCTGGTTATAAATAGATGGCTGTGAATGAATAACCAGTGTATTTCGGCCCGCGACTGCGGAATATCACGATCTTGGTGACAAGCCTGGTTGGAGATACCGTTTTGAGGCATTTTCATGAATATAATAGAAGATATTGAAGAATAAAAGTATTTTCATACCTTGGTAGAAAGGTTGAAAATATTATCAGCAAGAAATATATTTGGCGTCGTCATTCTTGTCGAGCTAAAAGTTCATTTTTAGCTTTCCCCAGTTTTTCACAAAAATGTAGTAATTTCGAAAAACTGTGAAATTCTAACGGGTTAGATCTCCGAGTAAAGAATCTTGATTTGGCTAGCTCAAATTGATTTAATTGTATTAGCAACTCGAATAGAGCCGCGTACTAAATTATTATTTCGACAACTAATTTGGACTTGACCTACCAGCCGTGTAATTTTGTGATTATCCAGCCATACGCTAGTGTTATTTTTAAATCCTCAACGAAGAACTCAATTCCCGAATACTTTTGCCTAGCCAAAGCAGAAAGATAGAGATTCAACCGGTTAAATTACATTTCAACCGTTGAGTAGATTCTTAAATACACACATCCGTTCGTACCCTCTTCAATGTCTATTTAGATAACTCTAAGTCTACTATTTGCTTTCATGCCACTCACTCAATTTCCCTGGTGCCGATTTTGTAGAAACCACAAAAAATTCAGAAACTGTACTATCATCTTGTTTGGAGCTCGGAATATTTTTAATCTCGTAGAATTAGTCTAAAATTACGCGAGCTAGAGAGCTAATTGCTCATAATCGGAATACACTCAACCTACAAAATGTCTAACTTTCCGATTGAAATAACTGAACGGTGAATTCTCTTCTTCAAATTTTAAGGACAATTTGAAGCGTGAAGTAAAGATCACGGAAAATGATGCCTAGCTGATGCACGACAATCATATTTAATATAAAAATTGGAGGGTCAAGAATAAAGGGAAAGATTTGGCTATAGTTCACAGATCACACGAGGAATTTCAAATATCAAGACCAGGGAAAAGTAAGAAATTCTTATTGTCCTGCTATGATTTCACAATATTAGAGCTGGAGCACAATTTTTGGGTAAGACTGAAGTAGCTTGGAACTCAAAATAACAAAGTCCTTAGGAACTCCAAGTTGCATAATTGAAAAGAAGAAAGTGGCAATCTTTGGGACACCGCATGACTAGCCATTATCTTTGAAGCTCTTTGTTAATCTGGGTCTGCTTTTTTTTGGGAAAGAGAGGGATGGATATTATAGAAGCTAAGAAGGGAAAAGCTCCTTTAATCCTGAAACCTGGGTAGAACCAAGCAAAATAGACTCAAGATGATGATTCTGCCCATGGGTGTCAATAGTGTCTCGTGCCACAGCCAGGAAAGTACATAGTCGTGCTCCCCATTTGCAAATGCAATTTGCTAGACATTATGATGTTCGAAACGGGACAAATGATTCTGTCTCATACCATCTGGTCGTTGTCCCACTTCATGTGCACTTCTTGTATAAACCAGAGTGAAGTATGGACGACCAGTTTCGGGCCTAAAAAGCCAAAACACACCACAACTTCAAGTTGCTACAACTTATTACAATCTTAGTAAAACCCCAGAATCGAGATTCTGGACCCGTCGCACTATTGTCAGGCTTCAGCCTCTACTCGTCCAATTTTGAATTAAACCATATTAAGTTCTTCAGAATTCTTTCCAAAAGGGGGGACGTTCCAGACGCGATGGCAATTTCTACCTCCCCAATGGGCAGTCTTCACCAAAGAAACGGGAATTTTTCAGTATCACCGCAATTTCGGAGACCCAGAAGAACGGTAGGATTTTCGTTCTCCCCTTGCTACCTGACCAGTTCCCACTGCCAGGAAGTGCTCCGAACTGCTCGCTATTGTCTGGAATGGCACAAAGGCTCAGGGTCTGAACCACTGGTTCGCTCCCCACAACTGCACCGATCACGTCACTCCGAGCAGGCTATTTCAAATGCCGAGGAAACACAAACGCCAAAAGAGAAATCACCACACGACAAATATCAAGCGAAACACGCACCGCAATCTGCACTTTGCCAAAACACCAAAGCGTCTGATGCCTTCTTCAACACGACAATATCACCTTATGAATTCGAGCCGTGTCACTGTATAGTTAGAGACTTCTCACGGTATCTTCAGAGCCGTCTCACTGTTTGCTGAAAAACGCACACTGCTCTTTATTTTCAGCCTATCTCTCCAATTTTCGGCACGCTCAAGCTCTGCCTCCTGCGTACCCCTCTTTGGCCGTCGACTCAGCCCTGTGTCACCTCCAGAAAACGGCACACCTCATAGTTCCAGGTGTCTGATCAGACTGATCGTTACCCTTTTGGGACGCCCATTCCCATCTCATCGGCCGGATGCGGAAATAGCGTGCAGCCTGTGCAGGTTCCCCACCTGAACTTTGTGTCATGCTTGTCTGGACTGACCTTCCACCTCCACTATATAAGGCCCCGTTTGCCCAATTTTCCCACCGCCATCCTCCTTACTTCCCCCTTTTCCACCTCCAGTGCCAGAATCCCCACCATGCACTTCCTCCTCGTTGCCTCCGCGCTCGTTGCCTCCGTCCACGCCGCCCTGTCTGCCGATGTCGCCCTCTTGACCGCATTGGTGTCCGACTTGAAGGCCCACCCCCAGCAATACCTCGGCTTCTTGGGCACCGCCGACAACGTGCCCTCCGGCATCACCCAGCTCGCCAGAAACGTCGCTACCTACACCAACCAGGACTACACCACGTTGTTGGACGACCCCAAGATCAACGTGGCCGGCTTCAGAAAGTTTGCCCTGGAGCTCCCCTGGTACTCCAGATTGGAGTCCGAGGCCGGCTTGCCTGTGTCGACGGCGGCTCCTTCGAGCACTGCCGGCGCTAGTGCCTCCGGCTCGTCGTCGGGTGCCAAAATCACCTCGTCTGCCAGTGCCTCTGCCAGCGGCTCGGGCTCCAAGGGCGCCGCCTCCTCCAGCGCCAAGGGTGGCTCGAGCTCCACCCGGGCCGCGTCCAGCTCCGCTGCCTCCTCCTCGCATTCCACCAACGCTGCCGCAGCCTTCATTGCACCAGGCAGCGCTCTTCTTGGCGCCGTGGCCGTGGCGTTGTTGTAGGCTGCGCCCCTCGGACCACACATCTACTCATTAGTGGCCTCGAAACAATAGCACCAGGGCTATTGTGAGGGTCTACCGAAAAGTCTATTTGTCGTACGCGCCGCACCGCGGTGGCCCACGATCAAGGAAACGGGTGGTTGATCTGGATGTCTCGCATGTTTGGAGTCTGTGACTCCAAAGCGGCTCAGAAAGGCCCCATCCGGTCCTCCAGGGCTCTTTTCATAGCGACGTTTCTGAGCCGGGTTGAGATTTCAACCCTCAACCATGATATTATGAAAAATACCACGACTTCCCAATATGGCAATTTGTGTCGTTTATAATTAGTGTTTAGTACACAGATCTGGATGCCAAGTGTGGAGTAGAAACAGAACAGTAAGGTAGTCACAAGCAGATTCAAACGTGGATATAAGCAGTATGAATCAAGGGACTTAGAAAGTAAGACAAGAAGTGAGATAAAGTGAAATTTAGACAAAGGAATAATAGAATATATAATCGAATGAATGCATGTGACCAATAGATGCACAGAACATCATACTAGTTTAAAAACAATACAGACTCTCTAAACGAACTATTTTTCTGCACCTATTGTCCTAGATTATAAGCACCGCCAGAATTTAATCTACGGTTCTAGGAATAGTACCTTTTGTTGAATCTCGCTAGTTATAGGTTTCAATACGGAGATGTAGAACTACAGCTCCAGAAGTTTGCAGAATTCATAGCGAAAATCTTTCCAATAATGAGAAATGGCGAAATACATAAAGTTGGGACTTCTGACTTGACATAGATAGAAGTCTCGCTTTATATTGGCCCATGATTTGCCCTGTATTATTTGCATTAAAATTGATGCTAGATACAAAGTAGCGTAGCATGTACTCACATCCAGCTTGGGACTCTGCGCTTTCATATTGACAGTGTCATCTCTTGACCAATTATGAAGTTGCATCGAGTGTGTTACGTGCTTCTATACGTTGTGAAATGTTCCCATGGACTCGACTCTCTGTTATGTCATTTTCTACTTCAGACTATGTACGTAGCTGGTTTTTCTTCTGCTCTGTTTGTCATATTTTTATGTATCAGGAATGGCCACCAAGTACTTCAGATTACCAGCCTGCAGTGATCTGAGATATCGGCTCCTAATTCCTATCCAGTGTTTCCACAATGCATACCAATTGACTTGGTGCACTCACCAAAACAGCAGGATTCTCCATTCCTTATGTTGCTGTGATGAGCAACATCAAATACTCCAAGTTCCACAAGAAGTTATCAGGGCAGTCCACAGGAATGCTGGAATGCGGCTTGTCGCGCAACTCTCCCCAAATCACGATTGTTCTGTCAATTAACAAGTACAAGTTCTTGTTCAACATGTTCAAGCTCTGCTCAAATAGCACATTTTTCAAAACATGGCCCCGGGAATCGCTCACCGGGAGCCTTTCTGTGGTGGCTGGATCATAGTACAATGGATATGTCGGAGCTTCGTTGTCGGAGCCCAATTTTTTTATCAAATTCTCAGCAAAAACCGTGTCGATGATTATGCTCTCACTTCCTCCATTGACCATATTGTACTTGAAGTGAGTATTTGTGATGTATGCCAAAATATTAATCATTTGCACGATATAAGAGAGACCTGCATTAATTTGCAGGATCTTATCTTGATGTGTAACCTCTTCTTCTACTGATTCTTCTGTTGCTGCCTCGGCTTCTTGTTCTCGAGGTCCCTTGTTGTAGTAACATATTTCTAGTAACTCTCGTAAACTAGACGGGAAAGGAATGCCGACGATGCTGAAACGGACAGTGTTATTTATATTGCTGATAACAAAGATGTCCTTGATGATGTGAGTGAGTTCTTGTAGTTGAGTTATGATTCGAGGGAACACTGAAGTTGTGAGGGACTCTTTAATAGGGTCCACCTGGGCCTGTGCCAATTCTGTCTGACTAATAGACATTTCTGTGATAGAATGCATTTTCTCCAGGCTCAATTGCTTGATATCATTGATTCTAATCTTGCAACTCAATATTCCCGACAGAAAGGCGTCGTTTTTGGATTTCTGACGGGCTATATATTCGTCCAAGGTGGCCACATTGCTGCGAAGCCTGTTAACATTGATGGCAAGATTATTCATCGATGAGTCATTATCAAGAACGTCGATATTACTGGCAATCTGTCTGTCAATCCGATGTTTGGCGAAGATCAATTCTTGTAGAGACCGAGTCAAGTTATTTATCGATCGCAAGTCGTCGACGGTATATGAAGGGATGGGTTTGGTCGAATGTGATCTGTTGGTCTTCTTTGCATGCAACTTTGCAGGGTTGACCGTCAAGGAGCCAGGCAAAGTGAACAACTTGTTGTTGAGATTGAACACCAAGGAATTGGGCAAGAACAAGTCCTCGATATTCTCCATGCTAGTGCCAAAATACTCCAATTTGCGCAAGTCTATACGGACATGCTGAAGGAACTGCCATTGCAGTGGAATTAAGTTGTGGCGGGCCCATACTTTGACGACTATTCTGTGGATCTTGTTTGGTAGAAACGGTAATGAGATTTCACTGAAGGTGGGATTAAGGGAGCATTGGCGGACCTCACTGACATGTACAAGAGTCTCTTTGGAATCTGCAAGATGTAAACTCACAAATGAGTCCAACAATGTACGGTTATTGATGTCAAAGAGCTCCAAATGGGTACCTGGGCGTTCTAGCTCAGGGACAGATTGAATGAGACTCATTCGACGAGGTTGAGCACCCTCAACCGACTTGAATCGGTGTGGCGCTTCATTGGAATGGAGCTCATCGAGGTAGAGGTTTCGAATGGCTATGAACCGTAGGTTTTGGATCTTTCCATCTCGATACATCTTAGTTGTGATAGAGTGACATTAGTGGAGTGTATATAAAAGGGAGGTAGAAGTATAGACGAGAAGAGGATAAATATTAGAAGAGATGTTTTGAGGGGTCCAAGGTGAAATTCAGATCAAAGTAGAGGCAAGTCATATTAGTCAGAAAATTCTAGCAAAGCTGAAGCTATTATGATGGTCAATGGCTGCTATGTCAAGATTTTTTTTGAAATTGAATTTCAGCCGTATCCTGAAGACCCAACAAATCAAGTATGTATAAATTCAATTTGACGTACTTTGACCGGAATTTCACTTCTAATGTAAGGAAATAAATCTACGTAGGCGTGCTTGTGCTTCTGGTTCTCAATTGTATTATCTGCTCCAAAGATGGTAGAAAATAGACAATTGATATGAACTGCTTAATGAGGAATACACCAGGCAGAACAAAGGTACCTGAAACTAATTGGGCCTCCGATTCCAAATTACTAGCATGCATGTCAGTGAGTCTATATCGCTATCTCCTCAAAGATAGATAGAAGAGTATAGACTACGTGGAGAGATTGATAATTAAACAACGCAAAAACGTCTGTATCTACTAATATAGTTGGACAACTATCCCCATGATATCGGTACTGTCATGCAAAACTTGTCACAAATCTACCGAGAACAATGCCATGGCGGTGAAATATGCTACGTACTAGTGAATTACTGTAGAGATACCAGTACTAAATAACATCTCCTCGAAGTCTTAGAGAGATCACACAGTTTTAACTGAGTCCACGGCATTCGTCTCAATAGAAGATGTACTGGCTTGTTCTCAGCAGAAACATCACTAGCTGTATGATCACTAGCTGTATGATCACTAGCTGTATAATTGTTAAAGATAGATGAACTCTAGTTTAGAGATTGATAGCTCACGTCAGATTTGTGCTAATTCCAGCCTCCATTTCACAGGGAGATTGTTTCAGCTCTAAATATTAAATTGTTCCATCTTTTTAGTTTCACTCGAGAGATAGTATACACTTTTTATTAGCACGTAATTTAAGTAGCCATTATATCAAGATGACAACTACACGAACACCAAACCACGCCATCACCACCTCTCACTACTTACCAAGCCTCGCCTCTCGCTAACTTCGCCAATCTGACTGTACCCATGTCAGGGCAGTTGCAATCTCTTTTGTCAGGGCAATCTCGCGGTAATGGCCTTAGACTGTCTGAAGGGGCTTGTATCAGGAGACCACAATAGCCGCCATACCGTGGAGACAGGTTGTTGAGATGAAGCTTCCATTGCTTATAAAGTACCCGACCATTGACTTCCTCCTTCTACATCCCTTCTATCCCTTTCTACCGTCTCTTCCATCGCCCTTCTCTGCCTAGACCCTCTCGCTAGGCGCACAACCCCCGTTTTCTGTCGCTAAATCAGCGGCAGTTCTAGGCACAGCCCCACGCACGGGCAAGGTTCCTGGCAGTGACCTCTCCCTAAAAGTCGCACACAGCAGTAACAACAGATCTAAAGTAATACTAGTAGTATTGAGGGCAGGGCCAAAAGAGCACGAAATAAACACTATATTCCACCACTATCCAGTAAATCTTTTCTCTAGCTTTCAAGGCAACAATCCACTCTTCTCTATTCTTACATTCGCAGTCACTTCTCTCCCACTATCTGCCCACTTCCTCCCTCGCTACTCTCACTAATCTCACTCTCGCTACTCTCACTAATCTCACTCTCGCTACCCTCACTCTCGCTAGCTCTCGCTAGCTCTCCATCTACACGCACCCAATATTTATCTACTCACTCCACCTTTCCTCTCCATCATGTCGGGGGAAAAAGATAGAAGGCTGATATTTGGCTCTAGAATCTCGTCCATCTTCACCCATGGCCACGGTCCGCCTGTCCAACCCGAACGGTCGTCGCCCGTCAAGAAGACCTCTGCTCCTTCCCAGAAGCTCTTGAAACCTGTTCTCGTCAAAAAGGCCTCCGACGCTTCCATGCTCCTGGCAGCCAACCAGAGGAGCCCTTCGTCCCCAAAGCCCCGGGAAGCGCTCAAGCAGACCATTCGGGCCGTTTCCAGCTCGCCTGACACCTCGCAAACCTCCAACATAGACCAGGCTGCGCTTGCTTCTCCATCACCATCTTCTCACAAGCCCAGGCGCAAACCGCCCCCACCGCTAGCAGAACTGGGCTCCTCGTCCGAGTACTTCAATGCATCCGACGACGGCAGCCCCGCCGTTGCCCCAACGTACCCCGAACACAACATGGAGGACATCATCGGCACACTCGAGTCGGAGATCGACCACTACCTCAAGATCGAGCAACCCGCCCCCAATGCCTCCGATTCGTTCACATTCCAGAGCGACAACTACAGCGCCAACAGCCTGTCGTCCAACCTCCGTATCTCCCGCTCTCCACCCATGATGGAGATCGCCGACTTCCATAACGACTTCTACGACTATGCATCCGCCACGTTCCCGCCTCAGGCGTCCCATCCCAGCTCCACTTCCGAGTCCATAGCCCCCTCCTCCACCAACACCAGCATGCGGACCGACTCTACCAACCCGGCATCAAATGCCTTCACCTCCACGTCTGATATTCCCTATCCATTGAGCGACCCATTCGACTCGCCAATGCGCCCAAACTTCACTACCGAGAACTCGTATGACTCCTATCTTGGCGAGATGCCCAAGTTCAAAGACGAGGACCATGCTGACGCTTCGTCCGATCGGTTCATGCCGTCCCGTCGCCGCAGTACCGACACCATCGAATCGAACCGCCGTTCCAGCTCCAGTCTGTCCCAAATCCTCCACATGTCGGCTACCAGCGCCAACACTCACAACCCCTCCATAAAATCTAGCCAGGTGACCCACACACCCACTCGTGTCAGCGTCCGTTCCGTCAGCAATACCCACGACTCCCAATCCACGAGCTCTGACATGGTGTCACGTTCCAAAACCACAGCCACGGCCCAGTCCAGCCTTACAGCAAAGACCTCGTTCAGTCGACACCGCCAGTCGAGCTCCATCAGCTCGCTTCGTAGCTCCAACTCCTACCGCAATGTCAATCTCGCCACATTGAAGAAGAGCTTGAATTTGATGCCCGGTGAAGGAGAACGGTCCAATTATGTGCTCAATATTCGGAGAAATGTGGGCACAGCCTACAACGAAACAGGTCCAGGAACGTGGAAGCTTCCCACAGGCATTGCCCCAATGGACACCCATTCCAACTACTCCGGTTCAGGCCACACCAAGTACATGAGGCGTACCGTGGGATTCCAGAGATCAAAAAAGACCAGCGGTGTCGAATTAAAGCATGGCCACTTGCAGCCTCGTTTGTTGGCGTCGGAAATTGATGATGGAGACGTGGCTTCCATTCAATTAGGTCCCAGAGTGGCTTCCTCCACAGGCATCAACAAGAGCCCATTCAATGACTCCAAATCGTCCAACTCCAGCATTGCTGCACCTGCTTCCGTAGCAAATGTGTCACGAAACAATTCGCTCGTCAGAACCACCACAGAATTGTCTACAGCGACCCTGGATATGCAGAGTATGGTTACCAGTTCGACTCAAAGTGTCTCCAGAAGACGCTCAGTGAGCTCTTCTTCCTCCGGTAGTATTTCCGATGCCGGTATGGGAGGCTACTACCAGCATCCAGGTTACAAGGGTGCAGATGTCGACTCGGATGACAACACTAGAGGTGAGGACGAAGACAGCACAGACGTGGAAATTGGACCTCAGAAGGTACCAGCCCGCGGCGACGACGATCACGAGTCGTTTGACGAGCGTCCACGGTTGGTCCTCGCCAATCCCGATTCCGACAGTGACTGAAAGGGCGATAATAAATGTATTAATAGTTGAGCTTGTGGGAAAAATCATAGAAATACAAGCAATTGAGGCTGTATCTTAAAAGTTGATTGTTTAGTCTAGAAACGTTTAGAAGTTTTTTTCTTTATAATTGAAAGAGAAATTAGTTTCAACATAAATTATATTGAAAAATATGGTGTAGTTAAAGTGGAGAAAAATGGCGTTAAAAGCTATCTAAATACTGTAGATTCCACGGTATTGGTTCCAATTTGCTGATCTAAAGGAATTATTTCCAATTTCTTGATTCCAATTTAATTGTTTCCATCCTTTAGTCCCAATCCAATGATTTCAATTCTCGACAAAGGATTAGGTCAATGACATATTTTAGCTCTTTACCAAGGCAATATTCCTATTAGCACCATTAACTCGTTCTCTTTTGCACCTATTGGGCCAATCAAAATTGAGCTAAACTTCTCGTTTCATCACTTTAAAAAGCTTAGCAAAAATAATAATTAAGAAAAATCATCTCTACATCCAACCAATTGAAACCTGGGTTACATCTTGACTAAGAAATTACTAGAAACTGTCACAACACTCCCCAATTCCCTCCATAGATCACGTGACCAGAACCCACCCACTCACGTGAGGACGTGCGCCCACCAGCGAAAACCAACACGTCGACTAGATCAACTAAACAAACCAACACCATCCAATCTCTCTCCATTTCCACCGTTTGCCTGGTTTCTTCTCCCAAAATCCCAACCAGTAACCCCCTACCCACAATGGATGGTTATACCTTGATTTATGACCCCAATGCGGCGTCCAAGGGCTCGACCAACGAGTTCAAGAACGCCTTGGAAAAGGGCCTGGACGACCTGAAGATCACCACCATGAAGAAGATCTTGATCACCATGCTTAACGGAGACTACATGCCCGACTTGTTGATGCACATTATCAGATTTGTCATGCCTTCCAAGAACAAAGAGTTGAAGCGCTTGTTATACTTCTACTGGGAGGTGTGCCCCAAGTTGGACGAGCAAGGCAAGATGAGACACGAGATGATCTTGGTGTGTAACTCCATCCAGAGAGACTTGCAGCACCCCAATGAGTACATTCGTGGAAGCACCTTGAAGTACTTGACCAAGTTGAAGGAGCCCGAGTTGTTGGAGACCTTGGTGCCCAACGTGCGCCAGTGTCTCGAGCACCGCCACGCCTACGTGAGAAAGAACGCCATTTTTGCCATCTACTCCATCTTCAAGGTGTCCGAACACTTGTCTCCCGACACTGATGAATTGATCTACAACTTCTTGATCGAGGAGAACGATTCCGTGTGTAAGAGAAACGCCTTCATTTGCTTGAGTGACTTGAACAGAACCGCTGCCTTGCAGTACATCCAGGACAATATACAGATCATCGAGACTGTGGACCCCTTGTTGCAGTTGTCTTTCCTCGAGTTCATTCGCAAGGATGCCGTGGACAACTCCGCCATGAAGCCCACTTACGCCACCTTGGTCTCTTCCATCATCGAAAACGTCACCTCCAACGTGGTAGCCTATGAGGCCGCGAATACCTTGACTTCGTTGACCTCCAACTCGCAGTCCATCCTCTTGGTGGGCCAAAAGCTCATCAGCATCGCCATCAAGGAGTCCAACAACAATGTCAAGATCATCACATTGGAAAGAATCAACCAACTTCACAAGGACCACCCAGGCGTGTTGCAAGACTTGTCTTTGGAAGTCTTGAGAGTGTTGTCGTCGCAGGATATCGATGTGCGTAAAAAGGCTCTTGAAGTCACCTTGAAGTTTGTTACCAACAGAAACGTTGAAGATATTGTCAAGTTGTTGAAGAATGAGCTCCAAAGAACTGCATCCCTTAACGAAGATAAGAGTACCGAATACAGACAATTATTAATCAAGGCTATACATCAATTGGCTATCAAGTTTGTCGAGGTGGCTACCAATGTCGTTGACTTGTTGTTGGAGTCTTTGGGAGACTTGAATACCTCTTCTGCTTATGAAGTCATCACTTTCGTCAAGGAAGTCATTGAAAAGTTCCCAAAATTAAGAGAGTCTATAATAGCCAAGTTGATCGAGGTCTTGCCACACGTAAAGAGCGGAAAGGTTTTCCGTGGCTCTTTGTGGATCATTGGTGAATACTCTTTGGAAGAGAAATTAATTCAAGACTCTTGGAAGTATATCAGATCCAGTATTGGAGAAGTTCCAATCTTAGCCAGCGAAAGAAGAGCTTTGGAAGGAAAGAAGTCAGCAGAAGACTCCGAAGGAAACGAAAGTTCCGAGAAAAAGAAGGGTCCAGTGGTCTTGCCAGATGGTACCTACGCCACCGAAACTGCAATGACTTTTGAAAGGGATAACAGCGACGAAGACAACAAGCCACCAATCCGTAAATTGATTTTAACTGGTGACTTCTACCTTGGTGCAGTTCTCTGTTCCACCTTGGTCAAGCTTGTTTTAAGATTACAACGTCTCAAGACTCAGGAGAAGTTTTTGAATGCCTTGAAAGCCGAAGCTTTATTGATTATGGTGTCGATCTTGAGAGTTGGAGAATCCAGCTTTGTGACCAAGAAGATTGATGAAGACTCTGCAGACAGAATTTTGTCGTACATCAGACTCTTGAACGACGAAGAAGATGCTGAGGTTATTCAAACTGGTTTCTTAGATGAAACTAAAGACGCCTTTAAGTCCCAGCTTGAAAGCTTGGAGAAACAAAAGACTGAGCTTGAAGCTAAGGACTTCAACCAAAATGTTGAACAAATTGACGACTCTATTGTTTTCAGACAATTCGAACAGAATGGTGCTAAGTCTAGTTCATCAAAGGTTGATGATATTTCTTTGGCTGCTGGAAGTGACTTGAAGAAGGAGGACTTGTCATCCAGATTGAACAAGATCATGCAATTGACTGGTTTCTCCGACCCTATATACGCGGAGGCCTTCGTCAAGGTTCACCAATACGATGTTGTATTGGATGTATTATTGGTTAACCAAACCACCAACACATTGAGAAACTTGTCTGTGGAGTTTGCCACTCTTGGTGACTTGAAGGTGGTAGACAAGCCATCTACTGCCAACATTGGTCCTCATGGTTTCTTTAAGCTCCAGGCTACCATCAAGGTTACTTCTGCCGACACTGGTGTTATTTTCGGAAATATTGTTTACGACGGTCAACATTCCGATGACTCTACTATTGTTATTTTGAACGATGTCCATGTTGATATCATGGACTACATCAAGCCAGCTGTCTGTTCGGAAAGTCAATTCCGCAAGATGTGGAACGAATTCGAATGGGAGAACAAGATTACAATCAAGTCTCAAATCTCTTCTTTGAAGGAATACTTGGAAGAGTTGTTGAAGGGAACAAACATGACCTGCTTGACACCAGGAGCAGTAATTGGAGAAGAGTGTCAATTCTTGTCTGCCAACTTGTACTCCAGATCCTCATTTGGAGAAGATGCCTTGGCTAACTTGTGTATCGAGAAACAGACAGACGGTCCAATCATTGGACACGTTAGAATCAGATCTAAGGGTCAAGGTTTGGCATTGTCGTTAGGTGACAGAGTTGCTTCCATCTCCAGAAAGATCAAGCCTGCCGACTTTAAAAAGGTATAGTTGTTTATAAATTGTTTTAAATACTAATAGATAGTATGGTTTGAGAAGTTGGCATGCGTATTTCATATTGAAAGTGAGTTATAGTCTAATTCCCCGAAAATATTGATGGGTAAGATTATTTACATATACCTTATGTAGTTGTTCATCAAAGGCATTCGGTTCTGAGGAAATCTAGAATGTGGTGAAAAATTACTTTCACTTTCTGAAAAATAATTAGTACTTGATGAAGACGCCCTTAGAGAATTAATTCTTCACCTGAATACCCGCAAATATTCCATTACAAGTTCTTATCCCCAGAATAAATTTACACTTAATTCTTACAAGTCATTATTCATTACCTACTTACCCAAGAAACGCCAACAACCGGCCCTTGTTCTTGACAAGAATTTCCTCCTTGGTGTCGGAGCGTTGGAAAAGGTTAGAATCAGTGAAATTTCCGAATAATCGACCCTGTTGTATTTTTGCATCCTCGAGATAGCTCAAACCAGCAAGCTGCTCTATTGCCAACGCCAACGCGTGGAAACACCCAGAGAGGTCGCCCATCAACGCCAAATAACGAAGGGGCGAGTTTTCTGTGCGGTGTAGAGACGTTGTGTAGTGGGCCACCACTGACAGTGGAGGTTTTATGTGCTCTAACGAGCCTGGCACAAGAAGAACTACTCTGTAGTTGTTGGACCGGAGAGTGTACACGGTGCCCCTGGTGAAATTGTTCAACTTGACATTGAGTAAGAAACCCACAAACATCGCTGCCCGGGCCACTTCCTGGGAGTTTCCTGCCAAGGTGACGAACCTGTCTTCACTGCCTGGAACAGCAGAGGACACCGAGATGTCGTGAATGCCGAAGTTTTGCTTCAATGTTTGGATGATTGCAGCATCAAAGTATTCTGCTTCGCTCAGAGACACCACTAGTTTGACAAAGCTGCTGGTGCCTGGTTCCTTGGAGTCTCGCGTGAGCTTGTTGAGGTAGTTGATGACTTTGAGGTCGTCGAGAACAGGGTCATTTTGGGCGTTTTCGACGGGATTTTCGACCGAGAGAGCCGGCAGTGCCGACTCCACTTCTTCGGCCCGTTTGCGTTTCCTTCTGTGGCGGTCCGACGTGCTCATGGCGCAGTTGTGTTGCTCACTTTGGAGTGAGAAGGGCCACTTATCATGTCGGGTCGTGCGCAGCCCAACGGGCCATCGCCATAAATTTTTCACAGAAAATCCATCCTCTCTACTTATCACCATGGCTAAGAAGGAAAAGGTTAGCAAGTCCGAGGACGCAGGCGCAGAAGACAACTACGAACTGAGATTGAGTGCTGTGTTGCCCTTCGCCAAGCCTCTTGCTCCAAAGAAGTTGAACAAGAAGGTGTTGAAGACGGTCAAGAAAGCCTCCAAGGCCAAGCATGTCAAGAGAGGTGTCAAGGAGGTGGTCAAGGCTTTGAGAAAGGGCGAAAAGGGATTGGTTATCATTGCCGGTGACATTTCCCCTGCCGATGTGATCTCCCACATTCCTGTCTTGTGTGAAGACAGTGCTGTTCCCTTCGTGTTCATTCCCTCCAAGGAGGACTTGGGTTCTGCTGGTGCCACCAAGAGACCCACTTCGTGTGTTATGATAGTCCCAGGTGGCGGCAAGAAGAAGAACGCCGACAAGACCGACGACTATAGAGAGGCTTACGATGAGATTGTCAAGGAGATCGGATCCTTGGAGGAGTAGTTTGCATGTTTTATGTATCATAATTCCGCCTGGCGGGTGTACTTTAATAAAAGACGATAGGAAGAGCGTAGACCAGTGGAAATACACCAAGGGAGTGGAAGTAGCCATGAATGGAATACTAAGAGGGATTTGGATGATTGTAATGGGAGCAGTATAAGTCGAGTAGTGCATCGGGGTAACAACCGTGATGGAATGTATAGAATGTAGAATTGAACATTTCGTTTACGGTGGAAACTGAGTATTTGATGAGAGGAAATGGAATAAACATCAGTCTCATCACATACTTTACTGTATCCAATTTGCTCCAAGTAGATCCTACATTGGTAGTTGGTAAATATTATCAACACTTGAGGTTCTGGGAAGCCCATATTCTATTAAAATCACTGGTGATAAATATCACAAACATTCGCTACGTCTAAAAAGTTTAAGCATGGGAAATCTATTGCAAACAGCATATAATCTTTATGAACTCCATACTGCTCTAAATTGCCCGCTATTTATCAGCATTATACTCTTACATTAATATATTCTAGCAATCCAGTTCTTAATAAATAAGCACCAATTTCACTTCGGAAAAATGCTTAAAGGTTTAACCAATATAATTATATAAATCAAGAGATTCCTTAGCAGCGTCTTTCCCCAATATCCGTGCAATTTAGTCGTTTCCATGTCCGTATTCATCTTCCATACTTATATTCTCGCTTATGTAACCCTCGCGTCCCCACATAAACTACAACATATCTAACTATACAAGCACTAGCACCTACTGATTTCTAATTCCAATTCACTTACTTTCACCGTATTTATACTCCACTTGATCTTCTACATATAATTGGTCTTCCCTTGACCGTTTGCATCTCTCAAAATGGCAGATTCCGTAACGGCACAAGAATACATTCAATCTCAACATGATTTGGAACAAGAAGCAAGGCGTCTTATGCCCTACGATCCTAACGAATGTACATACCTCAAAGGTGAATTGAGACAGCCAGTGTTCGCTTGCTTGACGTGTTCAAGACTCAACGATAATCAACCCGTCGGAGTGTGTTATTCCTGCTCTATCCAGTGCCATTCCTCTCACGATATTGTGGAGCTCTTTTCCAAACGAAGCTTTGTATGTGATTGCGGCACCACACGGATGGACAAGTGCACTGGAGGTGCTTGTGGCTTGCGTCTGAGACAGAACTCGGAAAATGAACTAGGCTCACCCAGTGTTCCAAGAATGAGAGCAGGCTCCATAAGCAGACTTGCTTCCTTGACTGAAAACAGCTCCAGTACATTTACAGCAAAGGCCGAGGATATTCCTGCTCTGTCAAATGAGTACAACCAGAACTACCAAGGGTTGTTTTGCTCTTGCAAACAGCCCTACAATCCGTTGGAAGAGACCGGAAATATGATCCAATGCTATTTTGGATTCAGCTGTGGAGAAGACTGGTTCCACGAAGAGTGCATTTTGGGCTACAAAAGAGGCCTATTCAAGAAACATCGAGCAACAGGCAATTTGCTTGATAAGCTATCTCCGCCAGGTGAGGATGCAACAGACACTAGTCATGTCAAGAAGGAGATTGCTACAGAAGTAAAAGAAGAAGCGAAGACAAACAAGGAAGAAGTACCAGGCGATGAGGAAGAAGATGTTGATGTGGTGCCCCATTTTCCTAACCTAGATGATTTTCATCTGTTCGTCTGCTGGAAATGTGTTGGAGATTTTCCGGAAGTGTTCGAGGCATTAGAACGTCATCCAAGTATTGTCTACTCCAAACTTCCACATTTCGAAGATGTGGACTCTACAGAAGAATGGAACAAGAGATATGCTGAGTTTACTTCGAAGAGTGAGGACGACGAGCAAAAGGTCAAGAGAGTTAAATTGGAATATAAGAGTGCTCCCTATTCATTGTTCTTGGATAACGGCTTCAAGGAAGCAATGGCGAAATTGGCGAAGGAGGAACCAGAATCTTCAAAATTGGGCCAATTCTTAAGGAACCAGGAATACTTGTATGGAGAAGATCCAGTGTACGAACCACCGGAGGAGAGCGAAGGCTCTGAAGGTTCTTTGTTGGAATTGGGAACAGATGCATTGCTGACATTACCCAAAGAACAGGCTATAGAGGGATTACAAGCATATGATAAAATTAGAAGTAAACTTAAGGATTTCTTCAAGCCATTTGCTGAACAGGGGAAAGTCGTTACGGAGAAAGAAGTTCGGGACTTTTTTGGAACCATAAGTAAAAAGTAAAATGTACTAGGGACAGATACATGTTTAGGGGTTTTATTTCAAATATATACATTAAATATGCTATGTAGACTTCTTTTTCAGGCTCTTTTTAGCATCCAACTTGGTGAACTCGTCTTTCCACACATTGTTTCCTTGTTCCTTGGAAATTGAAGGGAAGATAACGTCAAAGACTTCTTGGTACCATTGAACAGGAATAAACTTGACTCCTTCCTTGACCTCATCAGGAATCTCCTCAAGTTCGTTTTCAATGTCCTTAGGGAAAATGATGGTGTCACATCCATATCTCTTAGCACCCAAAGTCTTTTCACGAAGTCCTCCAACAGCAAGTACTCTACCAGTAACAGTGATTTCACCGGTCATTGCAATGGTTGGGGGTAATGGCTGGTCGAGTGAAAGAGAAATCAACGAGGAGGTAAAGGCGATACCCGCAGAAGGACCATCTTTAGGAATTGCCCCATCGGGGCAATGGACATGAACATCAGCAGCTTCAAAGAATCTGTTCTCTGGATAAGTTCTCACCATGTACAGTTTGGCAAAGGAGTACGCAATAGAAGCAGACTCCTTCATCACATCCTTCAAGCTACCGGTAACATGAACACCGGGATGTCCAGTACCAGAAGAAATCGAGTTTGTGAGGATGGATTCAATGTAAAGGGCATCACCATTACCAGATGTACTGTATGAAAGGCCAGTAGCTACACCTGGAGGTGGAGCATCATACACACGGTCCCTGGTGTAGATTTCAGGACCAACAAAGTCCTTTAAGTTTTCTGGAGTGATCTCTAACTTGATATCATCTGGGATTTCTAATTTTGTTGGCTCTTCATCTTCCTCATTCTCTTTAATTTCAACCTTCTCGGTTTCATTAACGTCCTTTGCAGTAGATTCAGACACATTCTCTTCGACTTCCTGAACAGTTTTAACCGATTCATCTGCCTTTTCGGTAGATGTATTGACTGCTGCTGCTGCAGTGACAGCAGATTCTTTAGCCTTTGCTTCTTCAATGCCTTCCACTTGTTCCACAATTTTCAAAGAAACCTTGCTGAAGATTCGCGTAATTAATTTCTTGATATTTCTCAAACCACTTTCACGACAATATTTCTCAATTAATCTGGAAATTGTAGAATCGGTAAAAATAACCTTATTATCATCCAAACCAGCTTTCTTGGTAGCCCTTGGAATCAAATGCCTCTTAGCAATTTCCATCTTTTCGTTATTGGTGTAACCAGGAACATCAATAATTTCCATACGGTCTCTTAATGGTGCAGGAATATTTCCAAGATAATTTGCTGTGCAAACAAACAAAACCTTAGACAAATCAACCTTAACGTCAATATAATTATCAACGAAAGCGTTGTTTTGCTCTGGATCTAAGATTTCCAAAAAGGCTGAAGCAGCGCCACCACTTCTACTCAAATCCAACTTGTCAATTTCATCAATCAACATCAATGGGTTAGAAGTTTTGGCTTGCTTCAATGCAGAAATGATTCTACCAGGAATGGAACCGACGTAGGTTCTTCTATGACCCTTGACTTCGTGAACATCTTGAATACCACCCATCGCAATTCTGACATATTTACGGTCTAACGACTCTGCAATAGATTTAGCAATGGAAGTTTTTCCGGTACCTGGAGGTCCTGCCAAACACAAGATTTTTCCATCGACCTTACCACTGACTCTACCCATCGAAATGAACTCTAAGATTCTCTCCTTCACATCCTTTAATCCATAGTGGTCACGATCCAAGATTTCTCTAGCTTGTTTGACGTTAAATCTATCTTTGGAGTAAATACCCCATGGAATGGAAGTCAACCAATCCAAATATCTTTCACTGACTCCAACTTCGCTAGAATGTTCGCTTTGACTGTCAATCTTTGCCTTCTCTGCGTGGTATGCTTCTAATGCCTCTTCGGTCATTTTCAAATGACGAAGACGCTCGTCATACTTCTGGGTCTTCTTGTCTTCAGATTCAGACAAACCAGCGCGCTTTTGTAACTCTCTGATAAATTCCTTGAGGAATAAACGGGTTTGATGCTCATCTGCCTTGCTGCTCAAGTTGTGAATGGTGCTCTCCTTGATCAGATTGGCCTTGATCTCAACCTTCAACAATTCCAACGCCTTGGATAATCTGGTTTCCACGTTTAAAGATTCCAAGATATCCTGGATCTTCTTGGGATCAGCATGGATGGTCGAGCCAATGAAATCTGCGAACCTAGGAGGGTCATTCACCAAATCGGTAATTTCCTTGATTTGGAGCTTTTGGAGAGGGTTTTTTCCGCCCATCTTACTCAAAAGAGTCTTCAAGGCCTCGATCAAGGACTTGATTTCGGTGGAGGACTTGTCGAAAGGCTCTTCTTGGACAGGCTTGACTGTGGCGTAAGACACCTTGAGACCCTTCAAGTAAGAGGTGGGGAACTCCTCGTCGTCTTTCTTGCCGTCTTCTGCAGGCTTGTCGAACGGCGTGTTCAATGCCTCGAGCTGGCATCTTTCGAGAGGGTATGCCAAGATGTTGAAGACGCCCGGTCTGAGGGTGTTGTGTCTGATGATCTGACAATGCACTCCGATCTTGTAGATGGACTCCTTGTCCTTGATGACGTCTGTGTCGGGCTCAGACTGATCTTTCACATGGAACAACACGAAGTAGGGCTCTCTCTTGTCTATAATTGTATAAATGGATCTGATGACTTCGGCGTCGGTGATATTGATGGCGAACGGTCTTCCGGGGAGAGGAGGACGGTCCTTCATTGGAATAGCCAACAACGGAGGATACAACCCAGTGCTTTCTACTGGAACCGGAGGCTCGGGCATGTCGTCACCGTTTCCGCCTGGAGGAGCTCCAGCTGGAGGAGCTCCAGCGCCTCCTGCTGCCGCCGCTGCTGCTCCCGAAGGTGCAGGGTCAGAAGAGCCACTTAACTCGGACCCTGACAGTTCGACATCGTTCTCCGACTCTTCTATATCGCTCTTTTTGTCTTCCTTCTCTTCTGGCGTCTTTGCAGGACTGTCTTCCTGTTTGTCTTGGGGAGCCTTGTCCTGTGGAGTCTTCTCCTTAGGGGCATCCTTGACCACATCCTTGCTATCGCCTTTGTCCTTCAAGTATCTGTCGACATACACGGGCTCCGGACGGATCAAATGGGCAAAGTTGTCGATAACGTAACGAGAATTCAAGTCGTTGGCGGTGTAAGTTGAAGGCAACGGCTTCAACGCGGTGGTGGCAAATCTGACTCCAGGAACCGCCAGTGACGGAAACCTCGACACACTTTTCAAGAGCTTGCCCGATCTCATTGGATATGGAGAAGTAGCGGTATGGGCCTTTGGAAAACGGGAGATTGGAGGAAGAAGAGGTGGTTACTAATGACTGGAAATGGAGGGTGCTGAAGAGAGAAAGCGGGCGATAGCGGGTGAAGTCACGTGACTGCGGAGCTGGGACCGGGCCCTCTGTCGGTGCTAAGAGGGCTTCTGTGTATGTTAGATACTACAGTTGGGGCCTTAGTTCGGGCGACGGTGTCTACATTATATCTCGGCCCTTTTTCGGGGCCGTTTTTGGACATCTGGGCCTTTTGGTCCGGGTATTTTATTTTGGTATTTTTGGCCCTGGTAATGTTACACTAGAATAAATAAGGCTGTAGCGTTCGCCTTCTAATATCGATAGTCTGGCGTCGGAACATCTTCCTGTTGGCATCAGAATAATATTCATGCATGGAGTCCTGCCGCCCATTTCTATAATTCGTACAAGTCGTAAAGTTCAAGAAATCCAAGAACAAGCAGATTAGTCGATCTTGAACACATTCTTCTTCTTCTTTTTGAATTGGCGTTGTTCCAGCTCTTCCTCGGGCTCCGCCGGCCGCTTCTTGTCCGCTTTGGAGGGGCTGTCGCCGTCTTCAAACGCGAAGTTGTCGTCCTGGTAATAATTGAGCGAGTTCAAGTTTTCGTCCTCCAAGCCAAAGGTCTTGGCCTTCTTTTCGGGAACCATTTGGATCTTGGACACATTGGATTTCCACAACTGGAGCTTCTTCTTCTTTTTCTTAGACTCGTCGTCTGACTTGAGGCCTAGCATGGTCAGGTTGGCGCTGGTAAAAGTATCGTCTTCGGTAACAGAAAACAGCGTCATCTTGAGGTCCATGGCAGATTTTCCTAGCGATAATTTCTGCATTGAAGGGTCGGTGATTCGGGATGGAGTGAATTCAGGAGAGGCAGAATTGGATTCCGGCGACCGCTCGAAGGTATTCATGAAAGGCTGCCTTTTTGCTGTCTTCTTGGGCGTGCTTTTGGCTTCAATGAGTTCTTTGGGTATTTCGTCTAACTTTGCAAAGTCACTCTTGCTCTTAGTACTTTCTGGGAGAATATCTCCCTTTGCACTTTCTGGAAGAATATCTGCTTGAAGCGTCTCAGATTTGGACAGTTCTGTAGGCGTCTTGGATTCTGACGACGATGAAGAGGATGGAAGAGTCGAGGTAGGTGCGGTGAGTATTTCTGGAATGCTCTGTGACAGACTCGGTGGTTTGGAGACGGGAGGCTCGGGATTGGTATCATTTCCTTTGAGGAATTTGCCTGGATTCATCAAAAGATCGAACTGGTTGATGTTTTTGGATGTGATGTAGGTTCTCTTGGGTTTCTTTGCCCTGGGCACGATGGGGGTAAGGATGTTGTCCAACTTCTGGAGAGGTTTGGAGATGCCCAAAGGGTTGGAGTCGTCCATTTCGCTCTTGAAATTGAACGTTTTCAACGAGAACGGCGACATGGACGGTCTGGAGAACAAACTTCCGCCTCCACTCAGCGGCCGTGTGGAAGGGGCGGATGAGTCCTTGAGATTCTTGAGCTGTGCTTTGAGTTTGGCGTTCTCGTCTTTCAAAGACTCGATCTTGGCCTCTTGAAGCTTGTTCTTGGTGTAATGCTCTTGCTTCAACTTGTTTGTGTAGAGTTCGAAGTCATTGACCTGGTTTTTCAACCGGGTGGTTTCGTTGGTGCCTTTGGTGGTTTTCTTGGGGGACTGGGCCAAAAACGCCACCTTTTGGGTGGCCATCATCACGAGCGTCTTCCTGTGGTCATTTTGGTTCAGAAGATCCTGTATTTCGGCCCTTAATCTGTAGTGATTCAACACCTTTTCTCCTAGAGTCATCGTGGTGTTGATGTAACAAAACGCGTTTGTGATGAGATTGGAGTCGCAGTAAATAAGGCTGAATAAGGACAGATTAGGAATTGGGATCGGAATCGATAGGGACAAGACTCAGATGAAATTTAACGAGATTTGAGCAGATCAGGCAGTTAACAGGGTCAGATAAAGAGGAATTGGTGAATTGTGAAATTTGGAGTTGAGAAAGGACGTAGATGGACTTAGAGTTCACTATTGCCGTGGACGGACCAAATTTATCACAAATACTGGTTTGTTTCATACCGCGAATTCTTGGAATTTATAGCCATGTCTGTGCAAGTTTATAGAATTAACGTTTACGAGTGTAATTTACGAGTGTAAGAGGAATCATAGTGGCTAAATGGAGGAATTCTGTTACAGTGTAAAGGATTGCTTCTAGATTATACTAATTTTTGTTGAATCGGGGCTGATGAGATTAGCAGAGGCTGAAAGACCAACAAAAACGGTGAAGTGTGTTGATTTCAGTGAATACCAAAAAGAGAAAGCTTAGAACATACATATTGGAATTTATAAGCAATTTTTAGCAAGAGTAACAAGAGTAACAAGAGCAGTGGAATATCTGGACTAGTATTATCTATTTGATCAAATTTTGCAGAAAGTGCACACAAATATAATACTCGGACACGAAATCCGATTATAGTATCACTTCTCTCATCTGAGAATTTTCACCTTCTTGGACCTTTCAATATCATATTTGAGTTTTCCTATACATTATCCGAGTACTTGCTTCTTTTCTTCTATTTGCACCTATTTCAAAAATCTTCATCGGCATCCCGAAAAAAGTCCAATTTTACCAGAAAAAGCAGCTCAGAAGCATCCAAGCTTCTCTGTCAATGTTTTAGGCTTCTTTTCCTTTCTTTTCTCTCTTGTTCAAAGATTCTATTTCATGTAGAGTTCTGGTCTAATCTGACTGCACACAAGCGCATATACTGAAGAGATCATCTCAGAACTACCATCTTTCCACTAGCCCAGTTTATGCCGAAGAAATACATAAGTAAGAAGCCTCCAACAGTATACCAGGCATGTGACGGCCAATACAGCAGGAGAACTATATTCAATAGGGACAAGATCGAAAAGTCACCGTATCATAGTATCCGAAAAGACAGAAGAGTAGTGCTACATGTGGACAGAGAAGCGCCCGATTACGACGAAATTGTCAAAAGTGCCGGCACAATTCTACCACCAGACGAAGTTCTTGAAGAATACAAGCCATCTGCCATCAAAATCCCCTTCAAGAGCCGGGAAGAGTTCCCAAAAGACAAACAACTTCCCTCGTCCGAATTGCTCAAGGTTCTCCATCGATACGCCAGTTTGAAATTCAAATGTGAACCGAAACTTGTACGTTCATGTGATGCCTCTTCATTGCTTGCATTAGGCAAGCTAGTAGAGAAATGGGTGGACGATTTGGTGGATGAAAATATGGTCCTCTACCATACGGTATATGGCGAAAAGGCCCCAAAAAACGTGTATGACAAGCCTAAACATCATGAGGACGGAAGCATCTCCGGCCAAGAGAGTGAAGACGATCAGGGTGAAGAATATTCCATTGAAGAAAATAGCCAGGAGGAGGAACTGGACAATGAGTAGAAGGTGAAGAGAAAAGAAATAGCAACACTGGATGGGAAAGGGCCAATTAGTAGAAGTGGTCAAGATAAGCAAACAATAGAAACTTACAGGAAGTTGTCATGGGTTGTATAAGTACGATATTTATGGACCCAATCCAAATCTACAGGGATAACTGAGACAATTTCAACTAATTTAATGTGCATTTATGATTTACGAAATATTATACAATTTTGCTAAACCTGAGCCGATGGCTCTTCAGTAGCTGGTACTTCCTTGGCTTCAGTAGCTGGTTCCTCGCTGACCTCTGCTTCGACAGGCTCTTCGCTGGCCTTGATCTCTGGAGTCTGAGTAATGGATTCGGGCTCAGCAGACTCACGGGCGACCTTGTCAGCCTCAAGTCTCTTCTGGTAGACGGCCTCCTTACCCTCGTCCTTCGATGTGGTGGAAATACTGAAAACTCTGTAAAGCAACTCATGGGTGTCCTTCTTGTTGACCATAAGGTTAACGTTGGACTTACCCTTCCACAATGGCAAGAACAAGTCCTCGAAGCCCTCGTCTCTCTTCACAGTCAAGAACACACAACCCTCGGACATTTCGTCCAATTTGGCGGAAAACTCGGGGTCTACTCCACAGGCCCTGATGTCACTGACCTTGGGGAAGGCCTCGACGAACAACTTCTCCAACAACTTGAGGTTGCATGCAATCTGTCTCTTGGTTCCCAAAAATGGCTTGATAGTCTGTAACGACTCGTTTTGGACTCTCCAAGGGCAGTTTCCAGAGTCGTTTCTTTGCGAAACGAACAACTTGATACCGGCATGGATGATCTTGAGCTTCTGCTCCTCAGCATCGAGAATTCTCTTGATGATAGGAGAGACGTAGTAGATGGTTCTCAAAGGCTCACCGGTGGCATTTCTTACCAAGGTAGCATCGCGAGAGAAGGACTCCGAAATGTCGTAGAAAGGCCAGCACTTGGCCAACTCGGGGTGGTTTTGGTCCAAGAAAATGAATGGTTCCTCGTTGGCATCACGAGGCATCTTTTCCTTGCGTTGTTGGTGGTGCTTGAGTGGGGCTTGGGCACCGTCCTTGGAAGTGTCTTCGGTCTCGACCTTCTGCTTCTTGGAAGCATCCTCGGCCTCCTCTTCGACAGCACGCTTGGCAGAGCCTTCGGGGTCGATCTTCTCGAACACAGTGATGAAGAAACCACCGGTGTTCTGGAGGTGTGGGTACACTCTCATACAGTTCTCCAATTGGAACTCGTCGGCCTCCTCGGCAGTAGGAGGGAACACCGAGTCTACGAAGCCTTCGGCACCCTTCTCCTTGATCTCCATCTCCTTGTTGAACACCTTCCAATCACGAATACCCTTTCTTCTGATCAAGCCGTTCAACTGGTCGTCACAGTTGACCACACGGATTTGCTTGCCCCATCTGCGCAAAGCAGCGGCCACAACAGCCTCGTTCTCAACAGGAGACAACGAACAGGTTGAGTACACCAAACGACCGCCCTTCTTCAACAACTGCAAACCACGGTTCAAGATATTCACTTGCAATGGGTGCAAGCCCAAAGCATTGTTCACGGTGAAGTCCTTCCACACGTTGACGTTCTTACGCATGGTGGCATCTCCAGAACATGGGACGTCACACAAGATGCGGTCGAACTTCAAGAAGTCGGTGCTGCCTTTCAATTTCATACGAGGAAACAACTGGGCGTCGTGGTTGACCACCATGAAGTTGGCCGAGTTCAATCTCTTGACCTGGTGCACCAACATGTGCGAACGTTTGTAGTCAGAGTCGTTAGCCAACACGAAGCCGGTAGGGGCCTGGGTCTCTTCCTCCGCATGCAATGCCTCAACCAATTGGGCAGTCTTGGAGCCGGGAGCCGCACACATATCCAACACGGCATGGTGGGGCTTGATATCCATCAACAATGGAGGAATCATGGAGACAGCTTCCTGACGGGAAATGTTGCCCACCTCGGTCTCAATGACCAAGAAACGTTGAGTGTCGGAAAATTCCTTGTTCTTACGGATAACACCCTTGGACACGTCGATTTGCCATCCAAGACCTCCAGGGTAGTAGGCCAAGTTCTTGGGTTGGAGCTTGACTCCTTCGAACTCAACGTCCTGCAACTTGGTCACATGGTTCTTGGTGAAAAGGTCCTTGATTTCGGTGGCGTGGGCACGGGAGCCGGTGATACGGAAAGTCATTGGTAAGTTTTCCTGGCAGTGCTTCTTGAACGAGTCCCATTCGTCTTCAGGCACGACATTCATGGCCTTGTAATAAGTCTCCCATTTCTCGTTTTCGCGGACCGCGTCGGTCCAGCTTCCTTCCCTGTCCTGTTCGGGACGCTTGCCGAAGTTCTTTCTGTCGCCTCCCTTCTTTCTGAAGTTCCTCTTGCCCATTCTGGTTCCAAGTGTCGATAGGTTTCTGAAGAAAGTCAAGGACATGGAGATGAATTTTTCACAATCGCGAACTGCATATAGCCGAGATGGCCTGCGTGAGCTGGATATACTGGAGGAAAGAAGAACGGGCAAACCGTGTTTAGATCTGTAAAATATGCTTTTCTAAAGCGTGATCTGGCATGCGGGCAACTGAGCCCATATTCTGGTCTTTTTTGCGTCCTTTTTGGTCAACTGGAAGACCCAGATCTATCACTGTTTCTGCCTCCTAACTAAAGTGCCACTTTCTACTGAGATGGTTGTGTGCAGGCCAGGCCGATAAGTCACGCCCCAGTAAAGTATTTCTTCTACCACCCATCTCCTTATATCCAGAAAATGCTGAAATGGAAGCTCCGTTTGAGTGCTGTATGTATTCCTTCTCAATGCCAGAACATGGAACTCCCGTCTTCCCGGTTTTTGCAACTCACAGGCTGTTTTTGTTGTACTTTTAGACATGTCTTCCTCACCGCAACAGTGCATTGGTGGCCCAAGAGGGTGAATAATGGTGTGACCAGTGGGAACATCGTCAAAAGACGAGTCTCCGTCCAGTATGAGGATGTTCATGCTCACACGAAGACGAACTCTGAGCAATTTCCGTGTCTACGACGACACTGGCTTCATGTGTGTCTATGCATTACTAACCCCAGTTTGGAGCAATTCTAGGAATATCTGCCTACAAACGGCTCTCCCACAAACACCAGGTCCATGAATATCTCGTTAAGGCCCCATCCACAATACGACCGGAAGACTACTTCCTCGTGGCCCTCTTTGTCTTCTTTGTGAGAGGACTTAAATGGGCTGTTTTTGGTAAACTCACCCCCAATGAAATCAACATCCTCCGCAACAAGGTCAACTACACCATCTGGGAGTTCTGTTTCGGCTTCAGTGTCTTCTACTGCAAGTGCTTCGCTTTCGAACGAGGGTTAATCCGCAACGTGCTCTTCAAATTCGCCGGTCTCTTCCTCTGTGTGCTCCTTCTCAAAGGGTTCCACTACTTGTCTGCCGAGCGTGTCCAAAGCATCTTCACCAGCTCCAAAAATACCAGCCCTACCACATATACTCAGGCTAAGTACTTGGGAGTGCGGTTTGCACTTGGTTTGTCCCTTGTGAATTTTATTGAGTGGATGTTAATCGTGAGGTTTTTCCTGGAAGTAAGACAACGGTACAATGCCGTGGCAATATTGGACAATCCAGTCCTTCACACAACTACGTCGCCCATTTATATCGAGGATAATCTTCTCTTGGCTATTTTTGGCTTCGAAATCCTTCACATCTTCCCCTTAATTTTCCTCACCTCCATAAAATTTGCTGTGCATTTCTTCGAGTACCTCCGCTTTGAAGGCGTGGGCTCGGAAAACTCCAACCAAGACCAAGATTACCATTATGTCAAGTGGAAGGAAACTAAGATGAAAGTCTTTTACTTCACCGAGTTCTTGGTAACGCTCTTGCGGTTCGCGATGATCTCGCTATTTTCACTTCTATTCCTCTATGTCTTCACATTCCCCTTCCATATTCTTCCGTCGTCATACTCCAGCTTCCGCCACTTAGTCAACAACACCCGCAGTCTCTTGAATTTCAAGAAAAAGCAGATCATGCTTGATAGACTCGAAATTCCATGTGCTCCCCTTGAGGAACACTGCATCATCTGCTACGACGACTTGAAAAACGTTAACGAAGAGCGGTACTTGAATTGCGGCCATCGGTTCCACTATTCATGTCTCAAAAATTGGGTAGACTACTCGCAAACATGTCCCATCTGTCGGGAAAGGCTATAGCTGACGAAGGAAACCAAAGGTGAAACCCACAGACTTGATGTCTGTCTTCAATACGTGCTGACTACAGCAGTTTCCACAAATTTACAATTCACATACCCCCATACTACTAATGCCCTGCGAGTAAGGAAGCTTAATTTGCCAAACCAAAGGCGTTGGTTTTGACCGTCCACCACAGTTTGTGAGTACATGCTCAATTTTCAGGTACCATGATCTGTAAACAACTGGACTCCAAGTGTCCAGCTTCCGTCACGATTGGTCTGCGGTCACCTGGTCACTTCTGTTCAATTCCACTTCCTCTTCTTCTATTCTCCTACTTCTTCATCTGGGTTCTGGCCCGTTCATAGAACCAGCGTAATATACATTCAATAGTATACATATATATATCCTGTTAAATTTAACACATGAGAGAATTGAAGTTTTGAGTGTCTATGCGACTGTCCAGGTGCCCAAGGGGCCTAGAAGTACGTCCCACTGGAGCTGGGGTTGGTGATTCCTGCTGTTAAGTTGTCGATGTCTGGTTCGTCGTGGCCTATTTTGGCAAACTCGTCCATATTGTGTGCGCCAGCAGAGGGCTGGTGATCTTCGGCGGGCTCATCGTTGATGAAGTCGTCGTACTGGTAGTCTTCGGTGATGACTTTCGACGACAGCCCGCGGGCCTCGGTCTCTTGCTTGACCTTGGCTGCGTTGTCGTGGCCAAACTCGTCGTAGAAGTGCTGTGGTGATGTGATGGAGCTGGTGGACGAATGGTTCGATGCCACGGCACTGTTGACGTTGGTGACGGAGGTCGAGTCGAGGTCGGGCTGATCCGGCACCGGAGCGTTCATGAAGTGCTGATCACCGTCCAAAAAGCCGGGGTTGGCGGCGCTGGCATCATCCTGCTCCGCCGCCGACGGCGAGGCCGTGGGAGATTGGGTGTATTCTGCGGCTGCGGCAGCGGCGGCCGCCGCCTTGGCCTGTTTCAGCGACGTACGCGTTTCACCGCGGGCCTGGCGCAATGCCTGCTGTTCACGGTACTTGGCAAGGTAGATCTTCAACACCTCGGCGTAGTTCTCGAACCCCAAGTCATGCATGGAGTAGAGAATGTCCTCTCCGTTGATGGTCTTGCGCTTCTCGCGTACGCAGCGGTCGCTGGCCTCGCTGGTGATGAACGATATGAACTCGGAAACGCACTCTTGCATGCATTCTTTGGCGTCCTTGGACACCTTGGCCGTGGTGGGGAGGGTGTTCTTCATGAGCCGGGCCACATTGGCGATGGGCAACCAGCGGTCCTGCTCGCGAAGTTCGACGTCGTGGGGGTTGATATTGGGATCCATAGTGCCACGAGAGTGCCAGGGCCAGGGAAATCGGGGTAGTTTGGGGGTATTGGTGAGATGGGGGTGAGGGCTGGAAAACTGTTGGGGAGGGCGAATTTGGCGCTAAAAAGAGCAGGGGGGAGTGGAACGCGGGATGAAGCGCTTGGAAGCGGTCGGAAGGTCACAGGAGGGAAAGAAGCCGATGGAAAAAGCCGGGGTACAGAGGGCTGCTTACTATGGCTAGAATGCTAATGGCTGGACCTTTTGTGATGGAAATTTTTCGAAGTGGTGGGAGGCTAACCTGTAATTCTCGGTCACGTGATGTGGTGAGGTCTCCCCTGGCTAACCCGCAATATGACTATACCTAGTACTGTTTCTTTACACCTGCCTCCACCATGGAAAAGTCCCCTCCTCAGGGCCCCCCGGCCTCCTCGGCACAACTGCTGGTATTGAGCAAGTCTTCTGGTGCGTCATTTTTGATTCTAGTCCAATTTTTCACGAAATTTCTCACGTTTGCCCTCAACCAGGTCCTCATTCGCTTTATTTCACCTAACATCTTTGGCATTTCCACCTACTTGGAGTTCGTGGTATCCACCATTCTCTACTTCAGTCGTGAGGGGGTCCGTCTTTCGGTGCAGCGAACAGAGTTGCCGGTGATATCAAACACCCCGGGATCCAAGCTGGCAAAGAACTCTTCTCCAGAGACGAAAGATGTATCAAGCCCTTACCACGCGTCTGAGGAAGTTGGAACTCTCCAAAGTATCGTCAACTTTGGGTTCGTGCCGCTTTTGGTGGGATTTCCTCTTTCAATTGCCATTTTCTACTGGCAATGCACCACGAGCTTGTTCAAGGAGTCGGTTCTCAGCTTGCCCTACCACCATATCACTATAGGCCTTATCTGGCTGCTGGTGATCATAGAATTGAGTGCAGAACCCATATACGCCCTCAACCAATTCCAATTGAACTTCAAGACCCGCTCCAAGTTCGAAGGGTACGCCGTATTCTTGAGATGCATCGTCACTGTTGGGTCAGTGTTAGTTTCATTGAGAATGCCCAGTCTCAACTTCGATGCATTGGCCGTCATGGCGTTTGCTTTGGGCCAGTTCACCTACTCGGCCACCCTAGCCATTGCATACCACCTCAGCTTTGCCGGCGGGGGCAAATTGAGCTACTCCGTGCAGCGGATCTACTCTGGAAAGTCGTACTACTTCTTCGATTCCAAGATCCTTGCACTTTGGAGAAGCTTGTTCGTCCAAATGGTGTTCAAGCAGTTCCTCACCGAGGGAGACAAGCTTTTGATTAACTATTTGTGCACCGTGGAAGAGCAGGGTGTGTATTCCGTTGTTACAAACTACGGCTCCATGGCTGCACGGTTAGTGTTCCAACCCATTGAAGAGTCAGTACGGATGCTCTTCACCAGACTTCTCTCTGCTTCAGAGCCATCCAAAAAGGATATACAAGACTCGTACAGGGTCGTATCAAACTTGAGCATCTTCTACGTGAATTTGTCGGTGTTGATTATACTTGCGGGCGGAACCAATGCCTCCTTCTTGCTTCAGTTCCTTCTCGGCTCCAAGTCGTCTAAATGGGCAAGCACAAACATCTTCGAAGTGTTCCCCCGTTACATCATGTACTTGCCGTTGTTGGCATTCAACGGTATTTTCGAGGCCTTTTTCACCAGCATTGCAACAACTAAGGACATACGATCATTCTCGTTGTTCATGACTTTCCTGAGTGTGGTTATTTTGGCGAGTCTGTACATTTTCATTGATAAGCTTGGTCTTGGGTTAAGTGGTTTGATTCTTTCCAACTCGATAAACATGCTCATGCGGATTGCCTACTCAGGTATTTCGATTCAGAAATATTTTGCCAGTCACAAGATAGACAGCTCATTGGTTCATGTCTTTGGGCGGCTTGTAAAGCCGCTCTCTACTCTAATTCTTTGTGAATTGGCTTACTATAAACTCACAGGAGGTTTCAAGACTCAGACATTGACGCAATTTTGCCAGAGTTTTGTTATTTGTGTCGTTGCATTGGGCTTATTGTGCTTCTATGAACGTAAGTTGCTTCAGACACAATTGGGAGCGATAACCCAAAGATTCAAGAAGAAGGCAGAATAAGCATATTTCATGTATATATATATAGAATATATTAATTTAAGATAACTGGAAAGGTCCAATTTCAGCGAGGCAATCATATATATTAGGGACAGTGAAGGTGATATCAAGTGCCTGGTTAGCTCAATCGGTAGAGCGTTTGACTCTTAAGTAGGACATCAAAAGGTTACGGGTTCGACCCCCGTATCGGGCTTTCTTTTTGAATATTAAACTGGCGCCCCATTTGACAAGGTAGGAAAAGAGCACAGAAGCCCCTGACAAGAAACAGCCTGGTTAGCTCAATCGGTAGAGCGTTTGACTCTTAATAAGGATATCAAAAGGTTACGGGTTCGACCCCCGTATCGGGCTTTCTTTTTTGCAAATCTTTCGGAAATGGAGACTTAACAGCTATAGACGCATGTTCAATGCCCTACTACAATGCACCTGCTACAATGCACCTGCTAATCAATGGTTTATGGCGTAGTGCAGCGAAAATCTAAACTTTTCGTCTCATGTAGTTGAAACGACTGGAGGAAAATGCACTAATCTTACAACTATACTGATACCAAACAGACATCCGCTAGAGAGATTAAGGAAAGCATGCTCTAAGAATTGCCTCAGCACCAGAGCAAGAAGATCAAGGTAGGTACTTTTACCAGCTTCACAGTTATCATCCACACGAGAAATCAACATTTTCGCCAATGACCATTTTACACAAGTCCTCTTCGACCATATCTATTCTTATGTTCTACTATCCAGTTAGTAACCTTTAGTCAGTTCCTGTGGCAAAAAGTTCGAGTCGTCACACTAGTGAGTTCTGGGATGTTCACAGGGGGTGTGTCTTCCGCAATCGCCTCCTCACGGGTAACGGACTGTGCTGAATTGCTTCCCTCCAGTGATATTGATACTCATTGCCTGCTAGCACAAGATTGATTACTCGAATCTGTGTAAAGCATACCGCGAGGATCGAAACGGGCCCACCCAAAATCATTTGTCAAAACTCAACGATCAGTGCGCTTCTGCCAAAGGCCATCACAGCCGAAAATTGTGCTAATTTTTCGCATCTAGTGCTGCGGCTTGCACCAGCTGGTCTGAGTGCAGGATTCTCTTCAGATGAGTTCAACTCTCCAGCATTGGATGAATTCACAGCCATGTCAGTGGTGGAGCTCCTGAAATCGGTTGACTCGCTTGCCCGACTCATTCACGAGCGGACCCAGGAACTTGACAATCTCAAATCCGAGTACAACGCCAAATTGAATGCCATCAACGTCTATCTAGATCTGCTACTCCAATGCACAACCACTGAACATTCTGGGGCTGGGGCCTCCATAAATGACCAGGACTTCGTTAAAACCATTGGCTCGGAAATCGCATGCCCTAAATGTCACGAAACAGTCTACAAAAACTCGCCAGCCTGTGAATATGTGCTTGTGCCGAAGCACAAGCTTCACCTCGTGGCCCCAGAGTCTTCCCCTGTCATCGAGCAAAAGCTCGCCAACCTTAAGATATCTACAGAAACGGACAGGAGGCTGGAGACACAACCCCAGCAGCAGCCATCAGCCAGTCGAAACACCTCTCGTCATCACGGCAAGTCCAAGAAGACCTGTTCGTATTGCAAGAAACCGGGCCACTCCCGGGCCAAGTGCTTGGTTCGTCTTCTGACTCCCATCTCCACTCCGGAAAGTACGATGAAATGATCTATATTACATATAAAAGAACTTATTTGCTTGATTGAGCCAAAGCCTCTGTATGTTAGTATTGCTGGGGATGCGATTGTAGAACTGAAGTCCCAGACTGTTGACAGGTCGGGAAATGTGCCCTGAATCGGGTGTATTAGACTAGAGTTCTCGTCCAAGGCTGGAAGCAGCGGGATTCGTTTGGTTTGAGTTCCGTCCTGCCCCTGGAAGTCCACTCTTAGTTCCTTTCTTATCTCGTTTCCTGTGGTGCTTGTATCATACGTACCTCTTCTGGAAGCATCCTGCAACAAGGTGCAATCCACCGAGTTGGGACTCATGTGCACGTAACGGACGTTAGAACCTCTGATGAACAAGTTTTTGACCGATTGCAAGTGGGGGTACTTATCGCCATTGACGCATGATATGTTGTCCACCTTCAAGTTCAAGTACTGGTCAACGGATTTCAACACTCCCTTAATCTCGATGTCATTTTTCAACTCGATGGTCACCTCTTGGTCCACAAGGGTCTTGAAAAAACTGAAGAACAACATGGTGTTGTGAGTAGTATCGCTCGATGGTTTGAACGTTGAAGTTTTGTTCGTTGCACTATGATTGTGGATGGGACAAAAAAATGCGAAAATATTTCTATGGTAGTGGTGGCTGCGAAGGTAGAGAGTGGGTGTATTGAGCAGCTAGAAGAGTGGCAGGAATGAAGACAGATGGCACGGCAGCCCAGGAGAAACCTGCTCCTGCAATATGTGGAGTTCGTTCTGGAATTGGGCAAAAGAATCTTCGTTTTCCGAATTTTCTTGCACTTGAGACAAGTAGTTCTCAGGCTCCAGCATTAGGAGAGAAGAACCCGAAGGTTGGGGAAATAGCTGGTCATGCTTCTTCTTCTTGTGCTTTCTGCCTGCCTGCTTTTTTCGTTTGATACCTTCGGTGATCACCTGCGGCTCTATGAACTTTTCCAACTCGTAGTTGCTGTGGAGAGTGTATTTTTGTAGGTTTTTGTCAAAAATTGAATCATATCGTGAATTTTGAGGAATCGCAAAGCTACCGCTGCTGAAAGAATCAGTTGGAATGCTGCAGATATCGAGATTCCACTGATCATCATATACGTACGAGGAGTCAAAACTGTAATTATTTTCAGAGCTGCTAGTTTTGGGTGCCACATTTGCTATTTCTCTGGAAATTTCTTGTTTCGACCGACTAACCAAATTCTCCTCATTTTCTTCAAACCCAGGATTCCTGGGAATAGACCAGGACAGATTATTCAGCTCTGTCTTCTGGAGATCCGGATCCACTGCATATGAGTATTTGGGGGATTTCACAAAAGATCGCGCTATATTTGGACACATGGGTTTGGGATAATTTGAAGGCGATCGGCCCCGAATTGTCAATGGGGATGTTTGAGCGTAGGCAAGTTCCTTGGTTTTGCCATTTTCGAGGCAGGCAGAGAGAACGACCCGCAAAAAGAAATGCCGATGTGACAAGGAAGGCTTTTTTTGATTTATGGCAGAAGAAAATTGGATTCGTTCGTACCGTGCAACCGTAGCAGTAGGAGTGTTTTTCGGATATGTATTCAAAATGCTGGTTGTAGAATATTTCAATTCGTCAAGATCCGTAAAGAACATTCTATTGAAAGCATATATCTTGGTTTCGTTTCTGATATTGGAGCTCAGTTTGATAATATTGTGCCCCGGAAGTGAACCTGGAACTACCTGGTAGACAGGGGGCGGAGTTTGAGGTCCTCTGTCTCGTTTCGCCGTGTGCTGCACCAAGGCAATGGAAGTGCCATCTTCACAGCAAATTGCGGCCAACAGCATGGAGAAGTAGAGGATCTTGACTGGATTATTGTGGGAATCAAGAACATAGAAACTATTGGAAGCCAAAACGTCGAGGCTGTGGTCTTCAAATTCAAATGCGCTGACAAGCGTGAAATAATTACGTTTGTACCCGATCCACTCCCCTTCCAGGAGATCAAAACCACGGTCAATACGTGCGCTAATTACAGGGGATATTGGGGTGAGTTTGTGGATACCTTGACCTCTGTGCACTTGGGTGGAGCTAATTGTAGTGGAAAAGCTGGGTCCTATTTTGAACTGGTTTCCAGACCGGGGGGCATTTTTGCTCCTAAGGGACGAGTTCCGGCGGAATTTTTTGGCGTTGTTGTTAAATTCTTCCCCGTCGCTGTATTCATCCAGACTCAGGGTTCGGCAAGGCACCAGGCTATGGAAGTCACTCCTCATGATTATGGAAGAAGTAAAAAGTTGCAATCACAAATGCGACCAAATGGATGCGAAAGATTGAAATGTCAAGAAGCAGGCTGGGTTTTGGGATGTGAGGACATGCCGAAAGAATAGTCAAGGAATGGATACTAGTAATTAGAAAAAGTTCAAAGTTGTGCCTATCATCTTGGGAATAAACTATGGAAGCACTAGTGCTGGATCTACAACAGGTAAATCGACTAGCTAAACAGTGAGAGGAAAGAACTATCACAAACAAGGAAACATCAGCCAATTCTAGGACGCATTTATCCAAGAAGATAAATCCGGAACAATGCTACGTTGTTTCGTACTTCGAAGACCTTTTTTTCAGCTCTTCACCTCCTCCTCTATACCTCTGTCTCTAATCTTGGGTGCAAATGTCGGGAAGTACACTACTCATCACCAAAAAAAATTGACCCCATCACAGTATCAAAACGTCTGTCTACTAGCTGTCATCATGGGTAAGAAAGCTATTGATTCACGTATCCCTGCCCTTATTCGTAATGGTGTACAGGAAAGGGAAAGAAGTTTCTTCTTCATCGTTGGTGATAAGGCCAGAAACCAGCTCCCCAACTTACACTACTTGATGATGTCCGCAGACCTCAAGATGAACAAGTCCGTATTGTGGGCTTACAAGAAGAAGTTGTTGGGATTCACTTCCCATAGACAGAAGCGTGAGAACAAGATCAAAAAGGACATCAAGAGAGGTGTCCGTGAAGTTAACGATCAGGACCCATTCGAGGCATTCATCTCCAACCAAAACATCAGATACGTCTACTACAAGGAGACTGAAAAGATCTTGGGTAACACCTACGGTATGTTGATCTTGCAAGATTTCGAAGGTTTGACCCCCAACTTGTTGGCCAGAACAATTGAAACCGTCGAAGGTGGAGGTATGGTTGTGGTCTTGTTGAAATCCATGACTTCCTTAAAGCAATTGTACACCATGTCCATGGATATCCACTCCCGTTATAGAACAGAAGCCCACAACGACGTTGTCGCACGTTTCAATGAAAGATTCTTATTATCATTGGGCTCTTGCGAGAACTGTTTGGTCGTCGACGATGAGCTCAACGTCTTGCCAGTTTCCGGTGGTAAGCACATCAAGCCTTTGCCTCCCAAGGATGACGATGAATTATCTCCAAAGGCTCAAGAATTGAAGGAATTGAAAGAATCTTTAAGTGACATTCAACCAGTTGGCTCTTTGGTGAACATGGCCAGAACAGTCAATCAAGCACAAGCTATCTTGACCTTTGTGGATGTTATTTCCGAAAAAACTTTGAACTCCACTGTCACATTGACTGCAGGTAGAGGTCGTGGTAAGTCTGCCGCTTTGGGTATTGCCATTTCTGCCGCAGTTTCTCACGGCTACTCTAACATTTTTGTCACTTCTCCATCTCCAGAAAACTTGAAAACCTTGTTCGAGTTCATCTTCAAGGGGTTTGACGCATTGGGATACACTGAGCACATGGACTACGATATTATTCAATCCACCAACCCATCCTTCAACAAGGCTGTTGTGAGAGTTGATATCAAGAGAGAGCACCGTCAGACTATTCAGTATATTTCTCCAAATGATTACCACGTTTTGGGTCAAGCTGAGTTGGTGATTATTGATGAAGCCGCCGCCATTCCTTTGCCTATCGTGAAGAGATTGTTAGGTCCTTATTTGGTGTTCATGTCTTCCACCATCAATGGTTACGAAGGTACTGGTAGATCTTTGTCCTTGAAATTGATCCAACAATTACGTACCCAATCACAACTGACTGGCAGAACTGACACTGAAATTGTTTCGCGTGATAACAAGACTTCAGATTCAGTTCCTACAGCAAGATCGCTCAAAGAAATTGTTTTGGACGAGCCTATTAGATACGCCCCAGGTGATCCAGTTGAAAAGTGGTTGAATAAGTTGCTCTGTTTGGACGTTGGTTCCTTGAAGAACTCTAAGTTTTTGACCAAGGGAACTCCTCATCCTTCGAAGTGTGAGTTATTCTACGTCAATAGAGACACTTTGTTCTCCTACCACCCAGTTTCTGAGTCTTTCCTCCAAAAGATGATGTCATTGTACGTTGCATCCCATTATAAGAATTCTCCTAATGATCTTCAGTTGATGAGTGACGCTCCAGCACACCAATTGTATGTCTTGTTACCACCAATTGAAGAAGGCGACAACAGAATTCCAGATCCTTTGTGTGTCATTCAATTGGCCTTGGAAGGTGAGATCTCCAAGGAGTCCGTTAGAAATTCCCTTTCGAGAGGACAAAGATCTGGAGGTGATTTGATCCCTTGGTTGGTTTCCCAACAGTTCCAAGATGAGGAGTTTGCTTCTTTGTCTGGTGGTAGAGTGGTTAGAATTGCTACCAATCCCGAATATGCTTCGATGGGTTATGGTTCTAGAGCGTTAGAGCTTTTGCAAGACTACTTCCAAGGTAAGTTCACCAACATCAATGAGTCGAACGACTTGGATGATCATACCCTTAAAAGAGTCAGCGATGAAGAATTACAAAAGGGTTCTCTCAAGGATGAGATCAAGTTGAGAGATGCCAAGTCTTTGCCTCCATTGTTGTTGAAGCTCTCAGAAAAGGCACCATACTACTTGCACTACTTGGGTGTTTCGTACGGTTTGACAGCCCCATTGCACAAGTTCTGGAAGAGATCTAAATTTGTTCCAGTTTACCTCAGACAAACTGCCAATGACTTGACTGGCGAGCATACCATGGTGATGATCAATGTTTTAGAGGGTCGTGAAAACAACTGGTTGAAGGAATTCTCCAAGGACTTCCACAAGAGATTCTTGCAACTCTTGTCCTACGAATTCAAGAAGTTCTCTGCTGTGCAGTGTATGAATGTCATTGAGGCCATCGAAAGTGGCGAAGAATCTTCCGTATCCAAGGTTATCACTAAGACAGAATTGGACAACGTTTTGTCGCCATTCGATTTGAAGAGATTGGATTCCTATGCCAACAACTTGCTTGACTACCATGTTATCGTGGACATGCTTCCACTCATTGCCCACTTGCACTTTTCTAAGAAGACCGGCTCGGAAGTGAGCTTATCTTCCATCCAATCGGCCATTCTCTTGGCCATTGGATTGCAGCACAAGGACATCGACGAGATCTCCAAGGAGTTGAACTTGCCAAACAACCAGTCCATGGCCATGTTCGCCAAGATCGTGAGAAAGTTCTCCACCTTTTTCAGAAAGGTGTTAAGCAGAGCCATTGAGGAGACCATGCCTGAGTTGAAGGAGGACCGTGTCAGAGAAATGGACGGCGAAGAGGTGGAGCACATCGACTACGAGCGTATAGAGAAGGAGTTGGCCCAGGACTTGGACGAGGCGGGAGACGAAGCCATCAAGGAATTGCGCATGAAGCAAAAGGAGTTGATCAACGCCATCAACTTGGACAAGTATACCATCGCCGATGATGCTGACTGGAACGATGCGCAAGAGTCGGTCAAGAAGGCCGCCGACAAGAAGGGTGTTGTCAGTGTCAAGAACAAAAACTCCAAGAGAAAGGCCACTGAGAGTGCCGAGGACATCTACCAGGCGGAGATGAAGGAGGCCTCCAAGAAGCCCAAGAAGGGCAAGGGAAAGTCCAGACGTTAGGAACGGCGTAATTGTACATAATGCATTAGTGGAAATAGTCTATGATCTGTTGTAGGGTCCAAGTGACCAATTGGACCAAGGTGGTGCCTTCGACGTTGTCGAAATCCGAAAAGGCGTATTCTGTCCTGGCCTTGGAGCAAACTACCCCGTTGGGGTCTTGGTCGGCGAACAAGTACCGGTGGGTGCTGGCGTAGGCGGGCCATACGATGTTGTCGAAGTAGAGCGGCGGGTCCACCCAGAACCCTTCTACAGTGTTGTAGCCCTTTCGGCTCTCACGGCGGTGCTTGAGGGTGTCGAAAGGAGCGTGGAAAAAGAGCCGGATGTCGAAGAGTTCCATGATCTTGGGATCGTGGAAGAGCATGAACCCGTCGATGAGCACCACATGGTGGTGCTTGATGGGCTCGACCATAACGCGCAACTGGTCCAACTCCGACGGACTTAGCGACATGTCCACATCCATTTGGATGGACTCGATGGGGAGAACGACATTCTGGTCCTTGATGCTGTGGATGTGCCTGGCAAAACGGGGAAAATCAATGGCCTCCGGACAATCCCAGTTGAGCTCTCCGCTTGGGGAATGGATGGGGATCTCACTATCAGGAAGGTAGAAGTCGTCGAGATGGATCAATGAACATTTGGGAAGAAGCTGCTGCACCGCCTTGGCAGCAGTGGTCTTGCCCGAAGAGGAGGGACCGCCAAAGGCTATTAGGGTGAGCTGGGTCATGGAGAAGGAGGGGAGGAAAGAGATGGGGTTTGACACTCTTCCATATGCACCTGCTGACATAACCCAGAGGCACACCGGAGCTAGGTTCCGTACCTACAAAAATACGCCCAAGACAATACAGATTGTCAGCTGAAATCAATACCGTCAGCAATTGTGGCCAGCATAATCGGAGTTGTCGCTTACAAAGATTGTCCTCTATTGTGGAAGACACCTGGCCCTTTGTCATAACTTTACTCAAATAGGTAGAAGTGTGATGAAAGATTACTGTATGAGTACTGCGAGCATGCTACATGGCCACCTAAGAATGACTGCATGTGTCTTACAGAGAATACCAATCAGATCCACACAAAAGGGTACCTGGAGTACAGAGACGATGGTAATTGTACGCCCTGAGCTTCTTTGAGGCTTGTGATGGCAATAGGTGGGGGAATGGAGATTTTTGAGATTTCCAGATTTGGGGTGGAGCTTGAGAAGCATTGTCCAAGGATGCAAGGATGGATTCTAATAGGCTTCCAATTGATAGTTTCAGTAAAAGCTTTATGGTTTCGGATCATTTGAGAACGGTTATGGAAAGAACAAAGTCTGTTTATGTTCTATATTGTGCTTCCCAGGTGTAATGCTCCAATCCACCCCAAAACAGAGACCATTTACTATTGTAGTGTGGATCTCACAAATGAAAGCTTGCATCATGATCTCCAATCCGTGTGTTAAAGATTCAAGTCACTCCTTGAATTAGCCAATGCAAGGGTCAAACCAATGAGTTCGGAGCACTTTCGGGAAAGATCATGCTATTTGATTACTTCTCCTTCTTTCATCTCGCAGAGGAGGGGGGGGGGGGGAAGGAAATGTATTTATTAGTCAAAAATATGTCTTCGACTCCTTGCCACCCCACCACCACACATTGTAGCCCAAGATGGTATTCAAAGGGCTCGAAATACTTCACCAACTCGTCCCCACTGTAGAAACTTAGTTGGAGGTGGAATTCATTTTTACCTTGGACAGTAGTTCTCAGCTAAATGCACCTAAAGAAGCACTGCACCAGCTAAACACCCAAGAAAAACCTCTTCTATTGAGTCTCGGCATCAGGGGTGACATCACCATGGATTTCTGTAGGAAGACGACTAAATTGACCACGAAGTCCATCTTAGTGTCCCCTTGTTCGCCCCTTGTACATTATTTTAATTTCACCCCACTCTTGGTTCGCCGAAAGTTGAATTACTCAGGTCACCAAACCCTTCACATGAAGTGGGAGGGCATCGCAGTGTGGGTATCCATGGAAGGCCGGCATTAAGACCGTGAGTGTAGACCCCAGCCCACAAAGACCAAGGCCTGCTGCTTAACTACCCCTAAACCTTCAATTCTTGCCCCTAGGCGCAATTATCATCAAGGACCCCTCTCGCACTTGCCTTGATGAAACAAGGTTAAGCTACTGGCTCGCTTACCTTTGCTTCTTCCGTGGAACACACACACTCTCTTCGGCGACAATGCTCCAGGCTTCTGCGGGGAGAGCTGGTACGTTTCATTGGCTTTGACCGGGCTTCACCAACCGCCCGGCCCAGCCTGGGCGAATAAGGAAGTCCTGTCCAGTCTATTGCTGCACCAACAATAGACAATAAGAGGAGAACACCGGGAGCAGAGTTAGGCTCTGCATTAGGGAGGGCAGGACGCATTGTCTCTATATTGGGGGCTCAGGCGCTGGAAGGCTTCTGTCATGTACATTGGGCCTGTTGTCAATGTCGTTTTTGCAGTTGTGAGGCCAGGCAGGATACACCTTATGGTCCGGCCAAGGTCCCAACAGAACCAGAAAACAGCGCGCAGTTTTGTTGGGCTTGCAAGGAGAGATTTTCCGACTGCGCCGTTGCAGCCTGCCAGGCAGTTGTCCTAGCTAGCGAGACAACATTCCTGAGGATCAGAACTTGCATTGCGACGCCAAACTTTACCCAGGCAATTTCATCTTTGTTCCAGAGTAATTGGATTTTAACTTTTGGCAATATGCAATTGAGCATTTTGCTATTTTGCTATTTTGCCATTTTGCCATTTTGCCATATTGGCAATCGAGCAATTGGGGTGGGTTCCGTAAATGGTGGATCGCTGTCAATCCAAGCAACCCTGGGTCGGGCCATGACTGACTCCCGAGCCATACACCGCCTGGAAGCGTCGCAGCACCCAGTCTGTCATTGGCTATGGCCACAGACCTTAAGGGGCAAGGAAAGGAACTACCCACAATGCGCTCACTCCAGGCGATGCAATTACGAGCAGGTCCCCTCGTCCATGCATCTCCGAAATCTTGCATGTACAGCGATCCAATCGCAGGAGATGCATCGGCCACGCTGGAGGTGCCTGAATAGGACAGAAAGCACACACCTGGTACCAGGTGCTTGTAGAATGGGCATCTAACGCCGGCCGCGGATTGTACCACCACCAAATATAGCGAGGCCCTTTCGGTGCTGTGCGATCGTCATTCCTAAACCATCAAACACCAACACAGAAACACCACACTCAGACAGGAAAATCCACCACCACCAACACTACCACCACCGCTTTCGCCGGAGTTTGCTGCACCTGCAGTTGGCAAGGGGGAGCGGAGCGGTGTAGTCTGATTCCAGGGAATTATTATGTAGCTGGTTTTGTCGTAACTGTGGCCGCAATGGGAGCTGCTGCGTGGAGACAGGCCGATGGCCATAGCGACCCGAAACAGATGTCCATGCATGGAAGTGTCGAGCAGACCCATTCCCCAGCCCTAGGAGACTTCTGGCCGTGGACACCCAAACATCTACACACCCACGAGGACTGGCATGATGGTAGTGGCCGGGCTGTGGGCCATCACCCCACCGCCTCAGGTCTTTGAGGAAGCATCCAATCGGGACAAGCGACCCTTTGCTCCTGGAGCCGCCGCAGGCCCAGCAAGGACGAAGGGCGTGGAGGGCACCCCGAAGCGTCCTTCACAGGAAGGGAAGGCCTCGAGCATAGCAATTTCTCTAAAAGTGCCCTCCCAAGTACAGTAAACCGAGGTAGCTTGCAAGTCATGCACGATGCCGGGGCCAGGCCCTAGTGCATGCAGCCCAAGAGCAGAGGCCGCATGTCCGCCACCTCATCCTCTGGCTTGTTGCCCGAGTGCCTCTTGCCTGTAGTCCTACTGCACTCTGGCTAACCCCATTCGTCCCTGTCTGCCTGGGGAATGTGCCCCCCTCTGAAACGGTCCTGCTGCAGCACTTAAGCCCCTCCACACAGGACCACGGCAGCGTCCAGGAGTGCCGGGGGCCGGGAGATAAGCGGTACCTGTTCCTGGAGCCGTCGAGCACCGGCCCAGGGCAAATGCCTGGTGTCACGGCCTCCCAGGCCACCCAACATTTGGCACCAAGGCCCCGTCCATGGCACTTCCGTTTGCAGTAATTCGTGTGCAACCGCCTGCGCCGCACTGCGACATTATGCGCCCCGGGTTCGCACTACAGAAGGTGGGGCGGAAGAATGTCGGACCTGCTAAGCTGCACCATGCGGACCGGAGCACGAGGAAGGGCCCCGGGCAGGGCCCGGGTCGCGCGTCGAGCAACAGCGTCCAGCCAATGTGACCACGGCGTGGCCCCATTGGGCACGGAAACAGGCCCGTGACGGCCGGCAAGCCCCGTGTGGGAGTCCTCGTGGGCCGTCCCTGGCCCCAATCATTGCCTAAAACAGTCAAGTCCCTCTATGCCTAATCCGGATAATGCAAAAAAGTGCAATGCGCACAGCTCACTTTTCCTGTTTCGGAAGTGTTCACCATGATCGGTAGATTGTGTTTGTCTTGTCACTGATACGGACAACGGTCGCAGGAGTCGGCCATTGAAATTGGGCCAAAAAATGGCCCCATGGTATAAATATTACCAATCGGCCACCCTTGGCCCTCCCAGCTTTTGACCCACGCCATTGAAGGGTGCCGCATCTCACAGCTCCCATCCCCTTCCCCTCGCCCCGGCCCAGTTCCCTGGCCCCATCCCACCCTCCAGTGTTCCTCCTCCCCTTCGTTTATGTATGAGGAAATAGCCCCATCCCCCACCGTCTCATATGTCCACGATATCCAACCTGTTGTCGGTAATTAACCTCATGAATGATAAGCCCGCCAAGGACCTGGCGTTGACGTCGGCCTCCTCGTCGTCGGCCTCCCCGGCGTCCCAGCCCAAGACCTTCATTGCCTCGGACTACTTAGCCAACGGCATCAGCGCTGGCGCCCATCTCCAGCCCCGGTCCCCGGCCCTGGACCCCGACCTTGCGGCCAAGCCCGACGGCCCCGCCTCCACCAAGCCCTCGCCCTCCAGCGCCCAGTTTCTCGACACCCTCAAAAGCTTCAGCATCGACCGCTCGCGCTACAAGCACTACGGCTACCAGTCACAGGTGACTGGAGGCCCGGGTGCCGAGCCAGCGCCAGCCAAGAAGTCAGCCACGCCCCCCAGCTCCAACAGACTCATCATCGACGAGAAGATCTCGGAAATCCTCGGCATCCCACCCCAGATCGTGGATGAGGAGCAGTTCTGGCCCTACAATGTGGAGACGTTGAACGACCTCCTCAAGTACAAGATCGAGCAGGAGAAGACGCGGCAGGAGGCCATCAAGAACGAGTTTGGCGCCACCGCCATCGAGCTCTTGAAGGTGGCCAAGTCCATGAACATCAACGGCGACTTGATCCCCCTCTTGTTCGTGTCGCCTTCCTTCACCATCAACGACTTGAAGGACACCATCCTGCGCTTGCGCAGCGGCCCCGAGGACTTGATCCACGTCATGCTCAAGCAGAACCGCCAACCACCCACCGAGATCGAGCGGGCATCGCCCGCCGCCCCCAAGCGCAAGTTCTCCGACACCCAGCTCCCTTCCTTCTCCGAGACCGCAGAGAGCATCAAGCACATCGTGTCGCCCTTGCGCTCCCCCAACAAGCTGCCTGTGTCGAGCCACCGCCGCGTGGTGTCCGACAGCAGTGAGGTGGCAGGACGCTCCACCGCCGCCACCTCCACCTCGCCTCCCACATACCAACTCCCATTGCCTCCGGCAGGCCACCCTCCCCAGCACCGCCTGCAGCAGCACCTGCCTCTGCTTGCTCCTCAGCCCGTGGTGTATCCTCTCTACTATGCTCAGCAGCAGATGCACCCAGGGCTGGCCCCTGCTCCTGCTCCTGGCCCAGGCCAGGCGCCGCTGTCACAGGAGCAGGCCAAGGCCTTGGGCTCGCCCTATTTGCAGAAATACCCCAACTCCGTGGTGTACGACGGTCCTCACCCCGGCGCTGCCCCCGGCGCTCCCGCCGCCGGCCAATACCCCTACATGTCCCAGCCACATTACCTGTACTTTGTTCCTTCCTCCAACTCCCCTGGTGGGCCCCCCTCGCAGTACGTGGTACCAGTGTCTGCCCCAGCCGTGGGCATGGTGGCCCCAACCCACACCCCGGTCCCTACCCACCAGTTTGCATCCGAGTCGCTGGCCAAGGTCTCGCCTCTGGAGGACACCAGTCCCTACAAGAAGCAGAAGGCCACTGCCAAGACCAACAACATCAACTTCATGATCACCACGCCAAAGAACCCCCCTGCACGCAAGTACAACAACCCCCACAAGGACAAGTAGCCTTGTATGTATATTAGATGGAGCATTATAGACACGTACCTGGACAACTGTAGACTCTAGAATAGTTACTCGTTACTGAGAAACTATCAATATGATACGTTTGATCTCTAACTACTGTCATTTTATTGAGCTCGTGCTACTAGTAATTGAACGTATCTTTACTGTTTGCTTGTAATTTTGATCTGCCTTCTCGCTTTACTCCATTTCCATTCTACGTAAATTACTCCCGCTAAAATTATCACACTGCAAATTCTCTTGCTAGGCTCCTGTCACTTCTTGACACGTAATCACATCAGCCCGTTGTCCTTTTCACACCGCCACCTTGGCCCCGGCTTCTGCATCTGATATTCATGATTCTGATTCCTTCCTCAGCTCATCTCGTCCTGACAAGAACCAGTGCATGTGAAATTTCCCGTCTCCAATTTCACTAGTGTGGATCATCTCTGCATGGGTCTGTGCCTGATGGCCTAGCCTTGATCTACCATCCCCGGAGTTTCCTGTTGGAGAGCAATTTCACAATTTCAGGCAATAGCTGCGAAATCCCATATCCTGATTAGTCGATAGAATTAGGACATTTCCTGTTTAGGAAATGTGATGGTCTGCACTGAATCCTAATGTCGTTTTTTGTTGCATCTGTCAATTACGCGGCACTTCCTGCAATGCCTGTAGCTATTGCCGAGTGCTCCAGTACACTACCGACTGTTCTGGCTACTTGTCGTCTCGAGTGATCTGCAGTGATACTCTCAGTCTACGTAAGCATTTTGCGATTTCGAGCATAGCGACATCCTAATTAAGCTTCTTTATCTTAGGTTTATTAGATACCTCCTTCTCGGACTTGTGTGCAATTTCCAAGCATTCTCTCTGGACGACATGGTCATTCGTTCCTTCTCACAGGGACCAGTAACAAGGGGCTGCCCCGGAAGGGATTCGGCTATACCGCAAGCGTCGTAGGATTGGGGCATCGCCATAAGGCATTTTATTAGGCAACCCCGGCCTGGAATATGGGGCGGGTTTCAATAGTCGTATCACGCTGGCCGACATTTGTGGGCGATGTCGTACTCCCCGGAACATCTCCTTTGCGATTCCATCATTTCGCCGCAAGCGTTTCATTCCAGCGATGCAATTGCGGCTTCTGGAGAGGAAAAGGAATAACTTAATTCCGAGCTAGCTTGGCGCAATACAGCTCCTATTCTTGACACATCGATGTCTCAAGCAGGTCCTGGTCCTGGCCCGGCTCTCTTCTCTCTTGCTAGATCACCCGGGAAGCCAGATTGTGATTTTTCACAGGTAAGAGATGCTCTCCAAACCAAAGCGACACAATTGTAATGCAGTCTGCCGTGCATTTCCTACTTCACATGGACCCAAGGATCCAGATCAGACGGCCGAGGCGCATATCAGACATGTAGGGGCAAGTGGATAGGTGCCGTTCCAGTAGCCGTCTTGTCTAGTCTGGGAAAGGAGGGGCAATCCCGTGTTGGGCAAATATGCAATTTAGACCAGTGCATACTTGAGGCAATATGAACAAATACAGGATTAAACTATTATGTCGGCAATAGAGAAACGTACAATAATAGAACGTCGCATATGGGAGTGAAGGAAGATGCTATTGATTGCTTGTAGATATTGCGATACCTATTTTTAACAGTATACAAGGGACACTTGGAATCCTTACTTAAGTGTGTTGAGGATTAGGAGTGGAGGCTTATGCGATGGCTCAGATTGCTCTATGTGAAGGAGATTCACCAGAGGAGGGGGAAACTCTACTAGTGGCAAATTGAGAGAGCAAAGGGATCATGTGCCATGACCTATACTTTTGCAGGTATCTGTTCAACTGCTCACTCAAACTAATTTTTAGAGTAAACTCACCCAGAAGCTAGGCCTAAATTGTAAGAAATACCAACCATAATGCTAATATTAGAGAGAGAAGTAGACCAAAGCGGTGGGCCTTATGCGAGCTAAAATCGTAAATAGATTTACGCTGACGAGAGATATTGCCACGCAATAAGAATTACAGATAACAAGGACATTCAAGAAATATAGTGATATTACGAACAGGAGGCTATCGCTTACAGGAATTTACGGAGAAAGAACGAATTCAACCATGACATAGCTGGAAGTTTATTTCAAGGGTAAACATCGGCCGCCATAGCTTCCATAATTTTTCTTGCATGTGTTGCTCCTGTGAAACGGTCTAGATCATGGGAAGTGGTAGTGGTGTGTGGTGATGGTAGTGAATGTGGTGGTCATGGTCATTCTTTAAACTAATAAAAGTCCATTAAGCTTCATAATTGTTGTGAATACTATAATTGCGGTGGTAATAACAATAGCGAAGAGTGAAATACTAACATATAAAGTTAGGTGGAGTAATTATTTGAACGATTTATGCTTAAGGTTTGGAATCGTGAGAAACGAGTGGTACGCGTGGTTTTCACAATATAATTTCTTACTACTACTAAACCGGAGTGAGTGGTCTATGAATAAGAAAGGTGGGGTACTTAGCTCTCAAGAAATGTAATCGTCCACTGTGAAGTGGCTTTGGAGATTCTTCGAAGAGAAAACCGAAGAAATGCAGTGGGAAGAAACACACTGCAAGTAACTTTATGGCTGCAAATTGTCAGAGAAGTAGTCCACACGGTCACACGATTCTCGAACATAAACGGAAGCTTCGAACGTAGGTGTGAACATTTACAGGGAATCTTTGCCCATTGCTCCAGGATAAGTAAATATTTACAATAGTTTACCCTTTTATGAAAGTTTACCCTCTATATTTGCGCCAGTCTGGCTATTTTGAGGATGTTCAAAACATCACAATATCTAACTCACCAGTGCAACCTTGCACCAAGATAATCAGCCCACTGCAAGCCAGATCAATTCAAGAAATCGGCCCAGAGCCTCTTCTGGTTGAAACATCTCACGATGCTAGCGAGAAATGAGGAAGATACACAAAATCGGACATAGATTCTATACACGATTTAACGGGTCTAAACTCAATTTTCTCAGGTAAACGAGCCGATGCAGATCTTTCGGACATCTCTCCTGAGCAACCGGAACTTCTGCAAAATTCCCTCTATAGAAGATGCTACCACTTGAAAACACCTTTGAGGCTGGAGCACTTCGTGGAGGTGGTAGTCGCACTGGAATAGACCCATATGTGCGTAGGGATGGGGCGATACGGGTTGAAGAAGAGGGCACTGTGGCGGTGGATTCTGCTAGGTACTGCGCCGCTATCGGCCCTCGATGTGGAGTGCAGCAGCATGTTGGATGCTGGGGAAATGCATCAAAATTAGTGGGGTCCCTGTCGGTGCCAGAGCTGTCTCTAATACAATAGTTTAGTTCCCGCGCAAACTGGAGCCGAGAGGCATTCACCGCTTCTAGCGAGAGGCATCGCCGTAGTCTGGAACGAGCAGAGACAATTCCACGCAATAAATAAAGGCATCTCTCGGAAGCGCCGCCGTTTGCTCTGCACATTCCGTGCCATACTGCACCGCATTGTTGGCCCATGGCGGCGAAGCAGCTCCTCTAGAGCCACCGGGATCCATGGCTCAACCACGCGCCCCTAACCTCCAGACCCCGAGGAAACGATATCGTATTTGTCTCAATTTAATCCTAATGAAAAAAGGGTATGTCCTCCTCCGTCGCAAGCCCAGTCCTTCCATGCCCCTCCAGCCCTCTGCTCTGAACCTGGACTCGCCGCCGGATACAGCGCCGGAGTTGCCCGACCCGTTCGAGGCCCCTCTAGTCCCAGCGCCTCCCTCGTCCCAGTCTTCTCTATCTTCCAGCCACAGTGCCGTCCCCAGCACCAAAGTTCCCTTCACCATCTTCGCCAGCACCCAGCGCCTCGCGTTGATCCTCATGTTGTCGCTCGTGGGCTTCTGCAGCACCGTGTCCAGTCCCATCTACTTCCCAGCATTGCCTACGCTCACTCAGTACTTCCGCGTGTCTGAGTCGGTGATGAACCTCTCGGTGGTGGCGTACCTCTTGTTCCAGGGCCTTGCGCCAACGTTTGTGGGCAATGTGGCCGACGTGCTTGGCATGCGGCCGGTGTTGTTGATGTCGGTCTTGGTGTTTACGGCCTCGTGTGTGGCCCTCTGCCGGACCAACGTGTACTGGCTTTTGACAGTGCTACGGTGTGTCCAGGCGGCAGGCATCGCCCCTGTCATCGCGGTCAGCTCAGGAGTGTCGGGCGACGTGTGCACCGCCAGCAACCGTGGAGGGTTCGTGGGTGCGGTCAGCGGCATCCAACTCATCGGTAACGGTTTCGGTGGGTTGATTGGAGCGGCCCTTGTTCACCAGTTCTCGTCCTGGCGGGCCATCTTCGTGTTCCTTGCCATATTTGGAGGGGTGGCCTTAGCGATGTCCGCACTTTTTCTCCCTGAGACTTCGCGCCTGATCGTGGGAAACGGGTCGGTGGTGCCCACCAACCCAATCTACCATCTGATGTTCTATCTCTTTCCCACGTTCCGGCGCCAGTTGAACAACGACGTGTCCACGTTGCGCCCATCCCAGCCCTTTGACATCCTCTCGCCCTTCAAGATCTTGGTCAAACCAGAAGTGATCTGCACCCTAGTGCCCTCGGGCCTCCATTTCGCAGCCTGGACCATGATGCTCACCTCGCTCTCCACTGTGCTCGAGGGACGCTACCACTACTCGGTAATGCATGTCGGCTTGATGTACCTCCCCCAAGGTGTCGCCTGCATCGTGTCGTCCCTCGTCACCGGCAGGGTCCTCAATTACTACTACAAGTTGCGCCGGGCCCAGTTCGACGCCAAGTACGCGGACACACCTCCTGAACAAACTCCCAAGTTCAACATCATCCGGACCCGGCTCGACATGTGCGTTGTACCGGCCACGTTCATGGTAGCTGGCCTCGTGATTTTTGGCTGGTGCCTCCAATACCGCCAGCCCGTCATCTCCGTAATCATCGGCTCGTGCCTCGTCTCGTTCGCCGCAGTCTCGGTGGTAGCTTGTGCCACCACCATGCTAGTGGATCTCTTTCCCGGCCAAGGCACCTCCTCCATCAGTTGTATGAACCTCACCCGGTGCTGGTTGGCTGCAGTGGGCGCCGGAGTTCTCGATAATCTAATCTCGGCCATGGGATTGGGAGGCTGTTACACCCTTGTGGCAGGTCTCTGTGTGTTGAGCGACGCCATGCTAGTACTATTGATTTTTTACCGTGGCAAGGAGTCAAGGGCAAAGGTTCAAGTTATGGAAAAGGAAAGTAGCGAGAAATCAGAATCATGATAAGAGCTTCGATAGAGGGGTATTCACAATGCATTATAGAAAGGTTTTACAATACGTTTAAAACAGTACAAATGGTACAAGAAACGTTAACATTACATCCATTATAGAAGGTACGCAAAGTACAAGATAAAATTAATAAAAGACATTAGATAAGGTAAAGATTAATAAAGGATTGTAGAGCAGTACATCCGTTAAAGGAAAAGCTAGGTAAAGTAAAGAAAATATGGAAGAGAAGTCAGCATGTGGATTATTATAGTATTGAGAGAAGAAACAGTACTAGATTAGATCAAGATACCAATTAGAAGAAAGTAATCGATAAGATCAAGCTGGGCGATGTATGATTCGCCGATAGGAGAGAATGAGACTGGTTACCAGTTGTTGCAGTGGCAGAAGTCGAGAAATGCACAATCTACTTTGGGTCAGGATAGTGATTGAAAAATAGAAATTGGAGAGTTAGACTTTTGGAGACGGTAATAACTATGGGAAGGGGGAATACACTTTATAAGTACGGTGATCACTACGGGGATATGATGGAAGACAATGTTGAGGGAAAACAATAGGAATAGATAGCTACCGGGGGTACTGGACTGCCACCAGTACAGGCATGGACCTCTGGAACAGAAGTTTTTGAAAAATCCATATAGTGCAGATATCATGCATTCCACTAGAGTGAGGTCTTGAGCTTATCTTGTGCCTAAGTCTCTTGGATTTGATCCCACCTCGAGTCAAGGCTTCACTTCCAATAGCTCGCTAAATATTACTTAAGCTCCAACTCTATGCCACGATTTTGCCTAATTCTGCCAGTTCCAGATTCGCTCGGCACAAATATTTTTAGGCAAATATAACATCTTTTACATCTGATCTATGCCCGCCACGGCTTTCGGCTACCGATCAAAAGAAGCCTCTTTCTCGATTTCCATCCCATATCCATTCCCGCGAAACTCTTCCGTTTCCGCTCGTTTCACCTGCCACGGCATCAGGACAGGACCACTGCTCCCAGTCCAAAGCCTGCTCTCGTCTCCAGTCATACAACGGCCATGCAACCACTAATGGCCACCAAAACATTATGCACAGACTTGTGCATTATTCGCGACTCCGGGTGGACGCATTGCATTCTGAGCCTTATTATGGAAAAAGTTCACCGCCTGAGCCCAGACACTGAATAATTGGATCCAGGGATTAAAGCTGCTTTGTTTGCTGATGTCACCCATCCCCACAAATCCGTACTAGTAAACAACATCTTGGGACGGCGCCTCTTCCATCCAAACACTCTCCCATAGTCAAGACACTGCCAGGCAGGTGCAGTCAGTAGTTCCGGATCCAGATCTTCTCTTCCTCCAACTCGAGCTCTCCACTCTCTCCATGCACAACCACCTGCGTGGTTGTCCTATCGCCGCAAGGCCACGCTCCTATCCCTTGACTCCCTCCTGCTGTTCCTCCACCTTCTCCACCCTGGTTACGCCCCATCACCCTCCTAATCGAGCCAATGCACAATATCTCACAATATCTCCATCTCTAAATATTTCCCTAGTGCACAATATCTCGGAACTTTCCTCCAGTGAATTTTTCCACTTTGGGTGCAAAACCTTGGCTGCGAACAATGCTCCGTCGAGATTGAACAATGCAACAATCGAAGGGATCAAGACGGAGCCGCAGCTACCATCCAGATGCCATGGAATATAAACCGGAGAGCTTGCTGGCATGGACCAACGGTCTGATCTATCTAACCTTGAGGCACCTGTGGATAGGCGTTCTAGCTTTCTGGCTTATTGGTCCTTTGGCTCCGGCTCTCTGGCTATAAATTTCTGGTTCCTTCACGCTTCGGGCCTATTTGCCTATTTCCCACCTCCATCCTTCATCTATGTCTTCTCATACCCGCCCACTGCCTCGAAAGTACCGCCCCACATCCATCGTGGAGCTGGGCCTGGAACCCATGGTTCCAGATGCGTTTCCCTACGACCGTCGCATGTCGATGCCTCTCTTCAAAGAAGACTTGGAAGACATGGTCGAATCCACCAGCGTGCGGTCCACGTCCACTTTTTCCTTCCAGCAAGAACAGGACCTCCCCTACTCTATCCTCAACGGCACCGAAAAGTACCTAATGGTGGCCCTCTTGAGTATCTGTGGCATCTGGTCCACCTTATCCACTTCCATCTACTTCCCGGCGTTGCCTTCCATCGCGGCCCAGTTCCATGTCTCCAACGACGTGGTCAACCTCTCGGTGGTGGCCTATCTCCTCTCGCAAGGTGTGTGCCCTACGCTAGTGGCCTCGCTCTCTGACCACTACGGCAGACGGCCTTGTGTGCTTGGGTGCCTTGCGTCGTACTGCGGCGTATGTGTGGCCATCGCCCACAGCAACACCTACTGGTTGTTGGCTTTTCTCCGGTGTCTCCAGGGTGGCACCATAGCGTCGTTGATCTCGGTGTCTTCAGGCGTTATTGGAGACATGGTAGTGACAGAAAAACGTGGAAAGTTTGTGGGTTTGGTGTCTGGATTTCAGCTTCTTGCCCAGGGCTTTGGCGCCCTCTTGGGCGCCCGCATTGTCACCCGCTGGGGCTGGCGGGGAATCTTTGTGTTCTTGGCCATCGGCAGTGGCCTGGTGGCGGTGTTGGCCTTTGCCGCTCTTCCTGAGACCAACCGTGCGCTCGTGGGAAATATGACGATGCCACCTGAAAAACCCTGGAACTGGCTGCCGGTGGTGTATATGCCATGGTTCCGGACTCGCATGACCCACGATAAGGAGACGGTGGCCCCAGCCACACCCATCAGCGTGCTAGGGTCCTGGAAAATCCTTGCATCTCGTGAAGTTTTCTTCGCTCTTTTGCCGGGCAGTTTCCAGTTCGCAACTTGGACCATGTCTCTCACTACGCTCTCCACCACACTCCAGAATGAGTACCACTACTCGACCATGCACGTGGGCTGGTGCTACCTAGCACCAGGTTTGGGCACCTTGGTGGGTGCCATTTGCACTGGCCGCATCATCGACGCCTTCTACAAGCGCCGCAAGGCCCAGTACGACTACAAATACACCCACTTGCCTGAGGACCAGCGGCCGGAATTCGACATCTTGCGGGCAAGACTCGACTTCGCTGCTGTGCCCTCTGCCCTTCTCATCTCCTTCTCCATGGTGTTCGGGTGGTGTCTCGACAAGCATACGAGCGTAGCACCCATCTTGGTGTCGTTGTTCGTGATCTCGTGCTGTGCCGTGTCGTTCTTGAGCGCCTCCACCACTTTGCTTATTGACATGTTCCCTGGACAGGGTTCCGCCGCGACGAGTTGTATGAATTTACTGCGGTGCTGGGTCGCTGCTATTGGCGTGGGAGTGCTCGAAAAGATGGTGATAGCCGTGGGTATTGGCGGCGCCTATACCTTGATGTCGGGCTTCTGCTTGTTGAGCGGCTTGGCTTTGGTGTGGGTGGTCAAGCTGAAAAGGTAAAATAGGATCAAGAGGAAAATTAGATCTGGAAAATAGTGTATCTTGAGAATTAAGATCTGGCAAAATAGCTAACGGGGAAAATTAAATGAAGTGAGTTGGGTACATCTAGGGAAGATTGTGCTTTCAATCCTGATAGAACTGGCAAGCATGCATATCAGTCGGTGGAATAACATGCTGAAGTATAAAATTGATTCGCTCGCTCAGGTTGATCTGAGGAGACTTTATCTGCTGACAGAATAAATCAATTTACAGGAGCTTCTCCTACAAAATACCAGGACAGTTTGAGCCTAAAATTAATTTGCATGAAGTTCTATCATACAGCACTTTCAAATAAAAATGAATATATTCGGCTGACGGTGAATGTCTAGCTGCTCAATTATCATGAATAAGGTTTCATGGCAAAAAAATTGCCCAAATCATGGCTGGTGCCAATCGCTTCATCGGCCATTAAAACAAAGGCTTATTATCCTTCATTTTAGGGCACGACATTTGATAAATATTCGATTCAAACCGACTTCAGTCATAACAATGAATTCGTTTCTGTCAATCACGACTCCCTGGAGGAGCAAGGCCTATTTCATGCGTGTATAAGAATAAGAACTATACAATACCCAAAACTAATCTTCTTAGCAAACTGTAGAGTGGCGAGAATACATAAATCTATTGAGAAGCACATTGGACACCTGGACCACCTTGTCCACCCTCCTCGTCCTCCGAGTCGTAAGCATCACGTCTGTTGGAGGCCTGGTGCCTGTAAGGGTCAATCTCGACCAAGTCAACCTCGTCGATCTCAGCACCCTTAGGAATGTTGGTCTTGGTTCTGGCTGGCAATACGCTCTCCAACAACTTCAACTTGTCTTCGTCAGCAAAGTGGTTCTCTGGGAACTTAACAGTGAACTTGACGAAAAGATGGCCCCTGCCACCTTGTCTATAAATAGGCATACCCTGGTTTTCAATCACTTTGGTGGCACCTGGAGCGATGACCTCTCCTGGGTGGATGTCGACCTTGATGTAGTCACCAGAAACGTGCTTGAAGGCAAACTCGCCTCCGGCAAGAGCAGTCAACAAGTCGATCTCGGCCTCGTAGAACAAGTCGTTGCCCTTTCTGGTGAACTTGTCGTGGGGCTTTTCGTCAACGACGAACACAACATCACCGGGGGTGATGCCTGGCTCCTGGTCTCCCTCGCCACTGAAGACGATTCTCTGTCCATCCTTCATACCCTGGTCGATGTGAACTTGCAAGATCTTGCGCTCGGTCTGAGTCTTCTTACCCTTACAGGTGGTACATCTGTCCTTGGCATCGCAGATGTCTCCCGAACCCTGACAGCTTTCACACACGGTCTGGAATCTCTGGATCATAGGGCCCATTTGTCTGGTGACAAATCTCATACCGCTACCGTTACATGCGGTACACTTCTTGACCTTGCCCTCTTTGCCTCCCAAACCATTACAGCCCTTACACAAGATGGTCTTGTTGAGAGCCAACTTGGCAACACGGCCCTTGTATAACTCCTCCAAGGTGCATGATATGGAGTGCTTGATGTCCTTACCTCTGGTAGGACGCTGGGGGCCTCCGCCACCCATGCCTCCGAAGCCTCCTCCAAAGAACTGTGAGAAGATATCTTCGGCTCCCATGCCACCGCCCATACCACCTTGTCCAGACAAACCTTCTTCTCCGTAGTTGTCGTAAACCTCTCTCTTCTGCTCGTCAGACAAGATCTCGTAGGCGTGGGAAATCTCCTTGAATTTTTCAGCAGCCTCTGGAGATGGGTTCTTATCAGGATGGTACTTCAACGCAGCCTTTCTGTAGGCCTTCTTCAACTCGTTGTCGCCAGCCGAAGGGGACACGCCCAAGGCGTCGTAAAACTTGGTATCCTTCACCATAATGTATACAGAAACAGTGCTAGTGGCGGGTGTTCCAGAAGTAAGAGGCGATTTATAACAAGACTTTTTTTTTCCTAGGCTTCGTAGAAATTTCTTCGACATTCCAACACACGTGTAACATGGCACGTGACGCGACATGTAAGTACTATAGACAATGGTCCCGGCCGGCCGAAAAACCGCCAGGGACCGTTCTATGTAGGGCAGGGAGGCCGGGCACTTCAACCCACATGCTCCACGACCTCGCTGATGAGCTTACCGTTCTTGACTGTGTGTTTGAACTGCTCGGGCACAGCCAACTCGCTGTAATCGTCCTCCTCCGGCACGTTCACGTTCAAGGCCGTGGTGCTGCTGGTGAAGATTTGCACATCGGCATCGACACTGGCTTTGGAGAGGTACACGCTACCTTCGTCTGACTTGTCAATACTGACCAAGGGCACCACGCCGGTGACCTGCAATCCGAATTTGAACGACTTGATGATGTCCACGCCCGAAATCAAGGAGTCCACAACAACACCAGTGTTCTTGGTCTCCGAAATAGAGATAGCGTTGGCCTTTCCTTTGATCTGGACCGTGATGCCGGAACAGTTACCAATGTAGATAGACTGATGCATCTCTGCCTCGATGGTGATAGGTCTATTGCCCGTCACGTCGGCCTCGGTGTAGTTCTCAACGATCCACTTGGTGCCATCCACCAACGTCTTGTTGGCGGGCTTCTTCTTAGGCTGCTCCTTGGAGGACAAGCTGGAAGGCTTCTTGGGTGGCGCAGGCTTCTTGGAAGCAGGAACAACCGATTGGTTGCGCAATGCCGGGTTCTTGTGGGTCATCTCCGACTTGTCTACCTTCTTGAGGCCTGCAGTGATGTCTGCGCCCTTGTTCAAGTCAGCAAACACAGCGTTCATACCTCCTTCAGTTTTAGCGGGTTCGTCAAAAAGATTCGCTGGAGGAGGTGGTGGAGGTGGTGGAGGTGGAGCACCACCAGCGGCAGGAGCAGCAGGAGCAGCAGGAGCGCCACCAGCAGCTGGCTTGGACGCGCTGGCCTGAGCAATCGCGTCAGAAATTGGCTTTCCGTTTGCGTTCCAGGAGGGACCGGTGCTGTGGTAGGTCTTGACGTAGTTCTTGAGCTCATCAAACAAGGCCAAGAAGTCTTTGACCCACTCCACGTGCTTGGTGTCCTTGTCCTTGTACTCCTTCAACACTCTGTCGGACCAGAACTTGGCACTGTCCTTGAACTCGGGGATCAACGACACGGGGGTCTCGGTGACGATCCAGCCCAAAACAGGTGAGCCCTCGCTAATGGTGTTCAAGTGGTTGAAGAAGGCGGAGCGTCTGTTCTGGTCCTTGACCTCGATTATCTTGCTGATCTTCTGGTTAATTGGGTTTAACAACTCCAAGAAAGCAGGGCTGCTCATCTCCGGCTTCTTCGAAAGGGCCACCACACTCAAGAACTGGACCTGGTCGGCAAATGCCGCGTCCAAAAGGTCGGCAATCTGGGCTACCAAGGGGTCAATGGTCTTGGACTTGGCCACGAATGGAGCCACATGTTCTTGCAAAAATTGCTCGAAAACCACCACGGACTTGGGCTTTTCGACAGCCTCGGGCTTTCTGGCTTCGGTATGGGCCGAATTGGCCAATTCCTTCTTTGCTGGGCCATCCACGGCGGCTGGATCGGCTCCCTTGCTAGAGTTCGAAGCAGAGCCCTCGAGTCTGTTTTTGGACGCTTCTTGCTGGAAAATGGTGATATCTTCCAAGCGGGAGGTGGCAGCTTCCAACCTCTTGAGGATGGTGACGATGTTGTAGCCCTGAACGTTGAATTGGCTGATTTCTTCGGCAGACATGGCGATGTAGAGTTGCCCCTTTTGGCTGGTGTTGAAGTAATGTTCGTTACGTAAGGAACTGCTGGGGATTAAGTAATACGTCAACTCCTGATGCTGATTATGTAATTACACGCGATGTCTTACATAATCGTACGGTCTAGATATATTCCATTCTTCAACGACCTCCACCTCTACACCCTCCTCTCCCCATGGCCCCCGCCCAAATCAAACCAGAGGTCGCCAAGTACCCTCCCCAGGAGGTGCACTACCTCAAGGAAACTCTGGCGCCCCAGGTTCCCGAGCCGTTCTACTCCAACTACCAACAGAACGTGCCCATAGCATTGGACATTGGCGGCTCCTCCTTCAGAGCTGGCCTCACCAACTCGCCTGATCCCAGCAATGTGTTCCCATCGGTCATGGCACGGTACCGGTACCGCAAAAAGCCCGTCACCGTGACGATAGTGGGTAACGACGTGTACCGTGATGCACTCCTCAAAACGTCCATCCGGTCCCCGTTCGACGGGCCATTGATCACCAATTGGGACTACCTTGAGTCCATGATGGACTACACACTCGAACACCTCGGTGTGACCAGCACAAACGGCCGCTTGAATAATCCTGTGGTGATGACGGAGCCTGTGGCGTGTCCGTTCAGCCAGAGAGCCAATATGTACGAGTTGCTCTTCGAGGCATACCAGGCGCCCCAGGTGGCGTTCGGAATCGACTCGTTGTTCTCGTTCTATGCTAACTCGACCCCCAAGTCCGACGGCTTGGTCATCGGTACAGGCCACGAGCTGTCCCACGTCATTCCCGTCATTGGCGGAAGGGGCATTCTTCTGCAGACCAAGCGTATCGACTGGGGCGGCAACCTGGCCCAGCAGTATCTAGCCCGTCTTATGAGCATGAAATACCCTTATTTCCCCACCAAGCTCACCGCCGACCACACCGCCAACTTGTTCAAGGACTTCTGCTACGTGCTGGAAAACTACAGCGACGAGCTCAAGAACTACCTTGACTTGGACGTGTTGGAAAAGACCGACATCGTGGTTCAAGCGCCCGTGGATTTGAGCTTACACACCGTTAAGAAGAAGTCGGAAGAGGAGCTTGCCAAGCAGCTCCAGAGAAAGCGTGAACAAGGAAAAAGATTGCAGGAGCAGCAGCAACAGAAGAGGTTGGAAAAAAGACAACAGAAGCAAGAAGAATTGGACTACTACTCTCAGGTAAAGGAAGATATCGCTTCGCTCTCCAAACAAGACCAGTTGAACAGGGTGGTTGACGAAGGTTTCGATGACTTGTCAGAATTCAACAAATACATCAGGGGCTTGGAAAAGGCCTTGAAAACCAAGGATGACGATCTTGACGATGCGCCCCTCGACTCAGCCACCGCCTGGCCATTGGTCGATATCCCTGACGACCAATTGAACGACGAGCAGATCAAGGAAAAGAGGAAACAGAAGTTGCTCAAGGGAAACTATGAGGCTCGTGAAAGAAACAAGGAATTACAGAGGCAAGAAGAAGAGGCCAAGCTCCAGCGTGAACGTGAGGAGATTGAGTGGCGTGAGAAGGATTTGGAGGGCTGGTCCGACGACAAAAGAATGAAACTTGCAGAACTTATCAGCCAGCACTTGGAAAAGAGCAAGTTATTGAATTCTTTCAAGGATAGAAAGTCCATGGCTGCTCAGCAGAGAATGAAAAATATCACTGATTTGGCCAATGACCAAAACGTTGGAACCTCGGGCAATGCAAGCACTAGAAAGAGAAGAAGAAATGCCACCTCTACCATCGACAATGACCCAACCGATACTTTTGGTGCTAATGATGAGGATTGGGGTGTCTACAGAGAGATCACCAACACCACCTTAGAAGAAGATCTTCAATCAATTAACAAGAAAATCTTGGAAATAGAAGAAGTATTATTGCAATACGATCCTAGCTTCCACCACGAGGATACTTTTTCTGCTTCTCAAACATTTGATTGGAAAAATCTGGTCTTACATAAATTTATTCATGGCCCTAGACCCAATTTGACCATCGAATTACAAGCCGATGGAATGCTGCCAGAAGATATTGCAAACCGTCCAGAAATCATCTTAAAAAATCACCAAATGCACATGAACATTGAAAGGATACGCACTTCAGAAGTGTTATTCCAACCACACACAGCTGGATTGGACAACGCTGGTATTGTGGAGCTCCTGAGTGATCTCTTGTGGAAGAGATTGGATGGTAACTTCACTCCTGGGGGTCAAGCTTATAACCTCATCCAAAACGTTCTTATCACTGGAGGTTTGGCTAACTTGAAGAATTTCGAAACAAGATTCAGAAATGAACTCACAGGATGCCTTCCCATAGGAGCTCCGTTGAATGTCCGCACTGCAGCTAATCCTATAACTGATGCTTGGAGAGGTATGCAAAAGTGGGCTCAGTCGGAGGATAGTAAAACCGGCTACGTTAGCAAGGCCGAATACGAAGAATATGGACCTGAGTATATCAAGGAGCACGGCTTGGGAAATGTCTGTTTGAAGTAAATGGACTTGTGATAGATACTGTACAATAAGATGAAGAACATAGAAGTTTTTGTAGAAGAGAGCCAATTTTGAAAGATAAATTTCACTAAAAAAGCAATAAAGTAACAGGCGACTCATTTTAGCTTTGGTGAAGTTGACTCCACTGTAAATTACCTCCAATAGGAATTTAATTCAAGACAATTAATTTCCCTTCAATTCAATTCCAAAGTTCTTGAAAATGGATAACTATTAAAATGTTTCCATTGAATTATCCTTTGTTCAACTCTAATATAATCACAATTATCAATCTACAAAAAGACACTGGTTTCGTTAAATCTATGCCCCGATTACTATACAATGCTACCTAACTGCTGCGCTTGGCATTAGGGTTGATACCTCTTCTCTTCATGCTTCTCTTGACACTCTGGTCAATGATGTCCTTGTCTTCGTCGTTGTCGAACTCGGCAAAGTCGCCATGGATAATACCCTCTTCCTCGGCCTCGGCTCTGGCCAAAGACTCCTTTTCTTTGGCTCCGGCCTTGGACACATCATGAGGCGATGGTGCAATCTTCTTGAACTTGGCCACGTAGAAACCATCCACATTGTAAGTGTGGGGGTAGTATCTTCTGGTCAAGGAGATCTTGGGGTTGAAGTGCTTTCCACGGAACGAGGTGAAGCCCTCCTTTCCGATTTGCAAGCCAGTGTCCACCAACTTGACGTTAGGACGCTTTCTCAAGGCATAGTCAACCACGGCCTCGTTCTCTTCCACCATCACTGAACAGGTGGAATAGACAATGACACCACCGGTAGCGGAGTTGGCGTCGACAGAGTCAATGGCCGACAACAACAACTGCTTCTGGAGATGTGGAATTTGGATGAAGTCCTTCTCGTTTCTGTTGACCTTGACCGACTCGTCCTTAGCAATGACACCAGTACCAGAACATGGAGCATCCAACAAAATACGGTCGAAGCCTCCTATCACCTTAGGGAACTCTCTGGCGTCGTAGTTACACACAATGGTGTTTTTGCAACCCAATCTGTGGATGTTTGCAATCAATGACTTGGTTCTGGCCTTGTTGGCATCGTTGGCAAACACACATCCGGTGTTCTTCATCAATGCAGAGATGTAGGTGGTCTTACCACCGGGAGCAGCGGCCATGTCCAAAACACGCTCGTTTTCCTGGGGGTCCAATGCCATCACAGGCAAAAACGACGAGGCAGCTTGAAGAATATAGTGACCGGCCAAGTACTCGGGAGTGGCACCAATGGGCACTTGAGAGTCGAAAACTTGCAAACCAACCTTGGTCCATGCACCAATGGGCTGCAAGTTGACACCACGGTTGACCAAGTGCTGGGCCAAGTCACGACGACGAGTCTTCAATGTGTTGGTTCTGATGGTGATGGGTCTGCTGATCTCGTTGGCTTCAAAAAACTCCATGGCCTCACTGGGCGAGAACAAGTTGAACAACTTCTCGGCCAAGAACTCGGTATAGCCGAAGTACTCGCAGATATCCTTCAACAAGCGGCTGATGTAGTCGTTACGGGACTTGCCTTCCTCGGCCAATTCCTTGAAGTTTTCCAACACCTTGACAATTTCGAGCATTCTGGTTCTGGTCATGGTGATGTCCTTGGGGGCAGCGGCAAGTGCTTCCTCCTCCTCCTCTGTGGGCAACACCTTGGCCCGGGGCTGGACCTGGCCCACTTGCAACAACTCCTTCTCGGCCTCCTCGGCCTCGAGCTCTTCTTCCTCGTCCAACTGGCGAGACAAGGCCTCCATGTTGGCGGCATTCAACTGCTCCATGTCTTCATCATCATCCGAGAACATGGGGTTGGCACGGGCTTCCTCATCTGAGTCGAAATCTTCGCCATCGACATCGAATTCGTCCTGTTCGAGCTCGTCTTCGTCCTGGGAGTCGTCAAACAACGCCCGCTTAGCAGACGAGAGCTCCTCTAAATCAACCTCAGGGAGGTCTTCGGGGTGCTCGTGAACATCAAGATCCTCATTTTGCTTCTTGGATGTCTTCTTGGCCTTCTTGGCTGGTCTGGCATCTTCACTTCTGGCCTTTTTCACGGCTGGCTGCTGGGCCAGTTCCTGGTCACTCAGCTTACGCTTAGTGTCCTTGGAGAGCTTCTTCTCCTTACGCTCCTTCTTAGCCTGGAACTCGTCGAAAGATGGCGGCACGCCCTGCTTATTCTTGGCTCTTCTACCCATGGTTGAAGTGTAGATTAGTTGAGATGGGCCTTCTATGTGAACTGAAAAATTCCCCGGTGCGCGCACGACTCATCGCCAACATGCACCTTGTCGATTCCAGTACCCCAGAACAGGTCCACCACCAACTGCCGCCACTTGCTCCAATCCCCATCCGATCGAGCCCATTCTACAACCACCATCCTCATCCACAATGGCCAAATCGCAAACTGTGATTTCCGCCAACCAGCATGCCCTTATCCGGCTCCCTTCAGAGGGCATGAAAATCGTCCTTCTCCGTCCTGGAGCCACCGTCAGCTTGGGCAAATTCGGCTCCTTCAACGTGGACGGAGTGTTGGGCCACGCTTTCGGTCAGAGCTTTGAAATTGTGGACGGAAACAACGTCAAGCCGGTGCTGAGTCTTGCTCCTGGCTTGGAAGACGGCGATGCTGTGCCTGAAGACGAACAGGTGCCTGAAGACGGGGCGCCTCTCTCGAAGGCAGACCTCACGTCGTACTTCTCCAACAGCTCAGAGAACAACCAGAAGATCATCAACGTGGGTTCCCAGATCCAGAGCCTCACCAGCCAGGAGATCGATGAGCTCAAACAGTCTGGAGCCCAGTCCAACATTGGCCAGCAGATCATCGAGAAGATCATTGCCGGCCACGGCGGTTTCGACAAGAAGACGGTATTTTCACAGCAAAAGTACCTTCGCCGTAAGCAGCAGAAGTTCTTGCGCCGGTTCACCGTGGAATACATCGGCTCTTCGCAAATGCTCCAGTACTACATTGAGAAGGACCTTCCAAGAGTGCTTGACCTCAGCGAAGAGACTTTGGGGTTGATTTTGAATTACGCTAACGTCCGTCCTGGTGGCCGCTACTTGTTGGTCGACGAGACCGGTGGCGTGGTGCTCTACGCCATGATGGAGCGCATGGGTCTCGAAGGCTCCATTGTCTTGATCCACGAAAATGAACACCCCAACCACATAGCATTGCGCCATTCCGACTATCTGGCAGAGCATATCGGACGTATGGTGCGGCCAGTGAGTTGGTTGCAGTTCTTGGAGCCTGAAAACGAGAAGATCGACATGGAAGAAGTAAGCGAGGCGGAACTCGAGGCCTTGAAGCCAGCAAAGCGTCTCCAGCACGACAAGCGGGTCAAGAGGGCCAACGACATCAACGCCGTGATCGAAACAGTGCAACAGGGCAATTTTGATGGGTTTATTTGTGTCAGTACTCTCCATTTACCAACCTTAGTGCCCCAAGTCCTCCATGCTGTGGGAGGCTCCAGACCCGTGGTATTGTACAGCCAGTACAAGGAGCACTTATTAGAGACCCAGCATGCGTTGGCCAGTGATAAGCGGATCTTGGCCCCTTCGATCTTCGAGACCCGGGTCCGTCCTAACCAGACCATAGTTGGCCGTATTCACCCAGTGATGACCATGCGAGGCTTTGGAGGCTACGTTTTGTGGGGTACCCGTGTATTTCCCCAGGAAAACATCGTGGCCATTGGCAGGGGCATGGGCAGAAAGAAGAAGGTGGTAGAGAGTGAAAAGCCAGTGGAAAATGAAGAGACAATTGAGAAGGGAAATGAGGCCAAGGAAGATGTTGCAATGGAAAATTAAAAAAAAGGAAGTCCATTCGTGTCAGGCTTACCATAAATTACACTGATTCATGAGATTGTTCGACGAGATGTCAATTTTAATTATTATAATTGATTATATTTTCTGAATTAATTCTATTAATTGCCGTCTTTTAAGGCACTTGCTACTCCTTCATTTATCAATCCTTCCTTCCATGTATTCATTTCTACCACTCATGCCGTCCCCGGACCATATTTTCCATCCAAGACATGTTGGCTTTCCATCCCACAACGCATCGAATCCTATTTGCGCTATCGCTCCAAGATTCCACCCGGTAGTCGGTATTGTTGAGTCTGTTTCGGACATATTCCACTTGCAGTTCATAGCCCAACTCAAATACAAACGCTCCAACATCCATTGGCAATACTATTTGCTCGATTAATGCCTTGTAGAATTCGTTTTCTCCTACCAATGCTAGCGATGGTTCGTAGATCTTTACTGAGCGCTCCACTCCGTTCATGGCCACAGAGCTGTGATAATCGGTAATAGGAATGTATGGAGGATTGCTGACGAGTATATCAACAGTCGTGGGTGTCAATTGATCTCTCAATTTGGGACTGAAGATGTCCAATTGCTGGAAATTCACTGTGGTGGAACCAGGAGAGCATTTCTGGAGATTCCGGGTAGCTAGGTTAAAAGCAGCAGTTGAAACGTCGAATCCGGTGATTTGAAAGGTCTTGATACTCGAATTCTGATTCAATTCGTGATCCAATAGCAATGGAATACAGCCACTTCCAGTGCATGCATCCACAATAGACAATTCTTCGCTGGAGCAATTGTCTTCAATCACTCTGGCAAGCAACAGTGCCCATTCTTCAGTTTCCACTCTCGGTATCAACACTCCAGGGCTACATTCGATATCAAGGGCTCCAAAGGGCTGTGATCTGAGAATATACTGAAGCGGTTCTAGTCGTGATCTTCGTATTATGGCACTTTTCCACTGTTCCTTGGGTAACTCATTTTGGATCCATCGAAGCTCCTGGCGAGCTGACTCTATGCTAGGAATTGCTTTAAGTAGAGGAGGAAGCCATGGTGATATCTTTAGGGCTTCTCTGATGAGCTTTTGGGACACTCTGGGCATAGAGAAGTAGAGATGAGATGAGATGGATATGGGGTATAATAAAATGCAGGTAAATTCCAAGTGCGATCAAGATATAAGGGGTTTTAACTCTATAATGTAGGAACTATTGGTAAGGGAAGTAATGATGATCATTTAGTGTGTTCCAATGACTTTTAATAATTAAAGACTGATTCGATTGGATTTTTGAAATCATTTGGGTATTTTGAATATTGATACTTGAGCCTTCAGATATATTTGATTTGTTAACATTTTCTGAGTTCTAAGTTTATATTCTACGTAAAGAACTCCGCTGCTAGGATCCTCCTTATTATGAATCTATGCCTATCTATGCAATTGGAAGCCTATGAAAAGATTCAGTTCAGTTATATTTTCTGTGAAATATTTCCAAAAATTTTAAGATTTCTGTATTTTGACAATTTATTATTGGAATATATCAGTATCAATGCATGGCCTACCTCAATACGGTTAAACTGGCCCAAACCGAAGTAGTACGCATCTCTCTATTTCAGGTCTGTACACCATAAACGACACTTCCTACACCTCTCTTACAAGTTATCTGATTCTTACCTTTATGTTTCCTAATTACATTGGTATGCAAACTATATACAACGGATCTACAATCCCTTTCTCACATAGTACATGTAAGCCCTCTCATGCACATCCTCAGCAAATGGAGTAATCACTTCGGAGTGGCCAGGTCTGGCAATGGGGTCTCTCAAGTAGATGGCATGGCATGTACTGAAAGAAACCTCGATGTGCGATGGCAAGATGGCAAAGCATCCCAAGAAGGGTCTTGGGGTCCATGGGGTAAAGTAAGGCTTGGAAGGTTCTTGACGTCCAAACAATCCCTTTTGCCATGGCAAGTTGACCAAGGCAGACGATTCCTTCTCCATCACCTCATCCTTGTTAAGCTTGTTGTGGAACTTCAAGTTGTTGGCAAAACTGGAAGTGAATGGAATGGTGGTGGAATTTTCAGACAACTTGCTCTCCTGGGCATTAATACGGATGGACTCAACTGTGGATTTCTGGATTTCTCCCAACAATTGCTTGACGGTAGAAGTCAAGTGCTTCTCTCCGGCTTCCATCTCTGGCTTCTTTTTGTGCACAAACTTGCTGGCAGCTTCAGCAGAGAAGTTCTCCACCAAATCGTGCTTGGAGTCGAACAACAAGTTGTAAACATCATTGCATTTGCTGGCCTGGGAGCCGTACTCGGCAAACACAGTAGCATCCACCTCTTCCTTCTTTGAAGCGAGAGTTAACACACGCAACAAGATCTGTTCTCTAGTGGTTTCCTTTTGCTTTCTGATCATGTCCTTGTCCAACTTCTCGTTGAACGCCTTGACAGCCTGGGTAGAGTCCTCGGAACGAGAAGTGTCCAAAGACTGGGGCTTGGCCTGCTTCAACTCCCACACGTCTCGGGGGTTCTCCTTGGCCGACTTGACATGCTTGTTCCACACTGTGATCTGCTTGTTGTCCACCTTGATGGCCTCCTCCAATCCTGGCTTGACACGGCCCATGGCAAGCAACACCTTTTCAGGTTTGACGTTGAAGATGTCTCCGGCTTGCAAGGGGAAAGAAGGATGCTTGATGACAACGCCGTTCACCGAAACGTGTCCGCCCAAAATGAACTGACGGGCTTGTCTCACAGACGAGGAAAACATGGCTCTGAACACTGCCAACTCCAATCTCTTCTCAAGTGCTGCGTAGGTCTGTAACACCATAGGGGTGGACTGCACTCTGGATCCCTTCAAAGAGGCATCCAATTGGGCCACCGACTCGAGTGAAGGGTTGAACAAGGTCTTCCATCTGGACTCGGTCAAGTGTTCTCCATGGTATGCTCTGGTTTCTGACTTGGCCTTCCACTTTTGCTGGAAAAGCGTGAGTCTGTCGAACGACACGCGGTCTTTTTTGTATAAATTGAACAAGTTGTACTTGTTCATAGAGGCCCGTACTCTTCCTCTACTGAGAGAGTTGAGGTTCTGGGTCTTTCTAGGCATTGTCGGTGTTGGTGAAGCAGTGAGTGAAATTTTTGATACCTGGACATGGGGTCGTGTGAGTACCTGTTGTCACGTGTCGGTTTAATATGGGGACATGTTATGCTAAACGTAGTATGACAGGGCACTCTACATGCACTTCACCACAGCTTGTAATAATCAGGAAGTTTGGGCCTACATGATGAAACTAGTTTCGTACCATTTAATTGCCTGGATGTATTTTTATGGCATGAACTCCTGACAAGCGAAATATCCACGTACAGTGATAAAATGAAGCAAATGCTGTAGTTTTATGGTCTTGGCGGTTCTTTTGTAGTTCAATACCTCGACTTCAGTTGTTTATAGTTAATTTTTCAGAGTTCACCCGGTACATGGGGAGAGTCTTAAATTCAATTGGTCACGTGAAACTAATCACGTGGACAGAAATACCACTATACAGACCAACCAAACTACACTGGAAACTGTCTCCAACACGCCATGACCAGGGACTGGAGCCTAGATGACGAGATCCGTCTCCTCGATCTCATCTGTGACCATAAGCCCGCGGGAACAAATAAGCATAAACAGATGGTGTCAATCATTGAACAAATCAACAAAGATGCACTGGTTCCGTTCAGTGCTAGCGACGTGTGGGCTAAATTAGAGACTTTATACAATCTTCCCAAGTTGGATGCAATTGAAGACGATAAGGACAGTGATTCTGAAGAGTCTAATACCGACACTGAGGCCAAGAGTGATACAAAGGGCTTTAAGAAGAGAAGAGTCAGTATTAAAGGTGAGCCCAAGGTAGAGGCCAAAGAGGACGTCAAGGAAGAAAGCAAGGAAGAGAGCAAGGACGAATCGTCAGGATTAAGTGATGTGGATTCAGATTCATCCAATGGAGAAGCTTCGGCCCAGGAGAATGACAGGTCGTCCAAGGGCTCGAGAGCCAACACCGAAGAGGTCAACAACAGCGACGAAGACCTGAACCAGGAAGACGATGAAGAAGATGGAAACACTCCTAAAAGACGTGCAACCCGTGGAGTCAAGAAAGGTAAGACGGAAAAGACTGTTCCAGTAAAGAAACGGACACGGTCTACTGCCAAGTTGGATGCAGTAGAGTCACCTGCACCCACAAAGAGGAAGAACTCTCGGGCCGCAACTCCTCCAGCCACCAAAAAGAGAAGGACCAGGTCTGAAAAGAGCCAGAATCACGGGGATCTGGACGGCGAAGACAAAAAGGACGAAGAAGACGAAGATGAAGACGAGCACGAATCAAAACGGGCCCCAACGAGAAGAGCAACCCGTTCTAGTGCCCCCAAGGGCCCCATCAGACGAAGCACAAGAAAGAAGTGAGTGAAACGGTGGAGTTAGGAGGTGAAAATAAGTGAAACGGTGAAAATGAGTGGAATTAATGACGTTGATGCAAAAAGAAGGGGTAGAAATGAATATGAAGTGCAATTTTCATTGAATTTGACTTGATTGGCACTAATCCTAATATTTTATGCCATGCAGATTAGGAGAGAAATTTGATGCTGGAAATGGAAGAGACTTCCAAACCTTGGTCAAGTTATGAAACTTCGAATTAAATCCTACCTTACAATAGTCCTCACTTGAAAATAGAATCGGCTCAAATTCGCCAACTGTCCAATATTTCTATTCCCTTTGAAGTGGACCGGCCTAGCTATTCACACGACATTCGGCATGTTGTCGTTTTCACCTAGTGTATATTATAAATCTGTATTATTAGTTATCGACACGCGTAGCACCAAGGTGGTGAAAAATAGCGAAAATCCACTATTCCAGACTCCAATTGATGCTGAAAATCAAAGTTAACTGGCAATTCACTACATTGACAATATCAACTCAGCAATTGTCCTCCTTTCTGTCGTGAAATCAACAGAACCACTGCACTTGGTTTGAAACCGCGTTCGCACACAATAATTCGTCAAATCAGTTCATCATACTTCTTCCACGTCAATATGCCAAAAGATGGTCAAAGACTGTTGATTCGAGCCATGCGCTGGCTTTCAATGTCACATAAAAGCCTCAACTCAACGATGACTCGTCCAGCTTCTCCAGAAGCATCATTTTCCACACCACTTTCAGAGTCCCCATCAGCTCCACAAGAAACACCTACATCCACAGCCCCTCTCCTTCCTTCATGGGATCGGGGCGGTCGAACTGCTCAGAACAGCTTGACCCCGTTGTATGCGTCCATGAAGAAGCTCATTGATACCAATCCCGGATGTGTGTGCCTTATCCAAGTGGGCCTGTTCTACGAATTGTACTTCGAACAGGCGTCGCTTTTTGGGCCCAAGCTTGGCCTCAAAGTGGCCTCCAGAAAGACCACCCGCTTCAGCATTCCCATGGCTGGCTTTCCTGTGTATCAATTGCAGAAATTCGTCAAAATGCTTGTCCAAGACCTACAAGTCAATGTTGCGATAGTGGACCAATATCCCACTGCAGGCCAGTTGTCGGACAGCATAATCCACAGAAAAGTGTCTAGAATTGTGTCTCCAGGCACTTTGGTAGACGAATCCTTCTTGAATTACTCGCAGAATAATTATCTCGTGGCAATTTCGCTTCCACCTAATTGCACCGCTGTTCCCCCAGACCAAGACCTAGTGGTCGGTATTTCATGGATCGACGTGTCAGTAGGAGAATTTTACGTCCAAAAGACCACTTTGGGAGAGCTCATGACGGACATTTTCAGAATTAATCCCAGTGAAGTCCTTATTTCCAAAGACCTCCAGAAGGAGAATCTCACCAGTGGAGAATGGTATCCACCATTGGGCGACTTGAAGAAGTACTTTTTGCGCTACCACAAAACTGCCAATAATGACATGAAGCACAAATTCAAGAGCAATTTGCAAACTACCAGAAAATCGTTGGAGGATTTCAGTGTAAGAGAAACTGCAGCCATGAATTTGGTACTTTCTTACGTTGACGTAAATCTACCAGATAGAAATCTTTCCTTGGAAATTCCAAATCAATATTGGAACCAGAAGTACATGCAAATCGACTCCAGAAGTCGTGAAGCCCTCGAACTTACTGAACGTTTCAATAATGGAAAGAATTTGAGTACTGGCACTCTTTTGAATACCATTAAGAAAACAGTAACTCCGTCTGGAACGCGTCTTCTCACTCAATGGATAAAGTCACCCATTCTCGACACAGATGAGATCAAGTACAGACAAAGCTTCGTGAGTCTCTTCCTTGAAAATGACTTTTTGAAGACTTCCATCAGATCTCGTTTGTCAACACTAGGAGACTTTGTGAGGTCCATACAACGCCTCTCGCTCAACACGGGTGACACAGTTCAGCACTTATTCACTATAACAGACGGATTGGAAAAGTTGTATGACCTTGAGTTATTCTTGATTGAAGAATACAAACAAAACCCAAAAACCTCGAAAGTCTTATCAACATTAATAAAAGACTTCAAGGTTCCTTTCGAACTCACACAGCGGATACAAAACACGCTTCATATAGAATACGTTGACCCGGAAGAACATTCAGTGCCAGACGAGGAAGAGATTCATTATCAAGAACACGAGTCTGAGGTTGATATCATCAATTTTACTGGATCATTCTCTAATCTGTCTATTGAAAAATACAGAGAGGTAGATAAACCTGCCCCAGGTACTGAATTTCTATTCAGCGTTAGAAGAGATTATAACGAAAGTCTCAATGAGTGCCATGAACAATTGGATACTCTTAAGGAGCAAGAATCATCTCAACTCAAAGAAATCGAATCAAAAATATTCAAAATTGACCCCAAAATGAAGGTCGTAAAGAAATCTCAACATGGAAGATTTTTGAACGTCATTCATGTGGCTGGTAAGCAAAAACTGATAGAAGAACTAGCCGAAGTCCTCGGAAATGACGTCAAAGAAAAGCGTAAGGGTTCTTTGCTCTATAAACCACAAACGTGGAGTAATCTCCAGGCCACTATTGACGAAAAATGTGATCAAATTAAAGAGTTTGAAAAGGATATTATAGAAGATCTCAGGATCCAAACTCTTGAGGCGGTTCCTCAAATTAGAAGAGTGAGCAGGTTGGTAGACTTTCTTGACATCACAGCCTCTTTTGCTGTTATATCTCATGAGCTTGGTTTGGTCTGTCCCAAGTTCACTAAAATACCCCAATTAACTGTTACCAATGGACGGCATCCCGTGGTGGAATCTGGTTTGAAGACGGTTGGGTCCATGTTTGTCCCCAATAATACCAAAATCAACGCAAACTCGGATAGTTTATGGATCATTTCCGGTCCTAATATGGGTGGAAAGAGTACTTTTTTGAGACAAAATGCATTAATTGTCATTTTGGCTCAAATAGGTTGTTTTGTTCCAGCTGAAAAGGTAAGTTTGGGCATAGTTGATAAGATTTTCACTAGAATTGGAGCTTCTGATGATCTTTTCAGTGATCTAAGCACATTTATGGTGGAAATGGTAGAAACTAGCAATATTCTTAGAAATGCCACCAGCAATTCCTTGGCTATTGTTGATGAAATAGGAAGAGGCACTAGTGGTAAAGAGGGTTTGGCAATTGCCTACGCTACGCTATTGAGTCTCATTACTACAAACAAATGTCGTACTTTATTCGCTACACACTTTGGCAAAGAATTGGAGATGTTATTAAAGGCAAACAAAGTTAGTCAAAGCAAGATCAAATATTATAGAACCTCGATTTTGCAAAAGGAAGGTACTTCAGAGGATGATTTGGATTTTATTATAGATCATAAGTTGGTGCCTGGAATTAGTGATAGATCGTATGCATTAGAAGTGGCTCGAATGGCAGGGTTTCCCCAGAGTACGTTAGACCATGCTACAGATGCATTGAGAGTTTTAAATAGACAGAAATAAACCGGTAGAGAGAAGTTTATATTAAATTTTGTTCTTTAGGTCCTCTATTTCTTTCAAATTGAGTGAAATCTTTAAAATTACTGAAAAGCTATCTTTTTGAAGTTCGGAAATATTTTTGCAAATTTTGAAATTTTTAATTTTTATTCATTAACTGACTTATAACTTCTATAATTTCTACAAGAATCAATGTTTTTTTTGAATAAGTAAGACTACATTGAATCTATTCTTTCATTAATTACAACTATGGATTAGGAGGCTGTTGTTCCCTATTCTGTTGCAATTGGTTGGCAATGAGCTGCTGGAGCTGTTGCAATTGTGCCTGTTGAAGATTTTGGGGAAGCTGAGGCATTTGTGGTTGCTGGGGCATTTGTTGTTGTTGAGGTACAACTGAACTATTGTTTATAGGTGCCTGATGCATTGTAGGGTGTTGGTTGTATGCAGTGGGTTGGTTTTGATGTTGTGGTTGGTGTTGTGGCCATGGCTGAGTTCCATATGGCGTTCCCTGCTGGTGCATTTGTCCAGGGTAAGGAGAAAGTGAAACACCATATGGTGCTTGGGGATGACTGTATTGCTGGTTCATAAATTGAACTTGATTGAATGGAATGCCATATGGAGAATTGGGTTGGGAATTTTGATTAATGGGATTAACATTTCCAACCTGGGGGTACAGTTGACCATGGTTTGGGTTAAAATTATGGTTAGGCTGGCCATAAGCCTGATTATGGGTGGGAATATTTTGGGCTTGATTTGTGTGAGACGCATAATTATATTGAGCTTGAGATTGAGCTTGAGCTTGATTTCTTGGATGAACTCGAGGCTCTTCAGGTCTGGCATATCCATACGCCTGAAATCTTTTAGTATCTGAACTGGCAGATTCGTTTGCTCTTTTACGGGCTTCGTTGGCCCCTTCTTTCTTTTTGTTTTTCTTCTTTTTCTTTGATTTCATTTCTGCCTCTCTTTCGTCATCAGAGAATTCCTGCTCCTCTTCAGGCAATTCTTCATCGTGACAGTTACTAGCATCTGTTCCCTTTATGCTCTTGATGGCATCGGTATAAATGAAGTTAGAATCTGGGACCACATAATAAATCGTTTCTCCTTTAATATCCTTAAATTTTTCAAATTCTTCAGCGCTATTGAATTTGATCCGGTAGACAGGATTCTGTAACTTGCCAAAGATTTCAAATAAGGGTCCAACAATGGTTCTATCCTTCAAGCACAATACAGATTGATCCTTTAAAACCCTGAATTCTCCTGATACATTAGCTTTAATGATCACACTGTTTTCAACCAATGCCGTTACCACTCCAACAGGCTCGATTGGTGCATTTTCTGGAATTATGTAGCCTTCAGGCAATGCCGGTGCAACTTCATCAACCACCTCGTTTTTGGAAATAATTGGTCCACTAATAGTTTCTCCCTCTTCATCAGAATCATCAGCTTTGGAATTTGCTTCTGCAGCATCTTCTTCCTCTTCATCAGAATCAGAGTCGGAATCAGAATCAGAGCTATCAGAGCCGGAAGAATTGTCAGATTCGGAGTCGGAGCTGATTCCATCGATAATGATATCATCATCAGACAATTGTTGGATGTCTTCATCTTGCTTTTGATTAAGGAAATCTTGAACTGAGTCTTTGGGTAAATCTGCAGCTTTAGGTTCTTCTGTTTTAGATAATTCTGTGCTGATCTCCATTGACTCTTCTTGAACTGTCGGAGTCTCTTCTGATTCGCCAGCTTCTGGAGCTACGTTGCTTTCAGACTCAGGAATCTTTTCAGGTTCTTCAATTTCAGCAGAGTCAACTTGAACAGAGTCCGCATTTGTTGTAGGGGTTTGATCTGATTGAATGTTTGTGGACTCTTCAGAGGGAACTTGGACATCTTCAGTTGCCGTTTGCTCCAAATCAGGCTGCTCACTTGTAGTCACCTGGTCATTTTTAGACTCTAACTCTTCCTTTATTATCTCTGAATTCTGATGGGTTGGATCTTCTACTGCAGCGGAGGTTTTGGCCTCTTCACCTAGGGAAGGAGCTGGTTCTGTACTCTCAACAATGCTCTCTTCAGGCATTGCACTTTCTTCTTTGAGCGCCAATTCTTGACCATTCTCACCTCCATCAATCATATCCACCTCATTTTGTTCACTAGCACTCGATTTTTCAGGCTCAATAGCGTTCTGGGATGTTTGGGGAGCTTGTGTTTGTTCTTCTTCAACCAATTCAGCTGGCAAATTGGATTCTGAAGTCACTTCTGAGGGAGTGAAACTGGCTGGTTCAGTGACAGGAACTGACCCAGAGGCAGAAATTGCAGATTCTACACCCAGTTCGTCCATTAGGCTGACTTTGGGATGTTCCATATTGGAGATAGTGTTTATGTTAGGCGATGCTCATCTCCTTATGCATGGTCACGTGAGACACAGGTCTGGGGAAGAAAGCTGGAAGAACGTGGCGAAAACATGGAAAATTCGGGCAAAAACAAGGAAACTAGTATGCACAGATGATCCGATGTAGCTCCAGTCGAATTGGGCAACATTTCTGGTGGTGAACGAAGTAGATCAACGGGACGTGTTGGGTAGTCTTGTCACGTGACACGTAGGCGTATTTCTCAGACTCGCACATCTCAGAACAGGGCAGAGAAGTGGAGCGTTACCCGGCCACTTTTTTGTGTCACATCGCACCAACCTCACTACTTAAAAATTTTTCAGCAAAACTTTTCGGTTTTCTTTTCTTCGTTTATCATAAGTTAGTCAACATGGGTGCCTACAAATACTTAGAAGAGTTGCAAAGAAAGAAGCAATCCGATGTCATGCGTTTCTTGTATCGTGTCAGATGCTGGGAATACAGACAAAAGACTGTGATCCACAGAGCTTCCAGACCTTCCAGACCAGACAAGGCTAGAAGATTGGGTTACAAGGCCAAGCAAGGTTTCGTCATCTTCAGAATCAGAGTCAGAAGAGGTGGCAGAAAGAGACCTGTGCCAAAGGGTGCTACTTACGGTAAGCCAACCAACCAGGGTGTCAACAAGTTGAAGTACCAAAGATCCGCCAGATCTACCGCTGAGGAGAGAGTTGGCCGTCGTGCTTCTAACTTGAGAGTCTTGAACTCCTACTGGGTTAACCAGGACTCCACCTACAAGTACTTCGAGGTCATCTTGCTCGACCCATCTCACAAGGCCATCAGAAACGACCCAAGATACAACTGGATCGTCAACCCTGTCCACAAGAGAAGAGAAGCCAGAGGTCTTACTTCCACCGGAAAGAAGTCCAGAGGTATCAACAAGGGTCACTTGTACAACAACACCAAGGCTGGCCGTCGTCACACCTGGAAGAGACAAAACACTTTGTCTTTGTGGAGATACAGATCTTAAGCGTGATGGCATCTTTGATGGCATTATGTCTGTGGGTTTTCCTGGGGCGCTCCTTCTTGGGGCACTCCGGGTTTTTTCACGGTGTATATTTGTGTAAATGAATATTCGGATCACATGACGTAGCTCACGTGCGCACGCCCTTTTTGCCAGGGCCCCAGATTGGACCGTCCGTCCGTCCCCAGAGCCGCCTGTCCGCGTGCTATCGATCCCCGACCCTCCAGCGGTCCTGGGGTCCGCCTGTTCGTTATCTACCGAGTCAGTTTTGACTCCTGTAGCATTAATTAGCGGGCCAATTTTTGCCGGTGCACGCACGACCCCGACCATACAACTTAATTAATATAAGGAGTCACATTCTCTATCTGTATATCACTACTTCTCTCAATGACTAGCTACACTAAAACCGCCATCTTGTCAGTCTACGACAAAACAGGCTTGTTGGACTTGGCCAAGGGTTTAGTTGCCGCCAATGTGCGCATCTTGGCCTCTGGTGGTACCGCCAAGTTGGTCCGTGGTGCCGGCTTCCCAGTCGAGGACGTCTCCACCATCACCAAGGCGCCCGAGATGTTGGGCGGCAGAGTCAAGACCTTGCACCCTGCTGTGCACGGAGGTATTTTGGCCAGAAACTTGGAGAGCGACGAGCAAGACTTGGAGGCCCAGGGTATCGAGAAGGTGGACTTCGTGGTGTGCAATTTGTACCCCTTCAAGGAGACTGTTTCCAAGGTGGCCGTTACCATTGAAGAGGCCGTGGAGGAGATCGACATTGGTGGTGTGACCTTGTTGCGTGCTGCCGCCAAGAACCACTCTAGAGTGGTGATTTTGTCCGACCCCAAGGACTACGCCGGCTTCTTGGAGGAGTTGAAGGGCGGCGAGATCTCTGCCGACACCAGAAACAGATACGCCCTCAAGGCGTTCGAGCACACCGCCGACTACGACGTGGCCATCTCCGACTTCTTCAGAAAGCAATACTCCGAGAACGTGTCGCAATTGCCCTTGAGATACGGTGCCAACCCCCACCAGAAGCCCTCGCAAGCCTTCGTTTCCAACGGCGAGTTGCCATTCAAGGTCTTGAACGGCTCGCCCGGCTACATCAACTTGTTGGACGCCTTGAACTCTTGGCCTTTGGTCAAGGAGTTATCGGCCTCCTTGAACTTGCCAGCTGCCGCCTCCTTCAAGCACGTCTCTCCCGCCGGTGCCGCCGTCGGCTTGCCATTGTCTGACATCGAGAAGAAGATTTACTTCGTGGAGGATATCGAAAACTTGTCGCCATTGGCCAATGCCTACGCCAGAGCCAGAGGTGCCGACAGAATGTCCTCTTTCGGTGACTTCATCGCCTTGTCCAACATCGTCGACTTGCCTACCGCGCAAATCATCTCCAAGGAAGTTTCCGACGGTGTCATCGCTCCAGGTTATTCCAAGGAGGCTTTGGAAATCTTGCAGAAGAAGAAGGGTGGAAAGTACTGTGTCTTGCAGATCGACCCTAACTTCACCCCAGACCAATTGGAATCCAGACAAGTTTACGGTATAACATTGCAACAGAAGCGTAACGATGCCATTATCAAGGGTACTTCTTTCAAGGAGATTGTTTCCAAGAACAAGGAATTGACCGAGCAAGGTGTAATTGACTTGACCGTTGCCACCATTGCATTGAAGTACACTCAATCCAACTCTGTATGCTACGCCAAGAACGGTATGGTTATCGGTTTGGGAGCAGGTCAACAATCCCGTATCCACTGTACCAGATTAGCCGGTGACAAGGCCGACAACTGGTGGTTCAGACAACATCCAAAGGTTTTGGGCTTCAAGTGGGCCAAGGGTGTCAAGAGACCAGAGAAGTCCAATGCCATTGACTTGTACGTTACTGGCCAAATCCCAACCACCGAGCCAGAAAAGACCGAGTACGAATCCAAGTTCGCCGAATTACCAGAGCCTTTGACTGAGAAGGAAAGAGAGCAATGGTTGGCCAAGTTGAACAACGTTGCGTTGTCCTCCGATGCCTTCTTCCCATTCCCTGATAACGTATACAGAGCCGTCAGATCTGGTGTTACGTTCATTGCTGCTCCATCCGGTTCCGTCATGGACAAGGCTGTTTTCTCTGCTGCCGACTCCTTCGATGTTGTCTACGTTGAGAACCCAATCCGTTTGTTCCACCACTAGTGTACTTTAATTCTCGAGTCTTGACTCCGCCAACCGATTGTTCTAGAATCGCTTACCGATCCTGTTATGATGCATATTGACGTCTTGACAGTATAGTATAATAAATTACGATAAATTAATTGAAGTAGTCTAAAATAAGTGAACTGGAAATTTCTGACTATACATCAAGTTTGAACATGCAAATTTCAGAGTATAGAAAATTTCAGTTGAATGTATTTTGCAAAAGCAGTTGAGCATACCACAACTCAGTTGCAATGGTTAACAGAAAAAAATTGGTTTGGTTTTTGTTTCTGGCAATGTGGAATTAATTCAATTGAGTCAATTCATGATTTTTCAAGAAAGAATAGTTGGCCGGGCTACTGCAATTGCTTTTCAATTCAATATATGAACGGAGTACTGGTAACCTCCGACCGACACAGTCAATTATTTCCAATTTTCGTATGCATTTCGTCTGATTTCAATACATTACCCAGTCAACTAATTTCCTTTATAATTACATTCCAAGCATAAATCCATGATTAATGACAATAAAGATCCTGTGAAAAATACCTATGAATTCCAAAGTGGCAAAATTACCACTCACGTGTACAAAATGAAGCAAAATCTTCATTTAACAATATATAAATACATAATTGGAGCAATAATTCTTCATGTTCAGAGCATATGCCTCGCCAGATTTTCCAGCGCCAGGATCTCCCGCCAGCGCCGTCCTTATTTCTCGCTAATTCTCGGTAGTTTTTTTCACTGCCAGGCCGAGCTCTGGCTAGCTTTGTGAGCCCTCGCACTAGAATCTCAGTACTTTGGAAGTAGAAAATCCATGCCAATCCGTCCCCTGTTGGCGAAAAATGGCCAGAAAATAGCCCAATGGACATAAACAAGCACCACCGTTCCAATGGTATCAATATTTCACTCTGAATCGCCCTCCAACTGACCATTTGCACTCACACTCTCCTCCTCAGTCCTAAGTCCCTGCAAATTTTTCGGGCATCTTTGTGGCACTTTTGTAACAAACACGTCAATACTAAGTTCAACAAACTCCTCTACAACGTGAGTAGATCGAACTATTTGACTGGATCAGGTGTGGATACATTACATCGTTAGGCAGAACCCTCCTTTGTGAACACTCCAGCTCGACTTCTCGTGCCACTTCTATCGCTACTGTTGCCGTTGTCGTGACCCTCTCTAGCCCCAGTCCCCCACCATGAGTTCGGAATATACCTATGACGAAGACGGCGAAACATGGCCCTTTTTCTTGTTGGCAGTGTTGGCGTTCGTGTTGGTTCCCTTGACCGTGTCGTACGTGTGGAACTTGGCCAACTTTTCCAGTGCCCAGGCAGAAAACCTGAAGACTAAGGGTGCCATTCACCAGGACGTGGCGGTGGAAAACGCCGCTCAGATCAAGCAATTCCAAGCCAAAAAGAGAACCTCCCGCATTTTCAACTGGTCCCTCGTGGCCATCGTGGCCGGATGGGCCTTGTTTGCCTACATTGCAATCAATTTCGTCCAGGAGGCGGACTTGCAAGGCGCCTTTGACCCATACACCATTTTGGACGTGTCGCCCTTTGCCAGCGAAAGAGAAATCAAGAGCAAGTACAGAAAGATGTCGCTCAAGTTCCACCCCGATAAGGTGGCCAAGGACTTGTCCGAGGCGGCCAAGCTCGAGATGGAGGCCAACTTCATCAGAATCAACTTGGCCTACAAGTCCTTGACCGACGAGGTCACCAGAAACAACTTCTTGAAGTTCGGCCACCCCGACGGCCCTCAGGATGTGTCCCACGGAATTGCGTTGCCCAAGTTCTTGGTCGAAGGTAAGTACTCCATGTTGATGGTGGTGCTCTACTTTGTCTTGATCGGAGTCTTGTTGCCCTCGATTGTGGGCATGTGGTGGGCCAATGTCAAGTCCTACACCAAGAAGGGCTTGCATGTGGACACTGCCGGCATTTTCGCCAGAAAGTTGACCAACAGAGACCCCACCAAAGTCTACACCGTTTACGATTTGTTGGACTGGATCTGCTTGAGTTACGAAATCAGAACTAACTTCAAACACTTGGACTACAACCGTGTGAGAGACTTGATTTCCAGACACTTGAGAAGAGACTTCGGATTAGTTGAATCTGACCCTGCTTTGGAGCTTGACAAGGTCAAGCTTATTGCCATGTTGCCCAAGTTGATCGACGGCTTGATTGAGATGGCCATTGTGTTCAGACAAGCTGATATTGTTACCGCTGGCTTCAAGTTGCAGAAGCACATTGTGCAAGCCGTCAAGCCCGAGGGAACGTACAGCGAGATCTTGCAGTTGCCATATGTTGATCCAAAAGCCGTTGAAGCATCGGACGTTAGAAAATTGGGTAAGCTTTTTGCCATTTCCAAGGAAGAGGCTGGAAAAGTCTTAGGCATTAAAGACAAGAGCAAGTTGGAGACTGCTCTTGATGTTGCTTCCAAGATCGGTTCATTGAGAATTCTCGAGGCTGAGTTTAAAGTACCAGGTGAAGAAACCGTCCCACCAATGTCAAGTGCACACCTTTCCATCAAGTTCTTGGTCAAGTCCCCTAGACTCAAGTCTTGTCCAGAAATCAACGAGGACAGATTGCAAGATGAGGAAACCATGGAGTACTTCAGAAACCCAGCTATCATCAACGAGCAACAACCAGTACTTCCCTACAGTTACACCCCATACTATCCAGGCTCTTTCCGCAACCAATGGACCGCCATCTTGTTGTCGCAAAAGGACGGAAAGTTGGTCGAAGGTACCACCTCATTCAAATTGGAAAACATCGACTTGAGCAACTTGAGCTTGGACCAAAAGACGTGGAAGGAAGGCAAGGATGTGGAGATCAGTGCATTCAAGATGGTTTTGACCACACCCGCACCTCAAATGGAAGGTGTGTTCCATTTTAGACTCATCATGGCCAACAACGCATACTTCGGGTGTGACGTGGACATTCCTGTTGAGTTGAACGTCAAATCGCCCCCAATGAAATTGAGTTTCAAGAAAAACAAGGAGGACGTCGACTCTGACGACGAAAGTGATATTTCCGACCCCGAGGAGGACTCGTTGGCCGGAGCCTTGGCTGCATTGAAGGGCCAGCTTGCCCAACAGCAGTCCTCCCAGATCGAGGACGAGGAAGTCAGTGATAGCGAGAGTGTGTTCACCGATATAGATACAGACACCGAGGACGAAGCTGACGCCGCATAATTCATCCCACAATAAAGTTTATATTTGCGTACTATACATGTAGTTATCAGACCTTCAAGGAAAGCACCACAGCATTGGGGTTGGACAAGCCTTGGCTCTTGTAGTAATCGGGGATCACCGAGCCCTGAACAAACCCGTGCTTTTCATACCACGAAATGGCCTGCTTGTTGTCGACGTGTGTGTGGAGGGTGATTTCATGGACAAATCTCTTTTTGGTCTCTTCTATCAAGTATTGTAAGAGTCTGGACCCTATGCCCAAGTCTCGGTACAGGCTGAGAACAGCAAAGCTTTCGATGTAAATGGCATTGGGAATTTGATCCTTGATGCGCAAGTTTTGCGTGTTTTCGTATGTGTTTGTGGACTGAGCGGTGTTGTAGGACTTGGCTCTAATAGCACCAACTGGCAATTCAGAATAGTAGGCAATTTTCACTATTTGATCCGACTCGAGGGCATCCTGGTACCATTGCTCGGAATATGCCGTAGGCAAACAGACGTTGTTGATTTTGCGGAGAACTCCGAGGTTGTTGACGGTCAAGTCGTCCAACGATACGATGTCTCTTCCCATGACGACGGTGGAGTTAGATAAAGTTGACAGTCCAGAAGTGAAAAATTGGACCTAGTCACGTGACAGCGATATAGGTCATGATATATGTGGTCTATGGAGCTCATGAATGGGAACACCTGGGAGGCTACTGGAGTATGTGTGCATTGAAGGGAAATGGTTTCATTACCGTGTGTTCTTATTTGGACATTTTCAGAATGTTTGGGGCGTCTCAGTATTAAATAATTTGTATTTCTTACAATGAAAACTTACGTAGAACGTCTGCTAGATTGACTATGGGTTCCTAAAACCCGATTTGCTTATATGATATCTTGATGTGTGAAAAAATTCTTACTTTTGATCGTATTGATAGCATTAAGTTGAAGATGAACGAATTATCTCTTTAATAGAACTGAAATATCGAACCACAAGCATTGAAATCGAAAGTACCACGATCAATTGACCAAACAACATTCATTTAAACGACAATTCATTGAACTAATGGCGTAAACTTTGTCACCAATACCTACAATATTTTCATTGCAATTACAATTTTGCGTGTTCTCAATCCTCTTTATTATATACTCAAAATCGGGGAGGACGGATTTTGTCCCCATACATCTCTACTATCTGTGATCGTGATTATCCACTAAACTTGGATTTCAGCCATGTACAAACTGCAAATTTACGGAAAGTGCTCTAAGAGTAGCTACATGTGCTGATCCAGCCAATAAGTGGCACCCAATTATAATCAAAATTACAAGACAATAATATTTGGACCATTCAACAGTGAAACAGAGATCAATGCACAAGCTCCTGATCCAATATCTCCATTTCAGTACCCCCATCTGATCTAGCACCAATTTAGCCATATTCCTCCACGTCAATTTCAGAAGCCAATTTTAATCACCCAGTGGTTGCGATACCTGGAAACAATTCACAGTGCATTAGCCAGGGGTCCAACGTCCAGATCTGGGACTTACTCAGATTCTAGGAATTCAATGCCCCATTATTTGGCTGTTCGAGTAGCTACTACCCGCAAATAGGCCCATTTACTTCCCTATAATGAGTCCCTTAATTAATTCTCCTAATCGTAAATTCGGTCCTCTCTATTTCCACAGTGCACCAGATTGGAAGCACTACAGAACCAATTGAACAAGCAGCCACAAACACACCCTGGATTCATGTGACAATCCTTCTCTAATGACACCCGAGTATCTTCACTAGTCACTCCATCTGTGGCTCACTGCCTACCCTGGATTCTGTCACATTTCCACCCCACCATTGCCTTGCCATTTCCACACGACCTCGGGGTACAAATGGCGCCTGTGAATGTGCCCATTTCGCCATCATGCTTACTTCTATCCTTCTTGTTCTAGTGATTGTGTTTCTCTTCAGAAACACCTTGTCCGATGTGTCGGTGTTCAACCCGTTCGCCGAGCCCGAGCACAAGGAGGAGCCCATAGTGGCCGGTAAGTTCACTCCGTTGACCTTGCGCAAGTACAACGGTACCGACGACCCCAAGATCTTCCTTGCCGTCAAAGGCAATGTCTACAATGTCACCCAAGGTGCTGCGTTCTACGGCCCCGGTGGACCTTACGGCAACTTCGCTGGAAGAGACGCTTCCAGAGGGTTGGCCAAAAACTCGTTCGAAGCGGAGCTCTTGGCTCCGCTTGATGGCCCCATCGACAAGTTGGCCGACTTGACTGCCGGCGAAAAAGAGTCGTTGGATGGCTGGGAAGAGCATTTTGAGAACAAGTACCCAGTAGTGGGGACTTTGCACGAGAACGGCTCCGTTGAGGAGTAATCAGTGGTGGTGAAGTATCGTATAAATGGTGTGGAAACACACCATGAGGTATACAGAACGAATGCGACGATATTCTAAGAAGTGTAGAAGAGAAGAGAAGGAAAGAAGGAAGGAAGCTGGGTTCGAATCGAGAATACAGGCATCTCTAAGTGAGGCAGCTGTTATGGATTGTGTGGGTGCATGTATGTACTTATGATTACATGAAGTGTGTAGTTGAATTATTGTGGTTACAAGTCCAAAGAAGCGGAGGATTGATGGTGGGGCACAATTCAAATACTAGGATTTGATCCTGCAAATTCGAAAGTATCTGCCTGAATTGAATAGCTCCAAAACCTAAACTGAGAGTTTCCAATTCTTGAGAGAGTCTTGAAGGAAATAGTTCTGATATGAATTGAAATAAATTATTCCAAATCTTGATAGTGCAATACGATCATAATATATATTTAAGAAATTCATGAACTGAATTGCTTTAACAGAATACAAGCAATTCCTCTTACTGTCTGTTTCTGAAAATGGAAAGGGCATTTCAAGGCTACTCCGTCTATTCCCAATTGGGCTTGCTATAGAGTAGACTTATTTCTTGTAAGTGACACTTTGCGAACTGCCACCTTGGCTGAAATATAAGTCAAAGTTGATAAAATCGTAGTTAATAGCTTTACAGAATTGCACAAAATCCATCAAGGAATCATATCTGCTAGTTTCTGTCATCTCTCCTCCGCGTTTCAATAATTCTATTCTATCTTTCCCCAAGTCTATATAACTTTTCATTACATTCAATATACTCTCTCCTCATCAAAATCGCCCTAAACCCCTTTCACACAATCCTTACCATTCTGTAGATCCCCCTCCACTTCAGTCCTTCCCTTTCAATACCTTTCTGTCCTTGCTTCCCCCCCTTTCCATCCTCTTTCCCACTATCCACTCTATCCTGTCATGGCATCTCGCACTACCATATAGTTCAATTTTTCTCCAAACAAAGAATCTTCATCATCATGAGTTACCGAGGAAGAGGCAGAGGCGGTTACAACAACCAATACAACAACCAATACAACAACCGCAGCAACTTCGGCCAACAGTCCGGCAACGGGTTTGGTAATCAGAGCCCCGTTGGCGTGGACATTCTTGGCTGGAATGGAGCCAGTGCCGACGAATGTGTGGGTTTCATTTCCAGAAAGTGCAAGATTCTGGTGACCAATTACAGTGTTGAGCCGGGTTCGGGGATTCTCAAAGGCTTTGTCAAGTCACAAAGTCAGGCAGATGAGCTTTTGAATTGGTCCGGGGTCAAGTTTGCGGGCCAATCTTTGAGAATAACGAAATCGGCATCCTCCGACCCATTCACAGGCAAACCCGCAGGAAGCACCACCGGCAACGCAATCGAAGCGTTGCAACAGTTCTTAAAGTCAAGATACCAACCCGAAATCAAAATGTTGAACCTTAGTTCCGTCAAACAGGACCCCAGTGTTAATGCAGGAGGGTTCTTCAACTCCAACTCCACCTCGTCCAAATTCTTCCCTGCATTGATGAAAGTGGCCACCGAACTCAAGTTGGATGTCATCAGTGTCGACTTGTCTGGAAATGAGCTCCAGGACTTCTCTACCATTTCCACTTTGGCTCAAGCATTCCCCACATTACAGAACCTCTCGTTGGTCAACAACAATTTCAGTAGGGTCAAGAGTTTCGAGCTTTGGAAGAACAAGCTCAACTACTTGCGCGAGTTGGTACTTCACGGAAACCCCATCACGAACAACGCCAGTGGTAACTCCGTCCAGATTGAGTTGATGAAGATTTTCCCCAGATTGGTGGTTTTGAACGGCGAAATAATAAGAAACGAACAAGTTTTGAAGGTGAATCTTACTTTCCCCTTCGAAAACCCTGCATCCATGTTCTTCCAAGACGAGGAAACCCAAAACATGGCCACCAACTTCATCACAAACTACATCAAGTTGTGGGACTCGAATAGATCCGACTTGATGATTCTTTACCAAAATGAATCCCAATTTTCCATGCAAGTGGACTCATCCCACCCTCACTTAATAGAGTCCACCAACCCCACTTATTCCGGAGGAACCGATTTTGGGTACTACATTCCTCAGTCGAGAAACTTGACTCGTGTCAGTTCAGCAAAGGTGAGAGCCTCCAGAGTTGCTTCTGGCCAAGAAGCAATTTTCAAACTATTCTCACAATTACCCAAAACTCGCCATGACTTGATGAACAAGCCTCAGTTATTCAGCATGGAATGCTACAGATTTCCCCAATTGGGAGGTATTATGATAACCATTCATGGTTCTTTCGAGGAAACAGCCCAGCCAGACAACTTAGAGGCAGTGAACAACAATGGACCCAGAGGAAGATTCAACAACAAGAAAAAGATTGCACTTGCAAAGAAGTCGTTCGATCGTACTTTTGTCGTTATTCCTGGCCCTAACGGTAGCATGATTGTTGCCAGTGACTTATTGTCCATCAGAAACTATTCTGGCGCAGATGCCTGGAACAAGGTCACCCCACCCAGTGCTCCAGCTAGCGGAGTTCCTACTCCTCAGGCCACGCCTGCTCCTGGTGCACCCGTTGGTGCTACTCCTACCACAGCGGACCTCCCACCTGAAATAAAGTCCAATTTTAACCAAATGCAACAGGAGGTTTTGGTAAAGATTCTCTTGGAGACAAAATTGAACTTGCAGTACGGAGTAATGCTCTGTGAGCAAAGCAATTGGGACTACCAACAATGTACCATAAATTTCAAAAACTCGGTATCTTCTCTTCCCAGAGAGGCGTATTTGTGAGTAAATAGTACAATAGATATTCGTAATCCGCTGTCATTTGATGCAGTACTTGAAGGATTATTTGTTAATTTTAGGTCCAATGTAAATCATAATTGAAGCAATATTGAGTCAGATTAATTTATTGTTGGTGCTCATTTGGAATTGTGAATTATAAACCTACCCAGTGAACAGTATGCTATTAAAATACTGCGTGATATATGATACAATTTCGATACCTTAAAAGGATACTTGGTCAGTTTAACTAATCTTGTGATTATATAGTTTTGGAAGTCATAGTTTTTATAAAGTATATACGTTGAAATATGAATTTGAATTTAAGTCACTGTAGATTGTGAAATACATAATGAAAAAAAAAATTAAGAAAAAGTAGCCTGGAGATAAAAGGATACACAAAGTTCGTATCATAGCCCTTGCATCTTCAAACGGTGCTATAATCCTATAACGGTCTTCCTCCATCAATGGATATATCACGTGACATATATACACATGATCAAACTGGATTTTCCACTCTAGACAACTTTATCCTTCTACTAACGTCTCCAACAGACTCACTTTCCCTGTCTCCAACAGACATCATGGGCTACAACATTGCTATGGTGACGGATTTCTTCTACCCCCAATCTGGGGGTGTGGAGTTTCATGTTCACCATCTTTCACAGAAGCTTATGGACTTGGGTCACAACGTTATCATCATTACCCACGACTATGGGGACAGAACCGGAATTAGAACGCTAACCAATGGGCTTAAGGTGTATTACGTGCCATTTCTTGCAGTTTTCCGGAGTTCTACGTTTCCCTCGTTGTTCCTGGCCCTTCCAATTCTTAGAAACATCTACATTAGAGAACAGATCAATATAGTACATGGCCACGGTTCGTATTCCAATATTTGTCATGAAGCCATTCTTCATGCACGTACCATGGGCCTCAAGACCGTCTTTACAGACCACTCGCTTTTCGGATTCGCCGGACTCTTGACCATTATTGGTAACAAGATCTTGAAGTTCACTCTCAGTGACACCAACCACATCATCTGTGTGTCACACACTTGCAAGGAAAATACCGTATTACGAGCAACCATTGATCCGCTTAATGTCCTGGTGATACCCAATGCTGTGATTTCCAAAGATTTCTATCCATTGGAGACACCTCGTCCCTTAAAACGAAAGAATATCACCATCGTGGTGATTTCCAGACTTTTCCCAAATAAAGGAGCCGACCTCTTGACTGCCGTCATTCCACGTATTTGTGCTCAAAATCCAACGGTCAACTTCCTCATTGCCGGTGACGGTCCCAAATTTCTTGACTTAGAACAGATGAGAGAAAAGTACTTCCTACAGGAAAGAGTTGTACTCATGGGGGGCGTTAGACACGAAGATGTCAGGAACATCATGGTCAAAGGAGATATCTACTTACATCCGTCGGTCACTGAGGCATTTGGAACAGTTATAGTGGAGGCCGCTTCATGCGGTTTGTACGTTGTTACCACAAGAGTAGGAGGAATTCCCGAGGTATTGCCAAGTCATATGACGTCGTTTGCACAGCCAGAAGAAGACTCCTTGGTAGAAGCAGCCAACGATGCCATACGAAAAATGCAATCAGGAGAAATCGACACTTCAAAATTCCACAGAGAGGTGGCCAAAATGTACAGTTGGGAAAATGTGGCGATCCGGACTGAAAATGTTTACAATTCCTTGTATTCTGACCGGCCAGACGAATCCTTGTTGATAAGACTTCAAAAGTACTACTGTTGTGGGTTTGTTGCGGGCAAATTCTTTGTCCTAAATGTGATTGTCGATATATTTATATTGAAATTATTGGACTTCTTCTATCCCGCTAAGAACATTGACTTGGCGACGAAATGGCCTAAAAAGGAGAAGGCCGAAGAAGTTTTTAATGAGTAATTATAGGAAGTTTTCACTCAAACTTCCCAGTTCTTTATATATGCAGATTTGTGGTGTTCATAGTTCACTGCTCGCTCCCAAAGCCTTAAAGTAACATATTTCTGTCTTTCGGCCCTAGGTACCCATTCATTTGAGAAATTTAATTGCACCGGCCTGGTATTAATGGCTAATTTCCTTAATGAACGAGAAACATGGATAGAATCTGGTGTACGAAGCTCACGCTTTTTTTGAACAATTGCTTCTTGTAACCACATGTAGTCTTCCATTTTATGCATGTTGGAGTACGAATGTTGAACCAATGTCCTGAGTTGAATGATTTCTTCTATCATGGACATCTTCTGATTCGCCTGTTGTTCTGATTCCAAGTTGTCAAAATTACTGAGAAGGTCTCCATTCTCGAAAATCAGACTCGATTTCTTCAACTCTTGAATTTCTGTCTCTAGATTCATATTCTTGAGTACTAATTCCTCAATTCTCAATTTACTCTCCAAATGTTCTCCTTTCGTCTTATTGAGCTGGTCAGCCATGTTTCTCAACCTTTCAGTATTACTTTCACTCAAAGATCTCATGTTCCCCTTCAACATTTCTACATTAAGCAGAAGTTCATCCAAAAGTTTATCTTTCTCGAGTAAAGTCCTTGCTGCTTCTGAATATTTTTCCTGTAACGATTCAAGTTCTTTATCGTTATTCCCACTCGAAACTTCTGGAATATTTTTCGTGGTCTCGAACAGTTCATATACATTCTTTGCTTCGGTAGCCTCCAATTGTTGAACTTTGACTGTCAATACCTTATTGACAATATCCTCGAATTCAATCAAGTTAAGTTGCTCGAGCGTTGGTTGTTCGTCAGTATTTAATTCATAAAGAAACTTGACAAGGTTAAGTATAGTCTCATCAAGTACTTTAATTAGTCCACTTAAATCAATATTGGGGTCAATTGTTTGCACACTTGCCGAAATTGTAGATAAAGACTCAATTAACTTTGTAGTTTGAGTTTCAAACTTAGTAAACTGGAGGGTAATTTCAGATAATTTCGTTTCTAATTCTTTGTTTTCACTAGAAATTTGTTGTCTTGATTTATTCAAGACTGCTAGACAAATTGCAAGGCATGTGCTCATAATTTTGTAAATGAATTGCAACTCGTTATAATCTCCGTTGATGAGTTCGGAGTTGAAAGCGACAGGAGCTGCTTCTAATAGCGAGTAAACACAATTTGTTGAATCTAGTACTAAATTAGTATTCATTTCTTTAAGTGAGATTATTTTCAGTTGTAGGGATGAGTCTATCGACTTGAGATTATCAAGAATCAAGGGAGTTTGCTGAAAATTCACTTCCCATAATTTTAGCAGAAACTTCGAATATTCTAAAAGTACTGCGTTTCCCCAAAATGCTAAGGTTCTTTCCTTGTAATCATCTGTAAATTCTGAAGCTTCCCAATTCTCTAAAATGTTTTGAATAATTGAGGCATATGCAATATTGGATTTTATCTGAAATATAACTTCGAGATGATCTTTGAAGGGATGCAAGCTTGTGGAACTCAACCATTTAAGTCTTTCTTTATAAACTTCCAATAAATTATCAGATACTTTAATTGTAATAGAGTTTGAGAAATTGAATGCTTTGTAGGACTTGATTTGGAATTGAAATGACTCGATCTGATCAGAGACTTCTGCGGAGTCTGAATCATTTATAAACAGATCATCGACAGACTGTAATGCATTCTTCTTAAGTTTTGAAGTTAAGTAAGTGTTCTTTTTTTCTAGATCCTTGATCATTGCTTGATCCTTTCGTATTATGTCCAGCAAGTTTTTTAAATCCTTCCGCAAGTCGGACTCCACCAACTTTTGATTTTCTTCTAAGCTTTTGTCTAATTCATGCAATTCGGAAAGCTCGTCCACCGATTTTTGAAGGTCCGAAATTTTGTTTGAAAGCTTTTCATTCTCCATGTTCAAATGCTCTATTATCTTCTCCAGAGTGAGTGCAGAATCGAGTTGTGATTGTAGTGATTTGATAGTATTTTCTGCTTGTACTAGTTTTTGTGAAATAGCAGAATAGTCTGTCATGGAGGACTTGTTGTCATTGATTTGGCGTTTCAAGGAATTGATTTCCTGCTTTAAGGTCAATTCTGATTGTTCGCTCAATTTCTTAAGATTCAATAAGGCCTCCTCTAACAGCTTATTGCGCAGAAGAATCAAGTGTATATCTGGAACTGCTTCACCCTTCCGCAATTGTTCTTTGATTTCATTCTCAATTTGCTTGTTCAACTCTGCCTCTTCTGTCATGATTTGATAGTCCATCTTCAACTCGTCGTACCTATTCTGTATTTCGTTTAATTTGGAAGCCAACTCTTCTCTTGAGGATGTAACGAAGTCCTTGTCAGTAGAAATCATTTCAAGTTGAGTTTCGAGTTCACTGGTTCTGGATGTCTCCTTGTCTAGAGCCTCCTTATACTTTTGAATTTCAGTTTTGGTGACTTGGAGCTTCGATTGAAGCTTATCGATGATTTTATGGAGTGTGGACAGGGAAGGGTCTTTAGAATTGGCTCCTGGCAGCTCTATCTTGGATTCCAAGGAAGGTGATTTAGAAATTGGAGTTGACATGGAAATCGGTGAAGATGCTGAACGAGCGTTCTGTTCTGCTTTGATTAATGACTGTCGTACAAATACACCATAGGACCCTTTTTTAGTACACTGGAAGTACTTGACACCATTGACAGATCCATCATTCTTGCCCTTTTCGTTATCTAGCTCCACACCGTACCAAATTCCTGGGGCAAATTTCGTTTCCCCAACAAATCGGACCACTCCCAGTTCTTCTCGAACTGTGACTCTTTGGCCTATCATGAAAAGACGGGGAGTAATTGAAGTGTGTAGATAGAAAGTGGATTAGTTTAAGATATAACTTAGTCGGAAGGTACGCGTTCCGGCCCATTCACGGGATTCTGCGAGTTCCGGCCACTTAGGTCGGCAGTTAGGGGGCCATTTCAAAGGTTATAATTCGGCATAAATGGGTGATATTTTGGACTTGAGTCACTATCTGCTATTTGCTCGATGATCTGGAGTAGTTTTCAACTTACTGGCACCTCAATTGGTTGCGCTGGTATATTCCCAGATCAACACAAGGCAGATCCGGTCCCAAATCACGTGACTGGCTCAATATCAATATTCGTGAAACCATAATAAACCACAACTTTAATGTCCCACCAGAATAACCTGTCTGTCTCCAGCAGCGGAGCCAATTCCAGCAAGCGTGCATTGGGAAACCTCAAGCTCGAATTGCTCAATGAACAAAAGCAAGAAATCAGAGAGGCGTTTTCGCTTTTCGACATGAATAACGATGGCTGTTTGGACTACCACGAATTAAGAGTGGCATTCAGGGCCCTTGGCTTCGACTTATCGAAAAGAGAGGTCTTGGATGTGATACACGAATACGACACTGACGACAGAAACTTGATCACATATGAGAATTTCTTCCAAGCAGGTACGTAATATGGAGATACGGAGTGAGTCTAGAGTGAAGCCGAGTGACAAGAATAGAGTGATGAAGAAGATATTTAGTGCAACTCTGAATGCAAAGGAAACTTATGGGCATACTAACAACTAGTGGGTGAAAGAATTGTCAATAGAGACCCCCTAGACGAAATTCGCCGGGCGTTCAAGCTTTTCGATGACGATAATACCGGAAAAATCAGCTTGAGAAATTTGAGACGGGTTTCCAAGGAATTGGGAGAAAACTTGACTGACGACGAGCTCAGAGCCATGATTGACGAATTTGACTTGGATGAGGATGGAGAGATCAATGAGCAGGAGTTTATCAATATCTGTACCGAATAAGCAGAGATTGCGAGAAGTTAGATTTAGGATGTTGATTCAAAAATTTCTACTTGTCTAGAAGCTAATAATGCCCCTGTGGCAACCTAGTTGATGTTACCGTTGGCCTGGGGGTCTATGGAAAGTCAAGTAGTTGTGTACTATAATAAACTTGGAATTGTAAAACGAAAATAAGATAAAAAAAATGCCCAAATGGGCAGAGTAATAGAGAAGAGCTCTTACAGGACTTAACGGGCCTGGATCCTCGGGTAATGGTCACTTAACGATGTAAAGAACATGGTTGTGTTTCCCCGTGTGTATTATGTAAGATATGATTAAAGTACGAAACACTTCACCCAGACATCTTGAAAAGGGTTGACAAGGAAACAACTCTATTATGCTAAAACTAGTGGAGCCTTTTGAAGACCTTCAAAGTAGCCATCTCATTGGAATCCTTTGAAACTGCCCTCCATTTATTATATCTTGCCAACTATTATCTATTTAACATTATTTTCACTCAAATTACCAATGAACTCTAACTAATTTACGATACTTCCAAAATGATAGTTCCAGCCTCTAGCACCTTCCTCAATCAACTCATTACTCCTACTTCCACATTTTCCTTCTTAGTTTCCGTAGACTCCATACTTCTTCTTTATTATTGTCGTTCGCATACCAAAAAAATTTATCAAGTTTTCACTTTTTGACACTACCACTTCATCTCCAACATGTCCTGGAACACTGCCAAAAAGAGACTTACGAGAGACATAGAAAGTCTTCCCGGACGTCTCCGTGACCACTTCCAACGGGAAGCCATCAAATATGCATTACCCACCTTCGACGTCAAGACTCCGCCAACTGTGAAGACTCTGGACGTCAAATCACTGCACGAAATCGGCATCACCGAAGGAGACTTGGTCTACATTACCGAGGGCCAAAAGAAGGGAACGGTCAGTACAGTCACCAAGTATCTTGAAAACTACGATTGCTTCGTGGTGGCCAACTCCACATCCAAGAGATTGTTCCACAAGTCCAACTGGGTAGAGGGCCAAACCAGTCATGTTATAGACTTCCCTGAGTTCATTCCCAGACGTCACGTCAGATTGGCCGGTAAGGAGAAAGACGAAGACGGTAAAACCAACTACTTGGTGGCCGAGGAACTCCAGTTGAAGGACAAATACTACGACGACAGATACAAGAAGTGGTTGCCCAGAAGATTCGTCAAGCACCATGAAACCATCGAAATACCATGGCCAAACCCTCCAGGAAAGCTCGAAGAGGGTGAATTGTCAACTGACGGAGACACTGTTTTCGACAAGACATACGAATTGCAGACTTTGGCCAAACCCCCAGTGCCAGCAGAGGCCTTGGCTCAATTAAGAAACCCACACTCCAAGCACAAGAAGAGAATCCTTAGTGAATTGCAGGCCAGAAGACTCAAGGCCCCAGAAATGCCATTGTCGGCCGAACAGAAGATTTACTTGGCGAAGAACGCCAACAAGCCAAAGAAGACCTACACCAACTTGTCGCCTGAAGTCGAAGAGTTTATTGGTTCCAAGATGGCCGAGCACATCGCCAAGATTGACAACCCAGCCATGCTTACCCACTTGGAGGCGTTGTCGAAAACTGTGATTCCCGATTTCCAAAAGACCTTGAAGAACATCGAGGAATCCAAGCCTTAAAGCTAAAGCTGTATATTTAGTAGAGAGTCATGTACATACGTTCACTTAAAAAATTAGATCTATAACTTTTCGTAGTCCAACTTGCCTTCCAACTTCTTGACGTCGGCCACCTTTCTTACTGCCTTCATGATGTCGTTTTGTACAATGTAATCCCGCTCGTCTCTAATGGCGAAGAATCCTGCTTCGGTGACCACGTTTCTGATGTCGGCACCGTTGAAGCCATCACTCATCTTGACGGCAGCCTCGAAGTCGAACTCACCTTGCTTAGCCACCTTGGAGGTGTGGATCTTGAAAATCTCCAATCTGCCCGCTTCGTTGGGCAAGCCGATCTCGATCTTTCTATCCAATCTACCGGCTCTCAAGAGGGCAGGGTCCAACGTGTCGGGTCTGTTGGTGGCCATGATCACCTTTGTCTGGCCCAAAGTGTCGAAACCGTCCATTTGATTCAACAATTCCATCAAGGTTCTTTGGATCTCTCTGTCGGCGGAGGTACCCTCGCTGAATCTACGTCCTCCGATGGCATCAACTTCGTCCATGAAAATGATACAGGGGGCGTGTTCCCGGGCGTATGCAAACATTTCTCTGATCAATCTGGCCGACTCTCCGATGTATTTGTCCACGATGGCGGATGCGGGCGAGAATATGAAGTTGGCGCCGATGGTGGCGGCCACGGCCTTGGCCAACAAGGTCTTACCGGTTCCGGGAGGACCGTAGAGCAACACTCCCTTGGGAGGCTTGATGCCGACTCTGGTGAATAATTCGGGGTTCTTCAAGGGCAACTCGATCACCTCACGCAACTCTCTGATCTGGTCAGTCAAACCTCCGATTCCCGTGAAGGAGATCTCACCTGGCTCGAACGTGGTCATGTTGTAGACCAATGGGTCGACCTCACGGGGGAGAATCCGCATGATTGTCAACGTGGTCATGTCCAATGACACCCGGACGCCGTTCTTCAAGCTATCCTTCTTGATGGTGTTTCTGCAGCCCACAATGTAGCGCGGACCGCTGGACGCCTTGACTATGAAGCGTTCCTCGTCCAATTGCTTCAACACCTCTCCAATAATCTGACCCACCGACTGAAGCGCCTTGATGTCGTTTTCTGTCTTGTCGTAGTCCTTTTCCAAGTCTCGTATGCTGAGACGAAGCTCCTTCAACCGGGAGTCCCATTTTCTGTGCTCGATCAATTTCTCCTTGAACTTGCCCAATGCGCGTTCTCTTTCGATATCGACGGGCTGGGAGGGGGCCGCAGGCTCTTCCGAGGCCAAGGCGGCCAAGAGGGGGTCTTCTTCGGCACTCATTGGGGTGGTTGAATGAACGGTGTAGTTGTTTTAGTGGAGTGGCAAATGTGCGAGTGCACACGTGCCTAGTGGCACGTGACATATGCCTCACGTGACACAACACTATACACTTCATTCACTTTTTTTATTCTTCACCCCATCATGGAGTTCCACGCCGTCTTACTCTGTGGCCGCGGCAAGGCGTTGCTGCCCTTCTCGCAGGTCCGCACGTCCGGCTTGCCCAAGGCCCTTTTGCCCATCGCAAACAAGCCCATGATCGAGTACGTGCTCGAATGGTGTGAAAAGGCCTTCTTCCCCATCGTCACCATAGTCACCGATTCTGACACCCACGACGCCATTGACAAGGCGGTGACCGCCTACAAAGAACGTCGCGTTGCCGAAAAGGCCCAGAGCGCCGAAGATTCGGCCCCAACTGTCTCTCAGCACTCAATCACCATCAACCTCTTCAAGGCAGACTGCGAAAACAGCGGCCAGGTGCTCCATGCGTTGCACAAGAACGCCGTGTTGAAGCTGCACGCCAACTTCGTGGTGTTGCCTTGCGACTTCATCACCAACTTGCCACCCCAGGTGTTGATCGAGGCGTACCGCAACCGGGATGAGTCAGACATGGGGTTGATGGTTCACTACCGTAACCAGTTGGACATCGAGGACAAGAAGTTCAAGATCTTCCCCAAGAACTACACCGTCTACGCCGAGTTGCCCGACGGCAGAAACACGCTCCTCGACATCTACTCCAAGGAGGACACCGACTTCCAACAGGCGTTGCAGGTCCGCACCCAGATGTGCTGGAGATACCCCAAGGCCTCCATCAGCACCAAGCTCTTGAACAGCAACATCTTCTTCGGCTCTAACCGCATTTTCCGTGTGTTTGACGAAAACCCTGACAAGTTCACCGAGTCGTATTTCCAACACCGGCCCATGACAAAGGTGATCCGGGACTTGGCCAGACGTTCCTGGAAACACGCAGAGCCCAAAGAAAACGTGGGTTTCTTGATAATACCACACCAGGCCACGTTTTTCCGTGCAAATAATGTCCAGGTCTTGATGGAGGCCAATCGTTATTTCATGAAGTTGCAGGCTATCGCCAAGGCTCAGCAGGGCTCTCAGGCCAAGGACAAGTTGTCGGCCAACGTTGGCATTGACTCGTTAATTGGCGAGGGCACCGTTTTGGGCGAAAAGACCAACGTGAAGCGGACCGTAGTGGGCAAGAACTGTACCATTGGTAAGAGAGTCAAGTTGACAGGTTCTCTCGTGTTAGACAACGTCGAGATCGAGGACGACGTGCAATTGGAGAACTGTATCATAGGACATCATGTTATCTTGCGTTCCAAGACCAGACTCACCAGTTGTAACGTGGAGTCCACCCATGAGGTCGCCAAGGGCACACAGGCCAAGAACGAGAACTTGTTGTGTTTCACGTTGGAGGGCTTGGTTGAAGGCGATTCCATGATGGAGGACTCGCTGGAATCGGACTCCGAGGATGATTCTGAGAGTGACTACGATGACGGTGGATACGACGAGTATGGGGACAACGAGGACGGTTTATTTGCCTATTAGTCCATGATACAATTCCTTAGCATTGCAGGCTTTCTGCCATATAGAATTACATAATGCTGTTTCGGCCAGTCGATGTAGGAGAAGATGAAGATACAGATAGCTTATAATATAGAGGAGATTATAGCTACAAAAGAGTTCGCTATTATAAATCAAGTAATTCTGTGGTCATCTAAATGTAGTATATCATGGAAATTATACTGTGCAATTCTTGACTATCGTCAAGAATTTGACCATGTTCACTGGCTGGATTTTCACTACTTGGACTGTATTCACTACTAGGTCTTTATTCAATAGGGCTATATTCAATACCTATATTTAATAATCGAACTTAGTTTCACTAAAACTATACTCAATAACTGACACATCACCTCAGTTGGTTGGTAATGATTTTTTGAGTCTGGATGTTAGTGCTCAAGCTTCCTTACATCGCCTGTGTGATGAGAACTCTGCCCTATCAACTTGGTGACTACATTTTGGCCAATAGACTAAACCTAAAATATTTGATTAACTAAGAAATAAAAATGCAGATGATGTTAGATGCAATCCAGCACGGCTGGTGACGATGCAATTCTAGAAAGGGTCTAGATCGTGTGATGAGAAGATGGAAGCTCTTCAAGGATATTGAATGGGAGGAAATGCACAGGCCCTTTGGTATTGGACAAATTGACTGATGTTAATCAGAAAACGTCCTTATGCTCGTTTCCACGATCCTTTTCTGTGGAAGTCTTTTTCCACTTCTTCTTTGCCCCTTCGTGCTTCAACTTCTTCAACACTACCTTGTCGTCAAAGTCTTCGTCGGAAGCACTACCCGACTTGACTGGCAACAGCACGAGCTCCTTCAAGTTTCTGCGGGCACCGCGGTATTGTGTGTGTTCCACCGACAAAGGGGCCAATCCCGGCATGATAGGGTGTTTGGGTTGGATATCGTGGTTGAAGGTGAATTTGAATTCATGGGGTATTTGGAACTGTTCGGTTGAAGGGATTTTCTCAGCCCCCTTGATGTCGGTGCGCTTTTCTTGGGGCTTCTCCCCTGATTTCACTGGGGACTGATCTAGAGACAGGATCCGCTCTTCGTCTCTGTTCACATTAGTGAGCTCGGCGCGCTTGGTGAGCGCCCAGTTTTCCACATCGCCGTCCTGTGAAATGACCTCGAGAAGGTCATCCAAGCAGTTTAAGTATCCGTTGAACTGGAGCATCAGCGTAGCATTATGCGTGGTCCGGTATAAGGCCGTGACCGACTTGGCGGCATCCGCGAAGTCGGCCTTCTTGCGTGCCTGGGAGGCGGTGCCACTGACTGAGGAGTTGTAAAGGGTGGCTACCGACTTTGCGGCGTTCTTGAACTCAGTAGTGAGCTCTCGGTTAAGGTCGTCTACCGCATCCCGGTTGATAGGTTTTGTGGGAGGAAGGTCAAAAGACAAATTGGATAAGTCCATTGGGCGTGCTGACGGAGTTTGAAGGGCAGGTGTGTAGTAAAGTTGTGGCGTTTCGTGGAAGTATACAAAAAGAAGGAAGTTAGTCCTAAAATTTTTAATAGCATCTAAAACACCCGCACTTTGCTGATGGGTCACGTGACTGGTCCCATACAAAAGGCAATGTTGATTTTACACGTACCACGAAACCCAGCAGATCATGGTGCAATCGACCTTGATATACCGTTATGATGGTACGTATACACGTCTAGTGGAATGTGTGGGACTGGAGTGTCTTTTGCCGTGAATCCAAGCTTTCTTGGACTCTTTGAGCCTCCAAACATCTGACCTGAAGATCCAGTTGCAAGGCCAACGATTGGGGCTAGCTAGTCCCAGGTTGTGCATCTGGTAGGCCAATTTGCAGGTAGAAGTCATCCTGAGGCCACTGGAAACTAAAGCTCGCCTTTTCTTTCGAGATCTCATCTGAAATTGTCGTAGCTTTGGCCAGACTCCATTCTCCGTTTCACATGTCTACTCAATTCAATTACTAATACCCAGCGCTTCCATTATGTGGATCGGTAGACGACAACAACGATTCGGGCTTGTTGGACCAGAAGAAGAAGTGCAAGATCCTCGTCAGCAGAATCACCCCCAACTCCGAGCCCCAGGCTACCATTGAGTCTGGAGCCTACAACATCCACTACCTAATTGCAAACTCCATCATCTACCTCACAATCTGTGAGAAATCATACCCTAGAAAGTTGGCTTTCTCGTACTTGGAGGAAATCTCCACCGAATTCTTGCACTCTCATGGACAGGATGCCTTGAGCAGCAGTGCCAGACCCTTTGGCTTCAGCTCGTTCGACAACTTCATCGGCAAGACCAAAAAGATCTACCAGGACCAAAGAGCCCAATCGAACTTGGACAAATTGAACAACGACTTGGCCGATGTCAAGAAGGTGATGACCAAGAACATCGAGGACTTGCTTTACAGAGGAGACTCGTTGGACAAGATGAGCGACTTGTCTTCTAGTTTGAAGAGTGACTCGCTCAAATACAGAAAGCGGGCCCAGCGTATCAATTTAGAGGCCATGATCAGACAATACATTCCAATCGTGGTTGTTGGGTTGCTTTTCGTTTTCATCATTTGGTACAAGTTTTTGTAAGCTGTCCAAGAATCGTATTGAGAGGGAACCATTCACTTCAAAATTCCAGTTTTGAGATATCGCCCTGCTACGCTTGTGAAGTTCGAACGTTATTGAGGTTTCCATAATATTCTTCGCATAGATCCTCCTTGGTGGATATTTCTAGGTAATAATATATGTTCATTTAATTGGTGTAGCATAGAAAATATGGAAAGTATTAATTACACTTGATCGTTCGCTTAAAAATAATTGTTGGGTCAAAGGTAATCAGAGCAGAACTCGTGATGTAGGAGCATCAATACTGACCTGCCAAGTAGAAGGCTCCGTATGGGGCTTATAGTTCAATAATCTGCTACTTTATAGGTCACGTGACATGTGCTATATCATGTGACCTGATACGTATTCCAGTCGTAAGTGATAAGAACAAATAGACAACTTAATGTCGACCAATGTCTCTGATCTGGGCCAGAATAGTGTCAATTTGAGTGGCCAAAGTCAGCAGTCTCTGGTCACTCCAGAAAATCCCCAAATTGATGGAGTGACTACACAAGAAAGTGAAGCTTCAACACAAAACACACAAGGGAGAGAAAGCGTCCTCCAACGAGTTCCTTCAGATTTCAGAAGATTGCTTCCTAGAGTTCCGAGTCCATTTTCTCATGAAGTACTACAGTCGGGATCTGCTACCAATTTGTTATCTCAACCGACTACTGCCATCAATTTAGAGAATGTTGCTAATGGACCATCAGATACCAGTAACGGTTTAGTTGCCCAATATCTGCATACACACAACTCTACTGCTAGTGGATACAGCAGTGATGAAAATCAGGAAGAAATAATGGACTCAAGTCATACCCAGGATGAAGAGGAATTGCACAACATCCTTAATGAGCTCATCAAGCAAGAGCACAGGAATGAGGAGTCCAAACCGTTGAGCTTTTTGGAATTGGGCATTTTCAAAGAACAAGACCAAATCCCAGGTTCCGAAACTACTGCAAACATATTACCGGAGCAAATGGATGTCGAGGAATTCAATGTACTGCATGATTCAGAGCTTCCGGAGGATAATGCCAACAAAGAAATGGATCTCTTCTACGAGAAATACATCCAGATTGATAAAAGTGATGACGAGAAGTTATTTCACAATAAATTGAAGCAGTTTTTCATCCTCTCGTCCGCTGGTAAGCCGATTTACTCGATGAATGGCTCGGACGACATTATTATCGGATACATGGGCATTATCACTACCATTATTTCCACTTTTGAGGAAAATATGAATGAAGAAATACAATCCATCACTTTGGGAGAAGAACTAAAAATAGTTGCACTCAATAAGAATGAAATCATCTTGGTTGCAATTACCAAAATTGGCTACGAAACGATGGCATCATCCGGAGAGAGTGAAGACGATTCGATTCTAACCAGTCAACTCGAAACCTTGTACAATTATTTCCTATCTATTCTTTCAAAACCCACTTTAGAGAAAAACTTTCACAATAGAATGAACTATGATTTGAGGAAGGTCCTCACCCCTCTTGATTTTCATAATCTTGATAGTTTGTGCATGCAATTGACTTACGGGATTCTGCCCTATAATGATAATTATTTGGGATTTGGCCATTTCGTGGGTCAGTTGTTGGGCTCATCTTTGCAAAATATTAAAATAACTAACACTACCAGAAGTTACATTAGCAATATACTCTTAGCATCAAAAAAGCTCAAGGCTCCCCTGAAAGATTCAGACAAAATATCGACTTTATTTGGCATGATCAAGGAAGAAGAAGAAAAGAGCATTGGTGAAGATTTGTTATTCGCTTATCTCACGGTATCAAATAAAATCTTGAGTTCCATGAAACCCAAAAATCATAGCCTTTCGAATGAGGACATCTCACTTTTATTTTCCATGATAGAATCTACCGAATCTCACGAAACTAGTGGGGCTGAAGGCGATTTGTGGATGCCCTTGTGCATGCCTAGATTTAATCCCAATGGTTTTCTCTACACTTTTGTGAAGAAATTCAATTTAGATGATTATATGGATTCAAAAACATATTCTTCTTGTCCTCCTATTACTATAATTCTTATCGGAGGTAACAAGAACTCATTTTTTGAAATGCAAGAAGTTGCAAAATACATAATACGAAAATTGTTGAAGCATGAAAAATTCAAGAATAAGCTCCACAAAGAACTTATTTTGTCAAAGAGGCTTTCAATTTTGCATGACATTCAAGTTCCGGTCATTCGCCAATTTATTTATAAGTTGACTAAATCTAATCAGTACATCATGAGTGACATGGAACACTTCAATGGTGAGCTAAACAAAAATACCTGCTTGCAATTGGTCTACTTTTACTCTGTTCTTCGCCACACAAAGGCAAGCAAGATCGTACGCTTTTCAAATAAATCCAAATTGGCCGCTTTCACCAACAAAAGATTGACATATACAAGATGGAAAAACGTCACTGGATTCATGCTTTCAGATGATAATTTTGAATTTTATTGTTTATGTACAGAGAGTGTCACTTCCAAAGACTTGATAGGACATAGTTTGCAAGTCATCAAGTGGTGTGAAAAGCACTACAAACGGTTGTTTATAGGCAATGGTGTGAGCTTTTAGGCGACTCGCTTATTTGAGAATGGCACTTTCTGCAGCCTTGAAGGTTTCAGTCAACTTGTCACTATATGTCTTGTGTAACTTTTCAAAATCTTGTAGTATTTGATTTTCTGAGTCGCTCTTTTGCTTCTTCACGTGTTTGGCAAACTTGTGCTTGACGTCGGATCTAATGGAAGCCAAACTGCCCTTGTGGGAACCGTGCTTCATTTTCTCGTAAACTTCTTTCAATTGCTTAACGCTTTCCTTCTTGGTCTCGGTGTTAACGGGAGGCAAAGGCACCTTCAAGGTGTACTTGCTGCTGGGATCAACCTGGGCATTCATGTTCAACCCCGAGCCCAAAATGGTGTTGATGATGTGCTTGGCGCTGGAGGGGTCGAACAAAGTGACGATAAAGTTTCTGCCCTTGACGGAGGTCTGGGCAACTGAGGTGAAAGGCACTTCTTGATCGTCGATGTGGACCATCAACTTGTCAAAAATCCGGGGGTTGGATTTGCCCATTTTGCTCTCGTTGGCGATTTTGGTGAATTTCTCGATCACTTGCTTGAACTTGGTGGTGGAATCTTCAAAGTCGATCAATTCGACGGGCTCTTCCACCACATCTTCCACTGCTGCTGCTGCACCCTTTTTAGGCTTCTTTTTGAGGAGAATTGAGCCTGCAGAGAAGTTCCTGGTAATTCCGTATTGGGAAATGTGGCTAGGGGCCAATCTGGCCGCAAAAAGTGGTCTTAATGCCGTCGTTCTTAAGGAAAACATGTAAAGAAAGAGTTTGTGGGTAGTTAATAAGTGTAAAATTGCAACTTTGTAGAACTGGTTATCTGCAGGACCGTTCCTGTGAACCAAAAAAATGCGATTTCTGTGGATCGAACACAGGACCTTCAGATTAACTGTGACTGAATCTCTTCAGTCTGACGCTCTCCCAACTGAGCTAAAACCGCATCCAAACCCACGCCGGGAGTCGAACCCGGAATCTTTTGATTAGAAGTCAAACGCGTTAACCATTACGCTACGCAGGCGGCTTGTTGATGAAAGAACTCAGAGTTTAGCTATGTTAAGTAAATGTAGATGTGAATGAGAAGGAATATGTATATTTCACTAGTGGTCTTGTGTACCTATTGCGATGGAAGCATTCGAAGGATGGATCAAGCTACTAAGTCTGAGAGCTAGTGAACGTAGAATTTTCTTGTTAAATTAGCATGCTGATTGCATAGAATGAGGAGTCTCCGTTACTGGAAGAGTAGAGCTTCAAATTACGGGCATATGTGCTGTTTCTAGATAGAAATGCTGTAATAGCCATTTAATTATAATTGGTTTGAGAGTTTTACTCCAAGTAATTGTGTGTGCTTCCCATCCTTCCTCGTTTGCGTTGATACTAGTTCCATATAATTTGTTCTTGATCGTACAAAATTGATTATAATTAAACAAACCTATTTTTGACATTTTCAGAAATTATTGCAAAAAGCACAAATTCAGTGTACCTCCCTTTTCTTGTCACAAGATCTTCCTACATTCTACAATCATTCAATTCGAAGATAGATTCTAATATACAATGCATCGTTCATTCAGATTCTTTTACCTGTTCTTCAGCAACCAATCTGTCCAAAACTGCAAGGCACGAGTTGGCTTCCCGACCCACTTCTCCGCCTTCTTTGACCAAGGAATTTAAACTCTTGATGGAGGGCCTCAAGAATACGTCCTTCATGATCTTTCTTCTCGTATCCAAATCCTCAGAAGATATGGTATCCAAGTCCTTGAGTGAAAATGTTCCGTCATCAACGTTCGACGAGCCCACTTCACTTGTCACCACCCTCAGCCTAGGAAGGGTGCTGGTAAAGAGGTTCAATGGTGCATATGGTTGTGGTGCTGATGGGACCTGGTATATGTATGCCTGTGGATGGATAGAAATCATATTTTCTATCTCTTCTTGGGTGCTCTTGTCCTCAAAGAGCGAGGCTTCGAGAAACTTGCGAAGAACTATTAAGTGGAAAATCCGGGCCTTCTTGGTGGAGCCACCAAGCGACAGACTGGTGGTGACGGCTAACGAATGGGCCTTCTTGTCCTCCGTCAAGGTCCAGGCCAAAAGACCAAAAAAATTCTTCATAGTCTTGATGAAATAGGAGCGGGCCAACGACTGGCCAGCCCTTTCCACCATGATTTGAAGGAATTTGGTGGAGTCGTTACGGATTTCAGGCTGAATGTGGGTCATGGCGGAGTAGATGAACAACACGATACTGCGCAAATGGAGGTCCAAGAGTCCGGGCTGCTTGTCAGAACAGGCCTGGAGCAAGGTCACCAAGGCTGCCCGCACGCCGGTAGACTGGTCGAGTATCATTGGTATTATGGCACTGAGAATGTTCTTGTAGACCGAAGGGTTGGAGGGAAGGTGTTGCTGGATGAACCCCAAGACCTCTTTCCGCGTGGTATTGGAGTGATGCTTGGTCAACGAGAGGTGGTGGGTCAAATCGACCTCGCTCTTTTCCGCAGAACTGGCGGTCTTCTTGGCCAAAGACTGGTTGGGAAGATGGATGGCCTTGGCCACGAACGAGGTATCGGTGTGGTTGTCGGGCTTGGCCGCGGTTTTGCCCACCTTGAGCTTGGCCTTGACGAAGTCCTTGCGCTTCTCGGCCTTCTTCTTCTTGGATCCCATGGTTCTGAAGCGTGTGCACTGAGAAAGAGCCGGTTTTCTGCAAGAATTCAGTGAGGTCTTCGCACCTCTTCGCACCTCACTTTCTTAAGCGTACTAGGTCGTGCCCATCGCGTCACTTTCACGATCTAGGTGTACTACTCTACTCCATGTCATTTCTATCCACCGACATCGATGGAAGCTTCTTGAAGGCGCTTTCCATCTCAGACAGTCCGGGTGTCCTGAATGTGCACGTGGACGACTTGATGGACATCGACGACCCTGCCGAATATGAAGAAATGGACCTTGATCTGGGCCATCTGGTTCATTACACCCACGACTACAGACCGCCAGAACTGGCTCTGGAAGAGCCAGAATCGGCAGAGCTAGAATCTGACGTGAAAGAGCGCAGCTTGGTGGTTAGTTTGCTCTCTCCAACTCGGCTAGGGGCCCTGTTGGCCATGAGACCTTCTGTTCTGGAGTCTCCAGAACACCACGACCTGGCCCCTTTGGCCAGTCCCATGGCGTCAAACCTGTCATTCAACACGCCCGAGCCCGACTCTGGTACCGTCTCGCCACATTTCGACCACGAATACACCATTTCTGAGGCCCTGCTCCGCCAGAGAGCACGCAACACCAGCTCATTCACCCCCAAGGCCAGTGTTTCCGGATTTTTGGAGAAAAACGCCGACGAATACATCTACAACTCTGCCAGCGGCGACTACGACCACATAGGGTCCCTCAATGACAACGCCATGACCGCGAGCTACCACTTGGGCAAGTCTATGGGCATGCAATACGAGCGACCAACGCTTTTTCCAGTGGTTCATCACCACCATTACTACAGTGGCGGAGGCTCAGAGCCCACCGTTGCAAAAAACGCGGGCTTTCAGCAGGCAGAAGGCCCCACACTGCATTCTGGGCCAGCCTATACGAGCAGCAACAAGGACCAGGTCATGGTAAGAAATTCCGTTGGGGGAGAAATTCAGAATCATGGCTTTGCCACAACGCCTCAAGGAAGCCATAATCTAGGCTATTACAATCAGCACAATGGCGAGTTTTCCACTGCCGTCGCCCTTCCGAATCCATGGTCCTCCTTGTCTCGCCCCCTGGCCCATTTGCCGTACGTGCTTTCTTCGTACCTTCAAGTGGCGATTAATGCAGCAGTTTCAGTTTACGCTGGGTACTTGGTATACTCTGCCATCCTGTCGATTCGTCAGGATGTGTTGTTCAAGGTAACAGAGCAGGCACGGCATCTTGAAGTCGAAATCGAGAGTTGTCGCAGGTCATATTTCGAGAATAATTGCATGCCTGAGACCATAGTTCCTGCTCTTGAGCGACAATGCAGCTACTGGTACAAATGCATGAGCCAGGACCCCAATCAACGAGGAAACACCTCTTCGATAAGTGCACAGACTATTGGAATCTTGATCAACTCTTTAGTAGAGCCCTTAGGGTTCAAGTTTTTTTTGGTGGTGACCACTTTCATGATAGTTGTGTTTGGATGCAATGTGAGTTTTGGATACATCAGGGCCAAGACATATTACGGCTGGAACCGTCCAGTGTTGGAAAAAGATCTTAAATAACAAATGCAATTTAGCATAGCATAGCATGTCATTTACAAAGTGCTTCGATTTTTAAGGATATTCTCGAACTGTCTGATTAAAGCACAAATCCTCAAAGCACATAATTTAATAAACACATTTTGATCAATACATTTTCAATAGAAGTGCTTCATGAATGTAGAAACGGTTCATCCATATGTTCTGGCCTTGATACTGATGGAAATGAATTACACTGCAGAAATTTTCCAAAAAACAAACAAACTCCAAAACATAAAAATTTTAAATTACCAAGGAGGAAAGTGGCATAAGGAGAATAAATCAATACATTAAAGTGCTGCCAGTATTCTTTTGAGGTTGAGTTGATTACGTTAATTTTTTCCAACCAAATATTTCAATAAATCAGCTCTAGCAGACCGCCAACAACACAGTTAATTCGCCAGTACTTAAACTTCTTGTTTAACAAAATTAGTTGTATTTTATTGCATTTTTATCAGAAATAAATAGCTTTGATGACACAGCTCACTTGGGCAACCATTTTACTGTTGTTCCAGCTTTCATGTAGAAATTTGGACATGTTAAAGTGATCTTGAATTAGCTAATTAATTAATTTAGAATCCTTTCACATCAGCAGAACCGAGACTACTCCATACCAAGACTGAGCATAGGAGACAAATGGCAAGATTCGTATACTTCCATTTTAGGAGCGGCTGTAGGGACGCAAATAGCGGAACAAGTTTACGCCTTCCGCTTTCCTATCGTTCCAAAGTGGTCCAAATGCGTTTCAATAGAACGAAGGAAGCGAAACAAGGGCCCAATTGGTATGCATAGCCATTAAGCCACGATTTGTTCAGGATTTCAGGACAGAACTCTAGTCAGTTACCTCAAATGGTAATTATTATTGAATTTAGTCTAATTGGCATGTGAGAGTTACAAATACCTTGGGATAGGACAGTTTTCTAGTCGTACTTACGTATTGCCAAGTCAGAGATAAGCCTAAATCAATTTGTTTCTACACACTTACACAGTCAATATGTGTCACTGCCCCAAGGGCAAAAGAACGTCAAAAAAGTCTCTACCACATAGTTGTGTCAAATTATGAAGCTATGCTTCTACTTATCGTAGAAGAAAAGGAAGGGTCGCCCCTTAAGAGGATAAAGGGTGGGGTAAAATAGTGAACAAAGAAATGCGTGTACCTTTCTAGAAGATTTATGGTTGGGAGCTTGAAGAAACAGCTTCTGATTGCATTATTTTATTAACCAGTTATCAGATGAACGCATCACGCATAAGGAAGACTGGTAAGAGCATATTCAAAAAACAGACCGTGCAAGGAGAAGTTTTTGTAGTAGAATTTAGGAGCTAAAGCAGAATATACACAGTGGTTTAAGGGCAGCTGGGAAACTAGTTGTTGTGTAGAAGTAATGTCGTTGTGGCACAAAATCCAAATTGCTGCGAATTATAATTGGGATTGAATTACGAGGATATACACATGACAGACTATCTGATTATCTCTCTTGAGGTCCAGGTAGTTCCCCACGGGAATTTCCCAAGGCCAACTAACCTTCGACGACTTTTTCTTGGCTCCCTTTGAGGTTCTTGTCTCTTGCATAAAATATGTCTCTCCATGAGTCCGAGTCCGGTCTGATAAAAAGTACATTACCTAGAAAGGACATCTACCTGCTGGTACCCCTGGAGAAGAGATGAATATCATATGATAATGCTTTCGTATACGAGAACTTTGTTCTTGTTGCGTATGTGATTTCCTCCACAGTAACCGTTACATTGACTAAAGTTGATAGAGCCCTTTACTGAAAAAGGAAATTCGTTGGATCTGTGCTAGTGACCCACAGCTGGGTGCAAAAATGCACCAGAATCAACCAGGCACCAGTAGAAGGAAAGGATATAAAACGATACAAATCATGGCTAGTTGGTTTTTGCAAAGTTCCATTCCAATCAAAGACCCAGCTTTTCCACATTCCACCATGAAATGCAATACATTTGTGCTTTTCCTTGGGTTATCGCTCCTCTCATTCGTTAGAGAGATTGTCGCAGCCCCCACTGATATGTTTGCTGTCAAGAACCTCACCAGACCCTCAGACGATCCCTTCTACATCCCAGAACCTGGTTTCGAGAAGCTCAAGTTGGGCGAAGTTATCAAGTACAGAAAGATCGATCATAAATACGGTATTCTTATTTTCGAAGAGAAGATCAAGGCTGCCTACCAGCTCTTGGTCAGATCAGAAGATACACACGGCCAACCCAATGCAATCATGACTACCATTCTTGTTCCTTACAACGCAGACCCCTCTAAGATCTTGTCTTATCAAGATGCTGTCGATACTTCCGACACTGACTGTGCTCCATCGTACGCTCTTCAATTAGGTTCGGACCCTTCTACTTGGATCACCACCAACATCGAACAACTCATTACACAGGCTGGGTTGTATGAGGGATGGATCTTGAATATTCCCGACTTCTTGGGACCCAAAGGTGCATTTGGATGTGCCTACCAAGCCACATATGCCACATTGAATTCATTGAAAGCACTTCTTGCTTCTGGTGACATCACTGGTGTCAAGAAAGACGCAGAAATAGTCCTTATGGGATACTCTGGAGGTTCTCAACCTTCCATCTGGGGTTCTACCTTGGCCCAAGAATATGCTCCTGAGTTGAACATTATCGGTTGTGCCGTTGGAGGTGTTCTTGTCAGTCCTGCCAACACTGCTAATTCTACCGTTGGAGGTGTGTGGGCTGGTCTTATTGTCAATGCTATCAATGGTCTAGTCAATGAATACCCCGAGTTGATGGACTTCGTCAAGAAAAACCTCTACCCTGAGGTCCAGGAGAAGTTCTTCTCGGCCGACAAGCTTTGCTTGGTGCCTAGTCTTATCCAGAACACCTACGCTGAATGGGACGACTTATCACCTTTGGGAGTCGATATCTTGAACCAGGAGCTTCCCCACAACATCACTGAGCAAAATAGTTTGTTCAATGTGAAACTCAGACCCAAAGTACCCTTGTTCTTCTACAATTCTCAGGATGACGAGATCATCCCAGCCAAAGACGCCGATGCCCTATACGAGAAGTGGTGTGCCGATGGTGTCAGTATTGAATATCGCCAGGACCGTGTCGGAGAGCATGTTACACAGGCAGTGGCAGGAGCAGGAAATGCTTTCCACTGGGTGAAAGAGATTTTCAATGGTAAGAACCAGACTGGATGCCGCAAGACTATTTCTGTCTCCAACATCTTCAACTTGGACGCTGTTTCTGGATTCAGTGATCTTCTCTACGGATTCTACCGGATCGTGAACGAAGAGCAAATTGGTCCTTCGCCCCCAATTTCTATTGGAGGTCTTTTCGGCGATGAGTCTAGTTCGAGTTCTGATGAATTATCTCCCGCTACTACTTCCACGGCACCAAGCAAAACCACCAACAGGGCCAGTGCTAGTAGTACAACCAAGTCTGGTGCAAGTTCCAAGTCCAGCTCTTAGTCGATAGAGGAGCCGTACGAAGGAAGTGAAAAGAACACACCGTTAATGAATTTGCCAGCCCCGTATACTAGAGGTATACAGTACTGCTATGATAGACAATATTTAAGCTATACCCCAAATATAATATGGATAATTACTTTAGCCCTCGTAATTTGCCAGGCTGATTGTCATACGATGTAGTCTTGATAACCGACTCTAAGGACAATAATGTGGAAGTTGCTATATGGGGAAGAGGCACGGATTAGGGTTCATGATTTGTAATGTCCCTTCGATGTGGGACGCCGGATTGATCGGAGAAGCAATCAATAGAGCTTATGACAAATACAAACCCGAAGGGTTGGCCCAGGCAAGAGATGCCCGGCGATGATGCTTTCTGTCACACATGCAGATTAGTGGTGATGACGATCTTGGCCGTGTCATGTGAGCATCAACCAGGAGGGATGGTGTCGCCTGAGATCGACGATGTGCCACAGAGTCCAGCCAACAAAGAGGCGACTTGACTACAGAGTGATAATCCCGATCCAAGGCGGATTACCAACTCCGGCCACCTGGCTACTACAAGGTTTATAACCAACCCCACAAAGTGGCTTACCACCCCTTTTGCTTAAAGTATAACCAGCACATGTGACGTGGCCACGAGGATCAGAATGAAGGAAGTGGAAAGCGGACGGAATTCTAGAGCGGATGCAACATCGATTCATACACTTGAAGGTTCTCTGAATATTCACATCTCTAAGGTTCTGAATATTCACATACTCTACTGTTCTGATTATTCACGCACTCAAACTTCTCTGATTATTCACACTCAAACTCTCTTACTATTCACACACGCGAAGGTTATCTGATTCTGATTATTCACACATTGGCGTTTTCGGCGGATCCGGGGATTCCTCTTATTGTAGACCTCCTCCTCCGCCGCCTCCGCCGCTATTGCTGGAAGAATGACATGGATGTGGGGGATGTGGGGTGTGGGGGATGTGGGGAGATCAAGAAAGAAACGACGAGAGCGATCCCTAGAGAAAGGGCCCATATGCGCATGTGGACTTCCATGCCTGTGATTCTGGATTAAACTCAGGCACATTTTCAGAGCCTGCAGCTTGCGGCAGGAACGTTTTATTGTTAGCGAAGGAAAATCCCGCCCGCATCGGGCATGGAAAAAATGCACTGTGGTGCGAGTGGGCTGGAAGGAAGGCATAGAGAGGAAAGTGGGCCTACTATCATCATAGAGAGCGAGCATGCCATCAGTGGGACCAGGCAGTGGAAGCAGCCAGCCATCAGCCAGGCTGGAGCTGGGGTGATACTGCGGCGGCGGCAGCGGTGGTGGTGGCAGGAAAGCAACCCACCTGTGTGATGGAGAAGTAACGGCCGGTGGAAAATCGCGCGAACTGGAACATGCTGGCCACGATGACAGGAGGGAACGGCGCTACCACCACGTCAAGTCTCGGTGCACCTGCCACGCATGGCACCCACCAGAAAATACGTGCTTGGAGTTTGCACCCACGGAGAAAGATGTATGCATGCACTTACTCTTCCATCACCGGCACCAGCACCAGCACCAGCACTGGCCATTGGCCATGTCTTCGATGATCGGCGTTCTTCACACCCTTGTCTTCTATATATGGAAACACACGCACAGGCAGATCGGCGACTGGAGCGGCATTCCCTCCCTGTTCTCCTTCTTCTTCTTCTTTACAAGGTAGGAAATCTTCCCACTGCCAGCCAGCGACAATCCATACGATAGCAGATCCTCGCGCAATTCTGCGGGAGGCTCCACGAGGTGGTAGTGGTGGTGGTGCCAGCTCCCCCACGCCCTGTTCTCCACAGGCGTCAGAGGAAGTAGCCATGAAGGGCAAGCAATAAAGCGACAAAGAGACAAGGGGCATTGGCCCTACTGTCAACGCCAGGCCGCCACCGCCGCTGTCTGCCCTGTTGTTATGGTCTTCCTGTTGTTCTGGTGGTGTGCCTGTTGTTCTGGTGGTCTGTCGTGGCACGACTTCATTGTGGGTTCCCCCTGAAATTTTCCACAGAATGGAAGAGCGCATCTGCACGGGCCACATATTATGGAGAAGAGGGGACCACAGGAGGAGGCTGCAGTGGAGACAGGCTGCAGAGGAGGTTGCAGAGCAGGAGGAGGAGGCGGCGACGGAGGCAGAGTCGCGGCCTGGAATGGCACGGGCCCGGCACAGACGGGGGGCCACGAGGGCCGTGCGTTCGGTTGCGGAAGCGGGTGTCTCCGCAGCTACGCCAGACGGTTACCGGGCCAGTAGAGGCAACGGTGCCGGGGGCAGAGCACCAGCAAAAACAGCGAACCGGCGTGCTTAGGAAGATTTTCGGTGTAGAGAGACGGAGACGTGCAGGGCGAGCGCGGGGCTCGCAACCCCCGCTGCATAACCGTGTACACTGCGATGCGATGAGGCCTATTGTTACGAGCGCGCGCCCACCGGCCTGCAAAGTCCATCTTGTTCCGATCGGGGCCAGCTGCGAAAACTGCCTGAGCATGGATCGAGTCCGCCGCCGGCGATCGCTCCTCTGGCACGGAACCACGCCAATCGCAGTCCCCAGGCCCGGGGACGGCCGTCCCCACATGCGTGCCGGGCGCAATGGCAGAAGCAGGGCCTGTTCCTGGCGCCGGCGGCCGGCTGGCTTCCCTGGCAGACATCCGGTCCGGCACCGGGCCAAGCCTGGCTGCAGAGGCTGCTGCTGCCGCCGCTGAGGCTGTTGTAGCTGCACTGGCCGGACGCAGGTTGTCACTGAGGTGCTGCACCGGCCGGGAGTGCTGCGGTTCCAGACACCGCGCGCCAGGGCTCCCAACGCGAAACGAGGTCGGCACGTGACCACGAACGGCGGACCACCGCCGATCGGCGGTGTTTTCCAGGAAAAATCGGCGCTTTGTGAGCACAGTTGACGTCCCGATCGCAGCAGCGACTGCGCCGCCCAGTTTGGCCGCTCCCTTGCGCCCCAGAAACAGCTCCAGCTCCAACAGCTCCAACAGCCAGTCCAAGCTTATAGCCGGCGGCAGACCGTTCCTAGGCGCTTACGTGAGCGCCGCCGGCCTAAGCCCCGGCAAAACCCACCTTGCAGCCCCCGTTGCGAGCCCGCCGTGGGATTGAATGATTTTTCCAGCCGCCTGGTCCCACGAGCCGAGGTTGCGTCTCCAAATGCCGAAGAGCTGCAGAACCTTAATAAGCCGTTCCATGCTGCTTGTTTGGATCTTCGTTTCACCCCGACTATATAAGGCCCGCGCCCCCCAAACACGCCAGCACTTACCTTTCCATTTCCTCCCCCTCCACCTCCACACCCGCCTCCACCGCCACATCCTCCACCATGGGAATCTTTGGCGTATCTGAAGAAGAGGCCACCAAGCTCCGTACCGCAGCCCAGGAGCTGCACTCCGTGTCCGACGACACCGGCCATCGCCAGTCGTACTCCTCCGCCAACTTGTCGGCGTACGAGACCGCCGAAGACGACGAGGCCGCCAGCTCCCACCCCGAAGACTACCCCGACCACACCGTCCACCCCGTGGTGTCCACGCCCGAAGAGGCCACGCTCGACGGCGGCGCCATGCCCAAGTTGAAGAAGAGCGGCAGCGAGGGCTCGCTGGGCCACGGCCCCACGCAGTACTACAAGGACGCCGAAGACATGGACGACGAGGACGAGTTGAACCGCCGCTACACCATGGAACGCGTCCACCTGCACCGCAGTGTGGACTTGGCCGCCGCCGAGATGGCCCAGGCCGAAGCCAGAGCAGAAGCAGGCATTTCCGACAACGTCGCCGACGGCACCGGCAAGACCATCGACGCCAAGGCGTTGGACTGGGACGGCCCCGACGACCCCGCCAACCCCCAGAACTGGTCGCCGCTCAAGAAGTGGGCCATCACCTTCGTGGTGGCCGGTGTGTGCTTGACGTGCTCCTTGGGCTCCTCGCTCTACGTCTCCGCCACCCCCCAGATCATGCAGCGCTTCGGCGCCTCCCAGGAGTTGGTGGTGTCCGGTTTGACCTTCTACATCTTGGGTTTGGCCCTCGGCCCCCTCTTGACCTCGCCCTTGTCCGAGGTGTTGGGCCGCCGCATCATCTACATCACCTCCCTCCCCATCGGAATGCTCTTCGCCATGGGCGTGGGTCTCGCCAAGAACATCCACACCGTGTTGATCCTCCGGTTCTTTGCCGGCTACTTCTCCAGTCCTGCCCTCTCCATCGCCGGTGGCTCCGTCTCCGACATGTGGGCCAGCTCCCCCGTCGACATGTCCTTCGCCATCGCCATCTTCTGCTTGGCCCCATTCTTGGGTCCCGTCATCGGCCCCATCATCGGCGGCTTCGCCGCCCAGCACAAGGGCTGGCAATGGGCCGCGTCCTGGGTGTTCCTCATGTTCCTGGGTGCCGTCCTCCCCTTTCTCGTCCTTGCCCCAGAAACCTACAAGCCCATCATCTTGCGCAAGCGGGCTGAGAAGCGCGGCTACACCGTCATCAAGGAACCCATGACCGGCAAGTACTTGCGGGCCGTGGCCAAGTTCGTGTTCTTGCGCCCCATGGAAATGTTGTTCACCGAGCCCATCGTGTTGGTGATGTCCACCTACATCGCCTTCATCTTCGCCGTGTTGTTCGGCTTCTTCGAGGCGTTCCCCATCATCTTCGTCGGTGTCTACCACATGGAACAGGACATCTCCGGTCTCCCCTTCATCGGTGTCGGCTTGGGCTTGGTTGCCGGTGTCGCCTTCTACGTGTTCATGGACAAGGTCTACTTCTTCAAGAAGAACCCCGACGGCACCCGTGGTAACTACGACGAGCACGGCAACATCGTGTGGGATGCCCCCGAGAAGAAGTTGTTGATCGGTAAGATCGGTGCCGTGTGTTTGCCAGTGTCTCTCTTCTGGTTGGCCTGGACCTCGCGTTCTGACGTCCACTGGATGGCCCCTACTGCCGCCGGTTTCCCCTTCGGTTTCGGCTTGATTTTGGTCTTCTTGTCCGTGTTGTTGTACTTCTCCATGGCTTTCCCTCCCATGTCGGTCGCCTCCGCCATGGCCGCCAACAACCTCTTGCGTTACATCGCCGCCTCGGTCTTCCCCCTCTTCACCGTGCAGATGTACAAGCGTTTGCATATCGACTGGGCCAGTTCGTTGTTTGCATTCATTGCACTTGTCATGGTGCCAGTGCCGTTCGTCTTCGAACGTTTCGGCCCCCGCTTCCGGGCCAGCTCCCGCTTCGGCTACGCTGCCTACTTCAAGCAGTTGGCCGAAGAAAAGGCCAAGAAGGAGGCCGAGGAGGCTGCTGCCCGCAGCAGCGAGTCTGCCTCCGGCGAAAAGGACGTGTTCGAGAAGCCCGAGGAAGTTGTCACCAACTCGGTCTGAGCCTCCAGTACCTATGCATCGATGTCATCACCACCATTTGTCATTTTTCTAGACAATATTAATTAATAATTTCGGATTATAGCCCGTAGATCGGACAACAGAGCATCCAGACGCACGGAATTGATACCAATTTGACAGATAACAGGATACCTTTAATTATACAAATCATACATGTAAAATACCCGGAGACCGTTCGACTCTAAAAATAACGATATACCCCCTACCCTGCATGATAATCTATCAGTACTCTGCCACTCTACTACAAATTATAGTAAATTCTACTACTAATTATAGTTAATTATAGTGGATATTAATCGTAGGTGAAGAAATCAGAGGCAGGTTCTTGTGATCCGGTCTTTAGCACATTTCCCTGCATCTGTGTGGAAGGACTACCTAGAAAATTGCAATAGCCACAAGGTGCTATAGATAAACACAGGGATGAATCACATTTGCAGGTGAAATTAAGCATACCCTACTTTTGGCACTTCAAGAACAATCGCTATTGTGCTTTCCTGGAGTTAATGCAAACACAAACAAAGGTCCGAACTAATAAACAACCGGGTCTTTTGTGTCATAGCAAAAAATATTTGACACATTGTGACTATAGACAGAGTTTGGAGAATTTTATCCTATTATTATACTCTGCATTCTTTCAATACAAGGTAAGGAGCTCGTGGCATTTTTGCTTTGCCGAACGAACTCGTACTTCATATTTCAGTGGTAAAAACCAAGACTCATGAACCCCAAGACAAATAGGCGAGCTCTAGGCAAATCTGGGGTATACTTTCCAATTAAAATTACTTTGAATCACGTTCAATTTTTAAGTACATATATTATACTTTAGTATTGACAACGTAAATTTTATCCGGATGAATCACACAGGTGTCGTTATTGTTACCGACAATGCTGCAATTGGAACGTATGGGCACTATTCAATAATACTCCCCTGCCTCGAAAGACGAGTTGACAGGAGTTAGTATCGACATGCTGACAATAGGCCCTTGTGAAAATCAAATGCACTATTCGCTGTGTTTAGCAAACTCCTAAGCAAAGTTACATGTTTAGTGCCGAAGTAATATCGGCTATCCCAAGAACTCAGATCCATTGTACTAACATTTCACTCGAGAATTGCGTATCTTAGTCTTTGGTACGTACCTCCGCTTTGCTGGGTTTATACCTCCTTGATTTATTTCTTACTCCTTTTACACTAACGAGACGTACAACATTGTGAGCAAGTGGTCCAGACGCAAGAGCGACAAAGGGAATCGAGGAAATAAAGACGAATTATAATCCTTTTCTATCTATTGTGGAATTTCTCCTGTTGAGCTTCCAAAATCATGTCCAGGGAACAAATAATTCAACTTCCGGATCTTGCTACATTATCAGGTGCTTGAATCTGTGAATTATGCACAATGTCGCTCTGTTAGTAATTTGAGAATTTCACTTATCATCGGAAGTGACACCAACCCTTTGCTCACTACCCATTGCGAATCACGGACTTCGGGTTTCGAGAAGCGATTGTTCAAATTGTCTCCATCCGGATTGTTTCGTTCAAGGCAGTTCAGCCCGGTTTCTGTTCTGGTACTTACCATTTCTTGAGTTCGCATCCTACATTATATCTAGTTGAAATTCCCTAGTTTCGCCCCCTTCTGCCACGTGGATTTCTTCATCCCTTTGGCTCTCGTAGAAGGTAGGACAAAGTAGGCGTTTGTAGGTTAAAGTTTCCAGAATGGCCTCGAGGGTACTCATCTTCTTCAATTAGGATGCATTTCTTCCCACTGAGCATCAAGCATAATTAGTGCAATAAAAGACGATGCCTAAAATAGTGGCCCATTCTACATTAGGCGACATTCTAGATATTTTAGTGCTTTGGCACTAGTAACGTACGTATGTATATAGAGCCCACTTGCATAACGATACAACTAAGAACAGACGTGTTGGTAGAAGCCCCAAATATTAGACGTGTTGGTCAAGCTGAAACATTGGACCTGTGGATCAAGCTCCAATTTAGACGAATTGGTTTGGCACTCAAATATTGTAGATATTTCAAGTATATATTTAACAAAGGACTATATACTGCAATATTTGAGTACACAGATAAGTTGAAGTCAAGGGAAGACAACTATTGTGGCGTTGAAGCACCGGTACCAATAAGTGTGAGACTTATTAAATTCAATAAGTTTTCAAATACACGAATTCTATCTCGAAAAAAGGTGGACACTACTACAAAGCACTCCAGACCCAACTAGTAAGCATCATTCTGGCGTGTCCATCTTCTGCTATGCCTAAGTAGTCTCTTAACTTCACAGACCAAACCTAATGTCACGTGAACACTTCACGTGACACTCGACAATATCCTTCCTGCTTCAACTTATCCATCACCTCTTGTTGTTCTACGTGTTCTGCCTGCTCCTAAGATGAACAATCTACCCAACCATCAAAACATCCAGGGAGGGAACAACGGCCTCAACTCAAATTCAGGCCTGATGCAAGGGAATTTCAATGGTTCCAATGGCATTAACAGACCACAACAAGGTCAGCGCCAAATCAATGTCCATCCCAGCCAGGTGCCCCAGCTTGTGCTGGCCTTGAAGAACGAGGTTGCCTTGGCCAAGGCATCGGTTGATGATCCTGTTAAACAGCAACAGCACTACACAAAGGCTGAAAACATCCGACAGATCTTGTTGAACTATCAAGCTCAACAACGGTCGCGGATGCAGCAGCAACAGCAGCAGCAACAGCAGGGCCTGGTGATGCAACAGCAGGGTCAACAGCAGAACCAGCAACAGAACCGGCAGCAAAACCAACAGCAGAACCAGCAACAGAACCAGCAGCAGCACATGCAAAATAACCATCTTGGAGGTGGAACAAACTCACCTGCTCTCTCGAACCAGCAGGCATTCTCTCAACCAACTCCTATGAGTGCCCAGTCCCCTATGGGAAACACTATGCCTCAAACGAGCCGCCAGGCATCGACCCATGCTACACCTATCATGGGGTCGCCAGGTCTCCATGTGGGTCAATCCCCAGTAATCCTGAGGCAATCGCCCGTGATGCAATTGAGACAATCTCCAATGATGCAGCAGCAACTCACTCCACAACTTCAACACCTGCAACAACCACAACAATCACAACAACAACAACAGACTCCACAGCAGTCCCAGCAGCAGGCCCAGCAGCAATTCCAGCAGCAACAGCAAATGAGATCTACAGCACAGTCTGGCCAGAAAAACATTACTACTCCTTCGATCCCGCCAAATGCAGTTACCGTGGAAAGATTCAACCAGGTCAAACAAAGGCTCCAGGAAGTTGGTAGAAAAATTCAAATTTTGCAACAGAGCAAAAAGGGAAATGTTACTGCTGAACAACTGGCTACTATTGATAGGGAAATTAACGAGTGGAAGGCTAAATTCGCCCAATTCCAGCGTGTTGGTATTATCATGAGAAACCAACTCATGCAACAAGTTAAAGGAAAAACTGCCAATGCAGGAAATGAGTCTAGTCCTATAGGTAACACTCAGTCTCTGCTTCAAGGTCAGACTCCTGGCCAAAACCAACAATTCTTAAATCAGCAGCAGCAGATACAGCAGCAGAAAATGAATGGAATTGCTTCACCTTACATGCAAAATATGGGGCAACAACAACGAACCGGGTCTCATTCGCAACAGCAGCAGCAGCAACAGCAGCAGCAACAGCAACAGCAGCAACAACGTGTCCAACCTCCAACTCCACAAGTTAGTCAAATTCAACAAGTGCAACAACAAGCTCAAAGAATACTTCAACAGCAGCAGCAACAACAACAGCAACAGCAGCAGCAACAGCAAAATATACAACAACAAAACCAACAACAGAAGCAGCAGCAGCAGCAACATCAAAAACAACAGCTTCAACAACAGCTTCAGCAACATCATGCACAGCAAGTTCAACAACAACAAAAGCAGCAGCAACAGCAGCAACAGCAGCAGCAGCAGCATCAACAGCAACAGATTCAAAGAAATCAAAGCGCGATAGCTACACCTATGGCTCAAGACCCCAAACAGCAGTCTATCCCTTCAAGCCAAGGTCAGACACCAGTTGCGATTGCTGGTAATGCAAACAACACCGGAGCAGTTTCTCAAATGCAATTCAGACCTCCTTCGGCTGCTTCGGTCACTGCACCCGATATAAAGAGCACTACACCAAGCACAATTGCCGCAAATACTGCGTCTACTGCTGTTGCGAGTGCTAATGTTTCCAATGAGACTCCAACAAAAGAAGATGCATCTCCACTGAAATCTAATTCCACCCTGGCATTACGTACAAATGAAGCCCCTCCTGTTAATTTGTCAGGAATTACAAAACCTAGTGTTCCGTCTATTCCAATTTCCAGTACAATTAACGTCAAGCCTCCAACCTCAGTTACTTTGAAAGTAATTGGAGATAGTCGTTCATCTCTTACTGGTGGAGCTGCAAGTAGTTTGGGTGCTTACTTGAATAGCCCAGCGATCACTAAGCTTCCTATGTTTGATCTTGCCAACAGGGGACCTACAGGGGGTAGTGTTCCTGATGCTGGAGAAAGAATGCTTTCAAAGAGGAAATTGTCCGAATTGATAAGTACTATTGGAGCAGATGAGGGTGATGGAAAGACAAATATTGACGGAAATGTCGAAGAATTACTTCTTGACTTGGCAGACGAATTTATCAATTCTGTGACAGGATTTGCGTGCAGATTAGCAAAACATAGAAAAGTTGATACTATTGAAGCTAAGGACGTACAACTCCATTTGGAGAAAAATTGGAACATTAGAATTCCTGGCTACGCTATGGACGAAATCAGATCCACCAGAAGACTTCAGCCTACTTCTAGTTATAACCAAAAAGTTTCTGGCGTGGAAATTTCCAAGTCGGTCAACGGTAATATTTCGTGAAATATTACCTAACCAAATTTTGGAAGAAGGTTTTGGCAAAGTTCAACGATGCACACATTTTTATTTTTGTCTTGATGATAGAAAATTTGAGTGTTCTAGATCATCGAGCATCGAGAGGAAGTCGAGGACTTAAAGCGGTATTATATTCGGTAGAGCAAAGTCGAATTAATTGATGAGTAAATAAACTTTATAAATTACATGACAAAACTTTGTAATATTTGGAGGATGAGCACCAATGATTAAAATCATCTTTTTTAAAGCTGTACAATTTTGATGGAGTCCTGGAAGGATGGTATTCCATCGAATCATGTTGATTCTATGGATGGGATTCAATATGGATTGTATGAAACCAAACAAACTGGGAAATTAGAAATAGAATCAACCCCTATTCGTGGAAATTTACGTCCAATTTGCAGCAGCAAATCACTGACATTACTCTTGCGTCTCCTGACTTCGAATTCCCTGACATTCTACCGAATGCTCATTCTGCTTTCAATAGGAAGAAATATTCATGAATGGTTTATATTTCGATATCACATAAATCTAACCTGAAAATACTGCGTCATTAGTGAATTAGAACCACAACCATCTCTCTTACAGACCGCTATACGATACAACTTCTACAGTAATAATACATTTCAAGAATTCCGGCCTATTGTAGGCACATTGGTTCAACCCCACACATGGAGCTTTTCACCAGATCAATGCATTCACCGTATCAATTCTCTCACAGTATTAATGCTTTCACCATATCAATACGGCTATTATCATTAAGGGTCGTAAACCAATAACATGTGCACTATTAGCTTCACGCTTTTTCAATCCGGGCACTATTACTTCTCACTTCATCAATTGGGGCATTATTAGCTTCTCCCTTTATCAAGTACTACTCCAGGTACTATTATCTTCTCACTTTGTCAAGTACTTCTCCAGGCGCTACCGTTTTAACAATACTAATCTGGCAATATTACCTTTTCACATTAACAAATAGCTACTTCAATCCTAGTGGTTCCACCTGAAAAACAATACAGAAAAAGTGCCGTTTTACCCTCAAAGAATTGGCTATCTTCTTCGCCAAAATCGCCTCTTTTGCCCTTTTGCGCCACGCCCTGGTCCTAGTGGCGCCAGTGTCACTGTGGCCGTTCCTTTGCCCTTTGTAATTGGATATCTCGTGGTACCATTTTCTTGGATTTGCACCCAACAGTTGCGGCTACTAAAAGCAGAAGTGATGTATTTGGAAGGGCACTGCGAGGTCAAAAGCGGAAAGAGAGTGAACCAGAAAGGACTGGACCCAATAGGAAAGAAGTCAGGGAACTCAACAAAGCCAGCAGAAAGACTGACACTGAAAATAGAAGAAATTAGATAGAAGACAGAAGCTAGATAGAAGAAGGAAGTAGGCGCTAGTCTTACGCTATATAAGCTTAATGAAGCTAGTGTGAATTCTAATTTCTCTATTTCCACCCACTGTTATCTCTGGCTTCGCACCCTACTTTCGCTCTCCCAATGCGGCAATATTCCACCCACTAACCTTAGACCTCGGGAACTTCCGCCCAACTGGAGCTGACATTTCCCGTAAAATGCCCCTAAATTGCACTGTCCATGCGTTTCACTGCATTGACATCTACTACATCCATTCACCTTATATCTTCCTCCTCTTCTCTTTTCTTCTCTTTCTTCTTTTCCTCCTCTCTGTTCTTCTTTTCTTTCCCTTCCTCTTCTCTCCATTTTGACACCTTTTCCTGCACGACCTTCCTACCTTATCGCTACCCCAGATGCTCTGCGCCTTTCCCCATTCGGCTAACCGACACTAGCCCAGTATATAATCAGAGCATCTGCTACTCTTTTTGCCTCCATCCACTATGACCCCTATAGTCGCCGCAGCTACCTCCAAAGGATACGACCAGGACATCAAGGAGGGCGCCCACAACCTTGCCAAGGGCATGCCCCCTCCCTTTGTCATCCCCAAGTTCACCGACCTCCAACAAAAGCGCACCTGGATGCTCCAGCACATGGCCGGAGCTTTCAGAGTGTTTGGCAGAGCTGGCTACTCCGTAGGCACAGCAGGCCACATTTCCGTCAAGGACCCCGTCCAGCCAGGCACCTTCTGGATCAACCCATTGGGCAAGCATTTCTCGCTCATCAAGGTCAGCGACTTGGTCCATGTCGATGACCAGTGCAACATCTTGCCCGATGGCAACCAGGCGGCCGTCAACGCCGCCGGATTCTCCATCCACGTGGCCATCCACAAGGCCCGGCCAGACATCATCTCTGCGTGCCACACACACCTGATCTACGGCAAGGCCTACTCCGCCTTCGGCAAAGAGCTCGAAATGATCAACCAGGACGCATGCGTGTTCTACAAGCGCCAGTGCGTGTTCAAGAACTTCGGCGGTGTGGCTATTGATGAGAGAGAGGGCGAGGAAATCGCCGAGGCCTTGGGTCCCAATGGAGTGGCTGCAATCTTGCAGAACCACGGCTTGTTGACCGTGGGCTCCACCGTAGACGAGGCTGCCGGCTTATTCATTCTCTTGGAGGATTCCTGCCACGCCCAGTTGTTGGCAGACGCTGCCGGTGGAAAGAAACAGATCATCTCGGACGACGTGGCCGAATACACCCTCAAGATAACCGGAGACCCTGAGAGCTTGTACGGTGAGTTCCAGCCCGATTACGAATTAGAGTTGGAATTGACCAACGGTGCCTTCTTGAAGTAATCTATTAGAGATCTTCCACAGTAGCTCAAGTCTAGACTGTGTGTCAAAACGAATTTCATGAAACAAAACAAATTATTCAATTATCCCAGCCGAACATACTTACGGCTTAGTATTTAGTGTGCACCAAATACACACGTATTCTGATATTTATAAATATTGAACATTCATATGTATATGAATTTTTATGTAGAATGACCCACTAGAATAGAAAGGATCTTCATCTATTCTTTTTAACCATTTTTTGCACCCAATTGGAGAATCAATATATTCAGCCCACGAAGTAGCCTGGCTTCCTTACTGGACTAGTATATTGTATCTTGGTTTAGAGGTTTACCTCATATAAATGATTGTGTTTGGCCTGTAACAAGGTCAGTACCATATTTGTTGATAATGAATCTCCTATAATTTTATTCCAAGGGCAGTGGAAGAAATCATTACGATATTCACGTCTACAAATCTTCTTACCGTTTTAGTGACATCCGATTGACGATTTGAGTTGCCTGTAACAGGGAAATAACTATTTAGCGATCAAGTTTATTTAACGTACGTTTCTAATGTAATTCTCCAACGTAATTGTTCTTTGGTACTCTTTTTTGTATAAGTAAAACCCAAATGTTCGAGACCTTTCGAGGAAGAGTCTAATATGCCAAGGATTATATCAGAAAGGAGAAGCTTAATGGCTAAGACTTTAAATGTGCCAATTGAATCACAAAACTATGAAACTCTCTAAAACTCTCTCCGGAAAAGAATTAAAGAACTGGAGACTGCCCAATGCTGAAGTTTATTTGGGAGCTTGGCTTGAATTCAATTCCAAAATATTATTCCAGTACGTGTAGAAAATCGTAGAAGTATTATGTACTCCAATATTTCATATTGCTCCTTAAGAACAAAATCACCAGATTTTTTACTTGATTAGCCATAAACAAATCAACTTCGTTGGTTCGTGAAAGTGGGCTCAGTTGGGGCTCATAAAAGTTTATTCGGCAAGCCAAGGCCAGATCCAGTCTACTGCTATGCGTTTGCATTCTTTTAGAGCTGTGTTCAAACTTCGATATGAAGTTTGTTCTCATGACAAAATTAAATTATGTAAAGATTTAGTGCTATGAAAAAGCTATACTTGAATCTTTCAAAATTTCCTTTGAATTTGCACTGCCAATAATTCTAGCCCAATTTAAAGTTTAATTCGTTGGGTATTAAGTAAAATGCCTTGCGTCTTTGTATGTGTAATCAGACCACCCATTTAGAAACTAGATTGGATCCATGGATTACTGAATGTTCAAATTTTAAAACAAAATGTTGTGAATATAGAAAATAGGACTCCAAAAAGAAAAGCTGACGATTTCATAGCACCAAAATGACATATACAGCATTAGCATGTGTACATTTTGATTCAAAAATCAATTTAAAAGCTGAAATTTGAGAGGATGATGTACAGAATGACATCGGTATATAGCTTATCGCTTAACAGACTTATCTTATTATCTTCGGAGAGACTCGCATGTGGTAGTAAGCTGAACTCTCATCAAAACGAAAATGGATTTTCATAATGTAGAATAAATATTCTTTGGAACTACTGAAATCAGCTATTTTGCAGAAGCTGAGAACTCAAGTCCCGTCGCTAATGTCAAGAGCAAATCACCTTATGCAAAGTAATGACATTTCCCGAATCTTGAACAAATGGTGTGTCGAAGTGGTCTGGGGAAATTTCTGGTCTGATTCTGATTAGTCTGTAAATCAAAGCAGGACTTCCTGCCTGTTTTTGAAAGTGGCCACTTTCGTGTTTGATGATGTAATTAGAATAAATGGTAAAACTTGTGCTTTCATCTGAATTGTGGCATTTCAGCTACTGGTAAAACTTTTGCACTACTGTAGACTTACTTTCAGAAATGAGAAAATAAAAATTGTTGAATCTACTGTTGAATTAAACTGTGCTCAACTACGTCACTATGGCCGATTGATGCATATATTTTCGATTATTGAAAGTTTTGTTTGTATTTTGCTGTTAGAATATGAAGTACATAATATCCCAAAAAGAGTAAGTTTCTCTGGCCGAAAATATAATTCGGACTTCTCCGAGTTTTCTCAGAGTTTTCCTTTCGAAATATTTTGTTCTTCTTACCAAGAACTTTCCTTCCTGTATTGGTGACGTAGTGAAAAATACCCGAGTTCTTGCTACGTTGGTATAGATCATTGAAAAATTATTTCATTCAAAAAAATTTTACCAAAATGGCAAGATCTTCTTCCTTCATTTGCATGAAAATGACAGAAGTAAGTCTTTTCCGACACCGTTGGGAAACCTGCCTTTGGTTTGGAAACTTTTTTGCATACACCAAGTTTAGAATAGGAAATTAAAGATTACCCAAACCAGGATAAGCTCAATGTTTGTCTATGGGACTATTGGTGGAGATCTCAAATCTTCCAGGCTCATAAGTTCTGTTGACGTAAGCTTTTCATTAAATGCCTAGAATTGGCAATATGACAATTATGACCATTCAATATAGTTTATTGCCTGAAGTCTAAAACGGGACATATTAGTTAACGTCATAATTGGCATTACCTATGAAGGCAAGGGGTTAAGGGTAAGTTAATTATGTTCCTTGGTGAAGGGCTATGCATTGATAAAGAAGTTGATTTTCAATAGATGCTGATTTTCCTAGTGTGTCTAGTGTACTACAATATTCGAAATATGCTGTATTATGCAATAGACAGGGGTGTATTCACAGGTCCTCTGTCTTGTCTTTATGAAGCTTTCTGATCTTCTTCGCCCATGCTTTGACTTCTTTGTCGTATGCGCCTTGAGCAGCACCACTTAAGAATCCATCCTGCTCTTGCAAAAGGTCCCAAGGAGACTTTCTATCTGAATCGTTCTTAACTAAACAAGAATCAATAAATGCACTTAATGCTGTGTCGTATGGCTGCTTCGTGTGTGGGTTTATCTTGTTGCATAATGTTGGGGGAGTCTCGTTAACAATTCTTTGTAATAAGTCCAAAATGCCGTCAGGGCCCCCATTACCAGCAAAAGAGTCGCCGTCGGCATCATCGTCGTCACTCCAGACGGGGGAACCGCTGGCTAATTCGAGGAGCATCAACCCCATGGACCAAATGTCCGACTTGACGCCATAGTTCAAGCCCTGGATACGCTCGGGAGACATGTAAGTGGAGGTACCGACAAAGGTGTCGGCCATGGCCAAGGAGTTGGTTAATTCTCTGCTTACACCGAAGTCGCAGAGCTTGAACTCGCCCTTGTGGGTCATCAAGACGTTGCTGGGCTTGATGTCGCGGTGGATGATCTTGTGGGTGGTGTAAAGGTACGTGAGGCCCGAAAGAATGGAAAATGCAAGTTTGCGCAAGACGTTGGTGGGAAATTGTCTGCCTTCGCACAAGGTCATAATCTTGTCCAAGGAGCCGCAGTTGCAGTACTCCATGCAGATGACGATGGTATTGTTATTGTTGACGAAGGCGCCATAGAACTCGATGATGTACGGCGACTGGCACTCGTGCAAGATGCGGAGCTCACGGATGATCTGGGTTTTTATCACCGTCTTCAGGTCAATGTGGATGATCTTCTTGGCCATAATTTTCTCGGTGGGAACATGCAATATTTTGGACACCGAGCCCGAGTTTCCGGCGCCCAAGCTCTTGAGGGTGACGATGTCGTTGTTGTTGAGGCGCAAGGACGACGTGGTGGCGATAGGCGACAGCGTCTCGGTCAACGCGTCGATGGCAGCCGCGGGGGTATCTGAGGGCGAAGTGGCGGTGGACTTGGTGGGGGAGATGGAGGAGATGACGGTCTGGCGCTTGCGGGCCACAGACGGACGGAGGCCGGACTCCTTCATCTTGGAGAGCTCCAAGTGCGACAACTCGTTGATGAGGATATCGTGCGACGACTGCGAGTCGGGGTCGATGTTGCGGTTGCTCTGGTGGACGTTGAGGGAGGAGGCGGGCTTTGGCCGGGAAAGCGTTTGGGACACGATGCGAGAGGACGGCGAGGACGGCGAGTGGGGCACGGTGCTGGTGGTGCTGGCAGTGGTGCTGAGATTGAGCACGGGGGCGGGCCGCATGTTGTGGCGCTTCTGGCGTAAGGACGAGGGCCCGAAGCGGAGGCCTTCTGCGGGTGCTGCTTCCTTGACGGGCGACGCGTTCAACAGGAGCTTCTTGAAGTTCTTACGCCCGAGGCTCTTGGTCTGGAGAATCTCCAGGTCCGGCGACTCGGGCGATGCCGGCATGTCGGCGGGCTTGAGGCGCTGTTGGTGGAGGTGTTGATGTTCTTGGCCGCTGGGGGGATTTGGGCCGCGGGGGTGCGTGGTGGCCAACGGCGACGTTGCTACCGGCGTGGTCGGCACTGGCGACGGAATGGGCGGCAACAGCTTGTCCTTATTGGACTTATTGGAGCCCAATGAGGACAGCGACTGGTTGTTTAAGCGCATCATTGCACAGGAGCAAGTGGAGGAGACGGCGGTGGAGGGGCGAAACGGGGGTGGAGGGAGCGGAGGCCGGGAAAAGGCGGGAGCTAAGGGGCGGAGGGGCGGGTGTGTGCGGGAAGGGAGTGGGATGGGTTTGGTGGCGGGCAGCGGCGATGGAGGAGGACGGACGGAGGGTGAAGTGTTAACCACGAGAGCCGGATAAGTTGAGATAACCGAAGTCACGTGTTGAGTCACGTGACACAGCCCCCGGGCAGCGCCTCACAGCTGCATGCGCGTGGACGGTTGTGCTCCGATGGCGTCGCCGCCGCTTTGCACGCTGGTGCAGCCTGCAAGATCGCAGGATCGGGGGCCATGTCGGGTGCAAACGGGCCCGCAAGGCCGGTTCGGGGCCCCGGACACTGATCTGCCCCGAACACGTCAAAGTGTCTGGGACCATGGTCCTGGGGTGGAGGAGGGCAGACACCCCGGACATGTGCATATGGCAGTGGAAAGCTGCAGCTGGCGGTGCGGCAGACGCAGCAGGGAGTTGGCGCGAGCTGCACAAACAAAGGAGGGGAAGGCTGGCGTGGAATGGGAGGAGGCGCGCAAGTAGTAGACGTGGATGGATGGATGGATGGATGGAGATAGGAGAGAAGGGGCTGGATTGGGCCGTGGGGGTCTATTGGACGGCAGGCATTGGGGCCAGTGGGGGGCTGTTGGGGGCTGGGGCTGAGTAGTGCGGGAAATCCTGGGGGGGTTCCTCCGGGGGAATCCACCTCGCCTAGCGAGGGCTAATTGTGCCGTCTGCGTGCGATAATACGTTGCCAAATAATACGCGGGCGCATGAAAATATCCGCCGGCCGGTGAGCGGGGGGTGTAGCGGGGGGTGCACCGGTGTTTAGGCGCCCGGGCTCGCAACCGGCGCTCGTCACTTCCGCAAGCAGCAGGCTTGTCCTCCATGACGTACTGGGGCAAACCAGAAGCACACTGCCAGGCCCACCAAGCTCTTGATGGCGTGCATTGCGGCAATCCGCGCCTTGTCTGCAATTCCAGCTCCCTGGCTGCCTGGACCGTGGCGGTTTCAGCCCATCACCCCATCCGGCGCTGCACCCCGGCCCAATCGCTCTCATGCATTGTCTGCATATTTTGTAGGCTTAATGTAGACCATAGTTCGAGGCAGCAATGCACGGGAGTCCCAATGTGGGCCGAAAAGGACCCTGCAAGAGGCCAGAAAGGAAGCACGATGGAAGAGAGAGGGAGAAAGAGACAGATAGTGAAATAGGAGGAATCGAGATAGGTAGGGGAATGGTCGAAGGACGGACGCGGTAGAAGCAACGTCCATATCCTCTGATAGAATGGATGCATGGATGCAATAAATGCACTGGATAGATTAGATGCAATGGATGCAATAGATAACCCGCTAGATTAGATGCAATGGATGCAATAGATAACCCGCTAGATTAGATGCAATGATCCTCTGGATAGAATGGGTCCAATGAATGGATGCAATGGACCCTGGCTGGAACGGTTCCAATGCATTCTATCATCAGAATGGGTGCATTGAATGGATGTAATGAATGGATGCAATGCATGCGATGCCTCGATCGGTCGTGGCACTAATCCAGCATTTGGGGCTGTCTTGGCTGAGAAAACGAGAATCCGTGACATGAGATGGAATTAGGCAAGCAACGAGAGGGGCATATGGAGTTGTTGCTGCATGGATTGGGCAGGTAGACACACAGAGGAGAAGGAGAGTCTGGTCATCTAGCAACTCTCGAGAGGAGGAGGAGCGGAATGGTCCAGAATAGGAGATGGCAGAAAAGTGGGTGAGAATGACCAGACTTCAGTAACAATGAGAGAAGCTCACAGACCACAGACCAAGAGAAATGACAGACACGGTTGAAAAACAGAAATGACAGACACAGCGAAACTCGGGGAATGACTGGAACGGGCTGAGGCTGACACTCAAACTCTAATGTACGAACACAAAGGACCCGGTCTCTTCTGACTTTTTCACACTCAGCACCCAGGCTTTCTCCGCTTCCTTCTCAATTGCTAAAATCCATACTTCAATACTTCCAGGTGCGCCTCTCAGTTTGGTCCATGTCTACTGTATCATCGGTCTTTCTTGTAGCTTTCCACCTGCTCCTCGTGCCAGGGGTGTCGGGTATCGGGGACTGCCTCCTGCGGCCTCAAGGCTTCTATCTCGCTCCTCAACGCTGCTATCTCCATCCACCTTCTACCTCGAGCTGCTCGTACCTAGCCGGCTTATTCTTGTCGTGCATGCGGTGGTTCGTTCCCTAAAGGAATAAGGTAGCCTCGGATGCTTGGGGCGTCGGCGTTGGTCTGGGCTTTGACGTGGGCTTTGATCTGGGCTTTGCTCCGGCGTCGTCTGGTCCTGGAATGGCAATCGCCAAATGTCAGCCAATACTGGCTCACAACTGGACCCCGGAGTGAATCCCATAGCATGAGATTCGGGGCATTTAGAACGAGCGACAGCGAAGCAGGGGGAAATGCAAGGGGGGTGTTGGATGTGTTGGAAGTCTCCTGGGATTCACTGCGTGCTTTTGGGTGGTTTTTGTGGATCGAATGGCTTGGTAAAAAGGTTTAAGACTAAGTTCGGGTGATTACTTGAGTTGGTTTGGTTGGTTGGTTTGGTACTTATGTTCCATTGGTAATTGGATATGTAGTTATTTCAGTGGTATTTTGCCTAAGAGCTGTCATATTAGCACCATTCGTGGCACTTGTGGACAGCTCTGTTCCATGGAACTGAAGTATCGGTAGCACATTTTCGATCTTGGTGCTTTATAGTGATTTAAGGTATTGACGAATTTATTTCTCGGGCTGCTTTATTTTTCAGGTCTCCTTATCCGAACTCAAGAAACCGTGAATCTTCTCCGCTGGTATTTCTGCATGGCGTGCTTTTATTCGGTTCCTTTACTCTCCTGTTGGTGCAACCCTGTGGCAGTCTGGAAATGCCGAGTTTTTATTTCTTACTTTTCGCTTACGGCTTCTGATTGAATCGAGAAGCAGATCTTGTGAACCCTGAACCCGTCGCTTAGCAAGAGTAACGGAGATTGAATAGGTGAATAACGAGCCTTGGATTACTTTCAATCGAATTATCTCAGAGAGTCCACCACGATAAATGCCTTATTTGGAAATTTCCACAAGGCCCTAACTTGCAACGAAGTCCTATTAATATCCACGTTTGTTATCTTGCTTTGGGCACTTCTCTTCATGCCATCCGTATATATACTTTGTCGGCGCTTCAATAGGCACGAACCTATTGTCCTCTCAATGCCTCACAGCTTTCTAACAACTTATTCATATGCCAATACTTGCAATTTTGGGTATTTAATAATTGTGTCCTTTCCCAACAAGCGAGGCTTTCCCGAGCTGCTCACAGGAGGTGTAATGGTCAAAGTACTTAGATGTGTGGCGATAAAATCGGCTTTCTAATATGATCTTCGGCCGCGTTCGCCGGGTCATGTTGAAAGGATTAACCCCATGGAAATTCGATACACTATTGTTTTAAGCTCGAACCCCGGTCCCTATATAATGTGACATTTGCTGTAGCGAATAACCGTTGAATTGTTTCAAGTGGAAGGACGTTACCTTCGACCAGGGCCAATATTCAGCGTCGGAAATTACGCTATGGCAAAGTCAAGGCTGCGAGCCATTGCATGGAAACTCTCCAGAAAATCTGCGCAATTGACAGAAGCGCTCAAAATGATTTCTAACCATCGACATGCATGTAGGTATTGCTCCCTACAAAATAATAGTCCAGCTATATCTGTTTGGATAATTTCCGGATGAAAGTGCAAGAAGCGCATGCTGGTCTGGTATTACGCTTATATTACAAATTGTGTGAAGGTTATTCTCAGGTTAGAATTCGACGGAGATGTCTTCAGAACGAGCTTTACAGGCGGATAAAGTCATACTGTAAGAACCGTATTGTTCTTACTTCCCGTGTACTGTTCTCTTTCAAGTATAGTCTACATCTCAAGTCCATCATACGTGTCAACGTGTAGAGAGTTCGATGGTGTCCAAGCTTATTAAAAGTGGTATTAGTAGTATTTTTCCATTAGTGCTAATCGGAGGTAATATTAGAGGGCATGAAAAAAGTTGACTCTGCCAAGTTTCCCCCACAATAATTCACCAAGAAATTAATTGCCAAAAGAAGCAGCATCAGATCTGCTCCTGCAAATGCCAACGATACTGGCCCAACGAAAACAGGACTCTGTGATTTTCCATTGATTGGTCTCGAGATTTTTTGCCGTAGATTCTTTAGTGAAATTGAATCTGTCGAAAAGGAGTACTGAGATTGTTCAAGCTCGTAGAAATGACATTGAACGGACTAGGACCCCGCTCATCCCGGCCCGAAGTAGTTAGGCATCGTTATCCGAATTAGAAAAGAACCGAATTCACTTGAATTTCGCTTGAAATGCCTCTACCTAGAATTTTCGCTTGAAATGACATGTCACTTGAATTCGCTAGAAATGAACCTAAAACTCGGTTTCGCTTGAAGTCTTCGTCTATCGGTCCCGCCCAAACTGGCTGAAATATGTGTATTTATTGAATTGGGCTAGTTGTCCAAATCTGTCCTTATCTGCCCTCTTCTGAATGACTTGGCTGAAGTTGGAGTTATGGAATTGGCCTAGCCATCATATCAGTCTTCTAGCGAGCCCTGCCTTGTGGAATAACCAAGTTGGACAGCTCTTCCATCTGCTCTCTTCCCATTCATCGATCGATTTAGAATGAAATGTCCTTGTCCTCTTGTACTATTCCTACCACCTGACACATGTGAAGTGATTAAATTGGATTGTTCCCTTCCACTCTTGTCAGTTTCATCTTGAGCTTACATCGAGTTGTAAATCATACCACTAATAACCTGCACTTACATTATTACTCTACAATCATCCTCCTTCATATCCTATATTATACATGTGGCACACCAGTGCGCTAATAATTTACATTCTATGCTTGATGTTGGTTGACGCCGTAGGCCCCATAATCTTCGGGCTTCTGAGTCATGTTGGCGTACTGCTGCTGCTGCTGCTGTTGCTGTTGTAATTGTTGCTGCAGTTGTAACTGGCGGGCGTTGTGCACGGCCACAGCCTGCTGTTGCTGCTGCTGGGCCTGGGCAATAGCCTGGTTGAACGCCTGTTGCTGCACCACCGCCTGGTTGTACTGGGCCTGCGCTTGGGCCTGGGCCTGTGCCTGTGCTTGAACATACTGCGCAGTGGTGTAGTGTTGAGACATGGGCACCGAGCCATAGGGAGCTGAGCCATTGACGGAGCCGTTGTTGGACAACATGGTCATATCGGAGGCGATCATTCCCATAGGTGGCTGGCCCATGACGTTGGCAGTCGAGGGCAACGCTGCAATCATGCCGTGCTGGTCCTGAGCACCGAGGGCTGGCATGCCCATGGCGGCAACGCCATTGCCCGCACCACCGGCAGAGGTGCCGGCAGGCACCGCACTGGAAATGCTGTGGAGACGGTTAATCAGGCCGTTATTGCTGGTGGTGTTGATATTCTGCGAGAGCTTCTTCTTACGGGTGCGGCACATGGCACACACCTTGTGTTTGCCCACATCCTTGGCGTCCAAAGCTTTGGCACAACGGTTACAGTTTCCAAGCTTCTCCAAGTTGGTACGACGGATCTTGTCGTTCTCACGACATCGCTCGCACACTTTGTAGTTGCCTGCCTTAGATCGGTCTTTGGACTTGTCGGCATGGGCGGAGCCCGGAGGCGATGTCGAACGCTTTTTCTCGTCGGTGATAATGGACGCATTCAACGGGCCGGAACAATGGACACATCGGCCCTGTGCCGCTCGGTTGGCCTTCCGCTTACGCAAGTTCAGCCGGCACGAAGGACACAACACGTACCGCTGCTCCTCGGGCGGAATGTCCGATCCACAACGGCGGCAGGCTCCGAGCTTGTCCTTGGTCTTTTTCTGCCATCTGCGCGAACGCTGGCGCTGGAGGTCCCGGCAGTGCTGGCACAACTTGAAAATCTTGGGCTCGGCGAGGAACTTGGGCTGGCCGCCGCCTTGGTTGCTTTGAGGAATGATGATGGGTTGATCAAACTCCTTCTTGCACCGCGAGCAGGACGAGCGGTATACCTGGTCGGCCGGCACATCGGCAGCAGGCGCGGCGTTGGTCGCCTTCTCGGCCACTGGCGTGGGGTCCTGGAGATCCTGTTTGATGGCGGGCGTGGCGGAGTCGGTGCCGCCGTTGACAATTTGCTGCTGGATGTGAAGGGGTGGGATGGGCGCCACCAAGCCCTTCTCCGCGTAAGGCGCCGAAGGCGAGTTGTGGGTGCTGGTGGAGGCGTGGGCGGCGCCGTCATCGTAGCGCTGCTCGTTGGCGAAGCCCCGTTGCATCTGCTGGCCTAGCGGCGGCGCGTGGGGAAGCTGCTGGAGCGATGGGTTGTATTGCTGGCCCGCCATGGGCATCTGCTGGAGATGCGAGCCCGTGGGGAGGTGGTGGAGCGGGTACGACACGCCGGGCATGGCCATGGCCTGCTGGGGATGGAGTGGTGGGTACTGGGCCGCGCCATAGGGCTGCTGCTGGTAGCGGGCGTCTGTGTGGAGGAGCGCCTGGGCCGTGGCGATGGAAGGGTTGGACGGGTTGGAGAGGTCAAACTCGGCCTTGCTGCCCGCATCGGAGGGCGTGACCCGAGGCTGGTTATTGGAATTGATGTGCTGGTGCTGGGGCGACAGGTTGAGCTGGGGTTCTATCTGGTTCTCGACGCCTAAAAACGGTTGTTCCATGGTGGTTGGCGGGTGTGGAGGTTGGACATGCGACTGGTCGAAGGGACCTGGGGAAGAGGAAGTAGGGAGGGAAACGTCGGGGCAATTGGGACGGGAAGTTGGATGGGTGAGTCTGGACGTGCGTGGGGGTGTCTTGGATCGGTTCTGTATGGGGTCTGTTGCGTTGATTCGGGGAGCTCTGGTGTTTGAAGCGTAGAGCTGAGGTGGAGCAAGTGGACCAGGGTGCCTAGTGAGAAGGAGATTCGAGTATGGGGAATCGGCTAGCAGGGGAAGGTTGGAGGGGGGCTAGCGGGTGTCTCGATAGGGTTGGGAAGGGACGTAGGTATCCGTGATGGGGAAGAAAGGGTACACTATGGTGAGGACAATAAATATGGCTGTGAGTATATGAGTTACAACATATATATATATACATATATATATAAAGTAATCCGCAATGTGTAGTGTGTAGATAGCGCAAAAGCGCACACATAAACAAGGGGGTCCAAAGCGTCAGGCAGCAAACAAACACAATTAAGGTGAGAAAATATTTTCTGAAAGTTTAGGTGCATCACTAGTGCGTCGGGTCACAAAGGCGTTATGATGTAACGTGGGGGTTGTAGTGGGAGGCAATCCAGCAGGCTGGCGGGCTGGGAGCGGCAAACGGGAGGCAGAGTGAGATTTGGACGAACGCAGCAGGGGCAAACGTCTGGTTCACGATTCCGCAGTGCCAGAGGCCTGCTGGGGCTCGCGGCACCCCCAAAATTAAAGTTTGCGACTTCGAGCCCGGACTACTGCCCCAACATAGCCCAGGTGCATACACAAAAAGCAACATCTGCAAGTATTTTTTACGCCGCTCACGCTGGGTGCGCGAACTATGCAAGTCGTGTGTGGCATGTGTGCGAATTATTACTACAAGCAATGTCTCCAGTATATGCACCATCCGCACCATTTCGGCAAGAGTTTCACCAGGGTGACCGTCAGAGGCAAGAGGCGTGCTAGGCTGGGTTCGGCGAGGAAAACGTCACAGGCGCGTCCACATCCGGGCTGCCGACCCCCGGGCCCCGGCCTGGGCGTGGGGCCGGCGCTGCCTGTCGGGGACACCGCCTTGTTCGCAGCTCTTTGGTGTCAAATTGTTGGCTTTGGCTCCATGCAGATTGAGACGGTGTCAAGCGGATCATCCTCGGTGGATGGTGCACTTGCCAATCTGGGACTATTATTTAGCATCCCCCTGAACGAGAAAATAAAGGGCCTATTGTCCATGGTGCATGGACGCTAGACATGAGGATCCAACACGGAATAGAATCAGAAATGGCCATGGGCCATTGGGCTTCCTTTGCGAAATGCGTGGGTGGCGTTTTGATTGGCCGTGGATAAGCCTTGTCCCATAGCCTGGAGTCTGGCGGGGGGACCGTGTCGGCGCTAGGCTGGGGAGATGGATACCGCGATGAAGCGGTCCCAGCAGGCTGCTGGGCCGTGACGTGTTCGCCCAAATAATACGTAATTTAAGTTTGCCTGGCACAGTCCATCACAACATCAAATGACGTAATGTCATGCACCAGGAAAACTGGACGGCAAAGGACCGCCGATACTCCCTCGGAGTGCAACGGCGTTCGCTAGAAGTGGAACTTGCACAGGCCGGCCAGAACGCCGGTCTCCCCACCGCCGGGCCAGGGTCGGTGGGTTGTGAAATTGGCTCACGCCATCTGGCCATACCACCGCGTTGTTGTCGCAGACCGATGGTGGTTCTGTCCGTGGGCTGTGTCGTTGCGAGCCCTGGCGCCGCGTGCCCGCATGCAGCACTACCGCACCTGTTCCGCATGTCGTTCCGTTCCGAGCGCCAACGTCTGCACACCTACCTCCATCGATGAAACTGGTGCAGATTGCAGAAGAAGCCATGGGAATCACAGCCTCCATGCACACAATACACATTGGGGAGGAAACAACCCCTGGTGGTGGAGTCCGGCGTCTTTGTCTTCCCCTGACTAAGCGCAGCCCTGGAGCGGATTCTATTTTCTATGCGACCGGCGCTGCCAGCAGCAGTGCTCGGACCACCACGGCGGCACTGCCCCCGGACAGTGCCCGGAGTCCAGCTGCACGCTGCGCACTCCCGGCGGCAGGCCTGGCTTTGCGGGGGGCCTGAGTCGCTGGAGGCTGTCTGGCTGGTGTCTGTCCGATGCAACGGCGAAGTCCTGTGCGCTTGCATTGGCTGCTGGCAGTGCCGCTGCGTCTGCGTGCGCGTTTGCGTCTGCATTTGCATGTACATGTCATGTACATGTACATTTGCATTTGCTGCTGCTTCTGCAGTTATTTCCGCCTCTGCGCTGCATTCCTTGCCCGCCATTAGTGGCGATTTCTCCTGGATGCAAGCTGCACTGGCACCGGTTTTCGAGGTACCGGTCCCTGACGTACCACGGGAACATAACGCGCCGTTTGTCCCACTTCTTCCGTCATCCGCTTGGAACCTGCCTCCTTCTGCCTTCCCGTCCTTCGCGGCCCGCCGCCACCCCCCGGGGGGCCCCCCGTCGTTGCCCCCGGTCCCACACACTTCCGCGTCCGTGCTTGCCCCCGGTGTCAGCCTCCCCCGCCATGGCCCCAACAGAAAGCCGAAATGATGCCACGCTTACCCGAAAGAGCAGTTGTGATCACCGCCCGATCGCATTGTTCGAAACGGTTCATCTCACATGCGACCATAACCAGCCAAAGAGGGGGGGCCGGGACGGGACGAAAACGCCAAATTGACATGCAGACACCAAGGCGAAAAGCCAAAGCGATATGCCAGAGCAAAGTGCCAGAACAAAGTGCCAGAGCAAAGTGGGCCCAAATGCCAGGGCAAAACGCAATATGCACCATGCATGTTGCAGGCACAAAGGCCACCGAAGCTTCGGTCAGACACTTGTCTTGGACCGGGATCGGCGTGGAACGCCCGAACATGTAGATCTTCGGCAAGTGCAGCAGCGTGCGCCTGTGGAGGAGTGTCTGTCCTGTCTGGAGTGAGGGAGGGAGAGAAGGAAGTGAAGGGTCAGGTGAAATGCCATAATGGTGTATTACATAGTGTCTGAAGTAGGTGTCGATGTGCCGTGCATGGTCATAGTGTTTGACTATGGTCTGTATCTATGCTAGAGGCTATGCTAGTGTCTATGCTAGTGTCTATGCTAGTGTCTATGCTAGTGTCTGACTAGTTATGCTCTGTGTCGCTGTCTCGCTGTGTCTGCTGCCGCGCTTGCTGTCTGCGTCTGCACGGTGGCATTTTGTCCGCTCCTTCTGTTGCTGCGTCGGTGCGTTCGAGACAAATGCCGTCCCCCCGCCCCTATTGTCTCCTGCATGATCTCAAGTTTGCTGTTGTGGTGGTGGCCATAGCGCCGGGGACTTGCGATGCGTTGCTAGTGACGCCGGCCGGCTGCTTGCAGGTGGAATCAGATAATGTGGCCCCAATAATTGGAAGACGAATTACACATGGCTGAATTACTGCGGTCTGCATCAAACAGGGCTGAATTACAAGTGTCTGCGTCACGCCTGTCGGCATGAATCAATGCCATGGAATCCCGTCCTCTTGTTGGCCCCGCCGGCCCCACCACCGCGTGCCCGGTCTGGAGCACTCTGCCTCCTCCTCTGCACCACCTCGCCAAAATACGTCTAGTCTGATAATAATGCCGTCCCCCTCCTCGTTCTATTGTCATATGCTGAACAGGGACCCTGGCCCAATAGGGGGGAAGCAAGCCGGTGCCACGGGTTACGCACACCCCACTGCAGGTGGTGTGGAATCAGGCCTAGCGAAAGCTTCTTGGACTGGGGGTGAATATTATCGGCATGGACCCTGACGGCGTAGTGTCTGGAATGTGTGGGTGGGTGATGCACCTAAGTCCGGTGTCGACCTATTCTGGACGGTGCTATTCTGGATTCTGGACGGTGCCTGAGTCGAGTCTACACTGTAGAGTCTATGGGTGTCATTGAGTGTGTGTGAATTTCTCTCTTTATTTCTCTCATTTCTCTTATTTCTCTCATTTCTCTTATTTCTCTCATTTCTCTTATTTCTCTCATTTCTCTTATTTCTCTCATTTCTCTTATTTCTCTCATTTCTCTTATTTCTCTCATTTCTCTTATTTCTCTTAGTTCTCTTATTTCTCTTATTTCTCTCATTTCTCTTATTTCTCTCATTTCTCTTCTTTATCTCATTTCTCTTAGTTCTCTTTATTTTTCTTTTACTCGCCTCTCTATCTGCTCTTTATCCCCATTTGTCCCTATCTTTCTCTATCCCCATTTGTCTCTATCTTTCTCTTTCTCTTTCTCTTTCTCTGTCGCTTCCGACACTGCCTCGTTACTGGCCCTCTCCCACCTCGGTCTCTCTTCCTGTGATTCTGGCCCTATTGTGATATTATTTTCCGCAGATTTATTCCTCTGGTCAAGTAATTTTCCACCACGCTTCGCTCCACCCACAACCACGTCCTCTCCATTTTATCCCACTTTAACTCCTTCCACGGCACTGCCCAAGCCCAGCCAAAGCCTGCGCCTGCGCTGCCCCTGCGATCTCTTCCTTGCTCCCTGTAGAGCTCAAGCCCCAGATCTTCCCCACCAGATCTCCCGTTGGCTACTAACGAATTTCCGCTGGACCGTAACCTCTGTCTAGCGAGACTCCCGCCAAGAGCTCTGCCAACCAATGGTTCCACCACAGGCGTCCCTGCATTCCCTTTTCGGCTGCGGCGGACCGGGACCAATAGCAACTAACCCTGTGTTCCTGACACTCGGAAGGATGTGGCCAGTGCTAAGTGTAAATTCAAATGCCAGAATAGAGCGCACCACGGGCTCGCGATGGCCCCTATTGTCACGGGCCTCTAGCTCCCTCCCTCTCTCACAGCCCGCTATTTTGCCTAGTTCGAAGCGCCGGCAACGCGCTGGGTCGCCTTGTGGCCCTTTACCCCGGCGAAAAGGTGCCTCGCCGGCGAAATGGCGCCTGGTGTCCGCCGGCTTGGACTCGGGCACAACAATCGCCTATGCCGACGAGACCCTCAGGCGGAGTCAGACCTGAAATGGGCATATTTCACATCCATTCCACCTCTGGATGGACCCTGGATCTCCTGGGATCCGTGGGTTGGGGCTGGCCCTAGCTTAGCCGTTTCTGCCACAGAACACTCCGACTGCAACGAAGCATGAAATTGGGCAACCTGGGACCGAGAAAATACCGCCACCTACAGGTGGGATCCTTCTGGGCCTATGCAGCAATAAGCAGACGGGAATGCCGGCGGATAGTCGGTGCATTTGGATTTTTGGCACATTTTTTATTGCCATCCATACATCCAGTGGAAAATAGTCTGGGTGGAAAATGCACCAAGTGGTAGGTAGACGGAAAATAGTCGGCCAGATTCCATTGCATGAGCTTGGCCAAGGCACCTGAACCCCCCATTTCCTGAAATATTCACTTACGATTATAGAAATCCTAGTTATTTTTTGCATCGGATCTTGACACAAGTGTCATGGGTCAGGAGCTGCAAATATGCATAGGTTGCTGGAAGATCAGATAACTGGATGTTTGTGCCAGAATGTCCATGGTGCCAAGCCGCAAGCGGAACTGCAATGACCGGCCATTGACTTAATGACAGCTGCTTCCTCGCTACTGGCCAGAGCCGTCCAAGTGACCATTGCTATCCAGTGACCATTGCTCATTAGCTAACCGTAGCAATTGGAAATTCGCAGCCGAGTCGGTACTTTCTCCACGGAAATATTACCCAGGCTAGTCCTAGCTGGAGCCCTTTCATGTAGAACAGTGGTTTACGAGAGTCAAGGGCCCCAGTAGCATCGACAGTCCAAGCGAGCTGCTAGTTAGTTGCCCCGATGTTTCCGGTCGCCAACTAAACCATGGGTGTCCCAAGAGCTTCTACCCATCCAGTTGGCGAAAAAGCCCGGGTCTCTCCCGTCCCTGAAGGTCTGGGCTCAGGCACTAGTCTGCATCGGTTGACACAAGCCGTTCCATTCCCATTCCAAGACTGCTTCGAAATCATGGCGGCCATTTCACTATGGCAATGCTTCACGATAATAGTTGACGGAGATTGTGACCCAGTCTCAGGTCGCGGAATGGCATTGGCGTGTTTTTTCGGATCCATTTCGAAGTTAGGGGCTCTACATAATCCATCCTCTCCAAATCACGCCATGTGACAGCTATATTTTGGCACTCTCTACACATTGGATCAATTATGCCGATAAAATAGTGAAAGAAATACGGAAAAGGAGGTTAAGTAGTCACAAACAGTCTCTGCTATGATTGGAGTGTAGTACAGTGGTACAGCAGTCCCCTCGATGTGGCATTCCGTTGGGTTCGTGCTCGTCCCATTCTAAGTTGAAATTGAAATTGTTGATGTTTTATATTTTTCGAATCTTTCACATATTTTGCCTTTTTGAAAATGTCACATTGTGGTCCCAAACTGGATGTGCCGGGTGTATCAGTCTTTACGTAGAAGACGCAACGTCGGCTACAAAGCAGCTCTAGGCCATGTATCTCCCAATTTCGGTGCATTTGTTTGCTATCTCTATATACATGTATGTTTCTAGAAACCAGATGAGATGTACCTCTACTTGAATCTATTCAGGCCCAAACTCCTCATTTGGGACTGTTTTTCCACAATTTTCCAGCCTCAATGCTCCTGAGCACTCCAAAGCCAATAACAAGACCTCCAAACCCCCGGACACTCCGTTGCCACCACATAGGGTTTTTGGTGAGATCTACTTTGCCTCTAAACTCGTAGCCTGAAGCCAAGTAAGCTCCACCCAAAATGGCAACTACGGACTGCATAGCGGTACATGGAAGACAGTCAGCCCCGACCTCTTCGTCAGAAAGGGGTCTGGATGGAGGGGGATTGAATACAGAAAGAATATTGGACATGATGGTGTGTTGAAAGGACAGTGCCCAGATCTGGGTTGAAGAGGTGGGTCACGTGACCAGAGTATTCAGGACGGCAGCTGGCCGACTGGAACGGCAGAACGGCAGAACGGCACTTAGAAGGTGTTAATGTGCACGTGAATTGTATGAGAAGCAAGTGGCCCCATTTCTCCTTCTTCAACTTACTTTTGGTGGAGGTTTTGCATTAGTTTTGAAAATCCCACCACTTCAGATTCTGACTTCAAACTTCCCACAAACAAAGAAACATGAAAACCTATTGTTACTGTGAATTGTAATATGTCCAACTGGATCTCCATTAGGCTCTAGTGGCCGTCTCTGTGACCGTTAATGTTACCTTCTCTCTGATCAAATCAGATCCCATCACGTGATCAATCATCACATGTACAAAGTGCCCTCATAATTCCTTGCTATCATGCTGTTTGCCAGAATCGCCAGAAGAGGCCACAATGGGTCCCTTTGGGGGCTCTCCAGGGCACTTCCCAGAACCAGACTACCCATTGGTGCATTTTCCCGCCATTTTTCGCAGTATAATTATCACCAACCCTACGAACAGGCTCAACCCAAGTCCAAGTCTTGGGCACGTCGAATCCTCACCAGCTTGGTCCTTTTGGGAGCAATTGGAGGCTATTCCTTCTACATGTATTGGCCCCATCACACTTTCCCCCAACCAGTGGCCAAAATCCTCAGAAAGGGACTTTGGGCCGAAAGTGACAAAGGAGAGAACGACTACCAATTGGCGTTGAAGTTCTATCTTGAGGCGTTGGAAGAATGCAAAAGAGTCGGTGTTGACAACCTCTCGGATGAGTACACGGGAATCCAGTTGAAAATTGGAGAGATGTTCGAGAGACTCAACATGTTGGTGGATGCAGAATTCATCTATAACGAAGTGGCGACATTGTATCTCACAGTATTGACAGCTCCGTTGAACTCGCCCCAACGCAAGCGGATCAAAGATAGAGACTACAGGCGCCACTTGATCCAGAAAGACTTGCGCATTGCCATCAAATTGGTCGAGTTGAATCGAACCAATTCACAATTGTCAAAGGCCATTCTAGTGACCCACCTTGTGATTGCCCAGGACGAGATCAACAAACAATTGAAGGACGCCCGACTCACGCAGATCGGACTCGCTGGAATTGCCGGAAACCCCGGTAACCCACCCAATACGGCGCCCGTGGGTCCACCAACTGATTATAAGGCCGCTGTTGAAAATGACTCGATTGTCATCACCAATAACGGCGTCACTACGAAAATACAAAAGACGCCTGAAGTGTGGGAGCCTTTTGCAGACGAGTTCTTCAATGCCATGGATTTATTGGGAGCAATTTGCATCACCTTGGGAGACTTGAACATGGCTTCCAGAGTCAAAATATCTATGATAGAATCAATGCTTTTGGCAGATGCAGAGCCCCACAAGATCTTAATGTCGCAATGCAATTTGGGTTCTTTGCTCTATCTTCAAGCAGATGAGTTTGAAGCGCAAGAACTGGCTCTTCGGAGCAAGTTTGCTGAAGCTTCGGGTATTGAGTATGAACAAATCAAGACAGCCGAATTGTTGAACAAAAACCTGAAGTTGCAAGAAATCTTGAATGAAAAGGTCTCCAATGAGGACAAGTTGCTCTATGCAACTACGGTCACTTCCAAAGAAAAATGCATACAACTTGCTACCAAGTCCTTTGAAGCAGTTCTTGAATTTGCTAAAGGATTACCTCAAGAGACCGTAAATAATAGCACTGTTAATCAAAGTGTTGCATTGGCCACCTACGGATTGGGAGTGGTACATCTTCACCTTTCTGATTATGAAAAGGCTGAGAGATTGTTAAGAGAGTCCCGAGTAAGAAGTAAGAATTGTGGTTATGATGATCTTATCAAAGAAATCGAAAGGGAACTTGAAAAGTTGTTCAAAGAGAAGAATGCCAAGGATGAGACCCGGTCCAAAGGTCGTGGTACCGGTGCCATTGAAATGGACATTCATGTAAATAAATAATCTACATCAGACATTCTCTAAATTGTATTTTTGATCACAGTCTTCTATTTAATAATTGACTTTCTTCGTCGTCATCCTTGACAGAAACTCCTGGAGTAGCCCTCTTTCCAAATATAGTTCTCACGAAGGATACAAAGTAGTTGGAATTTCTGGCTTCATCGGCCTTAAATTGCAAGATTTCGTTAAGACTTGGAGGTTGGATCTCTTGAGGAATAGATGTGGGATCGAAGTTGGCTAATCCATCAGAAATAGAAGAAGCATCAGATTGCACGGGTTTCAAGCTTGAATAGTTCTGTGGAACTTGTGGGACTTGTGGTGGAGGCGTTCCTGTAATGATGCCATCAAGCTCGGGTCTCATCAATGCTGAATTTCTGGCAATAGATGCCAGGGACGACGCAATCTTGTTCAGACGGAACACGTCATTAGTGGAGTTATTGTTGGAAGATTCCCCATTAATACTACCCCTATGGCCTTCTGTGCCTTCAACTGCACCGTAACCAGAAGCAGAATTAGATCCTGTTTGGCCGCTTGAGTGGAATGAGAAAATTGATGAACTGTCATCAAAGACAGATCCCATATCCTCTAAGTTCAAGCCCTTTGTTTCTGGGAAAAGGAATTTCACAGCAAAGAAAGAAAGTGCACAGGATGTGGCTGGAATTAAATAAGTCTTCCACTTGATGGAGTCCAACAAGATTGGAGTCATTTCGCCCACAATGAAATTAAATAACCAATTGGTGGCAGTTGCCATGGCTGCACCCTTGGATCTGACAGAATTAGGAAACACCTCACTCATCAACCATGGAATGGGACCCCAACTGTAGCCAAATGCAGCGTTCGTGATGATGACACATGCAACCACAGTACTTGCGGTATACTCATTATCTAACTTAAGAGAATAAGCAATTAATACCAAAGGAATACCCATGAAAACGGCACCAGAAAGCAACAAAGGCTTTCTGCCCCAGCCATCAACGAGGTACCAGGGCGGGATTGTACTGAAAATGTACACAATGGAATTAATTCCGGTCATGAGAATAGCATCTCTTCCAACCCATCCAGCAGATTCGAAAATCATCGGAGCATAGTATGAAATGATGTTGATTCCATTCATTTGAGCAAACATTTGGGAAAAGCATGCCACTGAAAGTCTCTTAGTGTACTTGGTGAATAAATATCTGTAAGATCTTTCTCCACCCTCGATTCTAGCAAGAAGAATAGACTCCTTGATATTTCTATATTCGTTTTTAGCACTTTCATCCTCCACATCTCCATCTGCATAAAGATCCGAGATGACGATCATGCCTTCAGCATTGTGATCATGGTCAAGGAGCCATCTTGGGGTTTCAACAATGATGAAAGATCCCAAGTATAAGCAGAAACCAACAACACATTGGACGAAAAGAGGTGATCTCCACGACCAATCGTTTTGGATAAAGGAGAAACCATAATCTACCCAAATACTGGCGGAATAGCCCACTATATTTCCGGTAAATTCTAGGCATGCATAAAATCCCCTATCGTCAGGAGGACTGATTTCGGACTGGTAACAAGGAATAATTGTGGTCAAGAAACCAATTGCAATACCACTGATAAATCTTCCGACCGCAAGATTCCAAATATTGACGGAAGTGGCTTGGATAATTCCACCCACGACGAAAATGAAAGAGCCAATTCTAATGGTTCTACGTCTGCCAACTTTATCACCCACTCTTCCGGCCACAAATGAAGAAAAGAGAGCACCAATTTCGAGGATAGCTATCATGGTACCCACTTCGGCAGGTGTGGGGTTGTTGTAGTAGGATTTGAAGTACTTGTTTGTCAAGAGAGAACTCATCAAACCCTGCTCAAAGCCAAAAAGAAACACACCAAGGGAAACGAATATCGAGGTGAAGTAAAGAAGCGGACGGCCCACGAGCCATGACTCCTTGATCTGTAGATGGGCGTGATGCTGGGGTTCCATTTTAAGAATGTGATCAAAGAAACGACGGGATTGTATTAAGGATACACGGGGTGCCCAAACTCAGGAAAAGTCCAAATAGAAATAAAGTGGTGGAAGCAGCTTCTGTCAGATAGTTTTGAACTGAAAGATCTAAAGTTTCCTTGTATGCCAATTGAGCCAGTTAACCAGTAAATGTTTCTGTCAACACAGGAAAGTTAAAAGGATTGTGATCTAATCTAAAATTCTAAGGGTCAATCTTAGATATGACTATGCAAAATTGAAGGAGGAAAACTTGAAGCTTCAAGTTAGATCATCAAAGTTAATGAAACAGCTCTAGAGCATCAACTCGAGGATTCGAAAGAGAGAGGTCAAGCGTGTTGTTGGTTATCGTAGCAATGGTTTTGTATTCCGTCTGATAACGTTGATAGATCTTGCCACTGCACGACGTTTTAGCCCATTTCCTTCATATGTGCCAGTACCATACAACCACCATGGCTCATAGTAGCTTGTGTCATGCCGTGATCCGTACTTTAAGGCAATGTTGAGGGAGGCTTGATGCATTTCAGATCAACTCGCTAGGACAGTGAAGGGGAGCTAACGGAGCAACTTGGAAATTAAGGACCTTCTAGAATTCAGCAAAATCACTGGAATATCCATATTTTCAGGCTTGTCCAAAAGGTCGAAGGTAAAGATCAAATGTCATGCCGAATCGGCCAAATTTGCCAGACCAGTCATTTCGGCCATCACTTCCACCGTAGCCCTTATCGACCGTTATTCAAGTAGTCAACTATTCCCTCCTTGGTGACGTCATCTGCGGGTTACTGCAGGAGCTTTTTGAGCAAGATTCTCCTCCTCAACACTGTCATCATTGTGCATATTGCATGTTCAGAATAAGCATATTTTTGGGGCCCGAAGAGCAGCACCTTGTCTCAATCGGGATATTGTCGAATTCTCATATTCTTGGCTGCACGCCAACTCTGGCAACCGCCAGGAAGAAATCTGGCCTAGAGTACGCGGGGTACCTGTAACTCCTGCATGGCAGGCGAAGAGCATCACAATAAAATAACTGAAAAACCCATCCACCACCAAGCCTGAAGCACCTCATTTGAGTTCTTAAACGACAGCACGACATCTTCGGATACTTGCTCGGTAGTCAACACCATCGCAGAGCTCTTGGAGAAGAAGTTCGTTGGACAAATACAACATCTCGTTGGGCTACTATTGTTCCGCTCATCTGAGCCAGTCTTCCTCACCTTGTAACCTTCTCAACAGTTCTGGTCTTTCCAACTATTGTAATGGACGAAAATCCGGCCAAAAGAAGGAGGCTTGAGCAGCCCATGCCTTACAAGGACATTCTAGGAGAAATCAACTTGAACGGGACCATTTTCAACCGTTCACTTGGAACGGTGACACCTACCATGGATGTTACGATGCTGGAAGCACCTCTCCTCACAGAATTTGTATCAGCCCCAAACGGAGTAGCCAGCATATCCCAGACTGGAGAGTGTCCTTGTGGCTACCTTCATGGTCCTGGCCAGGGACATGATCATGACATCCATGCTGTCGGCTTGGGTGTTCCACTCCTTCAAGGCCCAGAGTAATTTCTGGACCAACCTTCCTGTACCATAGTTAATAATGACAAAATATGAATTATCCTTGTTGTAGATATGATACGAAGGCTGCTAGCAAGCGCCTTGTGGGCTAGACATGACAAACCAGCTTTCATGCCGCAGAATCGTGGGGTGCAGGTTAAGCCTCGTACACACGGGCTTCAGAAACTATCGCAATAAAAATGACAGGGCCAAGTTTCAAAACCCCAAAGCGAAACCAGGCAAGTTGCTTCTGGTATTTCCGTCTTGCGGTCTTCCGGTTGATTTTGAACGCTTCTGTTTTGAACGCTTCTGTTGAACCCTGCACCCAACTTCGCCACTTGGACCAATGGTCATAATGTGAACAAAATATACCCCAATTTCAACCGGCTAAAAAAAAATCAAAATCAACACTTATGGTCTGAAATACCAAAATACAGTCTCTGTTGTCTGTACTAGTGCTTTCGGACTGAAAACATCATGCCTTGGTAAGACCAAAATAAATGTCGGGTCTAATGTCGGATCTAATGTCGTGCTGGATGTCGTGCTTGTTGTCGCGCTGGATGTCGCACTGGATGTCGCACTGGATGTCGCACCAAGTCCCTTTTTCCCAATTGGGCTAATTACACGCGTCGCCATACTTTTCACCATTTCAATCTCTTCTTCCTTCACCTTCCTACTCTTCTGATACCATAATGTCCACACCATCACGTAAGAGACAAGCTGAAGAAGATACACAACCTTCTTCACCTCTATTGGGGTCCAGTCCTCAACTTCCTCCCTCTTCTCCAGCCATTCCTTTCGAACAGCCCGATGAAGAAGAAGAAATCCACAACGATGTGGCGGATTTGAATCCCTCGGACGAAGAAGAAGGAGAAGACTTGATGGACAACTTGGAGCGTGATTACCGTGTTCGTACCGACCAAGACCATTACGACTTGGGCGACGGAAATATCGATGACAACGAGTATGATGACATGGACATCGCCAGCAGAAGAAGAATTGATGAGCAATTGGACCGCAGGGACGAGATCTTGGGCGGCTCTAGTCGTTCCAGAAGACAGGCATTCTTGGATGATGACTTGGACGAGGATGTTGACAATTCCATGGACCAATATGGTTTGCCAATTCAAAGAAGAAGAAGGAGAGACTATGATGACATCGACCACGAAGACGATGCAGACGACATTGAAATTGATCCTTTCAATGAAGAACTTTCTTTGGAAAGTTTGACAGACATCAAAGCACCCAGCATTACCGAATGGATCCTCCAGCCAGCTGTATCCAGATCTATTGCACGTGAACTTAAGTCCTTCTTGTTGGAGTATACTGACGATAAGGGTCGTTCGGTGTATGGTGCTAGAATTAGAACTTTGGGTGAAGTCAATTCGGAGTCCTTGGAAGTCACCTACCACCATCTTGCTGATTCCAAGGCCATATTAGCCCTTTTCTTGGCCACTTCTCCCAGTGAGATGCTCAAGATCTTCGATATTGTGGCCATGGAAGCAACAGAGTTACACTACCCCAACTATTCGCAAATTCACCAGGAAATCCATGTAAGAATTATCGGGTTCCCTAATCAATTAAATCTTCGTGACTTGAGAGAAAACAACTTGAACCAATTAGTCAAGATTACCGGTGTTGTGACTCGTCGTACCGGCGTTTTCCCTCAACTTAAATACGTCAAGTTTGATTGTTTGAAGTGTGGTGTTGTTTTGGGTCCGTTCATTCAAGACTCCAACACTGAAGTGAGAATCTCCTTTTGTACCAACTGTCAATCCAAGGGTCCATTCAAGATTAATTCCGAAAAGACCCTCTATCGTAACTACCAAAGAATCACCCTTCAAGAAAGTCCCGGATCGGTTCCTGCGGGTAGATTACCAAGACATAGAGAAATCATCTTGTTGTCCGATTTGGTGGATCAAGCTAAGCCAGGTGATGAAGTCGAGGTTACAGGTGTCTATAAGAACAACTTCGATGGGCAATTGAATGTTAAGAATGGCTTCCCTGTGTTTGCTACCATCATTGAAGCCAACTCCATCCATAGAAAGGAATCAGCTGGAGATAGTTCATCCTCTGCCTGGACTGAAGAGGAAGAAAGAGAATTCAGAAAATTGTCCCGTGAAAGAGGAATCATTGACAAAATCATTGCTTCCATGGCTCCATCAATCTATGGACATAGAGATATCAAGACTGCCTTGGCTTGTTCATTATTTGGAGGTGTTCCAAAGGATGTCAATGGTAAGCTTTCCATCAGAGGAGATATAAATGTGCTTCTTCTTGGTGACCCTGGTACTGCTAAGTCCCAGATCTTGAAATATGCTGAAAAAACGGCTAACCGTGCCGTTTTTGCCACAGGTCAAGGTGCCTCTGCTGTTGGTTTAACTGCTTCCGTGAGAAAAGACCCTGTCACCAGAGAATGGACCTTGGAAGGAGGTGCCTTGGTGCTTGCCGATAAAGGAACTTGTTTGATCGATGAGTTCGACAAGATGAACGACCAAGACAGAACGTCCATCCACGAAGCAATGGAACAACAGCTGATTTCCATTTCCAAGGCTGGTATCGTCACCACTCTCCAGGCACGTTGCTCGATCATTGCGGCAGCCAATCCTACAGGAGGAAGATACAACTCGACCTTGCCATTGTCTCAAAACGTTGATCTTACTGAACCCATTTTGTCCAGATTCGATATCTTGTGTATTGTGAGAGACGTGGTGAATCCAGAGCTGGACGAGAGATTGGCCAGTTTCGTTGTGGATTCCCACATGAGATCACACCCCAGTGAAGCAGGAGACGTGTTTGATGACGAGGAAATGGATGGCCAAACCAGAAGAGTCCGTGCTGAAAAGTTGATTCAGGAGAAAGAGAGCGAGATCTCGCCTATTCCTCAAGAGTTGCTTGCCAAATACATCCACTATGCCCGTGTCAAGATCCAGCCTAAGTTGCACCAAATGGATATGGACAAGGTGTCGCGTGTCTATGCTGACTTGAGAAAGGAGTCCATTAGCACTGGCTCGTTCCCTATCACAGTCAGACACTTGGAAAGTATTTTGAGAATTGCTGAAGCCTTTGCAAAGATGAGATTGAGCGACTTCGTCAGCCAGAACGACTTGAACAGGGCTATCAAGGTCAGTATTGACAGCTTTGTTGGAGCTCAAAAGGTGACGGTTCGCAGACAGTTGCAGCGGTCGTTCCAGAAGTACACATTGCCAAACCGCCGGGCTTGATTTCTGGAGTGCAATGTGACGCGTCTGGACGGATCGGGCGTGATTCGAAGCGTGTAGGTTGGGTTATAGTTCTGTTCTGTATTATATGCTTTTTGTTAAAAGGTTGCAAACGATGATAATGGTGCGCGCACGACCGCGGTGATAGCAGTATCAAAACGCGAAATGTACTATATAGATAGCACGATGTTGGAACTCGATAAGTACGTGTTTTTAGGGTCCCTTTTGGGCGATATTGGGGTTTTCTGGGCCTATTGTGATCCAATTGAAAGTTTGGCTTGGATTTTTCAACTTGAATTGAATTCAGAGGTGAACTGATGATATTGTTCCATGTTCACTTCTTCCATCTCGAAGTCACTATTCTGTTCAAAACAGATGATTGAACAAGGAAGTACAGGTTTCAGGCATTTATATGGAATTTGGAAATGAGATTGGTGGAAATCTTTCAAGACCGAATTAAATGAATGGGATTTTCACTAGGTTTGGTGCATTTGAGCTAAATGCCCTTGTTTTTGAGCTAGTACAAACCTTTCAAAGCAAGATGCGAGCCATTTGAGAGTTCCTGAATCTTTCACGTGTTTTTCAAGACTTTACATCGATGTAAAGCCCTATCTTGACGAAAAGCACCCATCAGCCCTGAAAAATGCTCAGAAACTCTACTCTTATCAAAACTACACCCAGAGACCTCCTTTTACCTCAAGTGCATACTAACTTCCAGAACTATAGAAAACATCAAGAAGTGCAAGCATATCCCGGAATCGGACGTGGAAGAACTCTGTTCCAAAGTAATCGAATTACTTGTCCAAGAAGCCAATATTCAACATGTGGACACCCCAGTGACCATTTGTGGAGATATACACGGACAGCTTCACGATCTTTTGACGCTTTTCAAGACCGGAGGCGAATGCCCAGGCACTCAGTATCTTTTTCTAGGGGATTTTGTTGATCGGGGGTTCTATTCACTCGAAAGTTTCCTTCTTTTGATAGCACTCAAGGTCAGATATCCTGACCGAATCACCCTCGTCAGAGGAAACCACGAGTCTCGCCAGATCACCACGGTCTATGGATTCTACGACGAATGTGTGCGGAAGTACGGTTCGGTCAATGTGTGGAGATACTGCTGTGAAGTGTTTGATTACCTCTCGCTAGGAGCTATTGTGGGAGGAAAAGGAGGAGTGTTCTGTATACACGGGGGATTGAGTCCAGACATTGAAACGGTGGACCAGATCCGGATTTTAGATAGAAAGCAGGAGGTTCCTCATGAAGGAGGAATGTGTGATTTACTCTGGTCAGATCCTGAAGACGTGCAAGGATGGGCCATTAGTCCTCGAGGCGCCGGGTTTTTGTTTGGAGAAAACGAAGTCAATGCCTTTTTGCATCAGAACAACATTCTGTTAATTGCGCGGGCGCATCAGTTGGTCATGGAAGGCTATAAGGAGATGTTCAACCAGGGGTTGGTGACAGTGTGGCTGGCCCCCAATTATTGCTACCGGTGCGGGAACATAGCGTCAGTTCTCACCATAGACGACGACTTGAGCCGCGACTACAAGGTGTTTGAGGCGGCCACACAGGATACAGGCTCCATACCGTCGAAGAAGCCGGCCGTTGAGTACTTCATCTGAGGTGCAGATGTCAAAAAATCAACTAGAAAAAGACGAATTGTAAGAATATTAATCGGATTGAGGCAGTCTCGCGGGCCACTGGGTCCGTGCTGACGGAGGCGCAGGCCATTGACCACTCCATCTAAGCTAACAGATGTCAAATATAATTTGAAAATAGAACCGACCTGTGACGAGTGTATGTACATTTCCGGAATGTACTTCGAGGCAATCGTGTCACCTCGTGATATCATACAGCTACGGAATGCTCCGATGTCAGCTATCTTTTCTGGATAGTTCGGATGGATCGCAATTGCATTGGAAGCCACGCTCTGGTACGTTTTCAGGTGTTGACATGGACGAGGAGGCTGGGGTGAAAATTATATGGTAATAGGAACATAAGAAGTCAAAAGAAGCCTAAATGAGAAATCAGAAAGAGTGAGGGAATAGAAGTCCGAAGATGGTTCGATTGAGAAGTCAGGAATAGACTTTGGAGGGCTTGTGAACGTGAGCTTCTTTCCAGCAGGTCGTTATCTTCCGCGATAGGCCGTGATGCCATAACATAACCGTGTTTCTCGACCTATAGCCTTCAACCTCCCGATTGCACCCTAAGCCACGACCGCTCTTTTGGAGCCTTGATCCCTGGCTTAACCCCGTCCGCCAACACCACCGGAAGTATCGAACACGGGTGCAATTTCCACTCACAGAGGCGGGCGCCATGGGGCTCCCAATCTCGGACTGCTATTTCCGTTCTGTCTGAGCTCAAGTGCACAATGCACCAAACACGAGCGGTCTATTGAACAACAATAGGGCAAACACGTCTGGTCTGCGCAATGGAAAAGCAGAGGATGATTGAAATACGCTGCGGATAAGCCCGGTGACAACAGCGGCCATGGCCAGGCCATGGCGGGAGTTGGCTGTGTGGAGGGCCGTTGTCGCAGCCGGTGGTGCCGACCCAATGGGCGCACTTGGCCAGGCATCAATAGGGCGCATTGGCCAGGCATCAATAAAGCGCACTGTGGCCAGGCAGCTCCAGCAACGGTGCGAGCTTCTGGAACCCGCTCGTGGAAGCCGTGCTATCTTCCACCACGTCCCTTCCCCCGGAACAAGCCGGGGCCCCAGCCCAGGCAGAAAAGGTATGGAATGACGTGTGCGACATTGTTGGCCCTCTCATAACCGGAGCCACCCAGCCAGGAGGTGTGGCCGATCCAGGAATACAAACGCCTGATGTGCCCGGTGCGTGGATCTGCTTGCATGAGCATTGCGGCACCTGGTGAAATTTACTATTAACAATTTAACAATTTAACAATTTTAGTGCAGGGAGCGCTGCGTGCAATTGGAAGTATTTTTAACCACAGGAAACGCGCAAGCGAAGATGTAGATGGACATGGAGCCAGGGCGCAATAAGCCTGGCTGCGGAGGGTAGAAAGAGACAGAGAGCGTGAAGGCTGAGGCGATGGTGGGGTTCGGCGAGTGGAACCATATTTGGGGTGCAGGGTCGCCAGAAAACGGGACCTGGCTAAGAATGCTGGTAACGGGCACCGGAAAAACCACCGTTGTGGTGTGGTGTGTGTTGCGGCATGTGGTGCGTCTGCTTGCATCCCTGATCTGACCGACCGCACCGCAGGAGCGACCGGTTGTGCTGGGGCCAGCAGCTGCAGGCCGGCGGATGCACCGAAAAACGGTCCCTCGGGTGGTGGTCGCGCAGCCCGCATGTGTCCTTGCCCTGGGCGGACCGGATTGGACTTGGACGGGTTTGGGTATGCCTATCCAGTAGCCCAGTTTCCCAGTTGAGGTGGCGGCATTAGTAACTTTGGGCCGGTCAGTAGCGTCGGGGGTGGGCTTGCGTAAATTACGCACGCTGCCCTGGGTCATCAGACGCAGAAAGGAGCGCTTTCAGGTGATGGGAATGGAGAGTGTTGTGCACGGGATTCAGGCCGGAGATGGGCCTGGCGGTGGGTTTGGACCCACCACCGGGGGTGGAAGGAGACCGTCGCAGGGTGGAATATCGGTGGGATAGCAACCAGGGCACTTCCGAGGGCAGGGCAGAGAATCCTCGAAAGAGGCTATGTCATAGATGCAGGCGCGGGCTCGCAACCGCAGATGCACCTGGCGCACTAGCAGTGGCTATCCCCGATTCCAGATTAGACTTTAGGGACGTCTGCACATGCCCTTCCTGGTCGTGGGGGAGGAGCCCGAGGACCGGGCCGCCTCGAGCACCGCCAAAACTCCCTGATACAGCACTACGGTGTCCGGCGTCCAGTCAAATGCCGTCGTATTCGCCAAAGCCTTGCTCTCAACCCAATTGTCGTGGCGGTTCCCGGTTCAGTTGCTCTTGAACCCCCTCGAAAATTGCAGTCCCTTTTGTGACTGTGTGCAGTCCGTGCGTCCCGCTTGCACAGATTGCAGCTACAGAAATTCGCGCCGACGAAAATTTTTGCAATTTTGCAATCGCTTGGATCGGAGACATGTCGGGTCACCCTCGGATCTCGCCTGCGGCCGCCGTTTGTGCCATGTGCATCCTGCTGTTACCGGGGCGAGGCAGCCCCTGCGCCCTCGGATCTCGCCCCCTCCACCACCTCCGGCCCTCCCTACCTCCTCCTCGCCTTGTTGTATACGCCTATAAATATCTCCTGGCCCCTTCCATGCCCATCGACTAGTTTTCCACCTCCATTCCACTCCATTTCACCCCCATTGTTTTCCAGCATCCCGTCCCCATGAACGTGCTTCTTGTCCTCGTGTTCGGGCTCCTCCACATGGTGCTTGCCGCCCCTGCCACCACCACGTCATCGTCGTCCTCCTCCTCGTCCGACGCTGCTACTTCCAAGTCCTCGTCCATCTCCACCCCTGTTTGGGTCACTGGAACCCTTGCAAACGGCCAGACCACCGTCACCCAGTCGCTCTACACCCAGAAGTTCAGCCTGATCGCTGTGACCAACCCAGAGGTCAAGACTGGCTCCATTGGCATGGGCTCGTTGAGCGGCGACATCGGCAACATTCGGAGCTACGCCAAGACCACCATCAGTCCCAACAGCGGTGCCCGTGTGGGCGGTGCTGGCGGCTTGGGTGGTAGATCCATCATGGGCAGCGTCACGCTTGCAGGCGTGGTGGCAGCGGCCATGGTGGGTGCCATCTGCATTTAGACAGGTAAAAGGGCCCGTTCCAGGCTGCTAGCGATACTAGTATCGTGCAACTGTTCAGTCTAGTGGCACCAGAAGATCCAAGGCTAGCAGCGCCGGTCTCTATCCAATCTACGATCTCCGTCCGCTAAACGATCTCCGTCCACCTCCATATCCCTGTCATCGTCCACCCTCACATTTCCCCAGCCCCCTCGAGGTCACCGTCTCCATCTGTTGCCCCGGTTCTGGTCCGATTTGCATGCACCGGTGGCCATGCAAGTATCGGTCTATTTCCAATTCCGTTGCTCGTTTCCTCCACCTGTGCGCTATTGTGCCCCTCGCGATGCCCGGATCATGCACCTCTGGTCTTGAGGGCTGTGGAGCCCTCTCTCTCCCATTTCATGTGCTCTTGCATTTACGTTGCTGTTTCAGCACAAAAAGATTCATACACAGCTACAACAACAACATATAGTTGCCAAGCTCGCATCCTAGCACAATTTGCTAGGCTCTTGGCTTTGATAGCCAAATCTCATTTCGCATTTTCTATTATGTAACCCGATTATTAATTTGATTAGTTCCCACATATGATCTGCGTATCTGAAATGCGTAGTAGTTTTGGAAAAGTCGAACAGGTCCTACCCAGCGATAGGCGGGAAGCCACACACAACTGGAAGGCAGGACCACATGGCCGTCTGTGTCATTCTGTGCTGTTCAAGAGGTGCACGCTAGAGCAGAAACGGCGCCGTGAGTGTGAAACAGGCAGATGCAAGCATCTGTTTATGTGCAGGTCTCTTGTATACAGGGCCCTCCTTCCTTCAGTTTCTCCGAAAGCGGCCGGCTCCCTCCTTCCGCATGCATGCAGCCATCATACAAGGCCCACATAATACTCCGGCTGGCATAATACTTCAATTATAAATAGCAACGACAACACACTCCACCACCGAAGCTCCACTGTTTTCCACCACAGTCCTCCCAGTGCCGTCGCCTTATCTTCCATCCCCATCGGGATGTGGGCCAAGCCACGATGGCCGCCACGGCTGGCCCCGGTCACGTGCAATGTCGTGTTCGCACCATTCATATTCTGGATCTATGCAAATGCCGATCTAGCGTGCAACCATGTCTTCACTAGACCCTTTACAGACATCCACGTTCCCTTCGTACGACTCCACCATGCCCGACATAGCGGCCCCCGGCCTTACCGCCCGGAAGTCGGTCTCCGGATCCCCTGCAATTGCCTCCACCAATCCGTCTGACCGCCTTAGCTACGCCAGATCCGATACCTACGAGGTCCCTGAAGACTTCGCCGGCCCTTCAACCGCACGGGACGACGAGCCGCTCTCCAAAAGCACTCCTCCGGAAGGCAGTGACGCCGCTTCCCCCGGCCATTATGCCCAGTTTGGCCTCAAGGAAGCTTGGGGCACGTTGGACTTCCGCACCATGTTACTCGAGAACAAGGGATCGGTAGCTCGAGACCACTTGGCCAACGAACGGACGTTTTTGGCGTGGCTCCGGACGTCTCTCTCGTTCATCACCATCGGAATCGGGGTGACGCAGCTCTTTCGGCTAGAATCCAAGACCTCTCAGGCCAATAAGCACGGAGGGAAGCGTGCTGCCGAGATTAACAAGTACGGCAAGCCTTTGGGTGGCGTTTTCATTGTGTTGGGAATCATCACGCTTATCTTGGGCGTGGTCCGCTACTTCCAGGTCCAGCATCTTCTCACCAAGAACTACTATCCTGCAACCAGATTGCTGATGATCATGTTGATCGTGGTCGTTTTGGCGGTGGTTGCAACTACGTTTGCCATGGTGATCAAGGCTTCGTAACGGTGAACTAATGGGAGCGTTTCATCGTAATGTGGAGGAATTCCGTATGTATCGTAGAGCATTAAATTCTACGGATTCAATCTCCAATTCTAATCCTGACGACTTCAATGCATGCTAGAAATTAATTACCGATAAACCAACTACTTGTAGACGGCTGAGAGCTGCTCTGGGGCATTTTGGTACATGGAAATTGAATTCCTCAATACTCGGTGGTTTATAAAATACATGACATGACTACTACGACATGTATGGTGCATTTGGGGTTTCGCCAATTCTTCTTACTGATCACGTTCCTCTGTATCTCCTACTGTGAGCCTCGAAGCACAGTGGCTGAATCAACCCAATATGTGGGGAAATTTCACCTGAGATCTAATTTCAACACTACACCATCCCCAAAGGCCGCTAACAATTATTATAAAGGATCACTGTATACTTGCTCGAGACCGATCCGGTGTATCCATATCATTTCCACGGCAGTAGCTCCCTCTTCTCTCCTTCTTCTATACCCCATTACCAAGTCTTCCTCATTTCTAGGGCTCGCGCCCTAGATTCTTCTCTCTTCCACGTGACCTAGCATTTCTCCTCGCAACCTGCATTGTCCAACCCTCACTTTTTCTCACAACCTGCAATCCTCTCTCCTCTCTCGCCTCCCACTCCAATTAAAAAAATTTTCTTTCACTACACCCTTTCATCACACTATACACTAATAATCAAAAATGGTATGTGGCAATCATATGAACTAAGATGGTATCCAACGACATGAGGCGGACTAGACGATCACAACGCTGAAACAACCGCGAAATTTGACACACTTTTGGACATCCTGTCCCCGAATCAAAAAGGTCTATGTCCAAGAACAAGAGTTTCGTATCCTTCACCAAAGACTCTGTAAAGTGACGATTCAATACTTCATTCCACAGAGGAGTTCCTCCTGGGTTTTTACAGCGAAAACCCAGCGTTTTTCTCCGGTTCCTGTCTCATTCCACAACAAGTCCAAGTCCGAAGTGTCGTTCGTCCATGCTGTCCAAGTTCCCAGGACCCCAATTTTTAGGCATCCATACTAACATCTCAGGGTAAAGTTCACGGTTCCTTAGCTCGTGCTGGTAAAGTCAAGTCTCAAACCCCAAAGGTCGACAAGCAAGAAAAGCCAAAGCAACCAAAGGGTAGAGCTTACAAGCGTTTGTTATACACCAGAAGATTCATCAACGTTACCTTGACCAACGGTAAGAGAAAGATGAACCCATCCCCAGCTTCCCAATAAGTTTAGAGTTTAACGACCTGGGTTCATGTTACATTAGTTTATCTGTCTAATATATATCGTTCAACTAAGTGTAGGGTGAAATGCCTAGAAGTGATGTCTGCTATGGACAATGTCTATTCGTGTTATCTATATGTGAATCTATTCTTGAGCACAACGTGTTTATGTTGGAAGACTGTCTTCACTTCCAGCTATCTTTCAATTGGACTCTTCATGCTCTCTGCATCTACCTAACTCTTTCCCTTACCATTGTGGGTTCAAGAAGAACGAATAGACACGCGCTCTGACCTCAGCAGTCTCCTCGTCCTCCTCAAACATTGGTTTCCATACCACCAAATCGATCTTTTCTGACTTGAACTCGTGCTCCTCACATGTAGTGAAAAATTCCAAGTCCTTCTCCAACAACCAGGGTCTGTGTGGGGAAAACACCACAAGACACTTACCTGAACGCTTCAATGCCTTGCGGCAGGTGTTCAAGAGCTTGTGGTGTTCGGTGTGGTTGAAAACTAAGTCGGATAAGATAATCAAGTCGAATTTCTTATCTTCTGGAATCTCATCGCCTTCGTAGTCCACGATTTCCTTGAGATCATTGCCCCAAATGTATCCCTTGACAGAGTAAGGAGACAACTTGGTTTCCTTGGCCAAGTTGTCGAAGTTCCACTGTATGTTGTTGATAAGTTCAGCATCAGGATAATCAGTACTGATGACTTCGGAAGCTCCGTTCAAAGAGGCCACCATAGAGGGCAAAGAAGAGGCTGCGCCAAGTTCCAACACTCTCTTTCCCGTAACTAACGTAGATGCATGCTTCTCCAAGTAATCTGCTGTAAATATGCCGGCATTCCAGAGGAGATGACCCCATAATGGTGAAGAGCCTACCAATTTCAAAGTCACTTCTTTTGGTGATGGAACTTCGCTGGAAACCTGCTTTCTTTGGTATTTTGCGTAGTGGTGCTCTGGGGGAGGAGGAGCGAACCCTTCTGGCTCCTCAAACAAGCCTCCTTCAATGGCAAATTCGTCGTCAGACATGTCTTCTGATAGATGGTGAAAAATTATGAAGTAGTACTGTACAGAAACCAGGAACCCAAGAATAAGAGCAATGTGAAGAAAGAAGATATAGGGAGATTAGTATGGAAGATGTAGAAGAGGTAATGTCTTTCAGATCTATTACGTAGGAGTTTAAACTTTCATTCCTTGGTCTCGTTCACTTGTTGTTGAATATACTAGAATTTTTTGAACATCTGGTAGCTGCAAATGCTGCAATAAGTACTTGTTCAAAGTATATCAGAGTTTTCTTTAAGACGAAATAGAGTGCTTTTAAGGCAAATGAAGTAATTAGTGGATAGTTGAAGATTTTGGGGATTTCTAAAGGCTTTTTATTTTTGTTGAATTGTCATCTTGGTTGAAGTCAAAGTTGTAGCTAAAAAACAATCGATGAAAAGGGTAATACACCGAGTAATTCGATGTGAGTTATTGGTTTAAAGTTATATCTACTCGCTTCGTTATATGTAATGTTGATTAAATTTACTAATAATTTAATATGAATATGGCAGTGTCTCATATTTTCAATTCTTTCAAATTTTTAAAATTATTACACTCACAATATTTCTTTGACTAAAACATGTCACTTCACAGCATAAGATAGACCCTGTTTTTTTTTGAATAAAACGCACAATAGCAAACATACAGCAAGGCTATCATGAGAGAAACACCAATCCAACTTCCAATTTGATATCCATGTTCCCAAAGTACAATGCCTGATATTATGTCTACATTTTTCAAAAATCATCTCGAAATTTTGCCCAAAACAAGCGGAAAAATGCTGTGAATTGACAAGAAACAGCTTTTCAACACAAAGAATCCATATCCTTTACATTAACACTAGTATCCTCCAATTTCTACTAAGTTACACCACATTACTTGGTGTGATGGCTGCAATATCACGTGACCCAGAAGTGTATATTTCTCATCGCACTACTAGAAACTAACATCACCAATATGAGTGTGCCGAATCAAGCATGGTCCGCCATAACGACCGAATTAGTCAGTGACCCTGACAATTTTCAATTGTGGCAAAATCTCGTGTCCGAAGCCGAAAGCAATAACAAAAATGGCATCTCCAAGTCCAGTGAAAAAGAAGAGATCGAGCTCTTGAGAATCACGTACCAAAGGTTTCTAGACAAGTATCCGCTCCTTTTCAAGTATTGGATCCAATATGCCTCCCGAGAGTACGAGTTGGGCGAGTTTGAACGTGCCCAATCGGTCTACCGTTCTAGTCTAGCTCATTTGTCGTATTGCATCGACATCTGGGTCCACTACTTGAAGTTCGAAATCGACACCAACCAAAACAAACTGCATGTCTTGGATCTCTTTGAGGAGGCCAGACAGAAGATTGGATTCCATTTCCATGCATATGAATTTTATGACTTGTATCTCACTTTTCTTGATAACTACAAAACCGAGAAAAACGGCTACCAATTGAAATATCATGTCTTGCTTCGCATCATCTCCGAGTTGCCATTGTACCACTACGAGTACTTCTTCAAGAAAATCACTGGCGTTCTTGCTAATTTAAACGCCTCCAATATGCATTTTGTGGTTCCTCTGAATGAACAACACTCATTTAGAAACCCTAAGACAGCCGTCAACCAGCTAAAAAAGATATTCATCGACATCTACATCACTACCCAGTACAAAGTGTTTGAATTATACAATTTCGAAAAGAGATTGACCAAGCAGTTCTACAATTTGAACTTTGTTTCAAGGCAACAACTCGACAATTGGGCCACTTATCTCAATTTCCTACAAATCAAAGAGTTCCCTCCAGACTTCATTACTCTCACTTTCGAAAGGTGTTTAATAGTAACAGCCCAATACTCCCAATTCTGGATCATGTACAGCAACTATTATGCAAATGATGGAAATTTGGATAAGGCAATGGAAATCTTGAGAAGAGGATTTGTTTTGAATGGAGATTGTACCCTTCTTTTAAAACTAGTGGATATAAACATATACTTGAGGCAATGGGTACGAGCTAGAGACTTACTAATGGGATACATAAATAGTACAGTATCTGTACCCATCCCAGTATATGAAAAACTTCTTCAAATCGAATACACAATCAATCATGAAGACAAACCCTACTTGGTGAACTTGTTCAAGGAGTTGATAAACGAAACCAATCAGGATTGGTGGTTTAACCAGCTTATATTATACAATATCCCTAGTGATCTGAAAATGCAAATCTTCGAAGAGTTCGAAGAAACCTATAAAGAGTCCGAGTTGTACAAGAAATCCTTGTCAACTCTCAAGAAATATATGGGAACTGAACAGGAAAATGTTTTAGAGTACGATGAGGAATTGAGCCAGTACCTTTAAGCTGCAGTTACTTTTCAAAGTAAAAGTTCATTCCGGTGACGACAAAGTACCAGCCTAAAGCAATAAATCCTGCACGTCTATCAAAAACCCAACCGTTCAAAGGAAGATAAATTAAATAAAATGCAACAATAATAATTAGGGCCAATGTACTCATAATCATATCAGGCTTGAGATTGAATTTTAAAGGAAGCTTGCCGTCTTTCATTATCGTCAAGAACCCATTGACACCTATTCCAAGTAATATTATTAAGATGGGAGTTCCTAAGCACGCATTGATACCTAAAATAGGGTCGATTTTGGTCGAGATGGTGATGTTGGTGATTATGTCAGGTAGCGAATTGCTGATGGAGAACACGAACAATCCAAGCAAATAATCGGACATCTTCCAGAGCATGCCGAAATTCTTTAAAATTCGAAGGACCAATACTGAGATGTTGGATAGGACAATTATACTAAGGAGTACACCCAAACTGTTGACCGCAAGGGAACTTAGATTGTGACCAAGGTACTTGGTGATGAATTGTGATAGCAAGATTGAAACTAGTACCACGGGAATCATTTCCGTCCACCCAAACAGGAAGAATTGATAATTCATAATTAGGGGAATTTGAACAGAAAACCACAACTTGGCAATAAACATCACATTGACCCTAGGTAAGCGTCTGCTTATTGGCTCGATATCTTCGTGGTCCAAATTGACGGGAATCAATATGGAGCATATGAAATGAATACCACCTAGTAAAGTCTGGAATATATCTAGCAGTTCGTGGACCACTAATTGATAGGAGGGGCCTGGCGAGGGCAGCCTGCTGGGACCCAAACGAAGGGGACGAGGAAGTGAATCTTCGTGAAATCTTAAGGATGTTTCTGAATCAGGAAGCTCTTCCCACCTGGCAGAAACAGGAGACTTGGGACATTCGTCGTCACTAAGGATATCCAAGGCATCTTCAATGTTGTAGGGATGGTCCGGGTTGCTGTGGCAAGGGCTTATGGCCAAGGAGTCCTCAGCCAGGTTGATTTTGTCCTTATCGAAATAGTTCAAGAAAATAATATAGAGGCAGTAGCAGCCTACCATGGCGAGACACTCGAAGCGGGTGATCTGCGAGTCCAGAAGGATGTAGACAAAGAGCACGAGGACAAAGAGCACCCAGAGGAAGTCGATGAGGAGCATGCGGTGGTTCTGCACGTTGTAGGGGCTTGCGAGGATGCTGATGAGGCCCACGATGACGGTGAACATGATCAAGATGGACCCCACCAACTGGCCCAACACCAAGTTGGTGGCGCCGGAGTCAAAGATCACGTAGTAGTTGATCAAGTCCAGGGATGTGTTGGTTAATGGGATGAGGATGAAGCTCAAAATCTTGGTGTTGATGCGGAGGGTGGACGTGAGCTCGTGGAGATTGCGGAAGAGGAAGTTGGCCACCACCACGCTGAGGGACGCGAGGATGGCGACAAGAGCCGCCACGATGACCAACGAGAGGGCGAGGAGCAACACCCACGACGGCGACGGCGACGAGCAGTAGTAGAAGCGGGCAATGGCGAAGTATGCCTTGTCGCAGTTATGGATAATGTGGTGGCAGGTGTCGCCGGACGGCGGCACCTCGCAAATATTCTGGGGCGTAGATCCCTGGAGCCAGACGGCATTGGAGGGGCCTTCGGTGGCCAATGAGAGCACAGGAGCCATGCCCAAGGCCAAGACTGCTGCCAAGGTCCATGGATTCATGGCTGATGTCCGCTGAGCCGGAGCTAGAGACAATTGCAACCGCGAGTGAGAAACTAGTGAGTCTAGTGAGGACTACTGGAGGCAGGGGAGGGTCGATTGGGGAGCCAGAACGAGGGTGGAGGTGCTGTTAAGAAGAACCAACAGCGTTTGGAAAAGCAGGAGGGCAAGTGGGAAAAGAACAGGGCAAGTAGATGGATAATTTTATCTACTTCGCCATGGCCGTAAATTAGTCACGCGAGAAGGCGGATGGGGCGGTAGTGGGGCGGTGGTGGAGATAAGGTCTTGGAACGGCTGAAAAGGGAAGAGAAGGGTGGTGAATTGGGGGTTTTTGGGAAGATTAGGAGGAGGAAAGTAACTAGAGAACAGTTCTGGTGGTGGTAGGATGTCAGGGGACCGCTTTCAGCGAGGAAAACGGCGGTTTTATGGCCCCAATGGCTTGGGTTGTTTGCATGTGGAATCGTAGCAAGAATAGAATTAGTGCGAGCCTAGCGAGGTGATGGACTAAATAGAGGAAAATAGCGAGGAGAATAGCGAAGAAACAGTGCGAAATTAGAGAGGGAGACAGCGAAGAAACAGTGCGAAATTAGCGAGGAGAATAGAGATGGCGCTAAATTGCAGGCGCAATGGTGATGATGGCCTGTGAAGTCTTTAAATTAGAGAAGACAGGGCATTGGAACGAGATTTTAGGCAAATCGAGGACCAATCTATCCAGGCTTTTTGGTTGATCATTGTCACGCAAAATCTACAAGTGGTTCGTGTCTGAAGTGATTCGAAGTAATTATGTGGTTAATTTCCAGTTGTAGTTGAGGCCAGAAGTTAAAGTTGGGATAAGGCAGACATATGCTAAAAATTCTACCATGGAGATTAGAAATTGGAAAACGAGAAGGGTAAGATGAAAGTCTAGTTGGTGCCAATGCAGCATTTACCTAGCATTAGTGAGATATTTGGTTCTCGCTTCGAAGTCACTCAGATAATTAGCCATGAATCTCTCTGAACCTGCCTTGAAAATACACAGTAAGCAAAATATTGACCAAGTTGAACCTTCAACGATTAAATCCTATAATAGGTCAAAGATTCCATCCTCTTGACCTTTCTAAATAGCAATTCTCTTTGTATTCTACATTTTGGCTCAAATTTCCATCTTATTACAGCTCCAGCATTTGACTTCACTAATTGCCTTCTGCACTTTTAAAGTCTTGTGGAATAATACAGCCTTCTGCAATAACACAGCCTTGTCAATACTACAGTCTTCTGCAATTCTACTTACTGTGGTATAGGTTGCTTTTAATTTCATCTGAGTTGGCCATATGTCCACGGTAACTGATAAGTGGTTTGGTGTTCTGGAAATGAACTTAGTGGTAGAACGGAACAAATGGACCCTAAGAACTGGCTCCACTTATCCCACTCCTTCTATATGGAGGTGCATGCACTTTACGAAAACGCAAGCACAGACCTATTTTTGGTCCGAATTGCCCTTTGCACTTTTGAAATTCGTTCTGCTAAGGTATTTTTAACTGTCTACAAAATACATGCTGAGCCCAGAATATCCATTCCTTCCAAAATACAAGGCGCTTAGGCAGAAACAAGATGCAGACCACCAGCAGCATTGACTCTTCCGTTAATAATAATTCTTTTAGTTTATGATGATTGACTTTAGTGGCGGAACAAAATATTTTAGTCTGCAGCGTGGCTATAGTAGCAATAGTATCAAGGAACGAACACTAAATATATTAGAACGAGTGGCCTGGGTATTGTTGAGTCTTACAAGTATCTAATTGGGCCCGATATATGCTACAAGTTTAGTATTTCCACCCCAATATTTGTCTAGAGTGTATTACATCAAATTATTCTGAAGAATGCTCTTTGACCAAGTAGAACTAATCTGAGGATCAATAAAGAGAAGTGCGGAATTTTTCCAGTTAATTTAAAGCTAGAGCATTTATTTCACCCAATGGAATTACTTTCGTAGCACTTAAGCCTTCGTCCTGCTGGTTAAAAAATATAGAGAACCAAATGTACTCGAGACAAATGTCAGACTCTACCCACTCGGTTACTGCCGAGGTATGTTGTCTCTAATGGATCCAGGTAACTCCAAATGTTACCCCATGGTACATATATTCCATTTTGCAATTTATTTCTATACTAAGGACGGAATATTCTAATTTTTGTTAAAGTGATACAACTCACCTTTGACAACCCCCAAAGGATATCCAAGGCTTTGAACTTTTCAGAATGTCTGTCTATTTCTAAGTCTATCACTGAATATTGGAACTGAAGGAATGAAACAGCTCAATATCCGGGAATTATTCTATGAACTCTATTCTACTCAAACAGTTTGAATATCATGCCAGGGTCGAGAAATGCCAGAATTGAGAAAGAAAACAGCATTTCCACGGACCAGAGTCATCAGCAATATCTAAAATCACTCCAAGCTTCACCCAAAAATAGTGGAAGTTTCCAATTACCAATTATCCACCATTTTTGGAATCTGAACCGATCAAATTACTCACTTTTGAGGTCAGAGAGCCAAACTTCTACCCCAAAGACTTGCCTGAGTTCTATATTATCTTTGAGACCGAGGAATCCGGCAGTTCGTTCGGATTTCTATGCTTTCTGAGGAAACAGGTAATTTGAAGCCATACTTGTAGAGCCATATTAAGTTTGACAGGATCGCCAAACAGTTTCCACAAGTTCCAAGTATCCTCAAGCTTACTACTGGGCACGGTAAGCCTCCTGCTTCAATGTATCCAACGCGATCTCGATGTCCTTCTCGATGTCTTTGATCAATGCCTCTTTGGTGGTGTAGTCCAACTCCGGCCGCAAGTAGCCCAACACCGTGAACTTCATGCGGGCACCATAGAAGTTGTCGTCGAAGTTGTGGATGATGTGGACCTCGGCGGCTTTGGTCTTGTTCTTGTAGAAAGGATTCCATCCAATCAGCATCACCATGGGTAATGCCACCAATTCCGACTTGTGAAGCTTGCTTCCGTGATTAAACACCACCAGAGTGTCGTCACGGCGTTCATGTACCGATTCAGGCACATCTTGAGGCACCAACTGGCACCAGCCGAAGTAGATGCCTGTTTCTAGGCTGTTGATCTGATCATTGACAGGAATGTTGGCAGTGGGGAATCCAAGCTCGGTGGCACCTCTTCCGAATCCGCTGATTATGGGAGCCTCTTGATGTATGGGATAAGGATGCACTGGAGCGGGTGGAATTGGGATATCTGGTCTCATGGCGCTGGTGGAGGAGGTAGATATAGGAGATGGTGATGTTGAAGGTGCGATTTAAGATACTGAGAATATCAAGATGTCGAGAGATAGTGAGAGGTCAAAAATTGATAAGCCAGAGCCTGGAAGAGTGCGGCGATGCTACGACATGTTGAGAGGTGATTAATAGAGGATGTTGGTTGTTTCCATCGAGGATCAATCACCAAAGATCAGTAGATTCTTAGTCGAGGCTCGAGTGTAAGGTAGGAAGGTTGGAGATTCTGGAGTGACGTAATAAGTAGAATATTCTAGAGTCGAAAATAGTGGAGGGACGGACGGATATTCGATTATGGGGATAAAATATGCAGTAAGAGAATGTAGCATTCATTACACGTTGACCTGATGGAAATAGACCGCAACTGCAAGAGATCATGAGATGAGCTTCATAATAAGGTGATATTCATATTGATCACAAGAAGGAAAACAAATATTGCAACACCACCCAGATGAACCACACGATACTTTTGGCAATAGAGCAATGTTCCAGTCCCTTTCTGAAAGTGCCACAAGCACAAATGCTTTTTTGTGGTCATCTACATCCTACACCTCTACTTTTTGCCATTTGCTGTGGAGAATAGATGACAATATCGATTCAAAATCAGCAGCTTAATGACGAAAATCTACCGCAACTTTTTGCTAGTGATTTCGTCCGTACCAGCAGTCCGTACTAGCAAACATATTCAAAGCCCGGATGTTCGCTAATTCATTACAGAATCCAAATACATCCTCTCTAGAATATATGCTTGTGGAAAATTATTACTAATTACTTCTGACTAGAACCATAATAGGCCAATGCACTTGGTGGCATATGGTACTGCATTGGAACCACCTACCATGTGACTCGATTAATCATTACAGATCTTTCCTATGCCGGGCCGATTTCGCACTGCGGAATGACAACCAATGGTTCTACTCTAGGCTCTAAATACTCGTGAAAGCGATAGAAGGACTCAATCGCATCAATATGGACACAGTGTTCTATTCTTTAAGCGTAGAATGTAGAATAATTGTTTCTATTACGAGTTCTTCATATATATCTTCTTTGCACTTATTTTTCAACGCTTTTTGACAGATTTTTCAGGGTCAATTTTTCACAATTATTATGCGCATGGACCACCACGTTTTGACGAACTTGTTAAAACCATTGAAGCGTCGCTATTACCTTTAACTTCTCGATCAGTCGAGCTTGGCCTACATTGATCTGAGTGTTCTAACGTTCAGCATTCATTACATACTTAGAATCTAGCCTCCAATTGCTCCAACAAGGTAACAGCGTCCTTACCGAAGGCTCTGATTCCTTGAGACAACTTCTCGGTGGCCATGGCGTCCTCGTTCAAGGACAATCTGAAAGCAGCCTCATCGTCAACGAAGGTGACTCTCTCGATGGACTCAGCCTTGGCAGAGGCGGAGTCCAAGACCTTTGGCACGTTCTCGGAGGAGTTCAACAATTCCTCCAACAACTTTGGAGCAACGGTCAAGTAGTCACAACCGGCCAAAGCCTTGATCTCACCGGTGTTTCTGAAGGAAGCTCCCATGACAATGGTCTTGTAGTCGAACTTCTTGTAGTAGTTGAAGATCTGTCTGACGGAAACCACACCTGGGTCGGTCTCGGAGTCGTACTCCTTGCCGGTGGAGGCCTTGTACCAGTCCAAGATTCTGCCGACGAATGGAGAGATCAAGGTGACCTTGGCCTCGGCACAGGCAACGGCCTGGGCGAAGGAGAACAACAAGGTCAAGTTACAGTGGATGTCGTGCTTGGCCTCCAACTCACGGGCGGCCTGGATACCTTCCCAGGTACTGGCGATCTTGATCAACACTCTGTCCTTGGAGATGCCCACGGACTTGTACAACTCGATCAACTCGATGGCCTTCTTGACGGTGGCGTCCTTGTCGAAGGACAATCTGGCGTCGACCTCGGTGGACACTCTGCCGGGAACGATGCTCAAGATCTCCTTACCGAACTCGATCAACAAACGGTCGAGGGCGATCTCAGCCTTCTCTCTCTTGGAGCCAGGCTTCTCCTTGGCGTAGTCGATGGCGACATCAATCAACTTGGCGTACTCGGCCTTCTTGGCGGCAGCCAAGATCAACGAGGGGTTGGTGGTGGCGTCTTGGGGAGTGTACTTGGCGATGGACTCGAACTCACCGGTGTCGGTAACGATCACGGTGCCAGTGGCCTTCAATTGTTCTAACGAGTTGCTGGACATTGTGGATGGTATAGACAGGAAACTGGTTCTGGACGGAGCAGAGCTGGATGCAGAACTAGCAATAGGGATGAGGAAGTGTTAAGAACTAACTTGGAAAAGGAAGGCAACAGACGCGGAGGCTGCCTTATATACTTTTTCGGGGTCGGGTTTCGCAGTGAATTGCGGCAGAATAGTCATGGTGGAAAAACTGCAATAGTGGGCTAGACCGCATGTGGAGTGGGGGCACGGCTGGAGCTACGGGCAAATAGGCCTGGAAACGGGGAAATGCCCAATGCGGAATGTTAGGGCAGGCGGTGCCAGAATGGCTACATGGAGACGTTTTTTGGTGTTTTTTTGCCGCCTTTTCGGGCGAAAACGGTGGGTGTTTGGGTAGGGCGGGCGTGGGGGTCTCGTTAGGAGTGAGAGGGGGAGAGCAAATGTTGGCCTTTGTCAGCGGTCACGTGCCTCGCGGCACGTGATCGGACCACTTTCGCCCGCATGGAGTGTTTCGCCGAAGACACAGGAAGGTGGTGGAGAATGTGGGGAGGAGGGGCGGTGGAGACGGTGGCGATGTTGTGTCGTATGGGCCTGTGACGGGGCCTGCCACGTGACCCAAGGTGCAACGTATATTGCTATGGTCACGTGATGCACATAACGTGACTACAATCAACACGTGCCGCAGTGCACATGACTACAATAAGCAACCCCAGTCACGTGTGCAGAGCCATGTGACCTATACCTTAAGTCTTGTGCCTCTACCCATCTCCTACCCCCAAACATGCCTGTGGTCAAGCGTCTCCTCATCCGGGCGTCCAACAACTACCAATCCGACTTCCAGATCGTACCCGTCAACTCCAACCGCCCAATTGTCGTGGAATCTGACCTCGGCGTCTTCTCCGTGCTTGTTAACGTCAAGAACTTCGATGGCTCCATCCCCCACTTATCCAATAGCTTGTACAATGTCGGAGACAAGGTGTTTCTCGATGGTGAGCCCATCGACCTGAAGGTCAACACGATCGATGAGCTCGGAAGCGACCCCGGGCCCAATCTCCGGTTGGAGATCAAGTTCCAGCCCAAGGTGCTCATCAAAGGATCGGAGCTCTTGTTTGGCAACGACTTCCTCGTGCCCATCCGGGACTACGTTCCCACGACTCTATTGTCCACAGGCATGAAGTTCTTCACGTGGTTCATCAACCGGACTGTCAAGGGCGAGATTTACTCGGACAAGCCATTTCTCTACGGACTCGCATTGAACTCGCTCACCAGCTTTGCTGTCCAGAAGGGCCAGAGCAAGCCGTCAGACAAGATCGAAAGTGGACATGACATTTTCTACCACGACCTCGAGAACTTGAACGATAACGGCGATGGCCTCGACATTCCCGAGGGCAACATGGGCCGTCGTAAGTTCTTCGGTGACACCAAAAACGCCGAGAAGTTCACCTACAAAACCGACAGTTCGTACCTTCTCCTGTTCATTACCACGTCGGTCAAGATGGCCGACTCGCACTACGCCGTGAGCATTCCCACCTACGGATCCAAGACGCTTGACATCGATGTGTCTCGTTTTGCTAACGAGAACTTGAACAATTTCAACTGGACCTTCAAGAAAGGCGGGTTTGAGGGCGTTGGGCACGGCGTCTTGGGATTGGTCGTCAACTTCGCCCTCCTAGACGAGGACTCCAGGTGAGTCCTGGGGTCTGGGGCCGGTGTGCGTGCCGTTGCTTCCGATGATGGCTGACGGTCGGAAAATGCGGTCCAATAATGCGTGAATAGCCGGAAGATCAGTGGAGATAAAAGAAGCATGACAGGTATAAGTGAGAGATGAGAATGAGAATGAGAATGAAGATGAAGAATAAGAATACAGAAGTGGAGTTGGAAGCCTTGGTAAGATGTTTGACCATTTATGTCGAAGGTGCTATTTACGCACGATGCTCCGAGACTAAGTGAAATTTATTTTAGAAACATAAAGCTGAGGCAAATGAAATGGCGAGAGAGATGATATGAGGCCAAAATTAAGAACTCAGGCACATATGGAGGTATTTGGTTATTTCCATTTATTTGCCTAGATTCTTTTCCAAATTTATTCATTTTCATTGGTCTCTCGAATTGCATATAAATTCCACTGAAGACCCCCATTACAGTTATTGGCCTAGCGAAAGATACGTGCAACATCTATATCTCACATGACTTCAAATCAAATCAAAGCAAACCTAAACTAAGAGAAACCTAGATTAATTTATTACTATTGACTGCCTACATTTTATGATTTATTTATTTCAACATTGACAGGGTCCAGTATGAACCACATTAGAGAACAATATTTAGCACATATCGAGTTAGGTAGGGCATCCATTCTCAAAGAAGAAGTCATCACGTTAACAACAGGAAGAGGCATGAATTGTTGCAACCAAACTGTTCCAATTGATTATAGAATCTGGCGAATCGAATAATTTAGTCGATATACAGCTGATATATTACAGTTTGAAAATCACTCAGCTATTTGACTAAGTAATGATTCACCGATGAATTATAATTCAGTTGAATTGACAAAAATACCATGTACCAATTATCTCACAAGATAATTACTGCACACGGGTTTTCAGCAGATTATTTAGCCGCTGAATCAGTGAATTGGTTTGTTCTCTCTTTGGCAAAATGCTTCATGTGTTACTTCATAGAGATTTGCCCCATCTTATTTATTTACATTGTTCATGACCCCAAGTCAGTGTTTTACACATTTACACCTTACACTTTAGAGCCGTTTCCGCCAGGCGGAACGCCAGAATTATAAAACGCATTATTAAAGTGTAGTCCTGTCCATAACCGTAGCCTTTTCTTGCCATACACGCCGAAATACACCCATTTCTGTCATCATCTAATACCCTAGTTCTGCTTCTGGTCGTGCGCACACCACTCATCACAACTTATACATCATCAACAAACCATCCACACCTACCACATCAGTCCACTGCACCACGCCAGATTCAGGGTTTCATCATGGCAGATGGTTCACAAGACAACCATCCGCATGAGGAAATCGACCTCTCCAAAGTAATAGCGGATTCTATCAGCTCACTAGCCCAAGAATCCGACCAGAACTCGCACCAGGAGTTGCAAAACAACACAGATTCCAACGTACACGAATACACACACGATTCAGAAGACCTCGATTTGGAAAGCGCCATCGGAAACGTGTTCAACCAGTTTGATTTCAGCAAGAATGGGCCATCGGAGCCGGAGTCTGCCCTCACAACAGAGGAGTCCAGTCATCACCACTATCCCTCCAACGAGGCCGTTTCCGACATCGAAAAGGAGCTCAAAGTGACCGAAGCAGAACAACAGACCCAAAATGACCACCCCTCCCAACTTCCCCATCCAAATTCAAATGAAGAACCGGACACCTTCTCAGAAGAACCCGCATCAGAAGCCTTGAATGATGCCATAGACAATGCCTTTGAAGAAGCGTTAAGAAGCACCTCAGAAGAAGCAAACGATTCGGAAAAGTCGAAAGAAGACGCGTTTCATTCCTCTGAGCCCTCCAGGGCAGATGATAAGAGCTTCGAAGATGCCATTGGTGATGCATTTGAACAGGCCATTAAAGAGCCTACGGCAGAAGCCGCGTCCCCAAATGACGACGACCTAAATGATGCCATCGGAAATGCATTTGCAAGTGCCATTTCGGGGCCCAAGACCAGAGATGACCATCTTGATGATGCGATAATCAACAAGTTTCAAAGTGGTAGTCAGGATTCCGAAGAGAAGGGCCAACCCTTGGACGATGCAATCGGACAAGCATTTGAAAAAGCGCTATCCGAGGAAGCTGGTCAATTTTCACATACACCAGAAGAACACCAACTGGACGATAACTTGGAAGAGGCCATAGGAAACGCTTTCAGCAATCTATTGGATAACCAAGAAAACAAGAGCGAAACTCAAGGGCAGCCAGAACAGGAAAATGGGCCAAGTATAAATGACGCTGGCGAGTCAAATAAATTAGATGACATCGAGACAAATAACACAGATGCCCATAATAATCTACACGAAGAAATTTCAGGAGATGATGATTTGAATGATGCTATTGGCAATGCCTTTAATAGCTTTTTCCAAGAATCAACAGATGGCAAAACCACATCCTCTCAAGCTGAAGTCATAAGTTACAACCAAGACACAACTACAGTATCCACAGCAGAGGATGGGAAGCAACATGACCAAGGTGAATCAGCAGAAAATCAAAATAATTATTCCATGGACGAAGAAATTGATCTAGATGCAGCTATTGGAAATGCATTCAAAAGTATTCTCCCACAGAGCCCCCAAATGGAACAAAACTATCAGGAACAAGAACACCCAATTCAAGAGGAAAGTAAACATGAATCTGAAGATCTTGACCTTGAAAGTGCAATCGGGGATGCTTTCAAGTCCATTACTTCAGATGCAAACACATCTAAAGATGTGTACGAGAAAGAAAATTCAAATAATGAGGAAGACGATGAATTAAATGCGATGATTACAGAATCACTCAAAAAAGTTTTGGACAAGAAGGAAATTGGTGATTCTTCAAAGACAGATGAGCCAATTCAAAGAGACGAGGATGACTATATGGAAAGCGCAATCAATGATGCATTCATGTCGGCATTGAATAGTTCTGAACATGCTACTTCCACAATTGCGGGGGACAGAAGATCCTCAGTGGACATATCAAAGCTAGTACAAAATTTGGTAACTAAAATTTCTCACGATGAACTCGATGGTGCACCAAAAAGTCAAGAAGTCTTTAAAGAATTGGCCCAAGAGATTACGAATCAAGTGCAGGATCACTTGACAGATAACTCACAGAAGAAGAAGCAGAAAATGGCAGAAATTCCCTTAATTGAAGATAATGTTTTAGCGCACTTTCAAAACGAGGCTAACAAAGACTTTGATACCCCAGAATATTTGTCAAAAAGTAAACTAACCACCGATGCTATTGCACAAGCAGTGAGAAATGCATTCAAAATAAACGATCATCAACCAGACAAAGAAAATAGGGGTTCTGAAAATCAAACTGATCCTGACCTAGAAAAATTACAGATGAACGATATCATTCAAAATGCATTTGCAATGGCAATGGAGAATCCACAAGAACTTCTTTCAGACTTAGAAATGGAAGAAGACCCTGCAATGCCAGGAAGAACCTTTCAGAGTACACCTTTTACTAGGACGCAGCCTCCAGATGGAAAATTTATGAAGAGACCACACCATGGATCTGAAATTCATCGCAGATTCGGAAGTTCTCAACTGCCATTCACTTCATCAAAAGTCCATTTGGCACAATCCTCTTTTGGTTCGAAACCCATTGATCTCTCTGCAATTGAAGCTAATTCAGGAAAGTCGCTTTCAATCGCCGAGACACTCGCTTTGCACCGTTCTTCAATGAGCAATGTACCAAGAAAGGATTATTCTACCATAGAATCTTTGGAAGAGGCTTTAAAAGCAGAGAGGTTAAACTCTGGTCCTTTAAGATCACAAATTTCCTCAGTTATTAGCTCCATCAATTCACGCATGAATAACAGCAAGGTGAAATCATCACAGGATGCAGATTTATTTGGGGCTATTCAACAGATGTCGAGCGTTTTGTCTTCTGATTCTAACCTTAATAATGCTGCATTGTTGTCCATTTTAAGGGAAACCCCTAGCGTCACCGAAATTATTTCCACGTACAAGGAGCTTGAAGATAAGGAGAATATGGTCAAATCATTGTTAATCGCCAAAGGATATCTTGGTAAGCAATCCTCTGAAGTTACAGATAAAGCATTGAATTTGATTGATAATGTGATTAAGCAATTTAATGATGACTCTGAATCCAGTGTCAAAGCTACACTGACCCACTTGCCAGCCTTCAAGACAGAAGTCATTTCAAATATTTCCAAATCTGTCGTCGATGCCATTTCCAACTATTCATCTTCTCAGCAACTCCGTAGGACTATCATGGACACAAAGACTGAAACTAAGGAGCAAGAGGACATCAGAGAAAAAATTAGACTGGAAAACAGAGCCCGCAAGAAGAAATGGAGAGAAGAAAACGCTGAAAGAAATAAAGACAACGATTTGCGTACCCGTGTTTGGAAGCGAGCAAACTTATTATTCGGAGAAAGTGACTCTCCAGAAAAGAAAGAGTGGGCAGATAAAGAATTTGAAATCAGAAGAGTTAAGAGAATTGCAAGAAAAGATAAACAATCCGTTAAAGAACCACCCGAGGAACCCACTACTTCACAAAATGACGATGATTTAGCCAATGATCCTAAATTCATCAAGCCCGTAACAGACATCTTCAACATAGTTTCTGCATTCACACACAAAGAGGACCCCGAAGCTGCGTTGTCGGCCACGTCAGTAGCAACTGCGACTGCTGCTTCGTTTTATGCTTCCCAACAAAAATTCACCGACTTCGAAAAAGTTCAGGAAGCAGTTGCTTCTATCTTGGCAAATATTGTATCCAATATCAATACTGTTGCTCAGCATCTGCGTATTTCAGGTTTAGTTAAAGGCATAGCTGGCAAAAAGGATACATGGAGTAAAGCCAGCATCTCCAGTAGCTTCGAAAGCAATGTGCCAAGCAGTTTTTCAAAGACCTTGTTGAGTTCTCTCTCAGGAACTCTTTCAGACAACTCGCAAGCAAGACCCGAACATGGCAAACTGGTCGAAATGGCAAGTCCATCCGAGAAGAGAAACATAGATCCAGAAATCCAGAGTGATGGCAAGAGACTCAAACCCGATACCCAGGAAGTCAAAAGTGCAGAGAGTTCCCAAGCTCTGTGGACTGGATCTACCGCATTGAAAATGCCCCAATACAGAGCACCCCAAGGGTTCTCATATGGCCCTAAGTCATTCTCCAGTACACCTATTGGCTCATCTCCTTCCCCATTTATTTCCAACAAAATCAATTTTGGCGCCGATAAGCCCAATTCTAAGCCAATCAGCACGGGACTCAGAAAGCCTGGTAGCTTTCAAAGACCCATGTCGAAGTCAGATAGAAAAGGGTACGGGACCCCCCCTGTACACTTCACACTTTAGTTCTTGTATTTATATGTATTTAATGGCATCTAATAGAAATATATCAATAATAACTTGTATATTACAAAGGAGCTGTTTCCTTCTGCAACCATTCGTAGGCTCTAGTGTCGCCAAGATTCAAAAGAGTCTCAGTATAATCATCGAGAATACTCTTATGGAACTCATTAATCCAGTTAATTTCAATTTCATCCAAGTACTTCTTGTCGATTAAGCTCCTCGCGAAGGGAATTTTGGTCAAGTATTTGAAGCCGTAATAGTTCTCTTCGTTTCTGTTCTTTCCAAACAGATCGTCTTGGGCAATAATTTCTATCTCACTTTCGATTCTAATACCAAACGAGTTATCTTCATAATAACCTGGCTCAATCGTGAGAATGGCTCCCTTTTGAAAGAAGTCGTGCTTTCCATCGCCTTTGTTGTAGTATAAAGGAGCCTCGTGAACAATTCCAAAGCTTCCAATACCGTGTCCAGTACCATGGTTGAAATCAGCACCTTCATTCCACAAGGGTTGCCTTGCGTATGAGTCTAACAACCTTCCGGTATCACCAGTATTGGGAGTGAATTTGGCCATTGCTACTGCCAAATGTCCTTTCAAAACCAAAGTGTAGAACTTCTTGATCTTGGAAGTGATCTTTCTTTTGTCAAACAAGTAGGTTCTGGTAATGTCAGTAGTTCCCTCCAAAAAGTTGGAACCCGAGTCTATCAAGAACATCTTTGAAGGATCAATGACCGAGCTGGACTCCTTGGTTGGAGCATAATGAATAACTGACGTATTGGCACCTGTAGAGACAATAGTTTCGAAAGACAAGCCTTTGAAATTTGGTAAAGTCTTACGGATCGAGTAGATCTTAGCTGCAGCCTCATATTCAGTGATTTTGGCTTTCTTCTTGATCAAATTATGCTCCAACCAAGACAAGAACAAAATGAAGGCTAAAGAGTCCTTGAACTGGGTAACTTTTGCGTTGAGGAGCTCCACAGAGTTTTTCAGGATCTTGAGAATGCTCACAACAGACTCAAAAATGATGGTGTTCTTGGCAATTGACTGGGGAATGCAATCGTAGACCGCCAAACTGGTGTTAGACTTTGCTGGCAACACCAAAGAAACTTCTTTATCAATGGTAGTTCTAAATTCAGTCAAGTCTACATAGAACTGGGAATATTCCCTAATCTCTAAGCCGTGGATGGACTTCAAGTAGTGAGCCAACTCCAAGTCATTCTCGTCGATCTTGTGTTTGTTGATGTACAAGGTCACTTTGTCCAATGTGACTATGGCAAAGGCGAAGAAAACAGGGTTGAACAGGATGTCGTGGTCGGATCTTAAATTGAATAACCATGCAATGTCGTCCAATGCGGTCACAACTAAATGTGTGCTCTTGTGCTCTTCTTCCAATACCTTTCTGACCTGTTTCAACTTCTCATTTGTATGGACTCCGGAGTACTTCAAAGGTAAGTGGTAAATAGGATCCAAGGGCCTGGTGGGCTTCTCGGACCCCCACACTTCGTCGATCAAATTGACTTCCAATAAGGGCTCGAAAGTGAAAGTTCCCAACAGGCGCTGTTCTTTCTGATAAGACTCAGCCAGAGTCAAGCTGATGACTCTTGGGTCCACGGAAAGCACCGTGCTGAACTTGTTCCCGATGGCCTTGTCGATGGCCCACTTTTTAGGACTGGGATATCCTGGCTGGCCCACTTTGATGAGGTACCACAACTTGGGGTCGAGCTCTCTTTCTGCCTGAAGAAAGTACCTTCCATCGGTGGCAAGCGCAGCTTCTCCCGTCAATGCGTCGGCGTCATCCAAAGTAACGACAGCAATGCCCGAACTGCCGGTAAATCCCGAGATGTACTCTCTTCTGCGGTCTGCATCGGCAATGTACTCTGTCTGGTGTTCGTCTTCGCTAGGCACAAGATACACCCCGATCTTGTGATCTCTCATGAATTTCCTCAACTTGAGGAGCTTCTGCTCCGAGGAAAGGATGGACTTGGGCAACAAGCGGGGCAAGGCCGAGTCTGGAAGGTCGGGAATGTCGCTGTCATCATCTGGGTGTTCGGAGTCTTCAGAAGTCTTGACGAAATTTGGGAGAAACTGCAAAGGCATGGATAAAAGCGAGGCAAAGGAAGTGCATCCAACACTGGAGCTTTGGGATTCTGCAATTGGTCTTCCGAGAAGAGGGTCTTTTTCTGAAAAGGACATGGTAAATCCGTAATTGCAATGGTTAATCTGGGGGGTATTTATGACAGGGTTGCATGCAGTCCGAAGAAAGGGACTGGGTATAGAAGAAGTGCAACTAGAGCGGAATTGACGAGGAAACAGGGATAGAAACGGAAGAAACCGGCGACAAGATCATTTCGGATTAGTAGTATTGGTTTAATTTGTTTTCTTTGTCGATTTTGGCAGGTACAAGGCGATTTCCGGGGTTTGAACTGAGATTGGAAGTGTGCTTCGGAAACCTCCCGAGATGTTCAAATGAAGATAATAGTATAGCTAGAAGCATTAGCATAGAGATTCCGAAGTAATTCCGTGACTTTGTTTGGTCGTTTGAGCTCCGGAAAGTCTTCGGGGTGAAAGTTTACCAAATTCAAAATATGACGATAATTGCATGAAAGAGGTCCCCTAAAGTGCTCAATTCTTGAATTCTTGCCCATTAACTTAAATATGGCGACAAAAGAGTTTTGGAGATAGTACTGGCTTTCTTCTATATTATTTCAGACGACTTCGCTCTCATTTCGGTGGTTTCATTTTTAATTCGGTAAAAATTCAGAAAGGGCCCCAAAGTTCACGAACAAACTAATTGGATACATATTACATACGTAGCATGCATATGGACGTTTAGTTACCCCATATGCTCCTGAATTCTGCCAAATTGTTCCATATTGTTTTTTTTCCTTTGGAAATATCCCCAGAGCTAGTTGAAAAATGCAAATCACGGGCCACTAAAATTCCCAAACAAGCAGCATACATCCCAATCCAGAACCACCAACCCCATCAATGCAAATGCTCCACATTTCCGCCAGTTCCTGCTTTCATATCCGATTCCTCTCCATCTCCATCTTTCGGATCACGTGCAGACACGTCTAAAGCAGAGATGTATTTACTCCAAAACGCGTCCTAACCAACTATCATGGGGAGACTTATTGGACTAGAACTCCACAATTTCAAGTCGTACCGTGGAACAGCGACCATCGGCTTTGGATCCTCCTTCTTCACTTCAATTATTGGCCCTAATGGAGCTGGAAAATCCAATATGATGGACGCAATTTCCTTCGTTCTCGGAGTCCAATCTTCACATTTAAGATCCAACAATCTCAAGGACTTGATCTACAGAGGAAGGAAACAAACCGAGGATGTTGACGCAAGCTTCGTCGACGAACAAGATCCCACAAAGGCCTATGTCATGGCGGTTTATGAGAAGGAAAATGGTGATGTTCTCAAGCTCAAGAGATCCATCAACTCCAGCGGAAACAGTCAATACCGCATCAACGACGTCTCGGTGACATCACTCAACTACTCTATGGTATTGAAGGCGGAAAACATCTTGATCGAAGCACGCAACTTCTTGGTTTTTCAAGGAGATGTGGAGCAGATCGCATCGCAGTCTCCACAAGACTTGACCAAGTTGATCGAAACTATCAGTGGATCCAATGAGTATGTCAAGGAATTTGACAGATTGAAAGAAGAGCACGAAAAGGCCCACGAGTTCTCCAATTCCGTGTTTTCTCGTAGAAGAACCTTGAACTCCGAGTCCAAACAATACAAAGAGCAAATGGAAGAGCAAATCGAGTTTGAGGATAAGTTGAGCGAAAAGGCCCAAATTATCAAGAGTATCAACCTCTATAAGTTGTACCACAACGAGAAGAAACACTTCGATCTTTTACAAGAGTCAAAGCAAAAAGAAACCGATTTGAAACTTCTACAAACTCAAGTGAAAACTCAAAATAACATCCACAAGAACCAAATGGCCGATTACTCCAAATTGGTGTTAGAGTCCAAACAATTGTCTTCAAATATCCATGAGGTTTCGACGAAAATGGAAACCATAAGAAGGTCCTTGATTCCTATTGAAGCCAACAAAAGATCCCTAGCAGCAAAGATATCTAATCTTAGACAAAAATCCAAAGACCTTGGCACAGAACAACTGAGACAGGTTAATACTACCTCAAATATCGAGAGCCAGCTCAAGGAAGCGAAGAAGCTTTTTGATTCCTTCCAAAACAAGATTGCAGCTTCAGTTTCATTCTCGATATCACCCGAAGGTCAACGAGAATACGAGCAATTGAGATCCCAATTCTTGACTAATGGAGGTTCCCAGCTCGAAGAGGATTTGGCTCTTATCGAGAACGAAAAGGAATCGATCAAAGCGAACATCAGCAGTTTGCAGAACCAATCGGATAACTCGTTAACGAGAATTTCTGAGCTCCAAAGAATAGTGAGTAGTGATTTGAAATCTAAACTCTTGGACTTGACGGCTGAAATCAATAACATATTGACCCTTAAACAGGAAAAGAATGAAGCAAGAACTGCCCTCATAAAAGTTAAGGAAGAATTCAATTACGAAGAATTACAATTAAACTCAAAATTAAGAGATGTTTTGGTTCGACTTGAAGAGCTTTCTTCTCATCAGAGAGAATCGGATAAACAGAAAAAACTTAGAGAGAATGTGGCAATGTTGAAGAGGTTTTTTCCAAAAGGTGCCATTAAAGGTTTGGTGTACGACTTGGTACGTCCATCCAAGCAAAAATATGAAACCGCTCTACTGACTATTTTGGGCAGACATTTCGATTCAGTAATTGTGGAGACTTCCAGCGTGGCGTACAAATGTATTGAAATTTTGAAAGAGAGAAGATCAGGAATTGTTACTTTCATTCCATTAGATTCGGTTGTTACTGAGCAAACAAATTTAAACTACCTCAGATCCATTCATGATTCGGCACAGGCAGGAATTGACATTGTTGAATATGAAGACAAGTCTTTGGAGCTGGCCATACATTATGTGGTAGGAAATACTTTAGTTGTTGATACAGTAGAATCTGCCAGAAAATTGAAATGGGAGCTGAATCTTAAGTTAGACAACAAATTAGTGACATTGGATGGATCTATTGTGCACAAGTCTGGATTAATGTCTGGTGGTCAACAGACGCAAAAGTCTGCAACCGCATTGAATTGGGACAAGAATGAATGGAATAGTTTGAATGAGGTCCGTGAAGAGCTAGTGTCAAAGCTTGCAGCTTTACAAGAGAATCGTCCAAAGGACCTTGAGATTAATTTAATTGCAGAAGAAATCAGTACCTTAGATGACAAACTCCCAGTCTTGAGAAATCAAAAACTGAGCATCGAAAGAGTCATTGAAGACAGAAACACCGAAACAAAGTTCCAACAAGAGCTTACTGATAGTTTCAAGAATTCGATAAAAGAAAAAAATACATCTTTAGTAAAAATTGATACTGAAGCATCAAAAATCCAGGAAAAGATACGAATACTTCAAGATAATACTTATTCGGATTTCTGCACCAAGCATGGATTTTCAAATGGAATTGAAGATTACGAGAGCTTGCATGGGTCTACTTTGAGAGTAAGAGCTAAAGAACGTGCTCAGTTCACTAAGGCAATTTCCACATTGACAAATAAATTGGATTTCGAGAATGAAAGAACCGATGAAATTAGCAAGCGTCAAACTGGCTTAAAAGATAATATTGCTACTTTTGAAGAAGAATTACTGAGTATTATCAGTAGCAAACAAGATCTTGAAAGCCAGATGGATTCACTTGAGGCCGAGTTAGAAATTTTGAAGTCTGAAGAAAAGCAACATAATGTTTCAGTTCTGAGTAAATTGAAATCCGCAAAGGCTGTCGAAGCAGAAGTTCTCGAAACTGAGCAAGAGATGTCGTCCATTAGCAAAACCATCACCCAAGTGGAAGAACAAATGTTGAAGATTGATACCGAACGGGTGAATCTTTTGAAGAATTGTAAGATTCAAAATATTAATATTCCATTAAAGGATGGATTGTTAGACTCGATTCCCATTGGCGAAAATGCGGATAATCTTATCAAGGGAATTTATGATTTGGAAATTGATTATGGAAATGATCTTGATGAGAGGTTCAAGGAGTCCTTTAATAGTTCGCTTGAAGCGGAACTTGAAGCCAAACTTCAAAAGACCATTGAACAGTTAGAGAGATTGACACCTAACTCTAAGGCAGTCGAGAGATTAAAAGAAGCAGAAGCAAAACTCAAAGATTTTGATAAAGAACATACCTTGGCTAGACAGCAAGAAAGAAAGATAAGCAGCAAGTTCCAGGAAGTGAGAACTAAACGTTACGATGCCTTTATGAAAGCATTCGAACATATTTCTGGAAAGATTGACCAGATTTATAAGGAGTTGACCAAATCTAACACGTCGCCATTAGGAGGCTCAGCGTATTTGATTCTTGAGGACGAAGATTCTCCATATAGATCGGGAATTAAGTATCATGCCATGCCACCTATGAAAAGATTCAGAGATATGGAGTTGTTGTCAGGAGGAGAAAAAACCATGGCAGCTTTGGCATTGTTGTTTGCTATTCATTCATACCAACCCTCTCCCTTCTTTGTGTTGGACGAGGTCGATGCTGCTTTGGATAATTCCAATGTGAGTAAAATCGCTAATTATATCAAAAAGCATGCTGGACCCAACTTCCAGTTTATTGTTATCAGTTTGAAGAATTCACTTTTCGAGAAGTCCGATGCCTTGGTCGGTATCTATAGGGAACAGAGAGAGAATAGCTCTAGAACTTTGACCCTTGACTTGAGAGAGTATCCAGTGGAAGATATTCCTATCAATGCTATGTGAACATGGATAATTATTGAAAATAAAGAATCCAACGGTGAAGTTTCTATAAGTGCTATAATTATGCTTCAAATCAATTTCTATGGTTTCTAAATCAATTCACATCCTAAAATTCTACTTCCTTTTAGTTTCTTTGGTCTATTTAATTATGTACAATATAAATATACTTATCTAATGTCTAGAATAGTGTGTGATCTATTTGCACAACCGTTGTCTTCTGTCCATATACTCCAACCATTATACCTTACTTCCTCGTGTAATTGCTGACATTTGTTGCACTAACCAATTGTTTTCTGTTTATTTGTCATTTCCCCAGAAATCACTTATCTTTATCAACTAGTCTCACGCAGTAAATTTTCATCTATACTAACTACAGTTTCACAACATTAATAGAGATGAATCATATGAAAGTTCGATACAAACACATCATAAGGATTCCAGTGAGGCCCTTTGTATCGTCTGCTCCAAGGTGCATCTTTGTTGCCCGAAGATCCAGCTTGACTGATAGCTTTTCCATCACCTCATCGCAAAACCAACCCAAAGCCAGAACCGATGCAAAGGTGTTGCGGGACTTGAAAAAAGTCAAGAAGAAGACAAAAAGAGACACTACCGATAGCACCAGCAAAGAGAACTTGAATTTTCTCGAAATTCAACAGGCATTGGATGCTTTCCATGCAAAACATGGCCAAAAGTTGACCATAGATCAAATCACCAATCCATCCAAACTCATCGACACGTTTCTCTTCTCCCGAAACAGACCCAAAATTGTCATTCCTTCACTAGAAGTCATCTACCAGACCTTTGAAGGTAATGGGATATGTATTATTCCCAAATCGATGTATGTGACACCATTTATTGAAAATGAAGAGGATATCTACGACAAGTTTTCGGTGATCCAAGTCCCTAAAACTGTTGTAGGTGACAAAATAAAGGTCCAGCTAGCATTGCACAACAAGTTCTACACAGAAGGTGTTCTTGTCGAGGTCATTTCCTCCAACCACAGCTTAAGAAAAGATGAATTGGTGGTGTGTGACAAGTTCAATGAATGCAATGGATGCCAATTCCAAATGATGAAGTATGAAGATCAACTCAAGTTCAAGGAGTCTACTGTTAGAAAAGCGTATAAGTTCTTCTATCCTGAGCTTCCCGAGCTGACTTTCGGTCCAGTATTTGGTTCTCCTATGGAATATTCCTATAGAAACAAAATCACACCACACTTCAAGTATCCTAGAGAGAAAAAGCAATGGGATGAACCCATTGAAATGGAGGCTCCCATTGCCCCTACACCAATGAATATTGGCATGCAACATATTAATCCCACCAAAGGAATTGTGGATATTGACCATTGTCAAATTGCCACGCCCATAATCAATGAGGAATTAAAGAGAAAGAGACTCGAAGTCCAACAAAGTCTAACCAATATTCCACCCTCCAAACAAGGCAGACAGCAAACTCTTTTCTTGCGTGAGAGTATCGACATAAATCAAGAAACTGGAAGCTATTCGAAGAAATGCATTTCTGACTCCAAGAGTAAAGTGATCACAGAGAAAGTAGAAGATTTCATCTTCCAGTTTGAACCAGCTGGATTCTTCCAGAACAATAATTACATTCTTCCCCTTGTCCTCGATTACATTCGGTACCATATTAGTGATGCCAAGTATGAGAATCTCATCGATACATACTGCGGTTCTGGGTTTTTTGGGATTTCATTATCTAAAGATATCATGGAAGAAGGAAAGATCTTTGGTATAGAACTTTCAGAATTATCTATTAAATATGCTACACACAATGCCAGGATCAATGGCTTAAATGTCCCAGAAAAGATTCAATTTATTGAAGGTGATTCCGACTCGTTATTCATGAATGAGGAGTTTGTATCGTCGAATATTGACGGAAATAATAGTATTGTTATCATGGACCCTTCAAGAAAAGGTTCGAATATGTCCTTTATGAGGCAATTGTTGCAATTCAAACCCAAGTTGATTATTTATATCAGTTGCAATGTCTTCACACAAGCAAGAGATATGTCGGACTTTTTCAAAATGCAAGGCGACAAGAAGGAATATAAAGTGAGAGAATTGGTGGGATTCGACTTCTTCCCTCAAACAAAGCATGTCGAAACAGTTGCAATCATAGAGAGAATCGACTAATTATTCATGCATTTAAAGTATATATGTACAATATTGTAAATAAAAATTAATCATAATCTTCCTTTCCTTTCAAAAATTCTTCTATAATGTCAGACCATGCACTAATTCCCCACTCAATTCTCTTTCTTTGTCTCCTTCCAGTGATTAAGTCACTCTTGGAAATTTTATCATTCAAGAAAAACTCGATACCCTTCAAAAGAGTTGGTTGTTCCTGAGCTTTTAATGTCCTTTCAATAAGAAGCTTGTCTTCAAAAGTGTGTTCAGACATCTTCATCAGCTTTTTGCTTAATCCAACTCCAACAGAATTAATTTGTGACTTCTTGCCTATCTGATCCAAGAAGGTGACAAATAACACTTCCATGAATAAAACAGTATTACTACCCGCAGTAACAAAATTCACAGTTCTCAAAATATGCAATGGCAATGATCCTTCTGACAATAAGTATCCAAAGAATCTGCCTAGGTTGAGGATCTTTTTGAGTTTCGCCTCGTCATCAGTTGAATCAAAGCCCAAGAAATCCTCTTCGTTGTCTGATTCATCATTAGCTCCTTCAAATTCTTTAATCAAATCCCATAACATGAACTGGAAAGTTTTTCTGTTAGAATGATCTTCACACAATTTGTGAGCCAATATTCCATAATATGGATTCCAAGCTGGTTCAACCCCCGTGCAATGTAACAAGACTCTTGGAATTTCTCGTTCTTGTGATCTCTTAAGGTTCAACTTGTCAAGCTTGGTAACAGCATCAATATAATCATTGGCAGACATAATGGAAATGAAAATAGCTCTTCTAATATTCGTATTCATTCTTTGAGTTCTGGCCAACTCCATCCAATTAGGTTCAACATTGTCCAAAATGTCGTTGACGGCCTTGGTATCTTCAATCTTTTCTTCTCTCTCAATTCCTTTCCACGCAGAACCAACTAACCACCATTTACCTCTAGATTCAATATTATGGATATCATCAAGACTTACTTGAATTGGATCATTGAATTTGTTATTGTTGATAGAACTTAAAAATTTCTTAAGTCTAATGGATAATTGATGGTTGGCCTCATTATTAATTTTGAGTTTATTGTTTTTTAATGACGCGATGGTTTCAATCAAGTATTGAGTTCTTGGGTTTATCTTGTCTCTAGTCAAAGTTGAAGCCACTTGATTGATCAACAAAACAATTTCTTTAAGGGAAGTTGGGTCATCGGATCTCATTTGATTACCCGAGTTCCTAATTAATCTCAATAATAATTCAGCGTTGGTTTCATTCAAGTCGGCAATGAGCATTTTGATAATGTCATATAATAATTTGGAACCCACGACTGAAAACAAATAAATTGAAGATAACAATGAAATCAAATTGGATGCTTCCTTAGTTCTTGAATTATCCTTGTACCATCCCTCAAACTTCTCAAGTAATGTTTGAATAAAGTATGCTCCAAATTCGACACCTTGCAACCTGTAGATGGCTGCAACAAGAGTGGCATGCAAATAAACAAAAGTGTCTAACAATCTTCCCTCTTGGATAATACTATCCATTACCAACTTTGTCAACTCTTCATTCACCGACTGTCTAGCATTTGACAAGTACAAAGAGTTAATTTCGTCAGTGATAGAGCTTACGTTTGCCTCAGATAATCTGTTCAATGGACCTTTGATCGCCTTACGAAGCATAAGGACTTCTTCTGAGGTTCCGCCTTCTAATGCCATCTTACGACGAAGAGCGGGTGGCATATATTTTGATTCCTGTTGTGGTTCGTTGTCAGAGTCAGACCTATCCGACGCATCATCACTTGGTGCCACATAAGGATTTTCTTTTTTGGAAGATTTCTCATCATCTGAATCACTGTCATGTTCGCTTTCTTCTTCACTGAAGTCACTCTGGTCAAAATCTTCTCCTTCTTCCTCTTCATCCCCAAAATCCAAATCAAGACCGTCAAGTAAACCGCCGATCATGTCATCATCATCCAACTTTTTAAGCTTGGTATTCTTTTTCAAACCTAACTTTTTAGAATAATATTCCAAATCTTCATCATCTTTGGCGAATTGTTGTCTTTCTTGGGGAGTTAATATTTTTGGTGCAGATTCTTCAGAACTAGAGCTGCTCTTCTTGGACTTCTTCTCTTCCTTGGCTCTCTTGGCTTCTTTCAAAGCTTTCAATTTAGCCAAGGGATCTTCTTCCTCTTCGAGTTCTTCTTCTTCCAGCTCGAAACCACCGAAGTCAGAGTCATTCAACTCTTCGTCAATGTCATTTTCCAGAACTTCATCGCTTGTAAACTCATTACCGTCATCTTCGCTGTCTTCTTCCTCGTTTAATTCATCTAATCCCTCCATGTCACTAACCTCACTGAAGCTTTCTTCGTCAAACTCATCGTCATTTAAGTCATCTTCCTTGACAATTCTGATTTCACTACTGCTGGCCTTCTTATTGGCTTTCAAAGCAGCCAATGCTGCCAATGGATCAGCCTTGGCTTGCTTCTTTGTTTTGAGGGCCGCCAATGCAGCCAATGGGTCAGATGAGTCTTGGTCCTTCTGGGACTTCTGTGCCTTTTTAGCCTTCAATGCCGCCAACGCAGCCAAAGGATCATCGTCCTTGGATTTCTGTGTCTTTTTAGCCTTCAATGCCGCTAATGCGGCCAAAGGATCATCCTGTTTAGATTTCTTTTCCTTCTTTGCTTTCAAAGCCGCCAATTCTGCCAAAGGATCATCCTTGGTCTTTGTACTTCTCAAGATGCTCTTGCCAGGCTTCACTGCAGGCTCCGGGGCCCGTTGCACCACATTCTGGTTCTTCTCGGGTTTTCTAGACTCCTTGGATTGGACCCGCTTCTGTTTCTTGAGCTGTCTCTCCTGCTGTCTCTTTTCCTTTCTCGATACAGGCTTGTCTTTTCTCTTCCGATCAAACTGGTCAAACCGGTCCGAATCGTCCTTATAATGGCCGCTTTCTTCCCTGTGCTTAATCTGGTCCAAGATCTGGCCAGGAAGGCGGATTTCGTGGTTGTCCTCGTCGTGTTTGCTTCTTTTTGGAGCCATGACTGGAGGAAGATGGAGTTGCAAAAAGTAGAGGCATCATCTCATCAGTATGGTCGCGGTGCGCGCACGAACTAGATGATGTAGAGCTTGAACTACGTCAAATCTAGTAATGAAGAGAGAGGACAAGATACCTAGCTAACCTGCAGAACCAAACCCGAACATCAATCTGTCTACTATTGATTTTCTGACTCACTTTAACCTTAGACTTTCGTCATCTACACTTTTCACCACCTAGTTTTCTCCTGCACATATCCCCACCACTATTCTCAAAATCAGAGGATCCTCTAACTTCTTCACATTAACATCTGTATCGCCACTTCTTCTCCTTCCACAACCCATTTGCCACCTCTAGCAATGAATCGGTTCAAGCTCGACTTCGGCAAGTTTAAGGTCGACCTCAAGCTCATAGGCGACATCGTGATCCTTGCCGGTGCCGGCCTCTCGGTGTACTACTTGCTCAACAGCATCTTGAACGAGTACGTGGACCTGTCGGTCAAGAACAAGGACGCGGACAAAAAGGGCAAGAGCATCCTCAAGAAGCTCCAGGAATCCAACCCACACCTCAAGGACCTCACATTCAACCAGTACGAGCGGTCGTTGCTCAATTCGTTGGTGACGCCCGACGAGATCTCCGTGCTGTTCGACGATGTGGGCGGGCTCCAGAACATCGTAGACGAGTTGCGGGAGACGGTCATCCTCCCCTTGACGGAGCCAGAGATCTTTGCGGCGCACCTGAGCTTGATCCAGTCGCCCAAGGGTGTGTTGTTCCACGGCCCTCCAGGGTGCGGCAAGACCATGTTGGCTAAGGCCATTGCCAAGGAGAGCGGTGCTTTCTTCCTCCTGATCCGCATGTCTACAGTCATGGATAAGTGGTACGGTGAGTCCAACAAGATCACCGACGCCATCTTCTCATTGGCCAACAAGCTCGAGCCCTGCATCATTTTCATCGACGAGATCGACTCGTTCTTGCGGGACCGGTCGTCCAATGACCACGAGGTCAGCGCCATGTTGAAGGCCGAGTTCATGACGCTCTGGGATGGTCTCAAGTCCAACGGCCGCGTGGTGGTCATGGGGGCCACCAACAGAAAGAACGACATTGATGAAGCGTTCCTCCGTCGGTTGCCTAAAACCATTGCGGTAGGCAAGCCGGACGCTCGCCAAAGAGCCTCGATTCTTTCCAAGATCTTGAAGGACACCAAGGTGGACGACCACGAGTTCGACTTGGACTTCATCGTGTCCCATACCAAGGGCTTCAGTGGTTCTGATCTTCGCGAGATGTGCCGCGAAGCGGCGATCCTTCCGGTGCGGGAGTATATTCGGGAAAACTACGATTACTCGAAGGGGAAGCTCGAGAAGGGCGAGCAGATGCCTGTCCGGGCGTTGCGGACGACAGACTTCATCAAGGACGCCGTGGTGCCTGCCACCATCGATTAGGCACGTGTCACGTGACCGTGCCCTAACCGGTTTTGGGCAGGTTACCCGGACGGCCGCCCACTATATATACACTAGAAGTCTCTTCAATTCACAGGCCACCAATACACGTACTACCAATGTCTCTGTAGGTTGGCCTCTTCGAAGATCCTTATACTTTATTGGTAGTATAATGATTCAAAGCGAGGCCTAGAACAACCCACTCCTAGCTCTATGTCCGAATCTATAAGAAAAGCAGGACTAGCTGGCATGGTATTGCCGGCAGACTAAAGTGGAACAGTGTAGATGAAGAAGAGAGAATGGGTCAAAGAAACCCGATAAGGCAAAGGAAAAGGAAAAGGAACCGAGAACACACACGTACGTGAAGCTAGTTCTAATGAATATGGTCAAGAGAGACTAATAATGCATAGGTTCAGTTAACTAAAAGAGAGACCTGAAAACACTAGTGTCTAAAAGCATGCAAGCCTGGAACTATGAGAATCTAGTCCTAAGCTTCTACCATTCTTCTTATGCTCCTAATGTTCGAGATTCTACGAAGCATGTACTCTGATTCTCTATCTGGGCTCTACCATTCTAGTACGTCATTCTGGCCTAGCAATGGCAAGAACTGCCTTTTCCATTCTCACTGCTACCTCATTTCAATGCTCATCTTGATTTCTATTTTGAAGGCTACTTCATTTCTAACATAAATATGCTCTACTGTCAGTGCTGCTTCTGGCCCATTGCAGCTATTAACCTCTTCAGTCAATTTGCGCTTGCTCTATTCGATGTGGAAAATTGACACTATCGTTCCAAAGGCCTCTGTATTTGAGACACTCGATGTCAATGGACCCAAAGCACGGCTGAAACTGTCAGATCACTGCAATACGCAATCATGCACTATCCCAATTTAGTCTCTCATCCCCTCTACTTCCATCCCATTTCATCCTTCGCGTCCTCTCTCTCTCTCTCTCTCTCTCTCTCTCTCTCTCTCTCTCTCTCTCCACACGATTGATCCTCTCGACTATTCATACTTTCTGTCTCTCTTATCTTCACACTCTCCGTATACTTCTTCCTGCCCATATCTCCATCCCTCGAATCGACCTAAATCCATACTCATCCCTAGTCTACTTCGCTAAATTAAGTGGCGCGATCCATCTGATAAGAGCAACTTTTCTTTACAACTATTGCCACCATTTGGAGCCCATTCCCAGTTTTAGACCTCCATCTACCTCAATTTCCTCCTTATTACAGTTCCAATCACCTTCAATTCCTTATCATTCTCTTACCGTGCTCTTTGAAGCTCTTTATTCCCCATGTTGAAAAGACCATTGGTCCTGGCAAGGGGCCGTTTTGGAGTATTACTTCCACGCAACGGCCCCAATTCGTTCCCAATAGCACCTTGGGCAATGTCGGCGTCCAGAAAGCTTTCTTCTGATGTGAAAGACATCAAGCAAGAAGCAGACACCAACGAGGCCGACGTCTCGGCCTCCACTACTGGTGTGATCGACCAAAACCTCACCGAAACTGTCATCTACTACGACCATATCTATCCCTTGGGCACCTCCAGCAGCACGCTCAAGCAATATATGCGATTCATGATTTCGCCTCTTCAAAAGTCATTCTCCGTTGAGGACATCGAGAAGAAAGTCACGAAGATCTCGTCTCCATTGCCTCCAAATAGCAAAATCACGGAAATTGTGCCTCTCAAGAGAGACTGCGGAGCGTTTGTCAAGTTTCAGATCCCTCCCAATGAAACTCCCCGGGACTTCAACACTCAGATCAAGAACAATGTCCAGAAGCACAAGGATGAGTTCAATCTCAATGTCTTCAACAGAATTACCAACTTGGTGTTCAACCATTTTCCTTCGGTTCACTCAGTCAAGGGTACACCCTGGATCGAGGATTTGAGACGTTTTCCCAGTTCCCGCCTCAAGGTCATTTTTGAAGGCTCCTCGTTGACGGAGGAGGAATTGTACCTCTTGTTCAGAAGATATGGACTCATTGTGGATATTATCCCTGGCTCCGAATCAGCTACTGTGATTTTTAAGCGCATGAGGTCTGCCATTTGTGCTAAGAACTGTGTTACTGGTATCAGTCTTGATAAAGGTGCAACCACTTTACACTTGCAATATATTCCTGTGAAGAGAGTCAACTACTTGACAGACTTCATTGTTAACCATCAAAAGATCGCTATCCCTATTTTGATAGCGTTGTTGGCTACCGTGGCAGTTCTTATTTTCGACCCTATCAGAGAGTGGTTCATTGAGCAAAAACTCACAAGAAAGTTCTACATCAGCACCTACCGCGATAACAAGCTTTACCAATGGTTGAGCTGGCCATACAAGCTGCTCAAGATGTGGCTCACTAACAGTTATGACTACATTGACCAGCAATTGCATGCCTTGGAAGGAATTAAGGAGGAGCCTGAAATCGACACCATGGCAGATCAAAAGTTGGAAACTTTGTGGATTGAGAGATTTGAAAAGGCTAAGCAACTCAGACTTTGGATTTATGAGAATGTGTCTACTTTCATTATTGTTAAGGGTCCAAAGGGCTCAGGCAAGGAAGAATTTGTGCTTGACTCTGCATTGAACTCCAGTGATTGTAAGAACCGTTCTCTTCTTGTCCTCAACTGTGACAATTTGAGCAAGTCCAGATCTGACACTTCATTGATTAGAAATGCGTCCATGGAGTTGGGCTACTTCCCTGTTTTTACCTGGACTAATTCAATCTCAAAATTTATCGACTTGGGTGTACAAGGTTTAACTGGTCAGAAGTCCGGGTTAAGTGAGAGTAAGGAAACTCAAATCAAAAATATGTTTGCTTTAACGTCTCTGGCCATTAGAAAAGTGGCCTTGAGTGACTATGCCAAATATAAAGCATCGGTTCTGAAAAAGAACAGTACTCTTTCCGAAGGGCAAGATCAGATTCAGATTTTGAAAGAAGATGAATACTTACTGCAATTCCCCGAAGCAAAGCCAATAATTGTTGTTAATAACTTCAACCGCAAGACAGAGCTGTCCGACAATGACTTCATTTACCCACTTATTGCGGATTGGGCTTCCAATTTAGTTCAAAGCAACCTCGCCCATGTCATTATCATCACTTCTGATGTGGGAAGTATCCTGCATTTGACAGAAGCCTTGCCTAACCAAGTTTTGAAGACTATCTCCTTATCGGATGCTTCAAGACAAAATGCCGAGCACTATTTAACAAGTCAGTTGAAGTTAGACAATTCCTCCTCCATTGAATCTTGCTTGGAGCCATTGGGAGGAAGAATGTTGGATTTGCAATCTTTTGTTCGCAGAATAAAATCCGGTGAAGCCCCACAAGACGCCGTGGATGAAATGGTCAATCAGGCAGCTGAACAAATTTCCACGTTTTTCTTGAACACTCAAAAGTTGGAGAAAGATCTGGAAAACAACTGGAGCCCGGCTCAAATTTGGACCATTATGAAGCTTTTGACTTCTTGTGGTGAGATCTCGTATGATAGCTTGGTGAACTTTCCACTCTTTAGTGACAGAAAAGAAACCATGGCGACTTTAGGTACCTTGGAGAAATATGACTTGGTCAGATTGACCAGAGATAAAGGACTTCTTGACAAGATTCAAATCGGTCGTCCGTTATATAAGGCGGCATTTAAGTCCTTGATAGAAGATGTCAGGGTTTTCAAGATGTACGAAATCGATCTCCTTCAGACCTTGATAAAGGTTGAAAATGAAAAAATCAAAAAGACAGAATCAGAATTGGTATCCATCGGACACATTAGTGGAGTTGGTTCGAGATTGGACTATTTGGGAAAGAAAATCCAAAAGTCCAATGCTACTATTATTGAATATGAAGAAAAGGTCTCTGAGATCAAAAAATTGGGCTCCAAGGCTGACGTTAAGGGATTTTTTGGCTTGTTCAAATGAACCTTCGAGCGAATATATTATATATTAATTACATCAGGCTGTCTATGTGATTCTAAGATCTGATGTGAACTGCTTGGTTCATTTTACTTCCCGATACAAAAAAGTATCATTATCATGTGTATAGGTTTCATTTCTCAAGCAATTGTTTGTTAAGTATTTCAAATGCCATTCTTCTTCGTATAACCTTCATATCACTTTGGGAGTATGCTAATGGTGCTTGTGATGCAACGTAACGTGCTGCTGTGCATGTAAAGACACCACAGTCGTAACCATTGGCTTGTTGTGGAGTCTTGACGTTGGAAAATAATTGATATTGCACCTTTGGAACGCCCAACCGGTCGGCCTCCAGAGACATGTAGTTAGACAAAAGTTTGATGGCATTGATATTTCCGGAATTGGACAACGAGTCCAAGTACTCTATTTTTTTCTCTTTGTTATTTATTACTGCTAGAGCCCAATGCGTGTTCATGATGTTGATGGGAACCAAGACGATATCCTTCTCGTATAGGTTCAACTTGCGGCGCTTTGCCCATCTTGCCACACCCTGATATCCTTTTTCTTGTAAGGTGGTGAAAAAGTGGGTCGTCCATGCATAGACCTTGGGGTTGGAATTGGTGATGATATTGAGATATAAATCGATGACGTTGTCGTTCAACCACTTTCCATCTCGGAGAGTCTTGATATCATTCTCAAACACGTCGATTTGGAAAAGACTGAATAATTGCCTGTTTCCTCTGGAGTTCCACACGTTGTTGACCTGGGCCAATTGGGACGAGTCCAAGGAAGTGATGGACGAGGCCGATTCAAGTCTCTTTTTGGAGATCTGGTCATGGATCTGGAACTGGGACTTCTCATACTGTGCTGCGGTCTTCTTGTCGATGAAGAAATTGGAGATCACCGAGTCGAGAATAGAGTAGTGTGATGAGGAAATGGGCTTTGAAGGCACGTAGTAATTGAGGATGGATTCCTGGTATTTTCGTGTGGATGACTCGTGAATGCTGAGATTGAGGAGCTGGTCGAGCTGGTCGCTTTCGGTCTGTGGCAACTGGCTTCGTACTGGTCGGTAGTAATGTTGGTATTGTGACTTCTGGAGATGTTGTCTAGATAAGCCCAAATCGGTGCCATATTGGTACTTGCTGTCATATCCTGTGTTGGAGCTCTCCCTAATCCGCCTGTCTGCCAAGGCACGGAGTAAGTTTTGGGGTTCTTTGGCCTCAATGCCGGTCGAGGTGGAGATATCTGGAAGCTCTGAAACATCGTCAAGTAGAATGCTGTTGTTGTTGGTAGGTTTGGCGTAATTCAAGTGGTTCCGAAGAATGTGGAAGTCGTTGGTCACGGGAGCGAAGTTGTTGACATGAAGGATCTCCACTTCCGAGTCGGAGTCGGCTTCGTATGCGGACAAGACCTCTCCACTGTCATTTGGAGTGGACGCTTCCATGGGCAGAAATTGCATCAAGCTGGAAATAAACTGGACAATATGATGCAATGGGACATGGAGGAAGTGAAGAAGGAGCAAGAGAAGCGACGGCTGAGGTTCCAGGTCCTCTATGGGGTCCATTTCACTAGAATAGAGAAATGGATACTCAAGTCTGAAAATGTGCAGGACTAGCCTGGGGCTAGTCTGCATATGGAAACTGAAACCAGAAGCAAGGTAGTTGAATAGAGACACAGGTAATGGAACAGAAAGATGAGTAACAGGGTGGAAATAGGGCAGAAATCGGGCAGAAATCGGGGTGGTTTCAAGGGAACTTACGAAGGGACTTATGTCTACAAATCGATGACATTGGTGTCAAAGTCAGAAACCTCACAAAATATGCGTTGTGAAGAAATTTAGCAGCTTTAGAAAGAGGTGTCCCAAAGTTCATATAAGGATTGTTACATGTGCCAGTCATCTGGATAATAGCAAAACATAATTCAGACTTAGAATATTTGCTGTACGTATGTGAGTGAACTGTATTGCAAGAGAGAAACAGAGAAGTAATAGTGCAAAATAGTACTTGAAATTTACACAAGATTGTAGACTAGTTGAGGTTGAACGTATTTAGAGAGTGAGGATTATGGGTGGCAGATAGATATGAAGTATGGTATATCTGTGGAGAATATGTTGATAGTTACTGTATTGGTGAAGTTCATGGTGATGCTGTTCTAAGATGTGAATCTAAAATGATCCCTTAATATTGCGAAATTGTGAAATGTCTGCAAAATTGAAAAGTTTGAAGTATTTGAAAAGTTGAAGCTTATGAATTCATTTACAAGTCTATTCTTTGAAAATTCCGACTGCTGCCTGTTCATTTTCACTGTTGTATTATCTTCACGCTGTCTCCTTCTGTCCCTTCTTCATATCTTCCGTTCACCCTAGATATTTGCCTTTCTCCTCTCTACCCTAATACCTACTTTTCTGTTCTGTACCTTCATTTCAAATAATCTCTCATCATCTTTAATCTTTGCCTTTACCCTGTCTTCATTCATTTCTGATAATCTCCTATCGTCTTTAATTTTCGCCTTAGTCCTTTCTTCCTTCATTTCTGATAATCTCCTGTCGTCCTTGATCTTTGCCTTTGCCCTCTCTTCCCTCATTTCTGATAATCTCCTATCGTCCTTAATTTTTGCTTTTGCCCTCTCTTCCTTCATTTCTAATAATCGTCTATGGTCCTTCATTTTTGCGTTTCTCCTCTCTTCCCTCATTTCTGATATTCCCCTATCGTCCTCGATCTTTGCCTTAGTCCTCTCTTCCTCCATTTCGGCCTTTCTCAATTCCGCCTTAAATTGTGCAACTGTCACGATGGTCATCTCTAACTAACTTCACTACACTTCTTTGAAAGTCTTTTATATTCTCTCCCTTCCTCTGCTCTCCTTCCAATCAATTCCTTCCTTTCTCGCTTCCTTCAACCTTCCCCCTACCATTTCGCTCTTCTTACTTCTTTCCTTCTCTATATGCCGCAGATTATGCTAGCCTATTCCTCCCACACTGTCCCATCGCACTCTACTATTACCTACTCTTACTCTCCTTCTCCCTGTCCCCTCTTCTTATTTTCTCCTCTTGCTGCCATTGTCTTCCGACCCTCTTGTCGCAAAGCCTCTTTCACCACTCCATCCACTCCCACTGTTCTGCCTCACGGCCATTGTGCCCTTCTCAAACTCTATCCATCACCACCACCACCACTACCACTACCACTCTTTCGGGATCGACACCCGGCTGCGTGCCCTACCCAAGGCACTACTAGCGATCTTGCGGTATTGTGTCACTTCCTGGTGGCCTCGTGCTCGAATGAACTCTCCATCGCAGGCCCTAAGGCACCTCCTCCATCTCGGACCCTTCCGTCTGTTACTATAGATACCACAATAGACCTAATCTTCTGCTAAAAAGACGGACATATCTTGGCCATTCTGGGGACTGGCGGCCCCAGACTTGGCCACAAGAGCCCCGGACCCCCCGAGGAAGCAGCAGCTGTCGCCAAAGCCCTGTTGATGCTCTTCAACAGCCACTTCCTGCCCTTGTGATGCAACCTGGGCCGGTGTGGTAGGTCGCAGCACCTTCCGTATTGGGAACGGGCTTCTCGTATGTGGTTAATTTCCACTATCAGCCCCACGGAAAGGGCTGGTGAAAAGCGACCTGAAAGTGGCCGCAGCTCGCCAGAAAGCACACCATCATGTTCAGCTCGCCCAGCTGAACACGCTGGTGTGATCAGACCCGCCAAATTCCCGCCCGTTCCCCCATTTCTCCCGGTCCCCATCCCCCATCTGGACCTCCGCACGACCACCCCCACGTGTAGCTCCTCCAGGCGCAATTTATCCTCTACCCCGAAACTAAGGGAATAAATAACCTGCCGCCGCTTTCCATTATAAACAATCCTTCACCCTCACGATGTCCGACCCCGATCCCCAGGCAGACTCCCAACCCATGTTGTTTGCCAACAAGCTCGAGCATGAGATTTACAAGCCCTGGAAGGAGTTCTACATCAACTACATCGGGTTGAAGAAGCTCCTCAAGGAGGGCGTGATTCTCCAGAACAACTGGTCCGACAAGGACGAGCAGAACTTCGTGGCGGCCTTGGACTCGGACCTCGAGAAGGTCTACACGTTCCAGCACAACAAGTTCGACGAGTTGAATGACCAGTTGAACAAGTTGCAGGCGCAGACGGAGGACGCCGGTAGACGCTTTGACGTGGACCGCTTCACCACGGACTTGGACGAATTGCTCAATGCAGCCCAGGACTTGGAGCACTTCCAGCGCCTCAACTACACCGGCTTCATCAAGATCGTCAAGAAGCACGACCGTCTCCACCCCGCCTACTCCGTCAAGCCGCTCTTGAACGTGCGGTTGAAGTCGTTGCCCTTCCACTCCGAGGACTACTCGCCCTTGTTGTACAAGATCGGTGCCCTCTTCCAGTTCTTGCGTGATAACTACAACGTGGACCAGTCGCTCTCCAAGCTCCTGTCTTTCACCGACACCTCGGCCAACGCCGAGTTCCAGTCGTTCAAGTTCTGGATCCACCCTGACAACTTGATGGAGGTCAAGACCACGCTCTTGAGACACTTGCCCGTTCTCGTGTACAACAGCCTGCGTCTGGCCACCGCCGAGGACGACGATGACGACGATGACGAAGACGACGACAACAACAAGCTGTCGCAGTCGGACCAAACCGTCAACTGTCTCTACTTCGACAATGACCACTTTGAGCTCTACAACAGCAAGTTGACCAAGATCAGCAACTCATCCACGTTGCGCTTGAAGTGGGTCGGCAAGTTGCAGGACAAGCCCAAGATCACTTTGGAGAAGAAGCACTTTGACGCCAACTCCCAGTTCCACGTGGACGAGAAGCTCGAATTGAAGCAGAAGTACATTGCTCAGTACATCATCAAGCAGGAGATCCCCAACAAGTTGAACAAGATCAACAACCCTGAGTCTGTCAACAACGTGCTCTCCTACATCAAGGAACTCAATTTGCAACCTGCTTTGAGAACCGTGTACAAGAGAACTGCCTTCCAGATCCCAGGTGATGACAAGGTCAGAGTCACCATCGACTCCAACCTTACCTTCATTAGAGAAGACTCGTTCGACCACCAATTGCCCATCAGAGACCCCGCCAACTGGCACAGAACCGACATTGACTCCAAGTCATCCAATCCCCTTCAGTTCTTGAGAAAGGGTGAGTTCTCCAAGTTCCCTTACTCTACCATGGAGATCAAGATCAAGAAGTCTGCCTTGAAAAACTCCAAGAACTTGAACTGGATCAACGAGTTGATCAGCTCCTCCAACTTGATCAAAGAAATCCCCAACTTCTCCAAGTTTGTCCACGGTGTGGCCTCCTTGTTCGTCGAGGACGAAAAGTTGGAAAACGTTCCTTTGTGGTTCAACGAGTTGGAGAATGACCTTACCTTCAACCCCGAGTTATACTTGAAGAAGGCCAGATCTTCTGTCGACGAAAGTGTCAAGGAAGACCTCACCAATGAAGACAACTTGAACAAGTTCAAGGACATGATCTTGAAGAACAACACCGGTAACTTCCAGCCAAGATCTGCATCCTTCTCGGGTTCTCTTTTGCTTAACTTGAACTCCAAGGACCCAGAAACCGACCCAACCAAACAAGGCACACTTTCGGAGATTTTGGAAGAGAACAACGAAACCAATGCCACAACACAATCTTCTGACTTTGAGGTTGATGATGACGAGGAAGAGTACCTTTCCAAGTCCAAGCGTGGTCCTTTGGCTAAGATTTGGAATCTTCCCAACCAATTCTCCAAGTTGATTGATGCCGACTCTGAAGACGAGGAAATTGAGTTACCAATGGGTGTTACCAAGCCAGAGTCTTGGATTAAGAACGCCGGTCCTCTCAAGATTGAGCCAAAGGTATGGTTGGCTAATGAGAGAACCTTCAACCGTTGGTTACATGTTACTACCTTGATGTCCTCTCTTACCTTCATTATCTACTCGAGTTCCCAAAAGTCTAACTTCAGTAACCTTTCTGACTACCTTGCATACTTTTACTTTATCTTGACAGTCTTTTCCGGAATCTGGGGTTACTACGTCTTCATGAACAGAAGATCTATTATCATGGAGAGATCCGGCAAGCATTTAGACAATATTCTTGGCCCATTGGTCATTGCCTTGGGCTTGTCCATAGCTTTGATTGTCAACTTCGTCTTTGGATGGAAGAGTATAAACGTCGATTTGAACGACTCATTCTACTCGAACAACTCTTTCCACAAGGCTGTTCAACTGTTTGTCATTGAATCTGTCAAGGACATCAGCAGCTAGAGTCATCGATAAAATTACAAAGTGACAGTTCAGCTTAAGTTATAGTGTTCTTAACATTAATCTCGATGTCACAGCATCAGGTTATGGAAAATTGTTGCACAACTACATAAAAATTAAATCATACACATCTAATTCGTCTTAAAATAGTAGTAGAAGTTCAGCAAGAACATTGAAACCCCACTGATGAATAATATGTGCATGGTATTCTTTCAATGAAAAGTACATTAAATTACCTTGAAAATTCTTGTTAGTCTTGAAATTAATACACCCACACCAAAATCCTAGAAGGACTCTATTTAGTCAATTGAGCCGCTCTGAAACATTTAACATGACTTCTAGTAAAGCCAATAAAGCAGAAATTTAAGCAGAAATAATATAGAGTACGTCCAATCACTTCAATTGATCTAGAGGCGCACGTTCCTCTCATTTCTATGCAGAAATATAGTACTGTACAACTTGAAGTATTAGTCCACAGAATATAATCACAGCAGGATATGCAGAATGATCTGTCCACCTAAAATAAACCAGTATGAACCCAAGTATCTTCCTCTTTCTGCTACCGCTGTACAATCACTTTTTATCCATCTCTTTGGGTGCATTCTCTTTCTGATCCATTATTCGCAGCTATCTTCCTGGCAGAACCTCACAAAAACATACCAGGAGGCTCCAAATTTCACCAAATTTTCACAGCACCCCAAAGACAAATCAACCATCCCAATAACCACATCCTCCATACACTCCTTCCTGTTCCAACTCCCCAAACCCCGTTCCTGTCCCTCTATCCTCCTAGTTCCCTTTCATCACGTGACCCGGAAAAAATCAACAACCTCCACCGTGTAATCAACGACTCCTGTTCTTTATCCACACCACCACCATGTCTGTCAACACATCCTTGTACACGATCTCCGCCGTGTTGATCCTAGATAACGAGGGCTCTCGATTGTACGCCAACTATTACCAAAATAAACCACAACTATACCAGAAGGAGTCGAATCATGTCATAAATAGCGAGTTCCAGACCATTGCACAGCAGTTGAAGTTTGAAAAGTCCGTGTTCAGCAAGATAAATAAGGTGCACCAGGACATTGTGTTGTACGACAACCACTTGATCACCTACAAGCAGACCAACGACGTGATTTTGGTGATTGTGGCCAAGATCAACGAGAACGAGTCGTTGATCTACTCGACCGTGGCCAACTTGTTTGAGAGCTTGAACATCTTGTTGGGCAACAGCGTCGACAAGGGTACCATCTTGAAGAAGTACGACTTGGTCAGCTTGGCGGTGGACGAGACGGTGGACGACGGAGTGTTGATCGAGATCGACCCGGCCATCATCGTCAGCAGAGTCACCAAGGCTCCCGAGTTCGAGATGCCCACCAGCATCGAGATCAACAGCAACACCCTCTTCAACGCCTTCAAGATTGCCCAGAAAATCGGTGACAAATTGCAACAGGGTTTGTGAGTGTCTACTTGCCATTGAGAGTGCGCTTGTGACGGTACTTCGGTGTAGATCCACCAACAAAATATATTTACATTCTCCCCTGCGTCCTAGAAATTGTAGCTCGTCTTAAGCCAGATACATCCATCCTCCATTGCCGTATTCCTGGTTCTGTCTTGTAGACCTTGCCCAGTTGACCCTGCGCACGACCCAAACTGAAAATCAACATCTACATCTAAAGCTACAACTGCAAAAGCACACCCAGCGGCCATGGATGAGTCGTTTCACTTTGCATTGCTTCGTATTTCGATAGCGCAGATACTAAAGTCCACTGGCTTCGAAAAATGCAATCCTTCTACCTTGAACATCTTGACAGACATCTACATCCAATACTTCAATAAACTTGCCAATGAGACCATCAAGTTGGCCCAGTTGCGGGAACAATCGAACCAGGTGAAACTCCAGGATGTGACGGAGGCTCTCAAGCTCATCGGAGCCGTGATACCGGAAAACTACCTCAAATTGGATGATACAGCAGACAATGACCGGCAGAATGCCTCTTCCCTTACCAAGCATAGCAAGTCCGCCTACAACACCAAGTCGCTAGACTCGTTCGTGGGTTGGGTCAAATTCAACGACTCTTTTCGTGTGTCACGAAAACTAAACGAATTGCCTAGCAATTTGATCAAGAACTTGATGGAAAAGCGGAAGTTGGTGCTTGATGACGGCGAAACTGACCAGGAGAAGAAGAAGAGAAAATACAAGGAAAGACAGGACTATTATAACCAGCTCAAGCTCAACGATCTTGGACACTCCAACGGAACGAACATGATGAATGGGGAAGATATAGACGAAGAAGAAAATGACTCTATTTCCGATAAGGACAAGCTCTTGTGGTTGAACTTCTTGATAGAGAAGGACCTTAAATTGGGCCAGGACCTCAAGTACGTGAACACTGCGCTCTATGACGAATTCTTGAAGTTCCAGACAAACCCCAAATTCCATCCTGTGATGAAAAATAACGGAGAGGATGGGTTAGATCGATACCTGCAGTTGAAGCAGCAGGTAAATAATGTCAACAAATACGACTACATTGTGATGAGCATAGAAGAGGAGGCAGGCGCTGCCGAAGCAGCCGCAGCGACTACAGCAAACACAACTGCAACCACGGCACCAAACACCACCACCAATACAAACACCAACACCACAGGAGCCCCTGATGGAGCAGACGCAGAAAACGCGTCCATCCTAAAGCCTTCTTCGGCTTTGGAGAATATCCTACCTTATAACTTGAAATACGAAAAAGAGCTCCTTGAAGATGACTTGGATGTGTTGATGCCCACATCTGTCGAGCTGCCGGTGGACAACGACCGGGCGGCTTCTCCACAAGAGGATAGTTATTCCGTGGACGACGAGGGTTTAGGAGGTAATAACTCCTTGGTTTTGATGTGAAGTGGTAAAGCAACACTCATCTCGGATTCAAACAGGATAGCCCCTGTCGTATTTCCCGAATCAAACGAAGACATGCGAGCAAGGTGGAACCCCGCCTCACATCTGAATATTTGTCCAACTAGAGACAAGGTTTTCTGACAGCTGGGCATTGCAACAATAGCCCATGTTAGGAGCACTATCTATGTGGGGCAGGCAATAACAGAAGACTACGGACCTCTGCGAAATCAGAGGAAACAAGAAAGAGATAGGAAATCTGGGTAGGAAAAAGTTCCAGTAATTGGGAAGGCACAATCTTAGAGCTTTGGACAGTTCCGTCGCCATGGAACTTGTTAGAGCACAGCAATGGAATTCTTTCCGTTCACAGCAATGGCATTTAGTGAAATCTACTTAAAGATACCTCACTGCAACTCTTTTTGGAGCCAATCCATGAAACTCTGCTAAAAGATCATCCCAACTCCTTTTGGAACTAATCTACGAAATACTGCTGACAAAAAGTCCACAGCCCCAGAGAATAACCCTAAAACTCTGATTAGAGCAAACCAAGAATCTCTTTTGAGAGAAAATCCATGGCCTCCGTTTAGAGCAATAATCACTAATCTTCTGTCATTCGTTTAGAGCAAGCCAAGGAGCTTTTCTCAGAAACCGTGGTAACCTCGCTCACCCCAGAAACACCAGAAGCCTCCTTCACCACAGCTCACAAGTGCCGTGAGGTTGGCGAGCCTGCGAACCTCCGAAAACGACACAATCGGCAGAGAACAGAATCAACACACTTCCACTCCCGATGTGGCGGGTTATTGAAGCAGAGTGGAAAATGGCGAAAACACTGGTCGCGGGGTGCAGAAATTCGCCGGAAACAGCCCGGCCGCGTGCATGGGCACATCAAGGTCCATGGCGGGGCCTGGGCCCAGGCCATGGGCGTTGAAAAAGCCCAGGCATCGAAACTTGGAGCACAATCGCTGGCCCCTGGTTTTCTGGAGAGTGTCTCGGACAGTTGCCCGGGCACGCAACCATGACAGAAGGTATATTCCGCATTGGGTTAATTGCACGCGTCTGCATGCAGCCTGCTGCACGAGAAAGATTTACCTTGGTCTAATGGGAGGGGCCTGGGTGCCCCAGAGGTTAGGGGAGGCTGTCCTCGGGCCTGCGGGTTCCAGTGGGCGTCAATCCATATGCCCCGGCGGGCAGCATGGTCTCCGTGTGGAACAGAGTCTAGAATCAGGTCCTGCAAGACTATGCCAGTGGAATTCTCGCACTCTGGCCATGGCCACACTATTGTCATGACCGTCCACCGATACACCCGAGGCCTCGGCCGACGTGGCCACCGCGACTGCCACAAACGGCGCCACCACGTCCGCCACCACGCCGGCCACTACCTCCTCCCCCACCGTCCGTCCTCGCCACAAACCGGGGGCCTCCTGCCCCCACCCCCATCTATACAGCCCCAGCATTGTTGCTGGCCATGCCGGCTTTGTGCTCCCAATCCACGTCCGCTGGTACTTGCCCGTAAAGTGTAGCAACCATCCCAAAGCAGAGACGCGATGCACAGGTGCCGCTGTGCATCGAGCAGACGCCGCCGATGCCAGCTGGGTGCAACAGAGCTCGTTTGGCGTGGAGTCCACGTCGAGAGATACCGTGAAAAACGCACTGCGAGGCCTCGAAAACCACGGCATTTCACGACTCGGTGGCCAGCACAGTCCATGTCACCTGTCGACGTCGACTGTCCATGTGGAGCGCCATCATGTCAAGCACTAACACCACGTCAGCCATGGCACAGTCCCACTTGACCCTCCACCACCACCCCATGTTCCACCACTTCCCTCATTCGACCCTCTGTCCCCAACATCCGATGTAGCCTCCTGCTCTCCCCACGCCCAACTTTCCTGGCCGTCCTGCACGCGGCCTAAGTTCCCCCTTATTGCGACGCGGTCGCACGTCACGTCCATAAATGCGAAGCCGGTTCCAACTCTACGTCCATCTTTTTCACCTCGTTCCTTTGCTCTGCTCTGCTCTGCTCCTGCTGTGCTTCTGTTCCTGCTTCTGCTTCTGCACCCCAGCTCCGCCGTTGCCAGTATCTCCCACTCAACTGTCCCCACTGCACACTGACGTCCCTCCCCATTGCCATCACTGCCTCGAGACACTCCACGTCGTACCCGCTCACTTCCCTGCTCCCCCGTCCCTGCACGATTTCCGCAGAGCCCGTGCCGCCACCTCCCACTATCTCCTGCCACCCTGTCGCTGCCTCCGTCTCGACACTCCCCCGTCCAATACATATCCCTCGCTAGCATCGCCATGGACCACCCCAAGATGAACTTGACGCTCAAACTCAACAAGTCGCTCCAGAACCTCGCGTGCGACGGCCCCTACACCCCCCTTGACCAGACCATGCGCACGCCCGGCGATCCCTCCGCCGGCCCCCACCAGTCGTTCTACTTCGCTCCTCCCCCGGCCCCCTCGGCCGCCCCGGCCTCCCACCTCCCCCACAGGCCCGACTCCCTCTACGCCAATCCCCACTACAACGAGTCCGACGACGTGCTCGCCGATATCGACGACCCTGCCGCCCACAAGCCGCTGCGCAGCTACACCGTGGCCTTCACGCCCCACTTCGACCTGCTCGTGATGGCGGTGTACCACCGTATCCTCGCGCTCCCCACTACCACCCCCTTCCTGGGCACCGTGCCCCCTAGTGGCCTCGTGTCGCGCGTGGCCAACGACACCATGGCGGACCTAGTGGCCGCCACCACCACCAACAACTCCGCAAACACGGCGAACGCCCCCCTTTTCGACCACAACGCCATCATCTCCGCCGACTCCCTCAAGAACCCCTTCTACCACCCCATTTTCTTGCAGCTCATCCGCCGCCGCCTCATCGACTTGTGCACCTTCCACCACCACGCCGCCACCGCCAAACTGGGTCCGCCTCCGCGCCTCCCCGAGTGCACCTCCGTCACCCTCACCGCCACCGCCGGCGGCTTGGTCCTCAACAACGCGCCCGGCGCCGGCCTCAAGCTGCTGTCCATCTCCAACTTGTCCCTCACGGACCTCAACATCTCGTCCTACAATGCAGCAAACGCAGCCAACCGCTCGCGCTCCTCGCTGTTGAACTTGCGCAAGCAGTCCTTGACGCGTAACAACTCCTACAGCAACGGCACCAGCAACTGGCTCCATGTGGGCAACATCAACAGCATCCGGCCGCAGGGCGTCCACCAGGATCAGTTTGGCGCCAGCACCGACTCGTTGCAGTCGATCCAAGACCTGGTGCCGCAAAGCCTTATTAATAGGTCTGCAGGAAATGGTCAAGGCCAAGGGTGTAGTGCCGGATATGGCGCTGGACCTGGATCATCTGGCCCCGGCTTCAACCACATGATGATGGACTACCAGACCCCTCCCAGCTCCAACAAGGGCTCGATCTCCAGCGGCTCGTCGTGGACACCCCCCAATGCCACCCACCACGCTCAGACCATCCACAATACCATCACCAGCGGCCACATGGCGGGGTCCGACTACGAGGAGTTCTTGATGCAACAGGCACAGGCCGCGACCGCCTCGCGCTCGTCCTCACGCGGTAACAACTCGTTGCCTCGGCCCTTGACCATCAACACCGAATGCGCCAACATCCAGGCACTCAACGCGTTGAACGGCGTAACCACCCCCAACTCACACTCGGGCCGCAACGGCACGGCCATGGCGTTGGACTCGCCGTTCATGTCGGCAACCACGCCGCTGGATGACTACGGCTACTTTGCCAATGGCTTCCACCAGATTCCACTCCTTGTTAGTGGCAACAGTTCCAGCTCCAGCTCCATTTCTGAGAGCCCCGTCAATCTGGCGGGCTCCAGCAACAACAACGACATGTTGGTGGACTCGTCCAAGATCAACTTGCCTGCCAAGTTCAGCTTGAGCGAGAAGAAGCGCGAGTCATTGAAAATGAAGCGAGGCATCCACTAGGACTCTGGATGATCTAAAATGAGTTGTGAATGATTTTGCCCTGTGATGTTCCACTTGGCCCTTAGGATGAGTTTATCCTTTAGACATACCCCTTTATGAGATTACCCGTTAGGAGGATGGAGGATGGCGTTACCCATGAGCTAATACCCTGTGATGGTTTATCCATTAGGATCCCTGAGATGAGATTATCCATTAGGATCCCTGAGATGCTTTAACCATGAGCTAATACCCTGGAGGTAGACATGTATTATATCGGTTATAAACTGAGTGTATGATTAATAGTTAATTAGAGAGACTATGCTAAGTGTAGAGCTTTGAATGCTAAATAGGAGCGCAGGAGATTGGTAGACTGAATTTAGGAGAATTCATAATGTGGTGTATTGGAGACTTCGCAATACATTATACAGATGATAAGACCTGGAGTTGTGACTTTCATAGATGAATGGAGCTATATCTGTCACTAAGCAATGATTTGACCATTTACCATGAAGATACCCTATAATTAGCTACAAAGGATTAGCCTGATAATCTGGATCAAACCATAACAATTAATTCAAAAGTTACACGAATTCACAATCGAGAATGGGTATTTGCAATCAATAATTAAATGAGTGTTGCAATTATACTCCTATCAGTCTAATAATTATTGAAGTAATTGAGTATTGTAATTACACTCCTATCAGTCCAATAATTATCGATTAGGAAAATATCGATAGGAGTAGTCAAGTAAACCCTCCAATCGGTCTAACATTTCAGTGTCGCCCGATGTAATTCGCCTAGTTGCCGAGCCTCTTAGCAACCATTCTCCTTCTATATTCTTGACGAGCTGTCTTGAATAACTAGATCCACATTTTAGTGTGGTCCTCTGCATAATTTAGTTCTATTGAGAATTGAGCCCTTCGATGACATTGCTAAACTCTATTCTATTTGCTCACCTCGCCTGATTTGTTAATTGCTTGAATCGAGAAAATCGATTGGGATGTTGCATTCTCTTTTTTGTCTTGGTTTGGATGAAGGACCCATGCCCTATTTTTTCATTCCTCAATTTGCCTCCATTAGTACATTTGCTTCTATTGCTGCATCTGTCAACCTTGCTACATTTCTCTTTATCGTTGACGACAAGCTCAGAAAATAAAAGGAGAATCACCAAAACAATCCAGTGGGTTTCCAAGTCTTCGTTTATTCTGATTCTCCGATATCACCGTCGTTATTGTTCTCGGCTATGCATTCGCCTTGATCTCCAGCATCTGGAGTATTGCGCGTTTTACAATCGCAGCATTATTTTTCTTAGATAATCAAAGTTGCAACTATCTAAAATATCTTCCTTTTGGTAGTCCATGAAAAATCGGGCCTATCGCCATTTCCACTCGAAAATCGTGGGGCTGAACGAAGCATTTGTTCCTAAGGACGTCAGAGATCTCATTCGAAAGTTCATTATCAAAGAAGGGCCCGAAATCGAGACACAGGAACTAGATAACCAGTCGCTCCACAACATCTATGACAACTGGAATTTGGACAAATCCCAGTACCTTCCCTTAAGAAGTTCTCTCGATGCATCTCCCTACGTGTTTCATTCCCTCTACAACCAAAATGACTCCTATACAAAGGCTCCCCGTCTTGGGGTAACCAAGATGTTGGTCCTGCGATGGTGTGAGCTTCGGGACTACTATGGCATATACGCCGGATCCCCCACCACCAAGCCGTCGATGGCCATAGAGCTTGGGGTGGAGATGCACAACGAATTGGAGCTGGCATTGCACGAATTGGCCAACACATCTGCGTTGGAAACAGCCATAGAAACCATATACAACGAGATCGTTCGAAGAGACCAGTTGTTGAGCGAAGAGGATGTGGAATCGCCGACTCTTCAAGAAAGCATCGATGCAGCGAGCTTGCTCTTCTCGGTGGAGGAATTCCAGCTAATGGTCTACGGTTCCCAACAGGAAAGTATGTTGGCCTCACAATGGTCGACCCAGATCATCAGTCGACTCTACTCGTTAATCACCACTTCGGAAGCACGAGAAATTTTGGTCCATTGCTACGTGAATCTCAATAATGGTTCATTTATCGAAAACACATCCCAGCTTTCTGAAGTTCAAGCAAAGCCAGGAAGTATCAATCCTAAACGCGTCCTAGTCAGCGGAATAATTGACCACCTCAAATTGGAAAACCGAGAAGAAAAACAAGATTTAAGTCTCTTTGATGAATTGAAATGGTACAACGAATACAACTTCAAGCAGATAATCGAAAATACCCTCTTAATTGACCTCAGCAAGTTTATAGAGTCGGCCAAGTCAACTCTCAAAGAACACGAAGGCAAATTTAGCATCACCACTACAGATGTCAAAACGCGGTCCTTCAACAAGATTCCCCAACAAGAGTCGGTCACCCAAGCATCCAAGTTGCAGACGTTCTACTACCGTAAGATGCTTGGTCTTTTATCTAACCTGTCTTCCCAAGATAGCTATTTTGCATACTACAGTCTTTTGGAAAATGCGAGACAACGAGGTTTGGATGTGGATGCTCCAATCAACATGACCACAATTCTAAGCATCTTGCGACAGCATTTCCATTTATTTCATATCGACTTTCAAAAATTGGCAAATGGAGAACCCATTGGATTCGAGCCTTTTGACAGCAAAACCAAAGAAAACGCCGATGACTGCTACGACTTGAGTCAAATTGTGAAATGGGACCTTGAAGTGGAGTCAGAAGAATACAACGAAGCCCACGTAATGCAAGAATCCACAGCCACATACAATCCTATGGAAAGACTCTCAACATCCGATAATTTCGATTACAAGCAGCTTTTGGATAGCGGGTTGCTCAAAGAATGGAAAACTCCTCCTACATTACGATATTTTGCTGCTCGATCAGCTCAATTCTATCAGTTGATAGATAGCGTGCTTGGAGATACGACTACCGTGGAATATCATAACGTGAAAACAGGAAACTGCTTTCATGTCAGTGAAAGCCACTATGCCCAAGGTGAGCTTTTAACACAATTACAACAATCTGCTTCGTTCTGGCTGGGTACGCGATTACCAGAGTACACTAAAGACTTGGACAAGTGCAAGTTCTGCGATTTCAAGAGCAAGTGCTTGGTTCCTAATGACAAGATAGACCATTTACAAGGCCGTCTGCAAATAGGTCCAAGAATCGTTCAATTTCTCGATGAAGATGAGGTGCAGATGTGAGCCATCATCAAAAGGATTCACTATACGGAGTAGATAGCGGTCCTTCTGCAGATTTCTCATTCAATATATGGGATTCGTTTACCCTCCACACCTGAGGTTGGCATGTGGATGGAGATATTGTCCCAAAACTACAAGATATGATGATATGACGTGTATTAGTGGTTGACTAATTGATGCATTTGATGATTTTCGAGAAACCTTATAAGTGAAAAAAAAGTTACCCGGAAGTGACAGCCCTAAAATACTGTGTAGAGATTATTACTGATTAAACATATGGGAAAACATGGGGTGAACATGAAGTATAGAGTTTAATACTTCTCGTCAGCTTCAAGAAGTATTGGACTGTCTTGGTGTGGTGCTGATGGTGGGAATGGGTTTGGTCAATTGGTGGTGTTATATAAGCCCGAGACACCCAAGTAGTCCCATTAAATAACACTGAAAGTCCAACCGTTGGATGGTTCATATTCTAACCAGTTTGTGCTTGAGGCCAGGATTGAACGAATAATTTAGAGAATTTCTGTTCGTCCGCCGTAAACTCTTATACACAATAGGTGGATATTACCGTTGTAGGAGAAATCCTCAGCCTGGATCTACTCAAGAGACTTCACTATTAATGGGATTATTGGACCCGTTAGGCGACAACCCCTTGAAACCCGTATACTGGCCAAATTTAGTGGTAAAATGCTCTTCGAGGTGCTCTTTCAATTTGACCATGCTCCGGTCAAACTTGCACTTGCAATGGAGGCACTTCAAGTCCGACTTGATGTATTTGTTGAGGACCTCCGAGTTGCGTGTATGGCGTACGTATTCGGTGCCTTCATCTGACAGATAATCGCTTGCCTGGTCTGAGCCGGAGTCGTAGTCTTCGTTCCTCCGCATCAGTCTTGAAAACGATTCATTTAGCATCGGGTCCAACTTATCAAACGGCACAAAAAACGGCGTAGTAAAGGAGTTGTAGTGCTTCTTGTTCTTCAAACGGGCGGAGTGGAAGTCTTGCGTGATGACATGAATGTGGAGATTGCGGAGAGACGGTATGGAGTGGATACCCGCATTGACATACAAGCTCTTGATCGAGGCCAATTTCTCTGGGTCTTTCTCACCCAAACAGACACCAAGGTCCTCAACGATCATTTCTTTGGCTTTTTCCACATATTCCAGCATTAATTGGTACAATTCGTCGCCATTCCACTGGCTGTAGTTGTGATAGAACACATCCAATGGATGAATATGAGTAATGAGAGAAGACCGAGGAAGCACCAAGTAATGGCGAATGGCCTTAGGAAACTTGTCCTTGACAATCACCACATTGTCGTCGTGAAATACCACCTCGGGATTGTCCAAAGGATGCTCGATATACGGGCGTAAGGCGTCTTTGTAGTTCATGATGTGCACTGTTCTATGTAGGAGCTATATTAATAATATGTGAGACAAGGAAGAACACAAGAAGTGACAAGAAGCGACAAGAAGCGGAAGAACGGACCGCTTTGCACAGTCTGAATATCCTTAAAGAGTCGCTTGATGAGGTAGATACATATTGTTGATATCGGCCCAATTGAAGTGACAGGGGCCAACGGTTAATGCTATGAAGTCTAGTGAAAAGTATGTCTCTTTCTCTCTAAATCGGACTGAGCTAATAGGCATTCACACTCATACCTTTCTCTTCTTGATGGGAGATGCAGGCTGGACCCCTGAAGTCTTGGCTTCAGGCAACTGTTCGGTCTTTTCAGTGTGTTCTTTCTTCTCGCTCTTTTCACCTTCTTTCTCATCCTCTTTGCCCAACTCCTCGTTGGTCTTCAACTTGGCCTGCTTCAACTCGTTGATGAACCAGATCACCAGAGCGTAGAGCAACACCGCAATCACCAACAAGTTGACGAAGTGGATCGACTTGGTCACGAAGATCAACGTCACCAACGACAATATCAAGAGGACAAACGACACGTGTGTGGCGGTGATCAATGCTGGCGTGGTGCCAGGAGTGAAGATCGACTCCCACAACTCGACTAAGAACGCCATTGGGGTATATGTAGCAGGTCCAGTACCGTGGAAAGCTTAGAGCTGGATGTAGAACTTGGTAGCTTGTTCTACTAGTAGTGTTTTTAGGAAAGTCGCACAGAAAACTAGTGAATGTCGGAGTTACCACAGAGCTATAATACCTTAATTGTGTTGTACTACTTTGCAAAATTCATGGTAGTATGATCACGTTTGTAGAGTATAAAGTGGATATTGAAGCTGTTAAGTTGAACTGCCAAGTTGTCTTTATTTTGACAATTTGTAGGAATGAGTGTCGCCTCCCTACATTTGAAGCACAAGTAGCAGAATGTCACAGAATGCGAGTAAACTCACATTGAAGTAATAATAGTGGTCTTTACAAATATACTACGTTAATGGTAGTATAAATTACTCAGAATAAGGGAAATACCTTGCCTAAGATTTCCTTTCATGCTATTTTTGCGACATTTCTAACGGTGTCTCTGTCCTTTTCGCCACTTAATCTAAGAACGGCACAGAAAGATGGAGTTTATTGTATGACAGTAAATAAAATAACATTTTCAACTCCAGTTACGAACCATTAACTACCTGTACAGTTGGTCAAGTCAGCTTCCCTTGACTTAGAATTCCCGAATACCCTCCCTATCAATTTTATGTGCTTTGCCATTCGACCTGAATTATTTGCTTGTCAAAGAATAGAGATTCAGACTATAGAGTAGGTTAATAGGACACACGTATAAATTTTGGACAGCAGATGATTTAAAAATTACATCTCCTTCCAACCTGGTAGAACTTCCACTGAAACGTATGATTTCTGCTAAGGGCTCATCAATTTGCTTAACTAATATCATTTTAGGCAAAATTTTGGAGCATAGTCAACTCAATTAGCTTTTATTCAATTTGAAGCCTGCATTCAATTTGAACCCACTATTAATTATTAGTACGTCCATAGACATCTTGATTGAGCCGAGACGATGGGTAAAAGAGCTTGTGTATACTGTTACAGAAATTTATCAAATAGTCCATTTTTGACGCCAATAAAGGTCCCTTCCCTTTCTATACGTGTAATCTGGTGATACAAGTGCTGGGCACATTGTGCACTACCAGAAGAAAAAAAGGTCGACACTTTTACCAAATTCACTCACAAAGTTGCACTCATAAAGCATCCACTTTGGGTTCAGAATCTCACCAATACCATTCATTCCCTTTCTATTCCTCTACCTCTCCAACTCCACCACCTAATCCACCTTTTCTTCCTCTATGTACTAGCCCTTTCTTCTCCTTGCTGGTTACGTAACCAGCCAGGGCGTGCGCCGCTCTTTTTTTATCCTATACCAACGAATTCATTACTGACTTTCTCTCTACTCATACCGTAAAGAAACGGCCCAGCGTATCCCTAGATCCATACTTCAATACTACCCCGCCATGGTCACTACCGACGATTCATTCATCAGCGACGATGAAGAGGAATACTGGTATGTATCACCCTCCCGTTACTCTCCAGATCAATACTAACCGCCAGCCCTTTATGTGTGGAAGAAATGGACATATCCGACAAGAACTTCAAGCCGTGTCCCTGTGGATACCAGATATGTCAATTCTGCTACAATAACATTCGTCAGAACCCCGAGCTCAACGGCCGGTGCCCTGGATGCAGACGGTTATACGACGACGAGAGCGTGGAATACAAGAGCATCAGCGCCGACGAGTACAAGTTGCAGCAGTTGAAGAAGGAAAGAAAGGAGAGAGAGAAGAAGCAGAGAGAGAAGGAAAAGAAGGAGACGGAAATGGCCAACAAGAAGCATCTTGCCGGCTTGAGAGTGGTACAGAAGAACTTGGTCTATGTCACCGGCCTCAATCCTCCCTGCAACCCCGACGACCTCCACTCGGTGTTGAGATCCGACAAGTACTTCGGCCAGTACGGCAAGATCCTGAAAATAGTCATCAACAAGAAGGCCCCCTCCTCGCTGTCGACCCACCACCACCTGAACCCCGGCTTGGTGGTGTATGTCACCTTTGCCAGAAAGGAGGACGCATTGAAGTGCATCAACGAGTTGGATGGTACTATGTGTGATGGTCGTATCTTGAGGGCTGCTCACGGCACCACCAAGTACTGCTCCTCCTATTTGAGGGGCCACCCATGTCCTAATCCAAACTGCATGTTTTTGCACGAACCAGGAGAAGAGGCAGATTCTTACACTAGAAAGGACTTGTCTACTCAGCAAGGCATTAAGATGGGTATGATGGGCATGTCGGGCTCCAGAGTCACCAGCAGCTCTAATATCCACCACTCTGCCCAGTTGAATGGTCAATCTTCCACCATTTCGCATACCAGTTACAGCGGAGACGAAGAAGAACAAGAGCCAGAGAAGCCACCTGTGCCTAAGCCTGCAGCTCCTGCAAACGGAGGTCCTGTTCTTCCTGCCACTGCCCATTGGGCCAAGAGCGACAGCGTCTCTGCTAGCAGCTCACCGCAAGTTAGCAACAATACCCCGTTGGCCAACTCTGCAGCATTTCCTACTTTGGGAGAAATCTTCAGTATGCAAAAACAACTGCAGAAGAAGGATAACAAGAAGACCAAGGCGGTCAAGTCCTCAAAGGACAATGTATTATTACCAGATGATATCGACATCGATGATGATTCGGCATCCAACTTCATTGAACAGACTTCAGAGAATTTGAAATTATTATCCGAGAGAAAGGAGAAATTGAATGTTCACTTCAAGGATATGACTACCAGTTCTGATAGACTTCCCTTGTTTGCTTTTAATAATACCTCTACCTTGTTGAATGATACTAAGCTTGAAGATGAAATGGTCCTCGCTCTTCAAGTGATCGAGAGATTTATTTTGAAGCCAATCAAGAACTATCATTTAGCATATCAAAACCATCCAATCAGTCAGCAACAATCTGTCTTACAAGCCCAATTACAGCAGCAGCAGCAACGCCAACAAGCGCAAGTTAGCCCAAGTGCTCAAGCTACACAATTACAGCAATTGCAATTAGAGCAGCAGAAGAAATTGTATGAAGCACAACAAGCCCAAAGAGGAGACAATAACTTGGCTCAACAGCAAGCTCAACAGGCTCAACAACAATTACTTCTACTTCAATTACAGCAGCAACAACAACAGCAACAACAAACCCATCAACCACAAAATTCAAACCAGGCAAACCAAGCTCAGATTAATCTCTTGAAGATGAATGACCGGACTAGTTCCTCAACTCCTCCACCTCCAGGTTTATTTGCAGCTGGGGGAGCTCCCAAGTCACAGATCAGCCCATCTCAAATCCAATCTCAGTCAAACCCCGGTGCCTACCCCGAGCCTCAAGCTGCCGCAGTTCCAAACTTCAATGCTTCAGGTCCATCCTCTAGTTCTCAATTGTTGACTCAATTGATGAACGGAAAGAGATAATGATGATCTTTATGAATTTATGTACATTATATGCTGAATTGGATATGTTTATATAGCTGCGATGCTGATTCGTGCCTTTGGTCTAACGAAAGCATAGAATACAGTAGGATAAATTATAGTTTATTATCTTGATTCGATAAAAACCATATTTGGTACAGGAAATGCTACAAAGTCCGTTTTGTCTTTTCATAGCCAGACGGCTGATTGATGCAAGTAACGTCATATCGTCGTCTCCATCCGACTGTCATCAAACAGGCTGTTTTGGACAATCTCAGACATAGTGGCATTTGCTTTTGGTGTGGCCGATTTTCTGTATTTCCTTTTGGTTCTAACCAAGTATGGCATGATTTTCTCGAACTCTTCGTAATTTTCCTTTGGTTCTGTGTGGGAATTGTAGATTTTACGGAACAAACGCCTGAGTCTAAAGCCGTATTCAATATCTGACAATGAAGAAACGTCAGGGTACTTGTGGCTCACATAGGCATGTGCTTTTTGGTAACTTCCCGGGGGATTGCTATACTCGTATCTCAAGAACGCATCGTCAAGGGCGCCATTGAAGTCCTTAATGTTCACGCCAGCATTCCGAAACCCGTAGTGAAGCATGAGATACCTAGCGAATTTCACTGATATGTTGACCCCCAAGTTCTTCTCGAAAGATTCCTTGATAAACTTGTTCTTTTGGGGAAGCGTGTGGTAACGTGGATCCAGAGCCGCTGTGACCAAGCACTTGACGTGGTCATGAGACCATTGGCCCTGGATAAAACCAGCGTTCTTGGTCCGAGATCCATTGGAACTGCTATTCAGCATGGGCAGGACATCGAAATCCTCGGGCATAGTTGATGGAAGCAACAATGGAACGATTTTGGCGGACGAATTCTCGTTCAAGGTGTATATTTTGGCGGCTTCTCGGGCATTCTCCTGTAATTCCCTTCTGACAATAAATAGCCTGCTGATGTTGTCTGCAAGCTCGTCTACCGGCACTTTTTCTTGCAATTTGGTCACCAAAGTTTGGATCTCCTTGTACACGACCTCATCGAACTCACTGAGTTGATATTTGCTGAATTCGATGTAGCTCTTGACCACATGGTAGTCGTAGAGTATTTCGTCTAAAAGAAGAAGTAGCTCGAACGCTTCGGGACAAACTTTTGCCTGGGACTTGAGGGCAATGTACTCCTGTGTTATGGCCTCTTTTTGGTCCTGGTAGTTGCCTATCTTGCGGTGAAAGCTCATGTATGAGTGTTGTGGTTGAATCAATTTGTTGATGTTGGAAAGTTGTCGTAGATGTGTGCAGGAACGGAACTGGCTGCGAAAAGTGGTGATTAGGTGTGACATGAAGGTGCCACGGAAACGAGTGCGTCCGCGAGCTATTCTGTATCAATTCGGTGAAATATGATTTGGGTGAATTGTGGAAATATTTTTCATTTTCTTCCAACAATTTTGGGACCAAAATGATGGTTTTACACTACAATTTCTCTACTTTCAGTTTGGTAATACACCTATTTACAAGAACTATGTACAAGGAAGTTGGAACACGCTACGCGGCAGTTTCTAGAAGGTAATTCGAGAGAATTCAAACCTTCAATTGCTCAAGTCGAAAGGTTTTGCACCACAGACTCACACTTTCCGCAGAGAGTGTCCTCGGCAGGAGCAGTAAACTTCCAACATCTAGGACACTTCGAGCTATCGGATGGACCCACTTGAACCGTCACCAGACTACCATCCACTTCAAGCTTCGAATTGGACAAGTAAGCAGAGTCTTCAGACAATGGCTTGTTGAGTAAAACCTTGGACACCAAGAAATAGTCGTCCAAGTATGGGAGGTGTTGATCAAGAAGCAGGGCCAATTGTCCCTGCACTTCCAAGTTAATCTGAGTCTCGAGCTTGTTTCTGTAGAGTCCTTGTTCACGCAACGTCTCCAATTCCTTGTATACATGGTCTCTGATCTTCCAGACGGTCTGCAATTCTGCCTCCACGGCCTCGTTCAAATACGTTTCCGGAAGCTTGTAGAACTTGTTCCAACCTCCCATCATGAAAGGAGATGTCTCCGAATGCCCAAATTGTTCTCTATACTCATTCCACACTTCTTGGGTCACAAGTGGTTGAATTGGGGCCAATAATCCGATATAGGTACGCAAGCACTCCTTCAAGACAGTCTGGATTCCTCTACGACGTATGGAATTTTTGTCGTCCGTGTACAAACAGTCTTTGGAAATGTCAAAATACCAAGCACTCAAATCGTTGTTCATGTGGAAATTGATTTCAGAAACCGCTCTGGAAAAATTATGCTCTTTGTAAAACTCCAAGCAAAGAGCTTCGAGCTTATAAAGTTTGGACAAAGCATACTTATCCAAAGGACTCAATTGCTCGTATGGAACAGGGTCATTGAAGTCTTTCAAGTTTCCAAGCATGTACTTGAAGGTAACCCTGATCTTCTTCGAGTTATCAAAAACTCTCGTCAATACTTCACTGCTGACATTCACGTCGGAGTTGTAATTGGAAGAGGCAACCCAAAGTCTCAAACCATCGGTACCTAATGTTGGCAAAAATGGCTTTCCTCCACCTTCCATTGCGTGCTTTGGAACAATAATATTTCCCTTCGATTTGGACATCTTCTCATTCTTACTATCGAGGGTAAAACCATGTGTAATAATCTTCTTGAAGGGTGCAACAGCCTTGAAGTTCTTTCCATGGTCACCCGAGGCGATAATTTTATTGAGCAATGAAGATTGAAACCAGCCTCTGTGCTGATCACTTCCCTCCAAGTAGATGTCAGCTACAGGCTTGTCAGTAGAAAGCAACGTGTTCAAGTCGTCAGACAAAATGCTCCAAGAAGTACCTGAATCGAACCAAACATCCATTGTATCCTTACCCTTGATGTAGTTATCGCCTTGGTCCTTAAGACTTTCAGGTAACCATCTAGAAATGCTTTCTTCAGCCACAAACCATTCATCTGTACCAAATTCATCAATACGGTCAATAATGTATTCAATAACCTTCAAATCTTCAAGAGCATCTCCTGTTTTCTTGTTGTATATGATAGGCAATGGTAAACCCCAAGATCTTTGCCTTGAAATGCACCATTCATTTCTGTTTTCGATAAACAGAGGAAGTCTGTTCTTGCCGGATTCTGGATAGAACTTTACATTCTTCAATGCTTCCAAAGAAGTGGACTTGATCTTTTCCACGTTAACAAACCATTGGGGAGTGGCACGCTGGATAACAGGTGCTTTTGATCTCCAATCATAGGGATAAGAATGTCTGAAATTCTTATTGACATTGAAAATCATGTTGTTCTCCTTCAATATTTCAATGCACTTCCAAATTGTGGAAGCTGTGGTCACTTTGAGCTGCGATAAGTCATTGAATCCTGGAGGAATCATGCCTTCAATGTACTTTCCTTGGTTATCAACAGCGGAAATGATTTCAATTCCGTTCTTTTTAGCCACTAAGTAATCCTCACCACCATGAGCTGGTGCGGTATGGACTAGTCCAGTACCAGCGTTATCAACGACATGGTCTCCGTGCAAAACAGGGTACTTGATTCCATCCTTGGAAGCCAGGTTAACATAATAACTTCCAACCAATTCACTTCCTGAAAAAGTAATGTTCGTTGTTTGCCATTCAGAATCAAGTTCAACAAGTTGATCTTTGAGTGAATTGGCCACAACTAAGTACTCCAGAGTTTGAATGTTATGCAAAAGGGTATAGACAAAATCTTCATTTACACAGACTGCCTTATTGACGGGAATTGTCCACGGTGTAGATGTCCATATCAATAATTTCACGCTATTATCTTTTGCGTTCACGCCAAGAGCTTCAAGCTTTTGACAAATAGGTCCCTCCACTATTGGAAACTTGACAAATATCGAGACCGATTTATTATCATTGTTGTACTCTAATTCTGCTTCTGCTAGAGCAGTTTGGGTTTCACAGCCCCACCATACGGGTTTCAACTGCCTGGACAAAAGTCCATTTTCCATCAATTTCTTGAAGATTTTCAATTGGTTAATCTCGTACTTGTGAGACATTGTGATGTATGGATCATTGAAATTTGTCATTACGGCGAACTCCTTGAATTGAGAACGCTGCAGATCTATCATAGAAGTAGCCAATTGTCTACAAGCAGTTCTTACATCCACTGGGGACATATTTTTGACTACCTTGCCTTTTTTGATAGCTGCTTCCATGTTAGTGGCCTTCATTTCAATGGGCAAACCATGACAATCCCATCCTGGAGTGTAGTTAATTTTGGAGTTATTGTGGATCAATTCGAATCTGTTGATGATGTCTTTCAATATTTTGTTCAATGCATGTCCGAGATGCAAATCTCCATTTGCATAAGGAGGACCATCATGCAAGATAAATTCTGGGCGGTCACTGTTGGTAATACTCTGCCATTCGTAGAGAGCTTGACTGGTTTGTTCTATAAGTTTGGTTCTTTCATCTCCTTTTGGAACTTTTGGTCCAAACTTCGTTTTAGGGAGATGTAATGTGTGTGAATACAGGACTTTTTGCTCTGAAGCTAACCTCCACGTGTGACTAAAGGTTCTTCGAGAAAGCCTTTCCATAAACCTCGGTTTCAAGGAACCTTTCATGGCGTATAGTGTAGGTAGTCTATAATAACTGAACAAATTGAATTTTTCAAATTGATTCTTGCACTACCATGTGATTCAAAAGAGTTTATGAATTCAACTAAGAAGTTAGTACCCAAGTACTATTGAGAATAAATGTGCTTGGAATTATTTGCATTTTGAAAAAGAATAAGTCCTATAAAGTTGCCAAAATCTAGCAATTGTAACCAATTAATTATTTGAATCCTTCCATGAAAATATCATATACAAAATAGCATAGAATGAACAAGCTAAGGTAATACTCTAAGCAATTAGCGGTCAGGTATTTCTCCAATCACCTCAACTATGATGGTAGTCTTGAATCTATAAAACTTTAATCAATATTTACTTCAGTGCATTTGAGTCGTCAATTGATACATAACCAGATAGCTGGCAATAAATAATATTTTACTTAATAAATAAAGAAAAGGCTTGAGACTCTGTAGATCATTAAGTCATCTAATCACTTAAGCCTTGATGTTCTTGACCAATTCAATGTACTTTTCGGTAGAGAAGGACTTTGGTCTCTCGATTGGCAAGCCAAGACCACGGTCCAAGATCAATTGTGGCAACACACCGAAGGCTCTGGAGACACCGAACAACACAGTGTAGAAGGACTCCTCGGTCAAACCGTAGTATTGCAACAAGACACCGGAGTGGGAGTCCACATTTGGCCATGGGTTCTTGGTCTTACCGTGCTTGGTCAAGACACCTGGGGCGACTTCGTAGATGTTAGAAACCAACTTGAACAACTCGTAGTCTGGCATGTGCTTGAGGGCGAACTCTCTTTGGGCAGTGTATCTTGGGTCGGTCTTTCTCAAGACGGCGTGACCGTAACCTGGAACGACTCTACCGGCGTTAAGGGTCTCCCACAAGTACTTCTCGATGGCCTCCTTGGAGATGTCACCGTTCAACTCCTCTCTCAACTTGAACAACCATTCCAAGACTTCTTGGTTAGCACGTCCGTGCAATGGGCCAGCCAAACCGTTCAAACCAGCAGCCAAAGACAAGAATGGGGAGGAGAGAGCGGAACCAACCAAGTGGGTGGTGTGGGCGGAAACGTTACCACCCTCGTGGTCAGAGTGGATGGTCAAGTACAATCTCATCAACTCCAAGAACTCCTTGTTCTCACCGAAACCCAAGAGGGCGGCCAAGTTGGCACCGTAGTCCAAGGATGGGTCGATTTGGGCTGGCAAGTTACCGTCGTGGAAGACGTTTCTGTAGATTCTAGCAGCGATGTTGGGCAACTTAGCCAACAAATCGATGGAGTCCTCGTAGGTGTACTTCCAGTACTCGGACTTGTTGACACCAGAGGCGTAGGCCTTGGCGAATTGGGACTCGGACTCCAAGGCGGTAACAGCGATGGAGAATTGAGCCATAGGATGCAAGTGAGATGGAGATCTGTCGATCAACTCTTCAACGTGCTTTGGCAAAGCGGATCTGGCAGCGAATTCCTCGGACAAGGCCTTGGTTTGGCCAACAGTTGGGACCTCACCGGTCAACAACAACCAGAAGAGAGCTTCTGGCAAGGGCTCGGAACCTCCTGGAGCGGAAGGCAACTCCTTTTGGATGTCGGGAATGGTTCTACCTCTGAATCTGATACCCTCGATTGGGTCCAAGACGGAACCTTCCCAAACCAAACCCTTGATACCTCTCATACCACCGTAGGCTTGTTCCAACAAGACTTCACCGATGACCTGCATAGTTAGTAATTGCTGTGGATAATTCGCTAGAAGATAGACGGAGTCCGGCCGGGCGTCGGGTCGCGCCCCTCCCCCACATTCGCCTGCATATGGGAGCACGGGCATATGGCGCGAAACTCGGTGGTCTTTCACCGGATCAACCGAGGTGGCCAATCACGGCGAGATGAGGGAAACAAAGGACTACCCGAGGACCCACGGGCACAAACGGCGTACACGGCTCCTTGAAGTTGCAGAGACTAGCCCGGACTACCAGACAACGACGACTGGTGCCAGCAATCGTGTCTGTGGTTACCCTCGGCGGGTCGCACTGTTACAACGAAGCAATAATAGCACATGTCAGAATGACCATTAGTTCGCATTGCAACGACAATTGCCCGTGCCGGAGCACCCTGCGCTGTGGGTCGTCGGCCCAGTAGACGACTGGATAAGGTAAGAATGGCTTAGCGGGCAGAGGACTCGAGGACCCAAGCTCTCCGTGAGAACTGGTTTACTGTCCCGGCGTACTCCATCCATACTACTCTCCGTATCTGTCTCTTTCTTTCCCTCCTCGTTTCTCATCTATCTCCATCTCTCGTTTCTCTGAATACTTACAGTCTTGCCGTGTTCCTTCTTGAACTGCTTGACTTCTTCGGCCTTCTCAGGCAAGATTTCGGCCAATCTGGCTTTCAAGGTCTGGCATGGTTAGTACTGTGGCGGGCACAAGGACACTGGAAGAACAAACATACTGGTTCGGCGGTGGCATAGGTTCTGGCGCCAAGCACAGCTCTCTTGGCAAAGGCGGAGGAGCGTTGGAAAGATCTCAAAGACATGGTGTTGCTAGGATTCTTGGTGGGCCAAAAAACGGGGGATTCGCTCTATATATACCAGAGCGAGCAGTTGCATCTGCCACCCTCATACTGGGGCCGTTCTGTTTTTGCCCACGGCCAATCAACGTGCGCGCAGCCTTCGGAATGCAGCGGACATGTTTCTTTTTGAGCGTGCGCGGGGCCTGCCACGGGACCCGGCAGGCTGGCACGGAGCAGGGACACCAGTGTGGCAGGGCCAGCGGGTCACCTCCGGCGCACCGCCAGAGCGGTGGCGTGGCGACGGCCACGACGGAAATGACCCTTCGGAGCATGGATCGGGGCCTGTCGGGTGCCCCATCCGGAGTGCGGGCGGCCCCACATGGGGCTCTCGGAGTGTGCCAGCATGATGGGGCCACCACCCCCACACAAACACGCCAATCGGAGAATCTCCACTGCAGCAGCGGGGGCCCCACGCTGTTGCGGTGGATGGCGTCGGAGCCCAGGGGGTGCCGGAAGATCGGGTGGTCCAATCACCGACGAGGCAAGGACGGTGGACAAAAGTAGTCGCAACCCGTGGAGTGAAAAATTTTGTGCGATTCCCCAGATTTCGGAGTAGTTGTGGGACATGTGAAGAGGACAACGGCCAGCGAGGTGGCGTGGTCCTGTGGGGCCAGTGTGAGGCTCTGGGGAGGGCAATGCCGTATCGGAAGTGAGGGTGTAGGCGCACTTTGGGCCAATGGCCTGGCGGCCCCGCAGCCGCAGCCAGGGGGCTCGTGGTAGTAGTGGCTATCGCTGGTGTTGCAGCTCCCGATCACGTCAATAGGCCTGCACCACGCCGGCCATGTACAGGCCCCCGGGCAATTGGTGCCGGGCGCCCCTGAAAGAGGCGTCCTTGAGTTCGGGACGGCGGACCAGTCTGGTCTGGGGTCACCGTGCTAGCCAGGACTCGGACTATAGCCCTGGGGAGGCCACAAAACGCCGGTGGTGCTATTTCACTACTTTGGTGGTGGTGGTGGTGCAGCTGCAAGGCTTGGGGTTGGTGTTCCATTGGGTGGGTGCCGGGTAACGGTGCGATGTGCGGGTGACGGTGCCGTTTCCTCGGAGTTTGCCAGGGCTAGGATAGCACGACCCGAGGAGACCTCGGCACATAAGGTGATTGGACGGAAGGGGCAGCGGTGAAGCGGAACTCGGCACACGACCGTGCGACATGGGTGGGGGTGCGGTGGTGGAGGGCTCGACAATGTCGTGATACCCGCCCGAAGGGGGCCGAGTCACATTGCAACCGCAGGCCATGTTGCATCTGGTAGACGACAGTGCTGGTGGAGGCAAGACAACCCAGTGGTGTGACGTGAGAATGACGTAGTAGTGGTGGTGGGTGGACGAATTGGCGTATTTCAAGTGATGTAATGAGATCAATGCGCTGCGGTTTGCACAGTAATGGTAGCAATCAAGTATGGCCCATTTGGTGATACAATCTGTTCGGAAGATCGGGCAGTAATGGCACTCGGAGAGAGACAAGCTCTTAGGCCTTAGGGCCTCCCTCACGGTAGGTGTCTGTGGAGATTGACCAAGTAGAAGAAGAATTGGGTGGTGAGAATGATGCGGAGATGTGCTAGTGATGGAAGTATTCAATGGCGGCTATCTCAGATACGAGCACTTCCTGGAGTAGGAAGTGTATCCTGATTTGTAGCGTGACATTGTATTGCCTTGAGTGGATGTATGGAATCAAAGTAGGAGCATAGTACGGTTGGAATTGGTGGAAAAGGTGGAGGTGTTGTTTTGAGAAAGAAATGTGCCTGGCTGCAAAGAATACTTTGCAATAACAGAAAGTGAGGAAATTAAGTAGTACTTGCGAATCCAAGAATTGGACTGGAACCAAGGGTTCTTGTTTGGCTATGCATTGTTCTAGGAATTGTCTCGTGTAGTGTGATTGAATCCTTCGGTCCGCGGTTTGTAATCAAAGTCAACGCTTCATGCTTCTGAATCAAGTAATTTGGATCTTAATTGGGCTCACAATTGAGTCGTTGGCGGGCTTTTTGGTTTAGTGGCCTTTAGACTGGTCTATTCTTGTAATTCGCAGGTCTTGTCTTGTTTTCAGTGCAAAATATGGTACGGCCTGGAATGCGATGCAATCTATTCATAAATTGGCACTAATTAACACCTTTCAATAGGCGGCCTCGTAAGTTTAGTCACTTTGCATTATATGGGTTGGGTGGTGATTTATGAACATTGTAACATGAAGTTATGTATGCTGATATGGTTTAACTTTTGGTGATTTTATGAAATATTCGAAATTAGTGAGTTCAGGAATATATTCGACGGAGATTTCATGAATGGTATGACTACCAGCAGATCTGTGAGTAATAGTGAATATTTGGTCAGAATGAATCAAACGTACTCTATATCCAGCGCGATCTGGCTTTATATTCTCTGTTTTCATTAATCACAAGTTTTTGGTAGTGTTAGTTTCATGGTTATACAATGCATAAGTATCGTGATGGCCCGCTCACTAGAGTAACTCAACCCACATGCTTACACCGGTATGGCGGGATGTAAATAGCACGAAAAGCGGTCTGAATAGACTCCAACGCTAGTGGCAGATACAATTGGGCACTTGATAGTTGAATATATGGCAAAACAGTCAATTACTTCATACTAAAGTCTGTGTTACAATGCTATATTTGTAAACGCAGTTCATTACTGCAGGAAGATGCACTACGGTATACTGGACCAAATACCACTCTAGTGAATCACATTGGCCATACAGATTAACTGGAATATAGAGTCAATTCAAGTGTTGCCATTGGCTCTTCAGATAAAAATAAACCTTACAGCCAACACGTCCAGAGAAAGAAGAGATTAAGGCGTCCAGCATCGATAGGATGATTACACCGTGGTCTCATCTTACGTGGCTCTACTTGATGGTATGACTTTATTGGATGCGATGAAAAAGTTTGGTGCTATGGAGTAAGGGCGGTTAGACGGCACCATCTAGAGAATGGCTAGATTTCAGCAAGAGTGGTTAAATTCTACCAACGCGTTATACGGTATTGGTTGAATGGTATTGACATTTTAACAAAAATAAGTGCCGTTGAACCACATTTTAGAATTATAATTCACCTTCGATTGCCTCTTCTGAGCCGCGTATTCTGCCATTTCTGCCGGCCCATATTCCACTCTTCTGCCAAGAACACATGCCGTCTCTTCTTCCCATCCAATCCTTGCCTCGTCTACTATCGTGCCAATTTTTTGTTTATTTATAAATATACACAAAGTAAATGGCACCATATGCAATGTTGGCGATGTCGGAATCGCTATAATTCGAAGATTCGAGATCTCGCCTATAGTTCACTAGAGGCTCACTCTGATGCTGTGTCTAGAACAATAAGCCCATCACAACAGTAGCAACCGAACAACAGAAGCTATCAAAACAGCAAGAAAGGACACCACCAGCTAGAAAAAACGACCAGATCTCAATAGCACCCCATCTGAAGAGGTAACTCCCATCCAATTTCTCCTCCGAAGTTCTAAATAACGTACTTGGTGATTCTGGGAATAATGACAGGGCCAACAGGCTCCTCGGCAGGCTTCTTGGTGCCCTTCTTGACGGAGGCTGCGGATGCAAAAACAGCGAGGGTGACAACGAATAACGATTGGATCTTCATAGCTCGACAAACTCTGTAACTCCAGGTGGTGGATATCTCGGGGGACATGCCATGGGGCATATGGACTGTCTTTATACCTCCCTATGACATCGGTCGAACTTTGTGGCGCTACTGGCCTGAGTTCTTGATGCCAGCTATGGCCAAACCATCGGTGTCCATTACACAAACCCCAAAAAATTATCCTATAATTTCAGTGCGATGGTCCCATCTCGAGCTCATCTTCCCAACCTGACATGCTAGAGCGCATTCTAGGCGGTATCTACCTCTCGTCAATTGAGCCTCTCAACCAGGGCGTCGATTTGGCCGCCGAATTCGGCATTTCCCACATTCTTTCGGTGCTTCCTGGGCCGCTTCCGGCCCAGTACACTTCTGGCTATATCCACAAGCAGGTGAGCATTACTGATGAAGAGGCCTCCAATATTCTTGACTGTTTCTCCGAATGCAACCAGTTCATCGAGGACGCCTTGTATGGCCCCAAAAAGCTGCTGCCAGACGCGAAACCGACCGCCGTTCTCGTGCATTGTGCTCAAGGCGAATCCCGATCCGTCACCATCGTCATGGCCTACTTGATGAAAAAATTCCATCTCCAGCCGAATCAGGCGTTGCATGCCGTCAAGCGCAAGTGCCCCACTGTCCAGCCTAATCCCGGCTTTATGCACCAGTTGCAGCTCTACCATCTGTGGGGATGTACTGTGGACTCTGCCAATCCCGAATATAAGCAGTTCAAAGCCGAGCTCAGCTTGAAAATGGATCCTTCCGGCGACCATCTTAGACAACAAATGCTAGCCCAAGAAGAAACAACACCACAGACACCCAGCGAGTTCGACTTGCGGTGCAAACGATGCAGACGAGTGCTCGCAAAGAGCACCCATCTTGAGAACCACGTTTCGCCTGACGAAACATCCAACCAATCTAAGTTCATCAAGAAGGCTCCCAACTCGAGGCGGATAATATCGGTTCAGGAAGCCAGTTCGTCTTGCTCGCATTACTTTCTTCGGGAGCCACTAACCTGGATGAAGGAAGAACTATACAAGGAAGACGTTGAAGGCAAGTTCTTGTGTCCCAAGTGCGAGGCCAAGGTCGGAGCATACTCGTGGAAGGGCTCGCGGTGTTCCTGTGGAAAGTGGATGGTACCAGCCATCCACTTACAGAGCGGCAAGGTCGATAATATCAAAGCGTTGCCCGTCAGTTCCAATTTGCATCCAACCCCCGGGCCATAGCCTCGTATAGAAAAATACATAGGACATTGTACGAGTTAATAAATCAAGTGGTGGTATTTTTTCTTAATTTAAAAGCGGAGCTTCAGGGGACCCCATTTGTCCTGTTTGTAGTCAAGGAGCATCGAACGACTTACTCCTCAAGTACCATGTCGAGATCAGACGCGTCCTCATCTTCTGCTGCATGGCAATTCCTGTTCTGTGTGATTTCGCCGGAGTCGCCAGTAAATGCCGTCAGTGACGTCCCGAGACTGGCACCTGATTGCAAATTGCTGTGGATGGTCGAGCCCGTTGTGGCCGAATTGATAAGCGGGATGTTATCCGTAATGAGTGAATGGTCGTTCTGGTACTCGACATCGTCGGCCATGAATCCCTCTTCCACCAAGTTGTCTCTCAAAGGAAGTGGGATTTGTTCTTGTGAGCTCTCAAAGACTCCCCTAAAACTGACGTGGCCGCCGACCCTGCTGTTGCCCACCTCCTCGTCCAATTGGCTGTCGTCCTCCTCAAGCACGTCTTCGTTGTCATTCTGGTCCATGTTGAGGATCTGGGCATCGAGATCCACCTCTTCTCCCTGCGCGTCTCTCATGGAGATGTTGCTTCCATTGACCCCCAAGCCCTGGCCCTCCGTATTTGTGTTTTCCGCCGTATGGATGTATGACTGGTCGTCGAAATGCTGTTCGCTAGTGTTGAAGCGTCGGGCGTCCTCCATGTCGATTTCTTCCATGGTCCGGCGAATCCCTATGGGACGAATTGTAGAGTAGCCAGTACTCAGGTATTGCTCCAATTGGCGCACTTTCCACTGGGTCAAAGGTGTTGATACATTATCCAAGGCCGACGTCAATCCGAGAATGTCTCCTCCGGGCAACACCGCCGTATTTTGGATGGTGTATTCGAGCTGGGAGAGACTTGCACCAGGGGTATCTGACGAATACGCCAGCAACGGAGGGGCAAAAAGCAGTCTGAGATACTTCCTTTGGTCCTCTAGGGACTTCTCGTTACTGGTGTTGTTTCCAACATGCGGCTGCAGTGGCGCTTCGGTGGCTTTAGCGTTGCCATTCCGAAACTCTTCAAACGCCTTGATCGAATCGGTGGTCTTGTTGCGGGTCCACAAGTTGTAGAGCTCGTTCTGAAATAGGTTGGGCGAGTACATGTGGGTATGCAGACGTGTTTGTGACTATCAACAGACTCTTAATAACCGCTGTTGTCTGAGTTGTAGGGGTTCTGGACAAGTGCAATTGATGTTGATGTGCCAATTAGTTTTTACAATAACGCGACTACAACCAGAATGCAAAAAAACATAGATGGGGGGTCTTTGGGGTCAGATTTCTCTGAGTATACTGAAACTAGTGTCTAAATTTTGTAGGAGTGTAATTGTTCTCTGAAAAGTGGGAAATGGGATTTAATGGACTATTTTCGAAAACAGTCTCGGAACCTGAAATACTTTCCTGAAATTCAATTGCACTGCCAAATCCCTCCAATTCTTCTAACATGCTATTCATTCAAGGCAATAATCAACCAATTGGGTGATCTGAGTATTACAGATACCGTTATACTCTATATTTCTATAATCACCAATACTACAATTTCAAGTCTTGAGTTATCTGGGTTTACACTTAATGGTGCCCAAAATCAAGTAATTATTCAATAATTTAAGAAACTCACAAAATATACGAATAAGTGCGTCCTAGCTCTAATGAATAATTGCACTGTTGAGGCTTCAGGTACGAGTACGAAATATTCTGGAGAAACATTTTCTTCGACTCTTTATAACGGCAATAGTTGCCTTATCGGACTTTGACCTGATTTCGTTTCTGCTTAGAAAAATACCAAATAAATACAGCTTCGGGTTTAGCAGAGCACAGCGTTGTTACTGGCTTAATCTACTGACATTTGAAATGAGAAAGGTCACATTAAGTTTCTTATTCTATAAATCCATTTCCTCCAAATGGCCCATTCGCATTTACAAACCATCTAACTCTCTTGCTCATCATCGGTGAGAATATACTCGTCCAAAATTGCCTGGTCCTCAGAAACGTATTGATTTCTTAACTCGCCATGGTATTCACCTTTCTTTACTGGCCAATTGAATCCAGCATCTTGCTTGACTCCACCAATTGTAACGATACATCCATAGCAAATATTGATAAGGCGCTCGTCTTTTGGTGCTTCGACTGGGGAAACCACAGACTGGTATTGCTTCAAGTAATCTTTCTCTTCCTCCGTTTCTAATGGAGCAGCCTCATTCACTGTAATCTTTCTCAACCACTCTCTTGGGTCTTGGTAGATTTCAACTCCGCATATCTGGCAATTGGCTAACAGGGAATCAAACTTGGGCGCACCCAACTTTTCGCCTGTCTTAACTACCGTAGATGCTGTAGATGCATATCCAGTAGCATCCAAATTGGTGAAGTAGTTTGTGGTCAAGTCACGAATAGTGAGATTCTTGGTGATCTTGGATTTGGTGATAGTAGATTGAACAAGGTATGCTTCAAATCCACTAAGCTTGCTGTATGCGAGGATTTCAGCGTAGAAAACTTCACGCAATGGGAATAGAATGTGGTATTCCTCGTTTCTGAAGGTTTCGGTGTGGTCTGCAATTGCCTTGTAAATGGTTGATCCTCTTCCCTTGCACGTTAAAGCAATGATTTCATTGGCAATTCTGGTCATACTGTGACCATATATGATGGACTTGCACTTCTCGATATGGGCAGTCCGGAGGATGAGCTCGTCGTAGATTATAGTCAACAAGTCTTCTTGAGAGGACTTGTTGGGACACAACTGCAAGAGCTCTTTGATTTTCCATTCCTTGTGTTCCACTTGGCTAGCAAATCCGGAGAATTCTTCGTTGACTCTGATCCTTTCCACCATTTCTGCGTCCAAGATGTAGGAGTCCAATGATAGCACCTTGAGCTTGATCTTGACTGGGGCATACTCTTTCAACAACTGCGGCAATATTTCCTGGATCTTGTGGTTCAATGCATGGAGCTCGAAGTCGTCGATGTTCAACACCACCAACTCGAACCCTTCTTTGCCATTGTGGGCTTCGTGCTGTTCCTTCAATAATGAGGCCATGACATCGAGAAGAACCAAGGAGGAGTGTCCACCTGAGAAAGAAAGAAGCACCTTTTGAACGCCCAAACGCTCGGCAACAGCGCCATATTTGACCTTGTAAAGATCTTGCTGCATCTGCTTCCGTTGCTTGCCTCTGATGAACCTGATGAAGCAACGCTTGCAGAAGGCTTCTTTTCTTGATACCAACACAGCGTGCTCAGTTTTGCATCTTTGGCACTCGACCAAATCGGGCCCGTCGAGGTACCGGATAGGCTGGTTGTGTGACATACTGAAGGGGGCTTTGGTTGAGTGAACGAGGCTGCTGACAGAGATGAAGTAGTTGGTAATGGTGGAGCTCATCGCATTCGAGGTAAGGTGTAATTGATGGAGCTAACCTGCAAAGTTTCTGGAGATCTGCAAGTTATCTCCACAAATATGCGGGTTGGGATCCTTGTAATACAGCACTTGTCTATCTACAAAACCTGACAAAGAGAACCAATAAGGACGCCTAACTCGTGTCCTTTGAAGAAACTTCCGTTCTACTTCCATATTTCTACTCACACGTGATCTCTCCACCCATTTTCCCGCCAATTCTATCACCATGTCGGACGAATCAGCGCCTTCTTCTGTGAATACCAAGACCACTACTCCAGAAGCCAAGATTCCAAATGACACAGACAAAGTCATCAAGGACGCATCCAAGGTAGATTTCACCAAAGGAGGCGTGGATAACTACAAATTCTATCCCGACAATCCCGACAATCACAGACACAAGTACAGATGGTCCATGAAAGAGGCCTCCAAGTTCTACGACCCTTGTGAAGAGAGCAGACAAGCATCGATGAACTGTATCTTAAGAAACCCGGATGACCGGCTCGTGTGCCAGGACTTCTTTGATGCCTACAAAGAATGCAAAAAGGACTTCTTTGCCAAGAAGAAGCAGGATAAGAGAGAGGGCAAGAAGGGTTGGGGTTTCTGGACCTGAGCTCTACAGGCTGGCCTAGCTCCTACCCACTCTACTTGTACATAGCCCATTCTCCATAAATGGTATATTTCCTTTCCTATCAAAAAAATCCGTATCCTAGATAATAATTTTACATAAATTCGAAGCTGGGGCTACCTCCTCCAACGGCACCTCCCTTGGAGTGTCCTATCAAGTCGAGATGGTGGCCATCGACGTAGGGATTTGTAGGCCGCAGACTGGTATAGTCAGGTCTCTGTTCATCGGAAAGCTCATATCTATCCCTCACATCTAACCACCTACTAAAAGAACCGCTGTTCAATAAGTTGGAGCTGGTGGTAAACCTCGAAACGCCACTGTCAACTACCCCAATAACTCTTCTGGAGCTCTGGTTTTTGTAGCTTATGTATGGCAATGTGTTGTGCACGTGGAGCTTGCCTGTTTTTCTATTCATCGAGCACACCAAAATGGCCAGAACATCACCATCCTTGCGGTCCTTGTCAATCAAACGCGAAATTTCAAAGAGGTATTTGAATTCTTTATTGTTTTCTGCGCTTTGACTTCTGAAAGTATCAAGAATAGAGCCAAGAAGCCTGTCCAAAAATTCAATAAGGTCTATCCGTATGGTAAAGAGCACGTAGTTCAACTGAATGTTGAGTAAACTACCGTATCCATTGGAAACCAAGTTTGTCATTAGCTCCCTGCTTAATCTCTTCTCCCAATTTTGCACATAGTTTCTGTCAGATCTATTTGGGATACTTGACTTTGTTGGACTGGAATCTCCAAGAGCAGAGAGGTATGGCTTTGAAAGAAGAGGAACGACATTTTTAAATTCCTTAGCTAAGTCGATAGTATTTTGCAGGTAATCTTCTGGGCCGATATCGCTGATTACTTCCAACTCTTTCTTCAATTCATTGCCATATATTTGAAGGTAAGAATCTTTGTATTCTTGAAAGGGTTGCACCCTCATCCATTCTGTTAATTGTATGTTGGCCAAATTATATTTGAAAGCTTGAGACAGGTGTCTGGTAAATGCATATGGGTTTGAATTCCTCTTTGAATTGCCGGGAGGAAGAAATCTGAGATCATTATTCTTGAAATCGATCAATTTTCCACGCAATGGAATGGTAAAATTCTTGTTAGTTTTGAAATTTCCAATGCATGCCCCTGAAATGTTGGTAAATATGTCAAATTCTGCCCGTTCCAAAAGATAAAGCCTTTTAATCAAGGCGGAATTTCCGACCATCTTGTCCAGCAGGTTTCTGTAATTTCCACAGAAGAACTTAACAAACTTGAAAACTTTCTTCCAATAGACAAGCAGGTCAGTCTCCTTGGAGTCTGAGATTCTGAAAATTCCATCCATTTCAGTAGTTTGGTAGTTTATGTTGGTAAAAATTAAATCGATTTTTGACTGATAGTCTTCTGCAATGTACATTTCGAAGCAGGACCCAGACTTGAGAAGTGAAGTGAATTGAATGCTAATGATGTTGTACTTTTCATCGGGAGATAAATTTCCAATATGTCGAGACTTTGGAGAGTATTTGAACAATAGGTTTGATTTCAGGGTTGGGACGCTTGACGTCTTGCGCTTTTTATTGGATTCGTAGGAATGATCCTCGTCAAAGGGACGCTTAGATTTTCGCCTGTCGGTGCCCTTGAGCAACTTGTGGGACCAGATTGCTCGGCTTTGTCTAAGCTTCAAAAAAGCGTCCATCTTACCCTCCAAGTGATAGCTGTGTTCCAAGCCCGTCATCTTGAAGCAGTACCTCAAGTCGAGTTTCTCCGAGCCCATTTCAAACAAGCCGTGGTAGGTTCGTTGTTTTTCGATGGTGGCCAAAAAATGGTCAATATCCTTGACCAACTCTTTGGAGTCATTGCGGATGCGATTCAAAGTGGACTCATGTTCTTTCTTAGACTCTTCGCTCAACGACTCCGAGCCTTGTTTGTAGAAGACCTGTTTGTTTGAGTTACGGGACCGGTTGCGAATTGCGTTCTGGCGTTGTAGGGGCACAGCTGAGCTGCTGGACAGACCGTCGAGATCATTGAACGAGATCGGCCGAGTGATGAGTCTGTTGGAGCCCGAGGTGTTCTGCCTGGCGGAAGAAAGCAAAAGGCGCTCTGTGGAGTTGCCGTTGGACGACAAGAGGGGCCGGGTTTCTGAGTCGGAGTCGCTGGAGCTGCCGGCCACGTCGATCGAATCGATGAACTGGATGGCCCTCTGGGCCTCCAGTTCGGTATAGCTCACGTCAAATTCATCGCTGTGCGGATTCATGTCGGTGTCGGAGTAGTGCAGGTTGGAGTCGTCGCCTTCGGACATGTCGTTGTCGTCGGTGGCAGGGAGGGTATGGGATTGCAGCACGTTTCGGAGCGACGACGGGAGCACATTGACGGAGAGGTCTGTTTCAGGAGCAGGGAGAAGTCTGCGAAGGCGAAATGCCAGAATGGGCCCTTGGTACGGCCTGTGGCGGAAGTAGTAGTCGGAGATGATGTTTAGGGAGTTGAGCAGCGAACCTATCCCCCAAACACTGGAAGGCGCCGGTACGTACAGGAGCGATCTTATGGGAGGCAAAAGTGCTATTTCGTCTCTGACATGCGATTCTGGACTCGGATCGGCCATGAAAGTGGTGGTGGGCCGTGGCGGCTCGTCGTCAAGGGGGTCTTGGTTAACGGGTATTGGGGGGTTCGGTAGCGGATCCAGGTCGAACGAGCTCAGCGAGGCGTCCAAGTGGGAAGTACTGGGCGGCATTTCACTGGGCGAGTGGTGTCAGCGCAAACCCGGAGCTTTGGAAGAAGAAGGGGGCAATTGGGAAGTGTTGGTGTGTAGAAATAGAGGTAGATAGTGGTTATAGAAGAACGACATTGCAACAGCGACACACGACACGCGTCATGTGACCATGACACATGTCACCGGTGGCGGAAATGACCAGAGGCGGGACATGCACCAGAGAAGGGCGGCGGCTGAATACATGCAAAGGTGTTGCTGTGTGGAATTGGCAAGATTGCTATGGGGTGGTCGGTGTTGGAATTTTGGTGGGAATCGGGATATTGAATTTAATGGATAAACTGGGAATTTTGGAATTTTGCATTTTGGAATTATTGGAATTATTGGATGTTTAAATTGTAGTGATCAGAGCAAGAGAACTCCTTGGATCAGAAGAATTTCTTGGAACAGAAGAACTCCTTGGATTAGAATTACTCCATATTATTACATATAATATGGGTATCTATTTTTTAAACTATTGCAGCTCTTGCGGCAGTAGAGCTAGAACCATTAGAGTGTAAGACATATGCGCAGCATTAGCTAGAAATGAAGCGAACCAGCACCTGAAGAGTGACAGCGGACAGAGGCCATATTTGTGACTCTACTCTGATATTTACAACGCGCTATAACAATATTCAAAGACATACTGGAGAGAAGAGAAGAGAAGAGAAACGCAATTATTCGCGTGAAATACCATAGCACAAGATGCTGGAAAGATTGATTCTAGTAGCATTCATTCGACAGCTGCGTGGCTGGTTTCCTTGCCCAGAGACTAATGCGCTAGTTCAATCCATGGTTAGCAGACCATTACCCTACTGACGTGAATTATTCCACGGAGATCCAGTTGAGGGAGGCTACACACTAAAAAAGCATGTTTGAAATTCGGTGGTGCAACTGGAGCGATTCAACCTGTCAAACACGCCCTCCACGGATTTCAACCCAAGCCATTGAAATTCGCCTGATCGTGACATATTTTCCTAAGCACAGTTCTTCTCCACGGCAAGAATCTTCTGTATTCTAGTCTGTCGGATTATTTGCACGTCGGAGTTATGGCCAGACCACTTCTAGGGTCAGGATGCGAGTGACACATGCACAGCTTATGGGGCCATCCCGGAGAAACTCCTCTCCAATTGTGGTCCTAGCCTCACCCCAATTATGGTTCTACCCTCGCTTCAATTATGGTCCTACCTTCGCTTCAATTATGGACCTGGCTCTACAATGGCCCCATTGGGGAAAGTTCTTTCCGCATCCAGCTTGACACAAAAAATATTCTGCCTAGTTATAACTGAGCGACACCCAAGCACAGGAGTGGAAAATACAAGGAAGATCAGCTCCTGGGGTCATGGCGATTCTTCCCAGACACAAAGCCCCCGCACTGGGGCGATTCACGTCACTTGGTCAGAAGAGGCTTTGGAAAGCGGACGATCCAGGCCATGAGTTCACAACCCTGGAGTCGTAAAATACGGAGGCCGGAGTGGCGGGCCGCCTCCTAGGCTATACCATTAGTGCCTCAGGACTGGCCATTTGTGACATGGGACAGGGATGGATATCTGAAACAACTGTCGCCACCTGAAACCCCGGCCTCCCCCTGAATGTTTGCAAACAAAAGTGCCGGTGCATCTAACGTGGGCCGAGCCTTAGGCCGGTTTGAAGCTGGGGGCAGACGTTTGGTTGGAGAATGTTCCAGGAGAGGAATGAAGAGAAGGAGAACGAGAATGAGATAGAGAGAGAGAAGGAGAGAGAGATAGAGAGTCCTAGAACTAGCCCTGCACGTGTCCCGATCTAGCACTCTATAGTCTACTCTCTCCAGTACATCTCTCCAGTCCATCTCTCTTGTCCATCTCACCAGTCCATCTCTCTTCACTTCCATGACTCTTTCCCTATCCCAGCCTCCGTGTGGCCTCGCTAATATTTCGGCTGCGGTGTCTGGCCAGATCTCAGCCAGACCCCAACGCCCACCAACGCCCTTCAACGCCTACCGCACCGACACCTACGCCACGCCCAAAGTCCGCCCCAGAGTCCGCCCCACTCTTGCCTCTCTGCCGCCTTTCCTGCCTCTCTGGGGCCTGCTCGCTGCCGTGTCCCTCGGTCTCTGGCTAGTGTGTGTTTCCAGCATGGCGAGCATCGGGATGTGGTATTGCCACATCTCGTGTCCCTAGCGAGACCCCCAACTACCACAATGCTTTAAGCTAGTGCTACCGACTAGCCTCCGTACGTGCTAATCTCCTCTGCCTGCATAGCTCACCTACATACCTTGCACGTCCACCTCTACTGCGCTACCCCTACCATCTACCCCTAGCATCTACCCCTTCCCCCTGTTTTGTCCCTTTCTATCCTCTCCTCCTCTGTTCGTGTCATCCCAGAATTCGCTGTCTCATCTCTCGCTAGTGCGACTCCCACTACCTCCACCACCGCTACCACTAACACTACCACACGCTAGTTCCTAACCTCCATCGCAGCCTCCATTCACTTCATAATCCAGTCGCCATAATCCACCGCCCACAGCCCACGGCTCCTTAATCCACGAACCTCTAATCTACCCCAGCCCCCTAGTTTCCGATCCTCTCTCCCGCCGGTCTGGCCATTGTCTGGGACGCTGCGCTGGCGGCTCGTCTGTGTAGCCATGGCGATTAGCGTGCTCGTGCCACCGCGACGCCGTGCTGCCACCACGGCCGGCTGGGTCACGTGACTTGTGTACAGCGCTAGTTAAAAAAGTAAATATCCTCTTTATCCCACACTACCGCCTCCGTTCCCTCTGCCCTCCATATATCCCCCCGGCGTCGCCCCTCCTCGCCTCGCCCGTGCCCTCCTCCCTCCCTTGCGCCGTCCCGTCCCGTCTCCCCTTTTCCCCACGTTCCTGGCACCCCTGTGTCCCCCCCCCCCGTTGTCCTTCAACACCGAGCCACCACCACCCTCCCTCATCCCCATGGCCTCCTCCAACGGCACCGTCTACATCTGCATCAAGCAGTTCAATGCCCGTTTGGGCGACGAGCTCAGCTTGAAGATAGGCGACAAAGTCGAGGTCCTCGCCGACGACAGCGAGTACAACGACGGCTGGTACATGGGCAAAAACCTCTTGACCGAAGAGGTCGGCTTGTACCCCAAGTCCTTCACCCAGATGTTCCAGCAGCTGCTGAACACCGACCCGTCCTTGTTGCGCTCCAGGTCCAGACGAGTCCTCAGCAACAACAGCTCCTCCTCTAGCACCCCTGTGTTGAACACCCCCAACAACGTCAACCGCCTCACCGACAAATTCTCCAAGATGAGCACCGAAGATGCCTCCCCGGCCTACAAAACTACCAAGACCCTCAGCGACATAGATAGAGCCCTCCACGAATTGCAGTCGGAGAACTTCGTGGGCAACACCTCCACCTCCACCAAGATCACGCCTCCCGCAGAAGAAGACTCCACCAGTAATGATAACGACCTGACACAGAACTCCTCCCTGGTCTCCGCCCTTACCCCTCACAAGGCCAGCGGCCACCAAAGATCCTCGTCGTTGCAGTCCTTGACTGAAGACTTGAATCCCTTGAAGGCGTCGGAATGGAGCCCGCAACAGGTCTCGTCCTACTTTGCTCTTGTGTTGGGTTTCGACTTGGAAATAGCAGGCAAGTTTGCCAGGCACAAGATTACCGGTGAAATTCTCTTCCAGTTGGATTTGGCACATTTGAAGGAGCTTGAGATAGAATCGTTCGGAACCAGGTTTGAAATCCACAAGGAAATTGACAAATTGAAGCAAATGGCTAACAGAAGTGCCAAGCACAAATCGATAAGTCGGTCCACCAGTAAGAACAACCTTGCCCTCAATTCTCTTGCTGCTGACAATTCTATCAAGGACTCTATCCCCGAGTCTACAGATGATGTGTTTGTGAGCCCTCCTGCTTCAGAGCTTACTTCTCCCGTTAAGGACCTTCCATTCCCAGATATTTCTGATGAGAAACCAGCAGACCAAATGCTGTCGAGGGGCCTGAACCAATTAATGCCTTCGGCAAGCTTAAGTGGAATTAAAGGACATCAGCGTAAGAGATCTCAGTCTTTGGATGGTCTTGATAAGAGAGCAAGTTTCATTGGAGCTGATTCATTTGCTTCTCCTAGAAAGGCCCCACAACCTCCAAATGCCCCTAGTCCCATGAATACTGGCTATAAATTCGGAAGTGCTAGTCCAGTTGAGGCACCAAGCAACTCGTACATGACAAGAACCACAGCAACGGGATTGGGCTTGTCTACTACAAGCAGACCCGCCTCCTCAGTTTATGAGTCTTCAATGATAAGTCACAACCGTAACCCTTCCCAAAATTCTCAAAATTATCACCATCGCAGAAATTCCTCCGTTATTCTTGGTCACCACAGAAGGCACTCCTCGTTATTCCTGTTCTTATCTGGTAATGATGATAAGGGAGGAAACGCTAAGACCATTAAACAGTCTACCAAGGATCTGGAAGCTCTTGACAGTGAAGATGACAAAAACGGGCCTAAATTGATTTCACCAGCTAAGGTTAAAAGAGAAACTGCTCTTTTCACTCCAAAACAGAGAAAGGGTGCTGAAGGAGATGATATACTCGATATCGACAATGCTTCCTTCTCGCCTAAGAAGCTGAAGTCAATTTCATACAAGGCTGAAGAGGTTAAAAGGTTGGATCTTGATGAAAAGAGATCGACATCTGATTCTGCTACTGCTACTACAAGCGCTAAACCTGTGTCCCGTTTGAAAAATTTGAGAACTTCTTCCACCCAGAACTTCAAGAACTTGACATCTTCCAAGAAACTGAAAACATCGGCTTTCCAAGAAGGTATTAGAGAAGTAACGCCTGATGAGGCTATCAAGACTGCCAATTACAGTGGTTGGATGTCCAAGAGATCTGGAAATACTTTGAGTTGGCGCTCCAGGTACTTCACTTTGCACGGCACTCGTTTGTCCTACTTCACATCTTTGAAAGACAAGAAAGAGAAGGGTTTGATTGATATCACAGCCCATAAGGTCATTCCAGTGCATGCTGAATCTGAAAATAATAATGGCTCCAATGACAAGTACATTGCCTTGTATGCTTCATCTACAGGATTTGGCAGTTACTGTTTCAAGATCGTCCCTCCTGCACCTGGTTTCAAGAAAGGGTTGACATTCACTCAGCCAAAGACGCATTATTTTGCAGTAGAAACCCACGAAGATATGAGAGGATGGTTAAAGGCGTTGATGACTGCCACAATTGACATTGATGATACTGTACCAGTGGTCAGCAGTTGCTCCACTCCTACTGTCAGCTTGGCCAAAGCTCAAGAATTGTTAGCGAAGGCAAGAGAAGAAACTCGTATGAAAGACGAGGAATTAAGAGCCAAAGGATATATTCGTGATGGTTTGGATGATTACGGACTGTACCTTAGTGAGATCAATATTGATAATCAAACCTCGTTAGATTCAAATGCGTCCCCAAACATCGATTCTGTGGACGAGACTACAGTTTCGTCGTTGGCACCCACGGCAAATGGACATCCCAAACTTTCCATTGATACCAATACTTCGTTCAATAAATCGAATACCGCCAAGGGGCCCTCCACTCCACAACTTTCGAGCTCTCAGGGAGGTTTTGCCTCACCCTACTTGCTTGCTTCTGGTCTTTTGTCGCCTAGACTGGGACACAGTGGCAACACATCATCGCCTTCTAATACTCCCAGCTCCAGTCTGAAAGCTACAGATTATTTTCCCGACAGTCAATTAGGCAACACCACTGCAACTACCACGTCGAGTACGACCAATACAGAAACTACCCCCAAGTCCATGTTCAGTGGTGCTGGCAAATCCTCATCGAGAAAGAAGTCTGTTTCGGAGAAGATGTTGGCGTATACTAGTGATGCTTCAGGCAACCATTCGTTTGTGATCAAAAAGAAGTAATCTTAGTGTATAGTAATGTAATATAGTTTCAATAAACTTACAGGAAACCGAGCTTGGGCACGGTGACAAAGTACAAATAATCTAGCGTAATGTGTTAGCCATGATTATCAATGTGAGCTTGTAATGTCTACATGTTTCAGATGGTTTCACTTGACCAACGAATCCACGGAATATTTGACAAGGTACATTTCTTCGTGAATTACACTGCTTTGCTTATTTCCCGTCTAATTCTATTGTTGAAAGCGTTCCTGAAACTTCCTCGATTTTCGAAAAATCTAGCAATAATGCAAAAATCCATCCTTTGTTAAAATATTTCCTAGATCCGGTGCCTTTAGATACCGCAACAACTCAATACTTGCTAGTTGATGGACAATTCCAGTTATTTGCCTGCTGTATGTAGAAGAGCAACTTCGGGGCAATGTAGTGTATGTGCAAAGGAAGCAAAAGAAGCGAAAGAAAAGCACCAAAAACGTCACACCATACAACAAAGCACAATAGAAGTTGTTCTTCTATTATCCAGTTTCTAGTCTCATCTAATCGGATTATTTGACCTGAGACAACCCCAGTTTCGCACTCAGTCTATTTTCTAGCAAAATGGCTACTTTTTAGTTAGAGAAAACCACCAGGAACTGGTCCAACTCCACCAAAATCGGCCCTTTCGACTCCAAATCTCACCCCCAGCCTCTTCCGGCCCGTAGAATTCATCTGGCGCTCTTATTTCCACCAAAGCCCCGTCTCAGCGCCCTCCACGCCACCTCTTCCCCATGTGCCTTGCGCGTTACCGGGTCTGTACGTAGGACTCTTGTTTACAAATCAATCCACACTTCCAAACACAACCTTGCCCTCCTTCCTCCTTGTCTCCAAGCGCCAGAATACAGCGTTCTTCAACTGCTTGCAACCTCTTCCAGTCAGCGCTTCCTTCCCCTGTCCGTTTTCGCCCGTGTCCGCTGCCCCACCTCCCCTTCTGCCTCCCCCAAAGGGCCCTGCTCACCATGCAAGCAGACTCAGACACCTACGTCATCCAGCACCTCCGATCCATCATCATCCATCTGTTGGACAACTTCAACTACAGCAATGCCGAGTTTGCCTGTGAGCGTCTTTTGGCGTTGGATGGCGACAACTACGACTCCATCTACCTCTACTGTCTTACGCTCTTCCGCCAGGGCAAGCACAAGTCATGCTACAGCCGGTTGGTGGAGCTACTCTCGTCCAGCTACTTGGGCTTTGCCTACCTCTTCGCCCGGTGCTGCTTGCACTTGAAAAAGTACAAGGAAGGCGTGTTCCAGCTCGTCCGGCTCCTGTACTTGTACAGCGGAGCCAACACTGACCACGCCCCCGGGCCCTCCTCGCCCTTCTTCTTCTCCTCCAACGCCCACAAGTTCAACTACGAGCACGCCCGCTCCATCTACCCCGACACGTCCTCCATCTACCACTTGTTGGCCGACTTGTACCGCGGCATGAACGACACCAAGAACCTGGCCCTCAACTACGTCCAGGCGCTCAAGCACAACCAGTACGATTTCGAGGCATTCCAGGAGCTCTGCAAGTTGGGTGTCAGCGTCAAGGTCAAGTCCATCTACAAGTCCAGCCAGTTCCGCAACTCCATTCTCCCCCGTTCATCCTCCAACTCCGAAGACATTCTCCCCAACTCCAGCACGAGCTTCCTCAACCACAACGAGTACAACGATAACATCTCCAACCCTTTCTCCAACTCGTCACAAATGGGCTCTGAAACGCCCATAATACACCCCGATGACAGCTTCAACCACTCGATCTCTACCCCCAGAGTCAAAGCCATCGCCGTTCCCGACGCTCCGTTGCGCAAAACAAACCCAAACACCAGCAATACCAACCATTTCGAGTTCACCAAGCCCAGTTTTCCCATCGACCACACGTCGGGAGATAAGAAACTCAAGAAGGAGTCCGCCCATTCAAAGATTACGTCCAGACTCATTTTGCAGCCTGGCTCTTCCAATCCTAATTCAAACAACTCTTCCTCTAACAAGCCACACGATACTCCTGCATCAAAGAAGACGGGCATACGAAGTGGCTTGAAACGCAACAGCTCCAGTGGAATAATACCGACGGGTGCAAATGAGCTAGAGGCTCATCAACAGATGTCGTTGATTACGATGAAGGAAATCGAAAAGAGTGAAAAGTACCTCTTGAATCTCTACATGACCTTTGCCAAGGGGTTCAAGTGCATGTGCAAGTATGACTGCTACAAGGCAATACGTATCCTAGAATCTCTTTCGGAGAAGGAGAAGGATACGCCCTGGGTCTTGAGCAAGTTGGGTAGGTTGCATTATGAGATTGTGAACTACAAGCAGTCAGAGTACTTTTTCATCAAACTTCGCAAATTGGATAGAACCCGCATGGAGGACATGGAATACTACTCCACGTTGTTATGGCATTTACATCGAAAGGTAGAATTGACATACCTTGCAAACGAGCTTCATGATCTTGATCCAAACTCGGCTATTACGTGGTGTGCCATCGGAAACTTGTTCTCTTTGACTAGAGAAGCTGATGAAGCCATTAAGTGCTTCAATAAGGCCACGAAATTGGACGAACAATTCACATATGCGTACACTTTGAAGGGACATGAATATTTCGGAAACGATAATTACGAGATGGCACTTGAAAACTTTAGAATCAGTTTATTAATTGACCCCCGCCATTATAATGCACTTTATGGTATTGGAATGGTGTATATCAATCTTGGTGACTATCAAAAGGCGGATTACCACTTCCGTAAGGCAGTGTCGATCAATCCTATTAATATTATTTTGATTTGTTGTGTTGGAATGGTGCTTGAGAAGCTCGGCAAGAAGAATTTGGCCTTGCGTCAGTACGAGTTGGCCAATAAGCTTCAACCCTTAAACCCCTTACCGATATTCAAGAAGGCACAATCGTTGTTTTCCATGCAGCAATATCCACAAGCATTGAAGCAATTCGAAATCCTCAAGGAATTGGCCCCAGATGAGGCTTCGGTCCACTTTCTCCTAGGCCAATTGTACAATATTCAAAACGACAAGTTCCAGGCCATCAAAGAATTTACTATAGCCATGAATTTGGATCCTAAGGGTAACTACTTGATCCGGGAGGCTATGGAGTCGCTCAAGGAGAAGTAAACGAACAGAATGGCTGTTGCCATTTAGGATAATAACTACAAGTAACCATTGGAAATTTATAGATTGTGTAAGTAATTTTATTGCTTCAGAACAACGCTACCTGTATTCAGACAATCATCTATTGCATGCATTTCCTGTTCTGGTAAGGTGAAGGAATCTGTACAAACGTCAATTTTATCATTCAGGGCAGAATGGGTAGAACTGTAAATTCATATGATGATAATTGATACACATAAATTGATACAAATTCTAATTGCTACAGAAAAATAGATGAACGCCGAGGTAATTGATACAACGATATGATTGAAGGCTAGATACTTGATGAAGTTGATAGAATCGATCAAACGTGCAAACTATCTTCATGACAAGGTATTGCGCCAGAAAACTACGCAACAGTGAACAGCTATACTGCAATGCCTCAGCCAATCAACTCAACAAAGTCGCCACGCTTCACCTTTGACCTTCTAGAAATACAGGGCAACGATATCCAAACCAGTCTAATCGGCCGATTCTGGAGTCCATTTGACACCATACATAGCACAGTGTGCCTAGTTGGTGGGGGTCAAACCCCAAGTGGCCCACCTGGTGGGGCCAAAGGACACAGATAGGCGTGCAAGCAGTGGAGACCCACCAATGAGTTGTAGCCACGGACTACTGTCATGTTTTCTACTAGAAATAATTATAAAATAAGAGAATATACCATTAAATCGGGAATTTAGTTGCACTGTATCTGTTGAAAAGTCAAAGAAGAGAAATTACACGGGTCAACGCACAGTAGATAACTCCAGTAAACTCCAGCAAATGCATAGTTAATGCGGGGGTAACGACATGAACGTACAGTGACAGAAAATATCACAGTATAATGTCCTAGTTGGCACTTCTCCACATCAATCGCACATGTCTGGAAATAGGCCCTACACCCAGTGTAAGCAAGACCTACCACGAAGTATCGTAGCAATGGATGAATCCTCACCTATTGTAGAATGTCTGCTTATATCCGTGCCAATTATTTGTGTTAGTATTACTTGGTCTCGGGTTATCAATGGCCACATGCCAAATAGCCGTGGTGCCGATAACCTGGCACCATTTTTCAAGACCCTACAAGTTGAGCCCCATACCCTGTCTCTCCACCGAGACACGTCCACATCTGCTCTAGATTCCACGTCCATGATGCTCCATGGAGTATGGCCGATTAGGCTTAGACTTAGGCTTAGGCTTAGGCTCTGCCCTGGTGGTCCTGGAACTATAGCCGGCCGTGACAGCTGTGGTACCACGGTGGCATTCGAGCCACTGTACTTCAGGCGCGCTTTTGTTCGTCCAGCGTCTTCAATAGCCATTTCACCCTTGGCTGAGCTCACAACCTCGGCCCAGCACCATAATACGCCGCAACGCCTAACCCAAACAACGTAAACAACTTGGTTGGACTCTGGAGCGGACCCTGTGTAGCTATCCCGCTCCAATTCTGTAGTGCCTCGCAATATCGGGCCCTCTCTCTCGCTCGCTATAATTTTCACTGTTTCTGCCCAGCTTACTCCCTCTCTCGCTATTTCTCTCGCTAACTTTCTCTCTCTTCTGGCGAACTTTCCGCCATTGTCGCTATCAGTGTCACTATTTCTCGCTGCTTCTCGCTTTTCTCGCTAGCTCTTTTTCGCAAGCTTTCCTGTCTACTATTCGCACAATCACAAGTGTCAAACTAGATCACAATTCAACTTCTTCAACCAGGGCCTTCAAGCAGCCAGCTACCCATGCTCTTCGTGCTTCTAGTGTCGTATCTAGCCGCCTGGGCCCTCGCGGCCCAGATTGACACCCCCAACTACTACAAAAAGGGCGACAAGGTCGACCTCTTGGTTAACAAGGTCGAGTCGGATTCCACCCAGCTACCTTTCGGCTACTACAGTTTGCCCTTCGTGTGCCCGCCGGCTCAGGCAAACAGGCCCATTCCTCTCACGCTTGGCCAGATCCTCCGTGGAGACCGTGTATGGGAAAGCAACTACGATCTTCAGTTCGGCGTGGACATGCCGTGCAAGCGCTTGTGTGATCTCATTACCAAGGAAGAAGGGCTCAAGAAGGCGGCCAAACTCATCAAGGACGGCTACGTTGTGCACTGGTCCGTCGATGGCATGCCTGGAGCCACTACTTTCGTGTCTTCCCACGGCAACAACAAGTATTACGCCGCCGGCTTCCCCTTGGGCTTTGTCAAGCAGGACATCTCCTACATCTACAACCACTTCATGCTCGTGATTCGCTACCACCAGGACCGCAAGACCAAGCTCTCTACCGTGGTGGGTTTCGAAGTGTACCCCAAGAGCGTCAGCAACGAGCAGTGCCCCGGGCTGTCCAAGGACTACAAGAACTTTGCCTTGACGTTCGACCCCCCTGCCTCCGTCGCCGACGACGCCAGCAAGAACCCCCGTCCCAAAACCGTCATTCCATACACCTACTCGGTGTACTGGCGTGAGGACAACTCTATCGACTATGACTCCCGCTGGGACTTGTACTACGAGAACGACTCCAACACCAAGAACCACAGCATCCACTGGGTGTCGTTCATTAACTCGCTCGTTCTTGCGTTCTTCTTGTCGTTGATCGTGGCCGCCGTGTTGGTCCGTGTCTTAAAGAAGGACATCCAGGGTCCCAACTCCACCTTGCCCACCACGCAGGACTTTGACGGCAACATCAACGACGGCGGAATTTTGAAAAACATGATGGAAGACGTCAACAAGGCCCCTTCGATGGTGTTGCCCTTGTCAGTGCTCGTTTCTTGTGGTATCCAGATGTTCTTTTCCACCTTTGGCGTTATTGTCATCTTTGTCATTAACACCCGCTTCAGCTTGCAACGCACAAAGTCCACCAATACCTTCTTCAACAATCACCAAGGTGCATTCTACTCCTTCTCCATGGCCACTTTGTGCCTCTCGGGGACAGTTTCTGCCTACGGCGGAATTATTCTCCACAAGATCTTGAGTAACTACAACATCAACCAAGCATACCCTCTCAGAAAGACCTTGTTCTTGTCCCTTGCATTCAGCGGCTTCTTGCCTTCGTTAGTCTTGTCTGTTATGTTGTTCCTCAACTTCTTTGTCTGGGCTAAGCACTCTTCCAACGCATTGCCCTTTGGAACGATTCTCGTGCTTTTCTGCTTGTTATTCGCCATTGAATTGCCCTTGGGAATCATGGGCGGATACTTTGGAAACAGGCAAAAGTTTTCAAACGAATCAATTTTCAATACTTCATCCTCTGCTTCCAAGCCTGTTCAAGAAGGAAAGTCCTTAAAAGCCAGAAAATACCCCAGATCCTGGTTGTTGAACCCGTTGATAAGCACACTTGTCTTTGGTTTGATACCGTTTGGAGTGGTCTACGTGGAGTTGGTATTCATTTTCAACTCAGTGTGGTTGGAAAAGACTACCTTTTACTACATGTATGGCTTCTTATTTATCAACGCCATCATGCTAATCATTATCATCGCAGAGTCCACCATTGTTGCCGTATATACATCGTTGGCGTTCTATAAGAACCCCAACTGGCAATGGTTGAGTTTCAGAACCGGATCGTCCATTGGTTGGTTCGTGTTAGCATATTCTACCTATTACTTCATGCTATTCCTAAACGTTAAAGATTTCGTTAGTTCTTTGTTCTATTTTGCATATATGGGGTTGACAAGTGTGTTGGTTGGATGTGCTAGTGGAGCGGTGGGATTCTTGACGGGAATGGTCTTTGTCAAAAAGGTGTATGGGGTGGTCAAGGTCGATTGAGCCTACTTTGGGCAATATGCCAGTAAAGCCAACTCCCATTTTCATAATTAATTAGAGTTTTGTCATTCATATAGTCACTGTAATATAACACTCTACAGGCTAGGACAAGCAGTTCCGGCTAGTACAAGCAAAGTCAGTATTCTTCTATGTATAATTTCGCTCACTGACCTACAAATAGAACTTATTTCATGATACGTGTATTTTGTCTATGACCCGATGGATGCTTTTGAGTCAACCACTAGCTTAATCCAAAGAGGAAGCACCAGTAATGATATCAACCAATTCGTTGGTAATAACGGCTTGTCTGGTTCTGTTGTACAAGATGGAGTAAGAGTTGATCATGTCACCAGCGTTCTTAGAAGCGTTATCCATAGCGTTTCTTCTAGCAGAAATCTCAGAAGCGTAACCCTCAGCCATGGCGGTCAAGAGAGAGTTGGACAAGGAGAACTCGGCCAAGGTCTCAGCAGCGTCTTCAGACTCCAACTCGTACTTGGACAAACCTGGAGCCTTCTCAATAGCCTCGGAGGCGAAGATGGAGAAAGCAGTTGGCTCGAAGGAAACACCGGAAACGAATTTATTGTACAAGATCTCGACATTGTCGTACTTACCCAACTTGTGGATCTCATCGGCGATCAAGGCAACTTCGTTGAAGGAAGGAGCCTCCTTACCGACGTTGGCAAAGGACAACTTCAACTTGTCAGCGTGGGTTCTCAACATTTGGGACTTGACCTTCTCACCAACAGTGACGATGTCGAGGTGTCCGCTCAACTCGTCGACTCTCTTTCTGGCGGCCTTGGAGATTTGGGAGTGGATAGAACCACACAAACCCTTGTCGGAAGAAACAACAATCAACAAGGTCTTCTCGGCCTCGCCCTTCTCTGGCTCAGCGTTGGCGTAGAACTCGGAGTCAGACTTGTTGAAAACTCTGGAGGCTTCCATGGCTCTTTGGGCCTTGTTCAAACGGGTGGAGGCGACGATCTTCATGGTCTTGGTGATCTTCTCGATGTTCTTAATGGACTTAAGACGCATTTCGATTTCACGCAAAGTAGCGTAGTTTCTGCAAGTTAGTATTATTCAATGGAATTGACTGGAGGGGAACAATTGCGGGTGCATGGTCGGTCTAATCTGGTTACTGAGTTCTCTCTGACATCGGCTTCACTTGAATCTCTGACTTTGATTATCTTGTCTCTATCCTCATTGCTGTTCATTTTCGCACTAGGCTTTTCACTTTCGATTGAAAATACTTGGATAATAGTGCGAGTCTGGACATAGGCAATTGTAAGGGGTCCTCATTCCACGCCAGGGACCCCAGATACCTCTCAATGTTTAAGGTATTGCGTCGGTATGACTCCACAATATCACACCGCTAAGTTATTGCTTCAAAAGGGCTTGTGTACCTGGACTTTCCAAGGGTCCAGCAAAGGATATAGACGCCTGCGACCTAGGCCATAGTGCCCTCCCAATTGACCGGAACAAGGCGTCGAAACCTCGGGGTCAAACGTGTAGTAACATACCTCACACCCGAACGGGCGACTTGAGTGGCACCTAAACGAAACATGGCAGAATGATACTCAATTCGATAAGACGAAGGTGTAATAAACGAACTGGCTGATCAAACTTTTTCATGAGAACTCGGAAATGAAGGAGTGCGCTTTGATTGGATGGGCGATCGGTGCGGGCACTACTGGAACGTGATGAATATCACGTGACAGACTGCAGCTCCTAGTATTCTACCTGGCCATTCTGCCGTTAGATGGCACTAGAAGCGTGTGGACTCATTCTATGTGTCCATAAAAGGCTTTAAACCCCTAGCGTACAGTTGGAATGTGTCTGATCTGTCACAATTATTTATCGCATATTCATTATTTACTCACTTCCATTCACTGCGCAGTCTATATTGGGGATTTTTCACTCTAGAAATCAAACACTACATGATACAAAGGACCCAAAAGGACCGTGTAGAGCCTAAATGGCACCATATTACACAGATTACGAACAGTCCAATCCTCAGTGTCTATTTATTCGTGGATTTCTACCCCTAATCCATCCCCCTCCTCTACAATCGTCATGTGTGGTCGTGTATTATGACTGGCCGGTCTAACTCCGGCAGCTGTGTTAATATGCATGTTGTCTGTCGACAAGCGAGTGCTGCCACGGCACAGCAGCTCTGGACACGCCAGGCTCCGCCTGGTTGTCATCCCGCTCCTCACTTGGAGGGATCGTTCTTTTGGTAGCCCAAGTATCCCTCCAAAGGATACGACTCAAGCATCTTCATGTACTTCAATATCAATGGTCTGCAGTTCTTCTGGGCGTCCACGGTGTGGTATTGCTTGCACTTTCTCAATGCGTCGTGGGTCACTCTCAAGGCGTAGGTTCTTATCCACTGTTCTCTCATCATGGAATTTCTTGCGTCCTGAACCTCGGGAAACTTCTCGTAGTCGATGTCGTCGAAGGAGACCAACTCGGGCCTTTTATGGTTCTCGTAGTTGTCCAATCCTGCGCGTTAGTAGGGCTTTGGGGGTCGGCGGTGCCGTGTAGACGTACCCATTGTGTAGTGGTTACCTTGATAAGTGCGTTGTAAAAGAAGAATTTTAACTGGATGTCTGGCGCGGTGCTGGCACGACACAAGCACGTGACCGGGAGTCACGTGCTTATTCACATGTACTCCACTGCCCCTCGGCCGGTTACTTCCACCTCCACTTCTCGACACCTCCAGCATCCGACATCATGGCCCTGGACCAGAAGCTGCCCAAAAAGGGACTCAATGCCCCTTCGAAAGTCGTTTTGGTCAACCCCCCCTCCGCAGTCTTTTCATTCAACGCAAAATACATCGCAATTGCCCACACAGTCTGTGCCTATGCTGCCTTCATTGCTGCCCTAGTCGTGGGATGTGCCCTCCACTACCACAAGATCGTGGAAAACTCGTCCTTCGGATACCCCGATGAGTGGTTTCCTTCTGTCTCCGCCACCATAGGTGACAGATATCCAGAAAGATCGGTTTTCCAGGTGGTCATAGCCGTCACCTCTGGACCCAGATTCTCTCTTTTGGCATTCAACTTCCTCAAAATGTACAAGAACAACCCCAATTCCATAAAGCCCTGGTTCGGCTTGGTCTCCGGTGTTTTGAGAACCTTCACCTGCGGTGGCTGGGTCTACATCACCTCGACTGATGACCACGACTGGCATGACATCTTCATGATTCTCTACTTGATTTTGACCATTCCATGGACGGTATTGGTCACCACCTCCTCTCCAAAAGGCTCCAGTGTACGCAAAGGACGTTTCTACACAGCCATTACCTTCTTTTCCACCTTGGGCCCTTTGATCTACTGGTTCATCCAGCACAAAGTCCACGTCAGACCCGGTGCCTACTCGATCTACGCCTACTTCGAGTGGTCCTTGGTGCTTTTCGACGTTGCATTTGACGCCTGGTCCATCTCTGACTTCTCCGATATCGAAATCAGCGTTTCTGGTGCCGGAGTTGTTTTGACTCCAGTTTCCAAAACTACTAGTGAAAAATCTGAAAATTCGGCTCCAGTTCCTGTCAACGACGAATTCTGCTTCTTCTACTACTTGGTGAACTTGATCAACTCCTACATCTTCTGGTCGGTTATCTCTGCCTTGTTGATGTGCGTGTGGTACTTCCCATTATGGTACATGGGTCTTTCTGGTTATGAGGTCGTGATCATCGCCATCTTTATGCCTAATATTCTTTTGATTATTCCAGCCATTAGAAACATTTTGGTGAAGTTCCCTCAGGTCATTCGTACCTTGGCCGTTGCATTCGGTGTGGGAGCTTACAAGTTCGAAGACCCAGAACAAAAACTCATGGCCGTCACTGCAGGATGTTTCTTTTCTGTCTTGGCCTTCTCAACTGAATTCTGGGCCTTGTCGTCCCAACCCAAGAAGTTCAACTCCTTTACCGTCACTTTCCTTCTCGGTTTGTTGGTGACTACGGTGTTGAAGTTCCTGTTCTACTCCAATAACCCAATTTGGCCAACCATGCACAAAGAGAATGGTGGACACAACGCCATTGGACTTTTCTTCGGTTTATTCGGAGCCTTCTTCACACCTACAGTCGTTGCTCCAGCATCGATCAAACCCGTTCAGAGATCTGGGGGATCGTTGTTGTTGGCTGGTCTTGGTTTCGCCGGATACTTCTACGCAGTTCAAGCCTACTTGTGTGACTCTGGTACCTTGGTCATTTGGATTTGGGAAGGATTCCCAGTCAGAGGAGCTACCCCCATCACTGGAGGCATGCTTTTCTTCATCTCCTTCATGATCGGAATTATTGTGGCCATTAAGGGTAACCCTAAGATTTTATCCTCCATCATCTACAACGTGGTTGTTGGAGGAGGAAGTACTTATGTTTTCTTCAACTTGAAGGATTGGTACGGATTCGCTGGTGTGATTGTCCATGTGATCTACTTGGTCTCTATCACCCCCATCATTTTCCAGGGTGCCGTTGGCTTCAACCCAGGTTTAGTATTTTTCGTTGGCTTTATGATCTATATTTTCACCTCGCTTGGAAGCATTTGGGTGGTGGCTTATGCCTTTGTTCCTGGAGGCCCTCTTCTCAGAGAAAGAATGGATCTCATCACTGTTCTTGCCCTTATCATGATTTTGCTTGGTGTCATCAACCATAACTGGAGAATCCAGAGCTCGCACATTGTCAAGCTCAGCCAAGGCAAGAATTTGTTCAAGCAAACCTTGACTGTTTTGACTGTTGTTTTGGCTCTTTCTGTGTCAGTGTTTGTCAACAGATACCCTACCAAGGCACACAAGCCATTCAATGAGGAGTCCAAGGCGTTCACCGCAGGTATCTGGTGTGTTCACTTCGGTTTGGACAACGACATGTGGGCTTCCGAGACCAGAATGAAGGATTTGATTCGCGATGCCCAAGTGGATATCATCGGGTTGTTGGAGTCTGACACCCAGAGAATGATTGGAGGCAACCGTGACTTCACCCAGACCATTGCCGAGGAGTTGGGCATGTACGCGGACTACGGACCTGGCCCCAACAAGCACACTTGGGGTGCGGCGTTGTTGTCCAAGTTCCCTATTCTCAACTCTACCCATCATCTCTTGCCTTCTCCAGTGGGAGAGTTGGCCCCAGCCATCCATGCCACCTTGGACGTCTACGGTGAGTTGGTGGACGTGGTGGTTTTCCACTCGGGCCAGGAAGAGGACGTGGAAGACAGATGGTTGCAGACTTTGGGCATTAGAGACATCTTGGGCAGCTCCAACAGACCCACCATGTTGTTGAGTTACTTGGTGACAGAGCCTTTGCAGGGCAACTACAACACCTATGTGAGTGAGGAGTCGGGTGTCTACGATATCGACAGCACCGACTGGGACAGATGGTGCGAGTACATCTTGTTCAAGCACTTGAAGAAGGTGGCATATGCCCGGGTTTCCAGATCCACCATCACCGACACAGAATTGCAGATTGCCAAGTTCAAGTTGTTGACCGACGAGCAAAAGGAAGCCAACGACATCGACTTCTTGTATGGCAACCACTTTGTTTCGGAGGACGAGATTGACGAGAACTTGAGAATGCCTCTGATCTTGAGAGGCGACGGTGTGAGGGGCCACAGGTACCATGTGTTTGACGAGCCCCGCTACTTTAAGCAGTAGACGTTAATGTACAGAGTAGATGGAATATGTAGCGAAAGAGAAAGAAATGGGGCAAATGAAAGATTCACCAGAATTGATTATATGGTTGCTTGATTGAAAGATTTTGAACAAGGAGGGAAGAACCACTGGAGAAAATGGATGCAGTAACTGAGACAGAAGAATTAAACCCTAGATTGTACTATTTGGACCATGAGAGGACCCGTATATACACAATTGGTACCGAGAGACGAGTGTTCATTTGCGAATATAATTGGTACCGTATTGACGTGGTGGAATCTGGATCGCTATTATCGATACCTTAATAATGGTACTGCGATATTAGAACTTCTTCCTTGCCACATTCTCACAAAAAGTCAAAAGAGACACACATTCATTGTTACTGCCGTAGAATTTTACTACTTACCTACTTAATAGTGGCAATGAACTTTCTTTACTTCTGCATAATATTTCTCTTACAGAAGTTATCAAAAATGAGCAATTTTTTGAAAATTGCGAAAAATGGGTGCAAAAAATTGAACTAATACTAATGCTTACTTCAACAGGATTGGATTCCAACACACTATAGCACAGTATGTGGCACGTTAATTACCAGGCAATACACCAAGGCACACTTGTGGGTTTGTCAGATGGGAAGGAGCCCGTTTAACACACGTGACTACAATAGCTCAGTGAATGGGTATTGGCAAATGATAGATAAGCAGGAGAATGCCAGGTATTAATTGTAGAATGCTAGGAATAGGAGATGTTGCATGCTAGGGAAGTGTATTGTGCAAATTCCAGGAGATGATAAGGCGCATGCCAAGGATTATTAGTAGCATGCTAAAACATTAATTCTAGCATGCTGGAATGCTGTAAGGTAGATTCTATGATGATAAAAGCACCTGGGCCTCGGCCTCACGTTCAGAGAGGTCAGCCGAGTCCCGCGGCCGCGAGGGCCCTTCCGCCGCATCGTCGGCCGCCTGCTTGTGGCGGGTCTCGTACAACTTGACCTTTTTGGCAATGCGCTTCAACTGCCACCGCACAGGCACCAACGGCAACACGCCCTCGCGCTCCTCGTACAAGCGCACTTCCAACCACACTATCACCAACACCCAGTAGGCGATGTAGGCGCCCACGCTGCCATAGGTGGCGGAGTTGGTCCAGCCGAAAATGGCATTGAACACCATCCACCACCCGTCCTTCAAGCCGTTGCAGCAGTTCACGTGCCACACGCTCTTGGCAATATCATAGGAGCCGGGCCCGCTGCCCGTCTCCCCCACGTCCAAACCGCCACAGGCCCGCACATACTGCTCCAACTCCAAGAACCACACGCCACGGCTCATGAGCCCGGCACTGACAATGTAGAGGAAGCACGTCAGGAAGATCAAGAAGTACTGGAGCGAGAGCTTGTTGCCTCCGCGGTAGAGCAGGTAGCCGATGACCAGGCCCACGGTGAGACCGGTGGCTATGGAGAGCGGGATGGACATGGGCGGCAGCGACATGCCGATGCCGCCAATGAACACGACCGCCTCTAAGCCCTCGCGTAGAGTGGTGATGAGGGGCAAGATCGCCAAAAAGTACCTCTTGGTGAACTTTGTTTGCGGCGCCCGCTTGGCAGCAGTGGCGGAACTGGAACCGCCAGTCAACGGCCGCAGGCTGTCCAGCAGGTCGCGCAGAGGGTCGGTGTCCGACTCCATGTCGGAGGTCCACTTGGCGGCGTCGGTGGTGTCCTGGTACGCGTCGCCCAACTTGATCCACCACTTGACCTTCATGACCTTGTTGATGCGGAGGAGGCCGATTCCCATGACGGTGATGATGGCCGACGAGAGAAGCGAGAACACGCCCTCCCACAAGCGCTCGGCGTAGGCCCAGTAGTCCTTGCCGACAAGGTAGAAGCAGGCGATGAACGCAAGCCCGATGATGAAGCACACCACGAGGCCAAGGATGGCGCCTACCCACACCTGGAGCTTGAGCTTGTTCTGGGCCTGGCGGAACTCACGGGCATGGTCGAGGTCGCGGAAGACGGTGGAGTGTTCGCGCTGGTTGATGAACGAGAGGAGCACCAGGATGATGATGGCGGTCTCCAAGGTCTCACGAAGGATGATGAAGAAGATCTGGATGGAGAAGTAGTCCTCGATCATGGTGAGAAGTCGTCTAGCTCATTGGCGTGGGGAGCAGACGCGGCTACATATATAGGGCTCCGGTCACGTGACACGGTGTATTAGTGTATTGCGCTCTAGTATATGGGTCGCCGGGGCGCTAGACAATAGTGAGGACCACGGCAGGGGCGGCGTCGGCGGCGGCGTCGACTGCATGCCCGTCGAACGAGGGTGGAAGGAAGTCCACCGTGGCCGTCAAGCACGTGATGAACTCGTCGTCCACGGTGTAGGCGCGGGCGTTGATCACGTAGCGCCCGGGGGGCACCTCGTCGGGGATGGCCACCGTCTTCTCAATCACCTGGAGGCCCTTCTGCACGGGGCACGTCAAGTCCACCTTGGAGATCTCCTCGCACAAGTCGAAGGTCTGGTGCACCAACTTGATGAAGCCGTAGCGCACGTCGACCTCGACGTAGGCGCCGGGCTCCACCGTCTGGCTGAGCCAGCCCTGGGCGGTGAAGGTCAAGTTCTGGCCCCGTTTGGGGGGATTGGGCTCGAGCTCCACCTTCTTCAAGCTCAAGATCTGCTTGTCGCTGGCGTCACACTGCAAGATGGGCGAGTTGCCGGGCACCGGCTTGGTGTCGGCGGCGGCGCCAGGGAAGACCTGGATGACTTCAGGGGCCTTCATTTCGGGCGAGAGGCCAAACACTTGGACCATCTCGTCGTAGAGAGGCCGGACGACGGGCCCGAGGGACAATCCCTGGGCATAGGAGGAGGCGGCTCCCAAAACCGCTAACTTTCTGAAAGAAACCATGTTGATGAAGATGCAATTGAGGTCATTCTGCTAAAGTTGAGGAGAGGGGGAGGGCAATCTCGGGGGTCACGTGCGAGATGCACTACACTGTATTGCGGCTTTCTTGGGGCCAAGTGATAAGGAGAGAGAGAACAATAGGAATAGGGAGAGAATAGGGAGAATAGTGGGGCGTCTGGGTGGATGGAGACGGGAGACAGGAATGTAGGGAGACGTAGGGAGGCTGGGCACTAAAACTAGGTGGAGACGGGGCAAAGAACCGCCGTTACTGCGATTACGTAATAGACAACCTAATATCGCCGATACGGCCTACATTCTCTCTGGGGTAGAAGACTATATACCTTAATTAGCAAGACATGTCGGAAGAAGGTAACGTTGGGTTTTCGGATTGAATGATTTCCGAGAGATGGTGCTAATATTTCCAGATCAAGATCCAAGCCGAACTTGGTTCCCTCTCTCACTCTGGCTACGTCTCTTCTATAAATGTTAATTATAACTATGGAGTATGCTGAAGAATTAGATGAATAATAGAGTGAATAAAGCAGCCAAGATAGGCCAGTCACGTGAAATAAAACAAACAGTTGCATAGTGGCGATTAAGACGAGTGATAATCCGGATGGTGAGTGGCAGATTGCTAAATGCCTCATAGGGTGTAGAGTCCTTTTGGCTCAATAAAGTCGTTAGAAACAGTAACTGCACGCGACCAATAATGTGGGGTACTAGTCCTTTCCTTCTATCCTGCGATAACTAAATTGGCAGTCAAGGTGTCGAACCTCTCACGGACCAACTTGGTTTGGATTTTGAGCAATTCTGCCACTATCACGCCTCCGTTGGGCTGCTTCAACAACTCGTCGATCTTGTTATGAGGAAGCTTCCAAATGACCGAGTCGTTCACAGTGGTGTAGTTCATTTCTCTGAAGTTGGGGCTGGTGTCGTAGATGTCACCAAATGCAGTCATGGGAAGAATGCTGGAATGCAAGCTGCGGTCATCACTTTCGAACTCGAAGACCGAACGGACCAACCCAGACTCCACAATAAAGAAGCTGGGGGTGTCGCGTGTGGAGTTGTAGAACTCGTAGTTCTCTGGGATTCTCTCCTTAACGAAATATGGTGTCAATTGTGACCAGAACTCGGCATCCTTATCAGACAAGCCCTGGAAAGTAATCATGACCAAAGGCAATGGCTGCTTCTTGAAAGAGTCATCACTAGGAGTGTAGTACTTATTCTGGAGGGTTTGCTCATCATGCACCGTCTTCTTTGCCGCCTGATAGACGTGAGTGGTACGTGGAGTTCCCACAATAAAGTTTTGACTCATCAACAGTTTGGTATTGCTCTCAGAGCCAGGAGTGTTGGATCTTTGCTGCATCAAAATGGAGGTACCATCGTATCCAATATTCCTATTTTGCTTTATTTTAACCGACTTGTAGGTCTTCAAGAAAGAGTTTTCACACCACTCCAACGCATAATTCAAGGTGTTGAAGAGCTTGATGCTGTTGTCATCGCTTCTTCCATCCCACAATCCTGCATCTCTTAAGCCTTTGATGATGTCATCCTCTTCCACAACCGAAGAAATAATCAATTGTGTGTTGAATTCGTTGGTCAAGTTCAAGATTCGTCTGAAACCTTCAGCCGCAGAGAAATCAATTGAACTCACACCGTTCATATCAATGATTAAGAATTTGATGGGATTGATCTTGAAATTTTCATCCTCGAACTTCAATCTGATGGACTTTTCCACTCCTCCAATTGAGCCGAAAAATACTGTACCCTGGAGTTTGATGATGCAGATTTGATTGCCCACGTCCTTGAGGAACTCTTGTTGTTTTGGATGTCTCAAAACAGTCGATCTTGCCACACTTCCGGAGTAAATACCCTTGACTACTGGCCGTCTTGCAGCCTCCACCACGAACGAGAGACAGGCCAACAAGATGCCAACAAGAATGCCGAAAACAAAGTCAAACGCTCCCATGGTGACCACGATGATAATGACGGTGGTGTATTCGATTCGCTTCAATCTGCCGTAGGTATCGTAAATTGCCTCTTTCAACAATTCATAGCCCAACAAGTAGATCAACGAGCCTACCACACAGACAGGAATGTAGCCAATGACAACGGGACCGGCCATCATGACTGCACCGGTGGCAATGGCAAGCAAAACACCGGCCAATCGGTCGTCAGCACCAGCCCTAATGAACAATACCGAATTGGTGTAGACAAGATAATTTTGAATGGAGCCAACCAAGCCCGACAATGCGTTGGAGTAGCCGTGAGCCACCAACTCTCTGTCGACATCGAACTGGTCCATTCCCACGGTGACGGCCAAGGCCGGCACGTTGATGGGCACATGCAAGATTCCGAAGAACGTAAGGGCCAACATGGAGGGCAATTGCTTGACAATGCACCACCAGTCGACCAAATTGAATTTGTATAAGCTGTAAAAGCCATACCAAGGCTCGTTGTCTTCCACCGCCGGGAACACCCAGCCGTAATGGCGGGCAGAGTCCAAGGACCACGCAGGCACCACCAAGAGGGCCAAGTGGAACACTATGAACACGGAGATGAAGAAAAGTGGCACCAAGAGCGTGTTGTGGTACTTGTGCTGGAGGCCGATCAAGAAAACGGCCAAAAAGAGTGGCATGGTCCACTGAAGCACGGTGACATGATTGTAGAATAAGTACTTGAAGGTTTCGTAATTGTACTCCAAGCCGCCCTCCAAACGGGAAGAGACTTCGATACCGGTGGCCACCAAGAAGTATCCGACACCGCCAATGCATCCGACCAAGATGTGCCGGGGAAAGAAACCCACCATGGCTCCCAACTTGCACTTTCCAAGGGCGTAGAAAACCAAGCCGGTGACGATGGAGGACACAGCATAGGTGACGATAGTGGTGGCCACGATGGCGTCCTTACCTTCGCCGGACATTTCGCCGGCAATTGACAATGCCATGGTGTGGAAGAACGGAGTGACCTCGATCATTTCCGAGCCAATGCCGGACTTGAAGGCAGAACCACCTAATGAGTAGACCAATTGCGACACGATACACGACATGTAGAACATGGACAAGCCGGCGGGTGCAAGTGACGAGAATACCGCCTCACTGACGGGGAACATGATCATGCCGTAGGACAAGCCGTCGAGAATGTTCAAGAGAGTACCCAAAAACACCGCCGGCACGAACTGGAGAGGCCGGACTATCACTTCTTGGACCCATGAGCGACGACGGGAGGGGCCGTCCCACACGGGAGGGGCGCCTGATGGCATGGGAAGTGTAATGGGACCTGTTTCCAAGTCCTCGTCGTAGTACTTCTTTCTGGAAGAGGAGGAGGGCATCAAGGGCGTGGAGGCGGACGCAGGGGGACTGAAGTGGGTCTTGGAGTGGCCTCGGATGGGAATGGGCGGTGACGAGCCAAGCAGGTCCACGTCGTTCTCGTTGTTGTCATCCACTAAGTGGGAGTCGGTGTCTTGGGTCAGGGTCCTGTTTTCTTCATCGTCGTCGTCGGTGACGCCGATGTTGGCCAAGTTGGCGGTCTGCTCGTGGACGGCAACGCCCGAGTACACTGTGGGCGAATTGAACGTCATGCTGGGCCGTTGCATGCTGACGTAGCTTCTTCCTCCAAAGTCGAAAGGCGACGAGCTCATGCTCCCTTGGAACGAGTTGGCAAGGGCGCCGGAAATGGAGAACTTGCGATGTCCGGGGGTGGGCGAGGCCGAGGAGTTGGGCAGGAGACGTTGGTCGGGATCCAGAGTGATGGGCCCGTACGGATTGCTCATGGTGGACGAGTTGAATGTGGCGGCAGTGGGCTGTGAAAAATTACTGGGACGGGCACGGGGAGAGTAGACACAAGCCACAGAAGGAAGGAGACGGGGTGCTAGGGCGGGATAATGGAGGAATGGGTGGAGTTATGGAATGGAGGGTATGGTGGCCGTGGTGGTGGTGGGAATATGCGGAAAGAATGGGAAGTGGAAAAGGTGCAAGAACGGGGAGGTGGAAATGAGCTAGTGCAGCGAGGAATCTTTTCATTCGATAATGAGACAGAACATAGGTGCGATAGTGGGAGTTTGAGAAGAGCGCGATAAGAGAAAGGGCAGCAAAGTACAGGCGAGAGGACAGGAGGCTTAGGGCAAGGATAGTGGGAAGCCAGAAGAGGAGGTGGAGTAGGAGGAGGAGGCTCGGGGTTGTGGCAACGAGGGGGATAGTGGTGGAAGCGGTGGTGAAAGCGGTGGTGGTGGTGGTGGCGGTGGAGAACCTCCAGTGACGTATTTTCCACCGCGAAACTACGGCAGAACAAGTGGAGGAGGGACTACGGGCAGACAGGTAGGGCAGGCACACAGGCAGACAGAGTTAGACGAGAAGAGTTTTCCATAGAAAGATGAGAGAAGAGCTTTCCACAGGTAGTGAAGGGAGGGCTCGTCCGGTTTCTCTTGCCATTTTCCTTTAAGTGCCTGGACTGTGTCTTGAAAATATTAATCGCGATAGTCGAAGATTATTTTGCCCTAGATCTCATAATCGGCGATGGTTCCTGCGAGGCAGGACCCAGCGAGACTACAAGCAAACGCAGACGAGTGGGTGTGTTTGTGGCACAATGCCGGTATTTCCAAGCGGACAAACGGACAGAGAGGCAGGTGGGGCCGGGCTCTCTGGAAAGGTACAATTAGAGCAGCAGAAACAAAGTATGTGCTATTTGCACAAACACACAATTAATGAGCTGAATAACGTGATGTTAAGTATTCTGCAAAGAGTACCTACGGATCAGCGACAAGCAACAGAGAGTAACATGTGGCAGAAGTATACAGATGGCAAGCAGACAATAAGTATGAGATAGGAGCGAAAGTTCTATCAGCCTGGTTCCATTCACATGATTGTACCTGATGCTGCCACTTCTCGTGCCTGGTTTTTTATTCCCAATCTCGCAATGTATACCGACACTCAAATTGCCGGTGTGGGAGGTGAAAAATTGAAGAAGGAACAGCGAACACACCAGAAAGTGGCAAATATGTGGATGTGGGTAGCTGCTGGAGTGTTCAGTGGCCAAGAGAGTTCCCAAAGCGTTTCGAGTGGACATGATCTCAAATTGATAAAGTGGACTTTACGCAAAATACTGGCTACTGATCCCAGCTCGTGCAAATGGGCATATTTACCTATTATAATTGTAGAAGATCCAGCTTCATGTGATCGGTGACCTAACACCTGAACTAGATAACTGGGCGAAGTGAATCAGAGTTAGAGAAGTAGACTTTAGAGACATGTATGGATGTTTGCAGGTTATTATCGGGAGACATTTAGACATTTATGGACGATTGCAGATTCAATTTATAGAGGCAAGGCGAGAAACTTCCTTAGAGACATATATGGACTTTTGCCGAAATTTCCTTGGAGGAATGAATGGACATTCATAAATTAAACCAATAGAGACATTTGAGAAACTTCTTCAGAGACATTTATGGACGTTGTAGATTAAATTTATAGATATATGAGCATAGACTTCTTTATTTAGAGACATTTATGGACCTTAGAGCATTTCTTGCAAACAATTGTCAATTCAGTAATTTCGTAAAGTCTATCAATTTTCAGCGAGATTTAAGAGAAATGTGACATTTGACGAGTGGATTGCTCGAGGACCTGTGTTTACCAATTCGTCTTCAATGGACCCACATCGCATGCTTGTCAGAATGGCCCATATATCGAGTCGTGCCCAACCCACTTTTCGAGATGAGTGACATCAGTGTTCCTGCACCGCCGGATGCAGGATGAATCTGGGCAATGTTGGTAGCGTAGCAGCTGTAGGAGGCCAGAACTCAGGAAATCGGACCAAAAAAGGACACCAGTAGAACAGACGACCATGATTTACCTTCTATAGCTTTTTCAGCGAGACCCAGGCTCCCTTTCCCAGTCTTTCTGCCATGCATTTCTTCCATCTCCAATGCATGGCCGGCGCACGACCTTGCCGGGTAACGCACTGATCTTACAACGCGGTAAACTCTGACTCATTGCCGTTTTGGGCCATGCCAATACCGCCAAAAATTTTCACTTAAATCCACCCCCATTCCCTTGTTTCTCTTTTCTTCTTCTTTATATCTTCTTTAATGATCCTTCCTTCATTAATCCGCAAGTCGGTCCAAAGACTTGCCAAACCGGCCCAGTTCTCCACCTGGAGTCGGACCAAGGCTGCCGCGCCTTCATACGCTGGTGCTAAACTATTGAAGAAGTTCTCTGGCGACCATGCCCAGAAGTTGGTCGACGTCTCGAAAGTGTTGGTCATTGGATCTGGAGGCTTATCCATCGGCCAAGCCGGTGAGTTTGACTACTCTGGATCGCAGGCCATTAAGGCATTGCGTGAAGCTGATAAGAAGTCCATTCTTATCAACCCCAATATTGCTACCAACCAGACGTCCCATTCGTTGGCAGACGAGATCTACTATCTTCCTGTGACCCCTGAATATATCACCTATATCATCGAGCGTGAGCGTCCCGACGGAATCTTGTTGACTTTCGGTGGACAGACTGGTTTGAATGTGGGTGTCAAGTTGGACAAGATGGGTGTTTTTGAGAGATACGGAGTCAAGGTGTTGGGTACCCCAATCAAGACCTTGGAGACTTCCGAAGACCGTGACTTGTTTGCTCAAGCCTTGAAAGAAATCGACATTCCAATTGCCGAATCTATTGCCGTGGAAACTGTCGACGACGCCTTAGCTGCTGCTGAAAACGTCGGTTACCCTATCATTGTTCGTTCTGCCTACTCCTTGGGTGGTTTGGGTTCTGGCTTCGCTGCCAACGAAGAAGAATTGAAGAACTTGGCCTCGCAATCGTTATCGTTAGCTCCTCAAATCTTGGTTGAAAAATCCTTGAAGGGCTGGAAAGAGGTCGAGTACGAGGTCGTTCGTGACAGAGTCGGAAACTGTATCACTGTTTGTAACATGGAAAACTTCGACCCATTGGGTATTCACACTGGTGACTCCATTGTCGTTGCTCCTTCGCAAACCTTATCTGATGAAGAGTACCACATGTTAAGAAGTGCTGCTATCAAGATCATTAGACACTTGGGTGTTGTCGGAGAGTGTAATGTTCAATACGCGTTGCAACCCGATGGCTTGGACTACAGAGTTATTGAAGTCAATGCTAGATTGTCCAGATCTTCTGCTTTAGCCTCCAAGGCCACCGGATACCCATTGGCCTACACTGCTGCTAAGATCGCCTTGGGTCACACCTTGCCTGAATTGCCTAACCCTGTCACCAAGACCACCTCTGCCAACTTCGAGCCCTCTTTGGACTACATGGTGACCAAGATCCCAAGATGGGACTTGGCCAAATTCCAGCACGTCAAGAGAGACATTGGTTCTGCCATGAAGTCTGTTGGTGAAGTCATGGCCATTGGTAGAAACTTTGAAGAGTCTTTCCAAAAAGCTATTAGACAAGTGGACCCATCGTACGTGGGTTTCCAAGGCGACCATTTTGAAGACTTGGACTTTGAGTTGGCCAACCCCACCGACAGAAGATGGTTGGCAGTTGGCCAGGCCTTGCTCCACGAAAACTACTCTGTTGACAGAGTTCACGACCTCTCCAAGATCGACAAATGGTTCTTGCACAAGTTGATGAACATTGTGAACATGTACAAGGAATTGGAATCTGTTGGTTCTTTGGAAGCCATCAACAGTGATCTCATGAGAAGAGCCAAGAAGTTGGGTTTCTCTGACAAGCAAATTGCTTTAACTGTTGGAGCCAAGGAATTGGAGGTCAGAGCCGTCCGTAAGGACTTCGGTATCACGCCTTTTGTCAAAAAGATCGACACCTTGGCCGCTGAGTTCCCTGCCAACACCAACTACTTGTACACCACCTACAACGCCACCTCCCACGACTTGGAATTCAACGAGAACGGAACCATGGTTCTTGGATCCGGTGTTTACCGTATTGGTTCCTCGGTGGAGTTCGACTGGTGTGCTGTTTCCACTGCCAGAGCTTTGAGAGAGGCCGGCAGAAAGACCATCATGATTAACTACAACCCCGAAACTGTGTCTACTGATTTCGATGAGGTCGACAGATTGTACTTCGAAGAACTCTCCTTGGAGAGAGTCTTGGATATCTACGAGTTGGAGACTGCCCAGGGTGTTGTCGTCAGTGTTGGAGGCCAATTGCCTCAAAACATTGCCTTAGACTTGCAGAACAACGGAGCCAAGGTGTTGGGTACCAACCCTGAAGACATCGACAAGGCCGAAGACCGTCATAAGTTCTCGCAAATCTTGGATTCTATTGGTGTCGACCAGCCTCAATGGAAGGAGTTGACTTCTGTTGCGGATGCTGAGGTTTTTGCCGATGAAGTGGGCTACCCAGTGTTGGTTCGTCCTTCCTACGTGTTGTCTGGTGCTGCCATGTCTGTCATTAACAGCAAGAGCGAATTGGACGCCAAGTTGTCCAACGCTGCTAAGGTTTCCAGAGACCACCCTGTTGTTATCTCCAAGTTCATCAGAGGAGCTCAAGAAATTGATATCGATGCCGTTGCCTGTGAAGGCCAAGTCTTGGTCCATGCTGTTTCCGAACACGTTGAAAATGCCGGTGTTCACTCTGGTGACGCCACTTTGGTGTTGCCTCCTCAAGCCTTACCCCAGGAAATCATGGGCAGATTGAAGGAAATCGCCGACAAGGTCGCTTCTGCTTGGAAAATCACCGGTCCCTTCAACATGCAAATCATTCGTACCGACAAGGACGAGTTGAAGGTCATTGAATGTAACATCAGAGCTTCCAGATCTTTCCCATTCGTTTCCAAGGTTTTGGGCACTAACTTCATCGACGTCGCTGTCAAGGCCTTGATCAAGGAAAACGTTCCAGAGCCAGTTAACTTGATGAACAAGGATTACGGATACGTTGCTACCAAGGTTCCACAATTCTCCTTCACCAGATTGGCCGGTGCCGACCCATTCTTGGGTGTGGAAATGTCGTCTACTGGAGAGATTGCCTGTTTCGGTAAGGACTTGGTTGAAGCCTACTGGACTTCTATTCAGTCTACCATGAACTTCTCTGTTCCACAACCTGGCCAAGGTTTGTTGTTTGGAGGTGACTTGACCAACGACAAGTTGGGTAACGTTGCTAAGACTGTCAGTGGATTGGGCTACAAGTTCTTCGCTGCTTCTTCGCCAGTTGCCGACTACTTGAGCAAGTACGTCTCGGAGCCCGTGGAAATTCTTGAATTCCCCAAGACCGACAAGAGAGCCTTGAGAGAAATCTTCCAAAACAACAAGATTGGCGGTGTGTTGAACTTGGCTAAGGCCCGTGCCGAGGACTTGTTGGACGAGGACTATGTGATGAGAAGAAATGCCATTGACTTCGGAATTGCGTTGTTCAACGAGCCAAACACCTCGCAGTTGTTTGCCGAGTGCTTGAAGGCCAAGATTGCCACCAAGCAGCCATTTAATGAGGTTCCACAATCGGTGGTGGTTCCAGAGGAGGTGCAAAGATGGAGTGAATTCATCGGAGGAAAGCCTGTGTGATGACGAGTTTATAGATCAATGAATAACGTATAGAGAAGCGAGTAGGAGAGGGGGAATTGGAATACTGTTGCATTATGGAAAGCATCGTCAGCAAAATCAATCTTCAATAGCTGTATATCACAGTTTATTAGGTTACAGTATATTTTCAATAGGTGGTTTCGGTGAGCGATTGCAAATCTCACTATGAGCAATGCTAGTATAGCTAAGGCGGAGTTTCCAGCATTATTCCAGTATCCAGGACTCATCAGAGCTCGAAATGCGCTCGGTTCAGGCCTGGATTTGCAGGGTCAACCAGACGGAATAAGCCGTGGCTATACTTAGATCTGATGATTACTATATGCGCAACTGCTAGACGAAGAAAAGAGCCCGAGACATCCACCACGGATTGGGCAAATTTCCAGAACCTTCACCAAGGTCTCTCCTGCACGGACGATGTCATCTAACAGCACCAGAGGGCAAGCTGGTCACGTTTGTGCCTGTTTGCCCTTTGTGGTTTGCTAATGAAGAGCCAGTTATGATGTCATAAGGTAGCATAGCACAAGCTGGCTGCGAGAGCTGCGATAGGAGAATAGAGGCACTGGAGACACTTGTTGTACACCACATGCAGGGATGTGTAATCAGGGTAATGGCCTGTTCGGGAAGGGCCCGAGTTCGTGTCTCTTGCTCCGTTGTGAAGTGAGAAATGGCTGTGTCCCGTGGTGCCATAAATAGCACGAGTGTTTTGGTTTTGGGGAGACTGAGTTTAATTCCCACCTAACATTGTCTGTTGCTGAGGAAGTTTGTTTCAAGACGGAGACTTTCTCGCCTGAAACGGAGAAGAAATCATGTCGGCCCCGTCGCAATTGTGGCTGCTGTGCCTGAACGGACGGTGCCAGGGAAGCAAATACGGAACAGCTCTGAGTGAAAAATCGGCATACTTGGTGTTGACGAGGATGGATGCTCGACTAGGGCCGCTGCTACCCTTGCACATGTTCTGCAAGATTTATTATGTGAGCACCGTTGTATTTTCACTCCAGCACATGTCGCCAATAGGCCCAATAACGCATGTAGCCTCCTATTCTTTATGAGGTGAAAGACTCATTGCGCAGTCCTCGGAGTTATAATTTCACAAGCAGCAGGTCTAATCACCGTCATCAAATTCTATGGTGTTACTTACGGTGCACTACTACGCTAGAGTCATTCTACTTCGTCAGTTTATAGCCCCAGAATGTCTAGCACCGGAGCAGACCAACCTCCTGGCCCATATGTGGCAGCTGGCACTTCTCGGAATAATCCAGGACTAGTTCTTCGCCTCAGGTACAGAGTCCAGGAACCGCAATTGTCTGCTCTGGGCACCAAAACTGCCAGAAGCATTGCGGCGTGCGTGGACCAGCCCATAACATCCCGGAACTTACTACAATAGGCCAAGGTTCCCACCGGACCTCTTTCGCCCCGACCTGTTGTGGATCATCGCCCTGAATCTTCGACCTAAGCCTTGCTCTATTCTTCCTGTTGTGTAGCGAGAAGGAAAAATAGAAAAGGCAAAAGGTGAAAAATGAAAAAATGAGATAGCGAGAAATCCAGGACGGAAAGGAAGAAAGAAAAGAAAAGGGAATGACGAAACAAGCGAAGGCGGGAATTACATATCACGCTTATTCCGTGCACCGCAACGTCATCATCGTCATCAGTTCCGCGATGTCATATGCCAACAGTCTTAATAGCGTCCGCGTTCCACTCAGCTGAGGTGAGCATTTCTCACAGCCACTCGTAGTAGCCCCAACCACCGGGTCCTCCACCTCTAGCTTCCGTGCCCCTGTCTCCAAAACAACGCGTAGATGCGCCTGTCACCGGGCCCTCAACACACGCAACACCGGCCCCTTCTCGTCACGTATAGGTCCGGGCCCGTTTTCTGCAGGCACTGGCTTGTGAGAAGTAGTGGGGAGAGGTGGTGGAGTGGAATGGTCTGGACTGTGGGAAGGGGCTGGACTGGCGTGGTTCCAGTTTAAAGACATTTCTGGCTACCGCGACGCGAAGACCACCGAGACGGGTTCCTCCCAGTGGTGCGGTTCTAGCCAGTACCTCCAGTCAGCATGCCACGAAGGGTTTGGTCGACCCCACGAGGTCGGGGTTGCGGCCTCCAACTCCGTCAGGCAATGCCGTAGTGTCACATAGCCCCTTTGTTCGTAGCAGTTCCACCTTGTTCCAGTTGTCGCTGGCGCGAGTCACCGTCGCAGTGTCGCTAGACCTCGCTAAATGCGCACCAAGTTACCGCGAGCGCCTCCCCCTGGCCCTGCCTCCGCCACGACGCTACCGCGGTATCCTCCAGCGGACCATCCCAAAGGCTCCCAGAACAATTCTATTCCGCCATCCTGGGTTCCCAACCTTCCTCCTTTGCCGCCCTCTCTGCTCACTCTGAGCCCGCCATTTCACTATTGCTCTTTTCAGTGATTTTGCATCCATATAGGCGGTGGCTGCGAACCGTGCGACCGATCACAACCACTTCGACGTAAACATCCTATTCTTAGAAGCCGCTGCAAAGTTTGCATTCTTTGTGGAACTGAACGTGGAAGGCAACCGTGCCGAGTGGCACCCCAAAAACTATAAAGGTCCGGCGTCCCTCGACTTTGAAATATTATTCTCGTACATCACATCAGAACCCACTCGCTTACAATGAAGTTCTCCTCCGCTATCTTGTTATCCACCGCCGCCGGTTCCGCCATGGCCGCCTACAACAACGGTACCGAGACCGCCACCGAGATTCACACCACCGTCGTTACCATCACTTCTTGTCACGACAACAAGTGTACCGAGGTCCCCAAGACCACCGGTCTCACCACCGTCACTGAGAACGACACCATCTACACCACCTACTGCCCATTGACCCCAACTGGCCCAGCCCCTGGCCCAGCTGCTCCTTCCTCCAAGGCTCCTGAACAGCCACCTGCCCCAGCTCCTCCTGCTAACGGCACCGCCACCGACATCCACACCACCGTCGTCACCATCACTTCTTGTGCCGACAACAAGTGTACCGAGGTTCCTCACACCACCGGTCTTACCACCGTCACCGAGAACGACACCATCTACACCACCTTCTGCCCATTGACCCCAACTGGTCCAGCCCCAGCTCCTCCAGCCTCCAACCCAGCTGGTCCAGCTCCTCCAGCTTCCAAGGGTCCTGAGTCCAAGCCAGGTGCTCCAGCTCCACCAGCCTCCAAGGGCCCAGAGTCCAAGCCAGGTGCTCCAGCTCAACCAACCAAGGCCGAGGAGAGCAAGTCTGCTCCACCAAAGACCGCTGCCCCAGCTATCTCCACTGGTGCCGCTAACATGGTTGCCCCAGCCTTCGCTGCCGGTTTGGTCGGTGCTTTGGCCTTGATCTAAGCAGTCCTATAATAGGTCATTTTGAGTTCTTACCCCCAGTCATATCTCTATAGTTGTCTCTAGCTGCAGTCTAGTTTAATTATTTCGAAGTATGCATTTTATTGTTTCTAAAAGTGATGTAGAGTACAATTCGGAGCAAGAGAAGCTAGTCAGATCTTACTCATGAAAATAATAGAAAGTGGGCTACACTTATCAGCTGAAATGTTCACCAACTTTCTTTTTACTCCTTTTCGGTACCTTATTTTGGACACACTAGTGCTTAAGCGAGCACGCCCTCAGTTCTTGACACATATGTCAAACTAGGGCCAAACTGGGTATCTTGATTGGAAAGACAGAAGACCAAAAGAGGAACAAGGCATACACATGCGGACAACACTCTGGTCATTGCTTTGAGGTTTATACCCGATAATCTCGCTGGTCTTACAGTTACATTTATCGTATTACAGCCAACATGTCACTGGCCTAGTCCATTGCTTACTGTTTGCACGCATCTCCCAAGCATTTGTCCTTGTGGGAATCAGCCTATACTTGGCTAACATGGTTTGAGTCATAGACTTTATCGAAGCCTCAATACAGTAAGAAAGTGTTGGACCCTCACCTCAATTTTGCACCAGACTTCGCCTCGAAGTTTGTGTACAGTCTGTGAAAAGTATGTCATTTAGTTGACGTCATAAACCCTTTCTATGACCGTTTCATAATACCCGAGTCCCGAGCAGTCAATAACAGTTTTTTTCCAGGTAATTCTCTTCCTGTAGATTCTCTGGACCCATTAAATCATTTCTTTTTCTCTGTCGCTTTGCTTTTCCCCAGGAATAACCGTTGGAATATCTGATCTGATTATATCATTTCTTTTCACTTTCCACCGTGTTTTACCCGTAGAAAGATTCTCTTACGGATCTTATTGATTAGTTACCACTTGATTTCACAGTGTTTTCCCTCTCTTTTCTTGCTCTTTTGGAACTGTTTTTATTCTATATCAGGGTCCTTTCCCCATATTCTTCCTCCGTATCTGACCTTCTAGACCCGTTTCTTTATCGTAGACTCTTCGTCACATTTTATGCTAGTTCTTCACTATTTCACTATCTCGCTGTGGCATACTCAAGAGTGACCAAAATATCCTGAGTAACTAGCCTGAAAACCATAGCGTTAGCCCTATTGGCTTGTCTTAAAGGCGTAGTGATTTTTCACTTCCAGTGACAGAGACAATTTCAAGGAGAATCACCCAGAATATTTCTCTGCCTTAGGCTTGGCTCAATGCAGTTTCGAGCCTACCTGGAACTTTAGTCATGATTAGTCGTCGTTGTTAACCATTTGTAAGACTTCAACGCATGCAAGCAGAGAGCACTACCGAATCCTTCTAGGCAAGTGCAAGCTTGAAGAACCCTCGCATGCCAAGCCGATTGAACAGAAGCATCTACATCTGCATGGGTCCCCAAGCCTCCATAACTACTCTTTTCCCAAATTTGACGAATCACAGCCAAGCTCCATGTATCCAGAGCCATAGAATTCTTCTCTGTTGAATTGTCAGGCCAACTGTTTGGTGGTTTCACTTAAAATAGCGATAGAGCGTTATTTAGAAGAACCAAAGCCTCCTTGGGGTGTTCTACCGAGATGTCACTCCCAGACACGCCGTGTGGGACCGCCTGTGTCAAATCTAAAATCCACACTGCCCGCCTACACTATTGACCGTTGAGCAAATTAATCTGGCGTGTTTAAAGTAGTTTTTGCCGAACCAGATAGACCTGCTCGGGAGTCAGAAAGAAGTACATTAGCGAGTAGGCACGGGCCAAGCCAAAACCAAACAGCCTTGAAAACGGGTCCAACGGAGAGGCCAGAATGACGAGGGCATCGAACATGGAAAAATATGCTTCTAACCAAGATGATTAGTCCATTCTCAGTGGGTATTTTTTGGAGAATTGGAGGATGGACATCATGAAAGTCAAAGAACAGCGTACTCCGCCGAACAGAAGGAAAAAGAAAAGGATAAAAGAGAAAAGAATGAAAACAATAGCCAGAGGGCAACAATTAAGCGGCAACAAGAAAGGCTTCTTCTATCCCATCGTAGATCCACCCCAAACTCTATCTAGACCCTACCTCAAACCCATCTCTTTGCCGTGTAAAATAACCTCACATTCTCACCATTCGGCATTGCCTCAAGGCATTCCATCCTCCTCAATCGTCATATTGGGAAGATTTCACGACGCCAAGCCGGCCCTCTCCACCCTGGTAGGCCTTCCTCTGCATTTACGACCCGATACTCTATCTGCTTCAAGCAAGTGAGTACGGGAATTGTACTGGTAGACATTGTTCTCTTCTCCGACTCGGAAATTGCTGTGCCTAATGACACAATAATGTATGTCCGTGCGCATAACAGGTTATAAGGGATGGCACAAATTGGGGTGGACGGGTCCATGGATGCCGCCAAAACAGCCAACCAGAGCGTTGCAACCTCCACTCCCGTGGATTCCCGGCTTGACCTGTCCCGTAGCACCCCGTGGTGAGCCGAACTTGCCAGAAATATGGCCCGTTTCTTGGTGGCCTGCAACCCAAATTTTCCATCTCATCGCATGCCGTTCAAGTTTGTGACCCAACACGGCCTTGACGGACGGGTTAACAGCGCTGAGTCCCAAGCATTTTGCCATGGCACCAAGAACTTATTTATCAGATCCGCCGCCTCATGGCCCAACTGGGTAATCGTCATGAAATTGCCTGGGTCTGCGCAGGGTCTTGCGATGACAGTCCCCGCAAATAAAAAGCCAACGGTGCAGTTATCTTTTCCATCATTTGCACCCACTTTTCGCTTTCCAGCTTGAGCAGATAGCACATCCTAGTAGCTACAGCCCCCAGCCATGTCGGAAATCAAGGAACCCCAGTACCCCGTGTACCCCCTGGACGAGGAGAAGAACGTCTCCACCGACAAGGTCCCCCAGGACAAGTCGTTCGAGGACTCTCACCAGTCGGAAGAGAACTACCCTCCAGTCTACGCCCATGAAGACAACGGCTTCGCCGTCCCCGACCCCAAGAAGTCCTTCGGCATCCGCAAGGTCGAGATCTTGAACAAGCAGTACCAGAACCCCATCTTGAGAACGGTGTTCTTCGTGTTCATCTTCTTCGTGGCCTACACCTACTCCCTCGACGCCTCGTTGCGTTTCTCTCTCCAGGCCTATGCCACCAGTTCCTACTCCAAGCACTCTCTTCTCTCGACCATCAACGTCATCAAGGCCGTTGTGGCCGCTGCTGCCCAGCCCACCTACGCCCGTTTGTCCGACAAGTTCGGCCGTTTGGAGTTGTTCATCATCTCTATCATCTTCTACTCCATGGGCACGGTGATCCAATCCCAGGCGTTTGACGTGTACCGTTTTGCTGGAGGCTCGGTGTTGTACCAGCTCGGCTACTCGGGCATCATCATCATGCTCCAGATCGTCATCGCCGATTTCTCCAACTTGAACTGGCGTTTGGCCGCTTCCATGGTCCCTGCCTTGCCCTTCATCATCAACACCTGGGTGGTAGGAGACATTCTTCCCAGCATGCTTGCCAAGTACTCCTGGAACTTCTCCATCGGTATGTGGGCCTTCATCTTCCCCTTGTCGTGCATCCCCTTGCTCTGCTGCTTCGTGCACATGTTGGTGTTGGCCCGTCGGGACCCCGAATGGCACAGCTTGATTGCCGAAGAGCGTCTTCACCGTGCCGAGACCCGGGGCAACCGCTCGTTTGTGAGCTATGCTTTGTTCTCCTTGTGGGATTTGTTCTGGAAGTTGGACGTCATCGGTATTCTCTTCATCATCTGCGTGTTTGGCTTCTTGTTGGTGCCTTTGACTATTGCTGGAGGTGTCACCGACAAGTGGAAGAAGGCCTCGACTATTGCCCCATTAGTAGTGGGCTTCGTGCTTATTCCCTTCTTCGCCTTGTGGGAGGCCAAGTTCGCCCGCTTCCCTATTGTGCCTTTCCGTCTTATGAGAGACAGAGGTGTGTGGGCCGCTCTCTTGGTCGGACTCTTCGTCAACTTCGTGTGGTACATGCCTAACGACTTCATGTACACGGTTTTGGTGGTCGGAATGAGAGCCAGTGTCAAGGCCGCCACCAGAATCACCTCTCTTTACTCGTTCGTTTCCGTCATCGTGGGTCCACTTTTGGGTTTGGTTGTGGTCCGTTTCAGAAACTTGAAGATCTTCATCATCTTCGGTACCATCTGCTGGATCATCTCCTTGGGCTTGTTGTACCACTACAGAGGTGGAAATGACGGTATTCACTCCCAGAAGTACTTGAACGGTGTGATCGGAGCCTTGTGTCTCATGGGTTTCGGTGCCGGTTTCTTCACCTACCCTACTCAGCTCTCTATCCAAACCGTCACTAACCACGAGTACATGGCCATTATGCTCTCGCTCTATTTGGCGTTCTACAACGTGGGCCTGGGTCTTGGTGCCAGTGTTAGTGGTGCCATTTGGACCAACAAGATGCTTCCCACCATGAAGAATGAATTTATCAAGAGAGGTCTTGACCCTCAAGGTGCCGAGGCTGCCTACGGAGACCCCTTCAAGTGGGTGTTGACCAACCTTTGGGGAACTCCCCAAAGAACTGCCGTGGCCGTGTCGTACGCCCACGTGCAGAGATACCTTTGTATTGCTGGTTTGGCCTTGTGCTTCCCTCTCTTGGTGTTCACTCTCTTCTTGAGAGACCACCGTTTGGAGTCTGTCCAATCCTTAGACGGAAAGTCCGCCGAGAACAACGACGTGGTGGTCAACAATTACGATGACGACATGGTGATCAGAAGGATCAAAGCTCTTTTCAAGAGAAACTAATTAATAATACTGCTATGGATTAATATGCTAATATAATAGATAATTGTAATTTTGCAGTTGTAGGAGGAATGAGCGAAATCAAAGGGAGAAAGTAAATGGAGATTTCCAATATTGTTCCCCAAAAGCCATATTCAGCCTGCCAAATAGGATGATATTGTAATGAATGATACAAGCTAACCTCCAGAGATAGATTATTTCCTTTCCTCCATCGAATTGACTTAAATCATATCTTTGCATCATCCAAATTGCAGCTGCAGAATTAATTTGGGTTTTCTCCTTCTACACTTTTCAAGGAAATCTTAATCTATGTACTACCGCATACCAGAGACGGACTAGCTAAGCATAATGTCGGCGTCCACCGCCAAAAGAGCCAGGGCAGGTGAAGAACTTACATGCTAGCCGTGGCATCTCATATTCCTGAGACAAATGGCGATAACCGTTGATCGCTATCTTTCATCCCACGCCTATAACAAATCATCTTCGTCCTTCTCGACAACGCTGTTCTTGATCTTCAACAACAACTGGGTCTTCAACTTGTCCAACTTGGAGAACTGGTCATACTCGAAGACCTTGTCGCTGAAGCCCTGGACGTCGCCGTGCTCAATCGACTCGAACACGTCCTTGACCAAGGCGTATTCACGGGTTTGCTCGAAGCTGGGGTCGTCCTCGAGGTACTGCTGGGCCCGCTTCTGCGCTTCGATCACGTCGTCCAACGCCAACACACACAAGATCAGCTTGAGGAAGTAGTCCTTCAAGCTCCACTTGCTCAAGTTGCTGTTCTTCAGGTGCTTGATGATGGTGTCGTACAACTCCACCGCCTTCTTGTAGTTGCCAGCCACCGCGCACAAGTCGGCACACTTCAAGTACGACTTGTTGGCAAGCGCCTCGGCGTGGTCGGTGGTGAAGTAGTCACCGGCCTGTTCGTATGCCTTGATGGCGTTTTCGGTGTCGCCTACCGACTCGTAAAGTTCAGCCAAGTCGCCGGTGAAGTTGGCGGCACGTCTGAACTGTCCGTTCTGAGTGAGGAAGATGTGGATGGCCTTGGACAACGCCTTGATGGCTTCAAGGGGCGACACGCCCTTGAAACACTTGTATGCCTCGATAAGGTGGTTGGCCACGTCATTGTGGTTGGCCAAACTTTCTTGGATTTCCGCTGCCTTGTTGAATTGTTGTCCGGCTAAGTCGAAGTCCTTACGCAACCGGTACTGGTTGGCGGCCTGGATGTAGAGGTCGGTGGCTTCTTCCATGCGAATTGACTTGGAGGAGCCACTGATGAACAGGAAGAAGCCCAGTTGGGGCTTAGTGAGCTGTTCTGCTTCGGCAATCAAGGAACGGGGGTCGGACATGGTGAAGTAGTGGTAAAAGAAGAAGGGGCGTGATTATATGGTGCGATGAGTAAGCCATTACGTAAGCACGAACACCGACACTGGCCTTCTTCTGCAACCTCCCTGTCCTCTTCTCTTCCTGTTCCTACCCATCGTCTTATTCAATCCACTCCGTTTCCTATTTCCTTCTTGTTCCCCTTCTTTCCTTTTCTTGTTTGCTTTCTTTTCACCTCCTTCTTGTCTTGACGCACACGTCTATCTCAGTTTTGATAATTAACCACAACATGCCAGTCACCGGCCCCGTACACGAGGTGGCAGTGGAGAAGATCCGGTTCGACCGGCTCCAGCTTGTCTGCAGAAAGGCGTTGGAACAAGTCATCAAAAAATCCTTGGCCATCGACCAGATCCAGGCGTGTTATCCCACCATAGCTGCCAGTGAAGATGGCCCCAACACATTGGAAACAGCCCGAAGTCAGATCATCAAATTCTGGCACTCGAGCTCTATGAAGGAGTTTGACTTGATATTCCAAGAACGAGACATCCAACGCAAGTTGGACGGACTCGATGAAATCATCCAGTATGCCCAATACCGCAAGCAGAACCAGACAGAAGTGCCGGCCAATATCGACAAGTTGTCGCCCGAAGAAATCATTGAGGCCACAGTGTTGAGCGGGTCACAGGAGTCGTTAGAAAACTTGACCATGATCTACAACCAGTTATGCGTGGACAACGGCGAGTTGTTCCAGGAGCTCCAGGACTTGGGACGCGAAAGCGAGCAGATCCGAGGCACCATCGAGGAGCTGTTAAGCCTGTTGCAGCGAGAAGTGGAGATCTTGGGGAGGGACTTGAAGTTGGATGACTTAATTCTGGACTTGGAGCCCGAGCGATTATAGGAAGTTCATTATGAAATCATAATTGCTGACGAAAATGCCATATATGGTGGGAAAATATAATGCCGAAGAAATGATACTGAATTTATAATGACCGGAAGATACAAGGGGCTAAGGATGTTTTACTGAAGTTTTCATGGTCTGAAACTATGCTTGAATAATGTCCTGAAGAAAAGTGCCTGGATGTGGATTTGGAGGTTACTGTTGATAGTCCAAACATTCCAACATTCACCGGCTCTACTTTCTACTCTTTTTCTCTTAATGTGTATACTAGTGTAATATATGTACAAGTAATAAGAACTACTGGGAGTTCTGAAGGATCTCGTGGTTCTTCTTGGCCAATTCGTTGTATTCGGCCACTCTCTTCTGCAAATCGGTGATGGCGTCGGCCTTCTTCTTTTGCTTCTCCGACAACTTGATTAATTGCTTGTCTCCCCAGACCTTGAAGTCTTGGAAATATTGTCTGCCCATGTTGAACTCTCTGGTGATGACATCGTCAGTCAAGCCCAACTTGGCGATGGTGAAGTAGTAGACGTCTGGTTTGTCTCTCTTCAAGAACTTCAAGATTCTTTGCCTATGCTGGACCATTTCACGCACCACTTGTATGTGGTCCTTGTCTTTGGGGTTGTGTTGGACGTGGTCCATGCCGAAGTGGATCTTGACGGTCAAGATGGCGGCCTGGACCTCGGGAGAGGCGGTGTCACCTTCGTGTCTCTGGAATTCCTCCTTGGCCAACTTGATGGCCAAGGTCTTTTTGTCTTGGGTGTTGGTGTTTCTGATGTTCAAAATGGTCAACAAAGCTCTCTTCTTTCTCTCCTCGGTAGCTCTGATGCTGTCGTTTAACACCTCGGTGCCCTTAGTTTTGTCCAAGGCGGCCTTCTCGGCACCATACAACAACTTCTCGAACTCGGTTCTTTCGTATCCGTAGGCCAAGTGGGTGCCCTGATCTTGTACCTCTTGCTTGACTCTGTTGATGAATCCGTTGTTTTCGGCTCCTAAAACGGGGTCCACCTGGAACTGGACGTTTCTGGAAGCATGCTTCTTGAAGTTATTGACATCTCTCACGATCTGCTTCTTCAATCTGACTTCCTTTCTTCTCAAGGTTCTGGCCTTGGACTTGGATGCGTCTGGTGATATGAACTGTTTGGCGGCGAGTTTAGGGTTAATTTTGGCAGGGCCTGTGGAGGCAGCCTCGGCAACCACTCTGGCGGTGGAAAAGAGACGACTGGCCTGGAACATTGGTGCTGTTGGGGAGGGTCTGGTGGTGGAGGTTGAAAAAGGTGAAAAATTTGGCCCTATGAGTCTGGCACGCGCACGACCTTTTGATGGTGTGCAAAGCTACATAGTTAAGCACATACTAGTACAGCTATCTTACATCTTGAGGCCAACATGAAGCCTATTGCCTCTTCTAACACACTCAACACATTGACAAAACGATGGTTCCCTCGGCCTCCCAGGAAATTCAACCCCAATTTGCTTGTCAACGAAGTTCACCTGGCATTGTTTGCTTCTGGGGCCTCATCTCCATCGTACCCTTCTGATAGCTATGTGCGTGTTTTGAACGAAACACAGTACCTAGAATGCGTGCTATGGCCGTCGTTTAATGAGGACGTATCTCTCAGACATATAGAGTTGGTGGTGGTCGTTTTGCATTGGAAAATCATCGACAAAGGACCCCAGGCCATCGCCATTTTGGCCGCAGATGAGAAGTTCCAAACTTTGATGAACAGATTGATCCAGATCACCCTGACAATCAACGAAACGTCGAATTTTGCGCAATTTGCACGTATCTTGCTGTTCATAGCAGCTCTTTCTTCGAGTACTTCCTCCATAGTGCCAGAAATTGCAGCCACAGTCGAGCCCCTCTACAGCATCTCCATATGGCAAAATCTAGAAAATTACAAGGAATTCCTCGATGAAGAACACTTGGGATTGCTTAATCTGGAATTAGAATCCATTACAGACGATCCCCGGTCGAAAATTGCGGCATCCTTTAGAAATAAGTGGATATTCTCAATATGGAATGGACTAGCAAATCTATTGCTGGGTTCCAACACCCCAAAATCAATTGAATTTCAATTCTTTGTGGAATCAGTACTTTGGCTTCTAATTATTAGATTTAGCAGCAAACCTCAGACGGACCATTTTTTGAAATTAAATGGCCATGTGCAATTTGGATTACTCGTGGCGGTCTGCAAGGAGAAGTTTATAGACCCAAAAAGGATTGAGAGTTTATTGGACACCTTGGTATCTCTAGAGGTCCTAAACACAAGACCTCAATGTGCTCTGTCGGACTATTTCTATCAATTACAAGAAATTCTTTGGAGTTCATTTCAGTCTAAAAATTTCGACCAATTTTTAAAGGCTCCTTCCGTTAATTCATACTCTTCTGCACAAATTCGTGAATTTCTCATCAACTTTTCTATCGAAGAACTCCGAGTGATCGCTAATAAGCTCACTTCATTGAATCACGAGCAGTTTATCTCCAAGAAGGTCATGCCCAACTCAGACCAAGAAATTTTAATCAACCTTATCCTTTCGAGAGTATTTGTTAGGATACCAGCAAGAGATTATAACCTCAAGTTCGACGAAGTAAATTATGATTTTGCTATCAGTGCATCAAAATATTCCGAATCAAAGCTCCAAATTAATCCCTTGCTCTTACCAGTAAGCAAAACAGATATAATTCCGAATGCACTCTATAATTTGCAAAATACTGTGCATCAAGATATTGCTTCTCATGTTCTTACGGTATTAGACCGCTTGGAGATAGAAGAAAAGTTGATTTTCAAAGGTAAAAGTAAATATCTTTTCCAAGTGAAGGAGTGCAAATTGCAAAATGGAATGGAATTTACATTCACATTGAATAAAAACTTTGACATCGACACAACCTTGGTGGTTTTGATTGAATTTGTCATACCGAATAAGTATTCAAAACACGAGAGGGTTCAAAAATATGGATTGAACAAGTTGAAGATCGCAAAAATCACTAATCAAGATAACAAAAATATAACTGTGTTTTGTGATACTCTGATTGATTCATTTAGTGAAAGAATAAAGCATATAATTGCAGTTCCCATGACTGAGAATGTTTTGCTTTCGAATCGATTGCAATCATTCGAATTGGGGTTTAATGAAAATTCGAATATCTTCGAAAGAATCGATTCTCCTGCCATCAAGAAATTTTCTTATGAAGAAGTTGAACAACAAAAGAAAAGGAAATTAAATACAGAAAGTGCCACACTGGATTCTGAGCTCGCGTTAGAATCAATTATTTCCAATAATTATACTTTAATCGAAGCAACTAGATTTTCAAGATTAGAGTCAATAGTTTCTAATGCGTTGGAATTACTCGAAAAGGAGCGTACATTGGTAATTGTGCCTTCTAAAGAATTTTCAAAAAGAATTTTATCATTCAGAGGGGTTGATACCTTCAATTGCATTGCATTTGGGGTGGAAGACGAATTGGATGTAATTAAAGAAAGAGTCAAGCTGTCAATGAAACTAATTTCTGACCTTTTTGACCATGAAGATGGACAAAAAGGAGTAATTGATTTGAGTACTCTTGGCCATTACGAATTTCAGATCAAGTCAACATGGAAGCTGTACTTGGAGAAGTACCGTTCCAGTTCCATTGAATTGTTCAAAAATTATCCATTTGGAACTGGCAAAACCTTTTCTAGTTTCAGCGATGTCGTTCAAGCATATACGTCTATTTTGACGAATGTTCAGTTTCTACGCAGTGTTGCTCCCATATTTAACAATTCAGGGATGATTTCGGACAAGAAACAAGTATGGAAGTTTCTCTTCAATAAGTTCAACCCAATCATTACTATCAGTGATTACGTTCAACTTCAAGATACCGGTAAATTTGCCAATATCTTCCTTGTTAAATGTACACCTGAAATAGCATCTGTGATATCTTCTACAGCGAAAGAAGACCCAAAAAGGTTGGTTGTGATAAATGGAACCATATTACCAAAGCTTCAATCTAAAGCGATTTTCAGCTTGACTTCTCCGGCAATATCTATTCGAAATGAGTTCAGTCCAGATGCGAAAATCACTCAAAATAATTTTAGATCCTTCAATCCAGGGTTCAAATACACCTCCCAGCTTATTTCGTGCAAAAGCAGTGTTGATGAAGCAGAATTTTGTGTCGAATTATACAATTACATGCTGGTGATAGGGTATCCCGCCTCCAAAATCGGAATTTGGGTATCTTCCGAAAGACAAAAGGCCCTAGTTGAAGAAATTCTCCAACTCAAATTGTCAAATTCAGGAACTGGCAAGAAAAGAATCATTGAGACCCCGGCAGTGATTTTGAACGATTCCAATCATCAGCTTGACTACTCAGACTATGCCATTATTGGTTTAGGAGACGGCAAGTTGAGTTCCGGAGTTCCTGGCCGAATCGGGAATTATTATATTGGAAATGCACACAGTCTCACTCAAGGCACTGCTCCCATACCTTCGGAAACGACATTGCAACTCATTTCCGGAGAAACGCATGACACAACTGAGCGTCAAGGCGGCACTACCTTGAGAATTCGGGATAATGCCCAGTTGGAACAGTTGGTTGGCAAATTGGGTCGAACTTCCTGAACTCACGTGTACGTGGTCACGTGAACATATCGGACAAATTTTTTCATGGCCAATTCTGTATCGAATCTATACACAACAATACCGCCACCCAAAATGCATAGAGCTTTGTTCACTCCACTTACAAGATCCTTGGTTGCACGTGCTGCCGTCCGTCCAGCCTTGGCCGCTAGACCTGTGGCATTTGCCCCAAGAATGGTGCGTTTCCTGTCCTCCGAGGCCCAGACTCCAAAGGAAGAGGCCAAGGAAGAAAAGACCGAAGAGCAGCCCAAGGAAGAAGAAAACGCCGAGGTCGACCCTTTGGCTGAGTTGAAGGCTCAATTGTCCAAGAAGGACAAGGACCTTGCCGACATGAAGAATCACTACGCTAGAGCTGTTGCTGACTTCAGAAACTTGCAAGAGTCCACCAAGAAGGAGGTGCAAAAGGCCAAGGACTTTGCTTTGCAGAAGTTTGCTAAGGACTTGTTGGAGTCCTTGGACAACTTCAGCTTGGCCTTGAGTGCTGTCAAGGAGGAAACCTTGTCCACCAACACCGAAGTCAAGAACTTGTACGAGGGTGTCAGCATGACCCAAAACGTTTTTGAGAAGACCTTGAACAGACACGGTATTGAAAAGATAGATCCCATGGGCGAGCCTTTTGACCCCAACATGCATGAAGCTACCTTTGAGATCCCTCAACCAGACAAGGAGCCAGGAACTGTTTTCCACGTCCAACAACCCGGTTACAGCTTGAACTCCAGAGTTTTGAGACCAGCCAAGGTTGGACTTGTCAAGGACGTCAACTAATGACCACGTGTACATAACGACCCCATTTTTGGTTACTTAATGAACTTATGTTGCTTGTATATACAATAAATCCAGGTCTAGCAAGGTCTTTCGTAGAGAGTGCAGCATTTGGTCAGCACTTATGTAATATTCATATCACGTGACTTTCCCGATTGGGCTTGCCGTTGCATGAGTCACTGTGAAATGTCGTATCAGGAACATAGACTGTCTGAATTTCTTAAACTAGAGCCTCTTCCATTGAAGCAAGAAAAGATATAATTGGACCAAATGATTAGTTCACCATTTCGGAATACGAGGAGCAATTTTGAGAAATTTTGGACCCTTCAAGCCCCAAATTCTTCCTCCTTTTAAGGATTTGCGACATCGGACTATCGTGGTGCGACATGCCATGACTCCCCAACCTCCCAATTAGGAACTCTTCTCTATCGCTATCACATTCTTCAGTTTTCCAACTTTTCATTTCGTTTCCTTTAGTCCACATTCTTCTTTTGACTTTGATCCAATGTTGTCTGCTGTTCGTCGTTTCTCCTCCTCCCCCTCCACTCTCAAGACCTTGAAGATCGGGTTGATTCCTGGTGATGGTATTGGCCGTGAGGTGATTCCTGCTGGTAAAGCCGTGTTGGAGGCATTGCCTTCCAAGTACGACTTGCAATTCGAATTTGTCAACTTGGACGCTGGTTTTGAATTGTTCCAAAAGACTGGAGTTGCATTGCCTGACGAGACTGTCAAGGTCTTGCAAAACGACTGTGACGGTGCCTTGTTCGGAGCTGTTTCTTCTCCTTCTACCAAGGTGGCCGGTTACTCTTCTCCAATCGTGGCATTGAGAAAGAAATTGGGCTTGTATGCCAACGTTCGTCCTGTTAAGTCTGTTGAGGGAATTGGCAGACCCGTGGACATGGTCATTGTCCGTGAAAACACTGAGGATTTGTACATCAAGGAGGAAAGAACTTACAAGGCCGAGGACGGAACTAAGGTGGCCGAGGCCATCAAGAGAATCACCGAGTCTGCCACCACCAGAATCTCCAAGGTTGCTTACAACATTGCCTTGCAAAGACAGGCCATCAGAGAAGCTTCTTCCGTCAAGTCCCTCCACGAGAAGCCTTCCGTCACAGTTACCCACAAATCCAACGTGTTGTCCCAGTCGGACGGATTGTTCCGTGAGGTTTGTCGTAAGGTCTACGACGCCAACCCAGAGTCCTACGGATCGATTGAGCACAAGGAACAAATTGTCGACAGTATGGTGTACCGTATGTTCAGAGAACCCGAAATCTTTGACGTCGTTGTTGCTCCAAACTTGTATGGTGACATTTTGAGTGATGGTGCCGCTGCCTTGGTCGGTTCCTTGGGTGTCGTTCCATCTGCCAACGTTGGTGACAACTTCGCCATCGGTGAGCCATGTCATGGTTCTGCTCCAGACATTGAGGGTAAGGGCATTTCCAACCCTATTGCCACTATCAGATCCACTGCCTTGATGTTGGAGTTCATGGGCTACACTGAACCCGCTGCCAAGATCTACGAGGCCGTCGATGCTAACTTGAGCGAGGACAAGATCAAGACCCCAGACTTGGGTGGTTCTTCTACAACTCAAGAAGTCGTGGATGATATCATCTCCAGATTTTAGGCTAATGTACATAGTCAGATTCCTGATGTAAATATATATTTCAATGATAGTTTCAGTATGGCTTGAATCTGGCATCCTTTTTGCTCTTCTTCTTGTCCTTCTTTTCCTTCTTTTCCTTCTTGTCCTTCTTGTCCTTCTTCTCTTTCTTCTCTTTCTTTTTCTCCTTCTTTTCCTTCTTCTCTCTCTTTTCCTTCCTCTTTTCGTCCTCTTCGTCAGCTTCCATTTCCTCATCTTCATCCCCAACCTGTGGAACGTCCAATTGGTATGGAAGCTCCCAAACCTTGACATTTCCGTCCTCACCGCAAGTGATGGCGGAACGCGTGTATGGCACCACCACGAGGTCTCTGACCACCTCTTCACCGTGTGCCTGAGGGAACCAAATGGGTCTGTTCATGTCGAACTTTTCAGTGACAACGTCAAATGGATACAAGGACAACTTTTGCTGGGAGTTTGCCCCATAACTCACGTAGCCCGAGGGACTCAAGTCTACCACGTACTCACAATCGGGCCAGATGCTTCTCACATCGCCAATCTCTGTGGGCTGTGGCTCATGGTTAAGCTCGTACTCCTGGTCGTTCAACTCGTAGAACCCAAGGGTTTCCATGTGCGACAACACCGAGATACGGTTGTCTCTGATGAAGTTGCACGAGTGGACCGAGGCAAAGTTGATGACCTGGTGCAAGGCCTCGTCCTCGTCACTCTGGGTCAAGTCGTAGATGTTGACGTAGCCGTCAGTCGAGCCCGACATCAAGTACTTATCGAGCGTGGGGTGGAACTTGATGTCGGTGATATCGTCGTGGTGGGAGTCCACAAACAGTCTTTGGGGGGTGCTCAAGTTCTTGAGGTCCCAGATATGGAGCTCGGCGTCGCTGCCCGAGAGTTCTGTGCCTGCTGCGATGACGCCTCTGCCGTAGCCCAATGACAAGTAATTACCTGCCATGGAGTGGACCAGGGTGCCGCTCCTCAAGTCCCACACCTTGACGCCATCCAAACCACACGAGACCAAGGTGTTTTGGTCACATTGCTTGATCAGGTTGATGCTGCTGCCATGGGCTTTGGGCAATTTCCAAAGGGGCTGGCTCGATGGCTTTTGCAACAGGTAGCTGGAAAGACTGCCATCAGAAGACGATACAATGATCGAATCGTTGTGCTCTTGATGGAGAATGTTGAGAGTCCAGTTGTCACCGGATCCAGGGGTCCAATTATATACCGATGTTGCTCTCATGTGCCAATAGTAGACAGTGTAGGGAAGGTGCTGCTAAAGAGTGTAGTTTCTATAGTGAGAGAAGAGATGAGTGCGCACAAATAAATATCAACTTGATAAACATCCATCTTCTTTCTAGACCGGGCCTAGATCCACACAAGCACCGAAAATATCTCCTTTCTGACCAGCCTTACGTATTCTGGCCAGCCACTTGTCCCATTTGAGCCCTTTTCCCGACCTCCCAGCCCCACTGTCCGCGTTTTCCTCCTGATCTAGCTCCTAGCATCACCATGAGTAGTGTCGTCAAGAAGTCCACCCATTTCACCCCCAAGCTCCGTAAAAAGCCCATCAAGAAGAAGGTAGAGAAGCCTCAAATCACTCCTCCATCCACTCAGGAAAATACAGCCTCCGATGCACCCACTGAGCAAGTATCTGAAACCGCTGCACCTTCCCAGGTAGGCATCACCCCTGCCTCGACCCAGGTGATACCTGCTGCTGCCATAACACCTGCATCAACCCAATCAGATGCTCTTTCCACAGCTAATGTTGCTTCTACGTCCAATGCTGCATCCCAGCTGCCCATGAACCGCTTCAACTTCAAGGTCGTCAGGGCCCAGGAAGACGCAGAGCATGTCGATCCTATGGACTCCAGCCAAAAAGTGGAGAATCGAGACTTGTCCGAAGACAAGTCCGAGTCAGACGATGATGACATCTTTAAGGCCGTTCCCCGGAGAAAGTCTTCTATAATACACCAACAACGCAGACTATCAGGAATAGCGCCCGTTTTGAACAAGAATAGATCAGCCTCCATTTCCATGGCCAGTGGAAATGAAAATTATGAGGATTACACACCAGCAAAGATTGGTATTCCCCTGGCGAAAGCCGTCAAGAGAAGAAGATCTCTGGTTAGTGTGAGGCCCGTAAAGAGAGCCTCGGTGATTCGCCCCGCATCAATTTCCGTGCCCAAAGAAACTTCATCCATACTAGAAGACACTAAGCCTGTGATAAATACGATTCCCAAAGCAAATGCTAGACTTTCTGACGGGGAATTCGTGGTCGGTATTGACCCCAAAACCAACCGTTTATCTAAATTTAGGGTGAGACCAGCTCTGGAAATAGATGATGAAGACGTCGGAGATAAACTTGACGAGGTTGAGCTAGCACCGGAAGATTTGATAACAGACATTACTAAAGTCTCCCAACTACCAAGAAGTATCAAAGTTGAGGATGAAGAATTGTATCGCGAAGTTGGCTTTGATATTAACCAAATGACTATGGCTGAATTGTGTAAGCCAACTTTGCCTATTGGTAAAGTAAGCTCCAATTTTGACTCCGTTCAGGCAGCTCAGGATAAAATACGCAAAAGAAAAGAAGACAGAAAGAGACAGAGAGAAACCGCCAGAAAGGAAAGAGTCTCCCTAGAGGATGTGATATCCCGTACTGGCGATGAAGTGAATGCTGAAGAAATGAAAAAGAAGCGTGATGAGCTCCTTAACACCGATGAGCCTGAACTCACTCAAAGCACTAACTTACAAGTCATGCTTGTGGACGGAAAGATTAATTTTGATGCTGATTCAGCAATTGTTAGCAGACACAAGGGTATTGATAATAGTCATATGGCTCGTGAAGAATCAAATCCATTTGAGAACCCTATCACATCTTCTACTTACTCCAAAAGAAAGCACACAGAAAGATGGACTCAAGACGAAATCAAGCAGTTTTATAGTGCGTTGAGTATGTTTGGAACTGATTTTCTCCTTATCTCTCAGTTATTTCCTTACCGGACCAGAAAGCAAATCAAGCTGAAATTCAACTTAGAGGAAAAGAACTATCCAGAGATAGTGGAAATGGCATTGAAGAGAAAACTTCCTGCGGACTTTGAGAATTATTGTGCCGATTCAAACAACAAGATCAATACATTAGAACACTACAACGAGCAATTGCGCCAGGTCCGCCTTAAGCACGAGAGGGATATGGTGGAAATGGCCAAGCAGCGTGATGAGGCAATTAGAGCAGATGCCGAGAAGAGCAGACAAAGAGAGATTGAAATCAGAACCGGTGCCAAATCTATGACCAGGGCGGAAAGACTTAAGGAATTGAGAAAGAACGAAATGGTTGTGGGCTCTATTGATAATAGGGCAGAAACACAAGACGTGAAACCTGCAGTTTAGTCATCATAGAGCATTCTTGAATACTTTCACAACCAGGATCACTTGCTTAGATGAGTCTTTTGTTGAAGTGGATATGGCTCTTTCTGAGAGGGCGTGTCTACCGAAAATATGGAAGAAGCCACACCGTTCAGATATCATGTACTTGCGGCATGTTAATATTTCCTGGACACCTCTGGAAATGTAAGTCTAAACATGGACCTAGTAAATGAAAGTTACTAGACGAATGAATGACTCCTGAATGAACCTTAACGCTGGACTAACCTTCAGCTAGCAAATAAATGGACTAACTAAATGGACTAAACAAGAAATTACAGTGAAACATTTATGGCACCACTCTACTCCCCAGTAAGAACTCGGAAATTGTTCCAGTTCTTGAACTATCCTTGTCTCAACGATTCCAGCCAAGTTATGCCTAGAATAGGTCTGGTGGAGCATTCTAAAGGACACTGATAAAAAGCCCTAGAAATAGGCTCCTTTTCAATCCTCCAAAGCCCAATTCGATTTCCGCAACTTGAGCGTCACTCGGGCCCCAAACCTACGACCAGACCCAGTCTACCCTCCTATTTAGTCCATATATTCCGTCAACACGCGCTCTGACTCGGATGGTCTGATGACTCTTCCTAGTGTAGATCATCGCACGTGATATGACCACGCTAAACATTATCTACCTCTCAATCTTGACACTATTTCAGCCCCAGATCTTCCAATCTACTTCCTCGGTGTCACATTCACGACATCATGTCGTCCCCGAAAGACTACCTATTGACCATTACTCCTCCGATTCACAAGAATGACGTGACGTCGTCGAATTTAATCAAATTTTCAGTCCAGAACAAGTCAGATGGAATTCTCCGGTTGAGAATACCGTGCTTGGTCCTTGCGGCCGGTTACTTAGTGTGGTCGTTCTGGAAAGTGACCGAGATATGGAATAGTGGCAACTGGATCCATAGTTCCGAAAAAACGAAGCTTTTGGGGTCCCTGGCTCTGGTGGTTCTCGTGAGCTTGTTGCTCTTATTGCGGCAGACCCCAGAAGACAGTATAGTGGTGATTAAAGACATTGGAGTGCAATTGATATCAAAAAAAGCATGGAGATTCCAAAGCAGTGACGAGGTGTTCCATCCATTACGAGACATAATAGACTTGGTGATCCAAGAAGCGTTCCACGACTACGGACAGGTGATATTTTACTTGTGCGTCTTGACCAAGCCCAGCAAAATCAGCAAGAGCTCCAAGGCCAACGTCATCAAGGTGGTTTTCCCCGAGTTCTTGCCTAGGAAGGACATCTTATTGCAGGTGTGGACCTTGAGCCGGAAGATGTTATTTGGCGAGACCCGGAGGTATTGGAGAAGGGTGCCGGGACAGGGCTTGAAAGAGATCTAGAGATAGATAGCCTACCAATCAAGGTGTATGACCGAGGATTTAAGAATCTAGTATTCAGGGATTGTCGGATCTTGGAATCAACTAGAACCATGGTGCTTAACTTCATCACCAACACATAATTGCATAAAGCAGTTGATCTGCACATATAAACTCACTACAGGATGATAGGATGTCTAATTTCTTGAAATTCAATGGTTCTGGGCCCTTCTATCGAAATAAGAATTCGGAGAATATTTTAGAAATTCCACCAAGCTCATTTGGCGCCTTGACCGGAACCGTTCTACACCTAACATAATAAAACTGTCCTTTCATCCAAGAGTCTTGTTCGTATTTCTACAATCTTCGTTGTTAACAAATCTATATTGAACCTTTCTCTATATAAAAACCATATTTCCAATATTAAAAGTGGCAAGAATTCTCAACCACAAATGGGGGTACTCTGAGTATCTAGACAGTAATGTCCCGCATCGCTGCAGTAGCATCATGACTTTAATGAGCACCTAGCTGCTTGAAAATGTAAGCGCAGTTGGACTCTTCGGCCATTCTGGCTACTCCCAAGCTAGCGACGAGATAGAGGGTGGCACACACGGCCATGGACGTGTGGTTAGATCTGAGTGGTCTTCTCAACTTTGCCATAGTAGTTGGCTTGAAGACGCTTCTGATAGTTGGTGTCATGAGACTCATTGTAGGCTGTACTATTGATGGGTGAGTGCCACTTGAGAAGGGACTCTGCTACATTTTATATTCACCATGCACCATTTCTTCTATCATCTTGAAGGCTTGCTACCGCGGGTGTCGCTTCGGAAGTATATTTCCTTGACGGCCTAGAGTTTTCCACGGCTGAAAAATCTCGTGATTGGGTGCAAATTTAGTGTGGTATGATACTTGAGGCGGGCCATGGACACGTTACCGGAAAAAATAGGAACGTCAAGCTGGGAGGTTTTGCCAGCAGGAAACATGCAGCAAGTCGGTAGAGACTATAGGCAAGGTCTGCAGTGCTGTATTGCTCCTGGCTACAGATGCTGGCGAAGATTTAGGGTATTTCCAGCTGGATACTGGCGCCTGGCCAAAATGATAAATGTGCTGGTACAAAACATTCCGAGTTTTTCCGATGGATGGAACCATTTTGGATGCAAAACACGGTGTTGGATTATCCGAGAGGCGAAGTAAATACGCTCCTTACTGGCGCTTCGGACTTGGAATTCCAAAATCACACTACCGGCTCCATAATGGCGAGAGCCGTTACGCCTGGTGATAAGCGTTGATGAGCCTAAGAGCTAATATTGGGGCACATCACACTATCTACAATAACGCGCTCAGTAGGGTGACAATTCAATTGTAAAATAGATCTCCTGTCCACGGACGACAACAGCTTCACAATTGCCTTACCCTCGTTTGTTCAAGTGGAAATGAACTTAGGCTGCCTCGATGGCCATGAAGTTAAAACGAGATAACTTGAATCGTTTTGATTTTCTCCTTCCAGCAAGTAGCGAAATTCTACTCAGATTGACATTTCGGCCAGGAAGCGTAACCAAAAAAAATTCACATAGGCAAGTTTTATCCGGACTAAACGGTCTAGAATCCCGGATGATTCTCGGTACAGATTTTGTCTTTTCTTTTGAAATGTTAGGCGCTTCTATTTGGCGTTATGCTTATCAAGGCGATGGATAGAGCGGTAAGAAATTGTCGATCCACCCACACGTTGCATTTCTCTAGAATACTACCTCTCCCGTCAAACTACTCTAGTGAAACCATGTGACTTTCACTTGAATTGGCGTTGGTAATTTATCAAATGTTCAGTCTTTCATGTCTTTGTATACATCATCGCAGAATAAGTTTTCAAGAAACTACCTGGGCAAGAAACTACAAATTCATTATGGATATCATCTGTATTCAAATATATCATTGCTCTAGAGACTAAACAATCAATGTTGCACATGATAGTTTCAGGTCTGAGCCAATTTTGTTGCTTACATCCTCTTGAAATCAAGAGCAGTACAAGAAGCCAACAATACCTGGTGTCTTCTGCTAGCAAGAGGGATTTCGCCTGACATCTTCTCGCTCCATCTGAAACAACGCCAGCCGAATCTATCACAGGTTCTAGTCTGGACAGTATAGGTCTGGACGAATCTTGTGGCTTGCAAACTCAGGTTTCTGGGAGAACATTCAGTGATGTGATCGTCCACAGAGTATCTTGTGAGCCGGTAATTACGGTCTGGTTTGATAAGATGTTTCAACACATTGAAATCGAGGTGGTGAGGGTTTTCAAAAAATTCCTTAATCTTCACCTTCCAAAGACCCCTACTCCTTCTAAAAAACCCGTAGCATGGGGAAGAAAAGGAAAGCTCACAGGATGGAATAGGCTCAGGATCAATCCACTGAGATTTAGTCTCAACGAGTTTGGTTTGGTACTGCGCCCAGCGGGTGTATTTGGTGTGGATTTTGTCCCAACTGTGATAATGTCTAGGAGAAATATCCGAAGATGAGGCTTCGTTCAACTCTTGAACAGGAGCTGCGGTGGTAAGTGCAACGAACGCTGTCAAAAGTGTCGTGAATTTCATAGCGAGTGACTGGAGTTCCTTAGAAATGCACGATTCTTGAGATGTTTTTCTTTATATAATCCATACTGGAGATGTGAAATATAATACGGGTTCATTCTAGTCTGCGTTGATTTAATGCAAATTGGCCCAGAAGAAGTATACAAAAGTGGGACTACTGTCAAAGAAAATAAAGTGACATTTCGGCAGGAATCTAATGGCTAGAAAATACTAGAGATTAGGGCGAGCAGAAGCGAATAAGGCGAGCATAAAGAACTCTGAAGTAAATCTAGGCTTTGTAATGGCGATGTCCATTAGCAAAATCTGGTTTATGAAATACAAAAATAGTTTGAAGTTGACGTAAAAACTGATTCTTTGAAAGTTACAATACATTTCTAAAAATCGATACTAAAAATTAGGTAAATCAGAAACTATTCTATTCCAAGACAATGAATAATGTTGAAACCGTGTTTCACCTTTCTTAATTGATCTTTGACCGATCGAATAACGGCAAAGATAATTTTGAGGCGATTGCTGTAGAGTCATTCAAACAGGCTGCAACTCTAATGGCTTCTTTTGCCTTCTTTGTGTTATATTAAAGTCGAAAAATATAAGGTCCATTATTTGATTGTTTATAAGGATTTCCTAACATTGGGCATTCCAAGTATATGTCAATCAGCTTCTATTCGTAGAGAAGATTTCGTAATTATGACAAACTCTCATTTACTTGAAAACATTGAAAAGCTGGATTTCACTTCAAGTACATTCAAACACTCTGAAGACTTAAAATTAGCTGATATATTCAGGTTGAAGTTGACTTCTTTGATAGGATAAGAATAGATTGATGGGATTTTGACTCAAGCCTCATCGCGTGGTTAATAATTATTCGGTTATTAAGAGTATGCCTGGGGCAGTGCTTACTCTAGCGTCGGAGGCAGAAGTGAGATTCCACCATGAAGCCAAAATGTGAGTAACCTTTTTGGCTCCCCTTCGTATGTATATATATTACATATGTACTACCTGAATATTTATCGTTTACATAAAGGTAGGCTTTTGCCTGCGTTTATCTTACTTCCCATAAGTTTGCTAAGATAGAACTTTGGTGCTTTCAATCGCGAGAAGTCAACAAAAATGACACATTCAGTAACGCGTTATTTATATAATTCCCATCTGCTCATCTTGTGAAATTTGTAATTCATATCAACGTTTTTAGTTTTCAATGCTGGGTACGTAAGTGCTTCAATAAACCATAGCTCTTATATAAGAAGCATAATTTGATTGAAAATGGTGCCAATTTGGGCTATAGAAAATTTTAGAATCAAAGTTGAAGATAGTATTGGATAGTGTATACTTGTGAGGTATCTTGCATTGCAAAAATTGGCATGCTCTAATTCGGTTAGACATTTTAGAAATAGAATAAGACCGAAAATTCAAATGCTAATTATTGAAACAGTCTGTTCATTGAGTTTTGAAAGATACTTTCATGATTTAAAACATTTCGTAACTTTGGTAGATTTCTTTATTCTGGAGTTCGATATCCATCACTTTCTTTGGAACTCAATTCCTTCACCTCAACTTTTAAAGAAAGAAATTAGAGTGTGACATATAAATCGCCACGTATCTAATTTTTGAAACGGGTTTTCTATCATATTCTCTCGCTGTCACTCATAAACTCTAGGAATTCACAAACCCTCACCTACAAGCTCTTTGGAAAGATGAAAATACTGCTCTGGTATTCGATTTTAGACACCTATAAATTTACTCGTTTTTAGTACAGGTGTACTCCATAACTGGCTCGTTCTTGTGTCTGAGAGGAACTTGGCCAGTGAACTCGTTGCTCCATGGCTCACACTTGCTGCCAAATCTTTCACATTCTCTAGTTTGGACAGTGTAAGTTTGAACAAATCTTGAAACCTCGAATTCACCTTGAAGTGGAGTACATTGAACACCCTTGAAGGTTTCGGAGCTAGATTTGTCGAGTTTGTAACCATCTGGTGGAGTGATAAGCTTTTGCAATGCTTTGAAGTCGACGTCTTTTTGGTTCTGGTTAAAGAAAGACTTGATCTTCAACTTGTAGCCATCCTTCTTCTTGGAAAGACCATCGAAGCAGGGAGAAATGGCCTTTTGGTCGCACTCCTCAACAACTGTGAGATCAGTCCAGTTGGCTTCGGTTTTGACCAACTTGGTTTGGTAAGTCTTCCAGTTGTGGGACTTGGAGTAAATGTTTTCAGCAACATCCTTACCTCTAGCTGAAAGCTTGACATCGGATGCATAAGCGACAGCAGCGAAAACAGGAACAATAGTGGCGAACTTCATTGTAATTGATTAATAAAGTATGAACTTAAACTCGGATTTTCCCAAGTATTTATATTAGGATTCAAAAGTCATTCTTTACCCTTGTAAGTACGGCATAAGTAAAGTTGGCGCCCAGAATTAAACCTTCGCCCCAAGAACTTTGTTAGAAACGAACCATCGAGCTAAAAATGGGCCTACTTTGAAGAAAATAAAATGAAAGGAAGAAATTTCGAAGAGTGAAGCGAGCAACTGCAACACCAGATACAACTATCTGACATATGTTCTTCTTAGTTTAGAAGCTACTGTTATTTGGAAGACGCTGTTTCTATTAACTGCCATTGGCTAAGAATCATCATTCAACTAATTGAATTTTGTAGGAAGGTGGCGAAGTGTTATTAAAATTCAATGAACAGAGGGTTCTTATCTCTAGTTGAAAACAAGTTTCACTGCAACAGATTCTTATCAAAGCTAATATGGCCTCAAATGCACTTCCTTTAATGTATTTCTTGAATTCTACTCTATATTTTAATATGAATAATCAATTTGATGTCTTGGTTTGTGTCCCTTAATATGCCAAGATCAACTGGTTCCATATTTTTTTGCACCCAAAAATATAAAAGGTCCCGCCAAGTACCTCATCGGCACAGGCTAGCCTAGAAGGCATCTAAGAGTTTGGTAGGTATGCTAACAAATTGGCAAGTATCGACGTATTTGTTCAAATGAACTTATACAGCAAAATAGCGGTGAGAAGTTGAGAAATGCTGGAGGGTGCTGAGTACCCTCAAATATTTATCAGTTGAATATACCCTCGTGCAAAGACCTCTTGTAAGTATCTACATATTCAATCATCAGTCTTCCTACTTCCCCAACTTTCTCTCTTAGTTGGATATGATGAGGGTCTCCTGTATCATTTGTTGCTCTTCGGTTCTACTTGCAACTTTATCAAAATGTGTTCATAAGTTTTGTTGCTATGAGTTGGCTATTAAGAAATTTTGTTGGGACAGAGTATCGTTTAAAACTTGCTTGACTTGACTAGACGATACGGTCTCTTGTTTAGAATAGCCTGGGAATGACCTTTGCTTCAGTAATTGCTTCCTCAAATTTGTATACTATAGCCTCATGAGCACATGAGTCATAGGAATGATGTTTAATTTCCAGCTTTCCTTGAGAAAACTAGTTACCTCTTGTATGTCATGTTATTCAGTATTGTTTTTCGTAATGAAAATCATGACAGATAGAAATATCAAAATGTTCAGAAATTTGTAAATTTTCTGAAAATTTGGTCGAAGACAAATATTCGTTTTGTCGAAACGACAATATCGTAAATTTTATGAATATTTATTTAAATTACCTTGAGACTGAAATTAGAGAATAACTCACCAGAGCTCATTTGAGCTAAAAGGAGTTTTTTTAAAATACCGTAGGAAGAAAAAGTGTACTAAATTCAATGTTGTTTGTTTTAAAAACTACGTTTATTGAAAAATTGTACCATTATTCTAATTTAGACTAAATAGATTCAATTATAATGAAATTATTGCTTGTCACCACCATTGTTGTTACAAGTGTGCTTCATGGAGTCCTTCCAGCAGTTAGCAAGAGGGGCAACACCAGAGATAGGGTCACTCCATTCGCTACAGTTGTTTCCCCACCAGTCACAAATTCTGGTTTGAACAGTGTAGGTTTGAACAAATCTTTGAACGGCAAGGTTACCGTCAACTGGGTTGCATGGACTGGCAACATCTTGGTCATCGTATCCGGCAACATGGTAGCCGTTTCCTGGCAGAATGAGCTTTTGCAAAGCACGAAGAGGAACGTCCTCACTTGGGGACTTGAAGAAGGACTTGACCTTCATTTTCCAGACGCCCCTGTAACGAAGGTAGTCGTAACATGGTGTAATTCTGTCACTTTGACAGTTAACTGGGACTTCTGGGTCGGTCCAAACAGAGGCAGTGTCAACAACCTTGGTTTGGTAAGTCATCCAGTTCTTGTCGTAGGAGTGAATACCGTTTCTGACCTCTGGGAAGATCAAATGGAAAGTTCTCTTGGAGAGAGAGCTGGTCTCAGACTGGTCTGGGGTAGGAGCAGCAACGGAAAGAGCAGCAAAAGCAGCGACAGCAGTAGCGAATTTCATAGCGAATGTAGACTTGGTGAGGAGATGATTTTAACAATTCAAGGAAAATCATCCTTTATTTATATTCGAATCTTTAAACATTAGAACTACGATACTCAGTTTTGCCCAGACTTGATTTCTAGTAGTTTTGCCAATAGCTGTCACAACAGACGGAGTAGAGCAAAAAATGGGCCTATGAAAAGAAAATATCGGACTTCAAAAAATTTAAAGAGGAAGACAAGATGTTGGAAAACTCGGTTACACTGGATATACAAGCCATTGAAGGTATCAATGTGGCTGGGAGGGCCTAAGTCTACACAATTGAGACCAAACAAGACCGAAACCAATTTCCAAAACCCATATCAAGTATTTACTGTAATATCATGAATGCTGCGTAAACCTTCTCTGTAAATCGGCAAGTAAGATTTTTCATCAATGGTTCTGAGTCCTGTGCCAAGGTTCTTTGCATTTTGTTTAATGGAATAATTAGTTGTTTTGCCAAGTACCTCAACTTTACGAGAGGGCGAGATTATTAAGCTTGCGTTTAATAATTCATAGCCGAAAGTCAATGAGATTTTTGCATAAAAACGGAAACTAGGTACTGAAATGCTTCTTTTGGTACCCTCTGATATGTGAGGAAGCACTTCCTAAATTTTGGCACTTGTTTTGCTCTTGTATTTCTCTCCTTTGACACATTTTTATTTTAGCCATCGAAGGTACATTATAGTATTGCTTCATTGTATGATTTGAAACAAAATCCGAATTAAGTAACTTCACTTTCGATGAGCCAGAACAGGGGTTTCAATCCAATTTATCGTATCATTACTGGGGAATTAATATTGGGCTAAACTTGACTGCGAAAATTGCCTAATATATTCTTGGAACATGTTCAGGGCGGAATGCGAAAAGTCAGAGGCGGGTTTGAATTCAGATTACGTGACCATTGATTCTAATTTTGAATTGGAATTAAATCAGAGCCCTTTTTGACACCCAACAATCTACAGTTGTGAAGAAAATCTGGAAAATGGAAAAAGAAGGATCCAGATTTTCGGCACGTATATTTCATGTATAGTGCTTGATGGGTACTGTAGAAATTATGATCATTTAATATGGTCAATACTCAAAATAGAGAATTGATTTAGGGCCATATTTATCGTATATTAGATATTGAACACCCCTATGAACTATAAGATTCTAAATCGAATTAAAAGATACTTACCTTGTGATTGCAAATTTGGAAAAAGAAATTGTACAGAAGTAAATTGTTCTATTCGAGATATAGCCATCGAAGATACAGGTTTCTCACTATGTGAAACTACAATAAAATTGAGCTAGCTTTATTTTAAAACAAAAAACAATTAAACGGTTTGAGCGGTAGGATCCTTACCATCAAATCAGAGCTGGTAGTTTGCTTAAGTGCAAGAAGGCTTCATGATTGGGTTCTTGGAGTTTTGGCTTCTGAGTGGAATTTCACCAGTGATGGATGGGCTCCACTTGGAACAGTTAGCACCAGATCTGTCACACTCTCTGGTCTTGACAGTGTAAGTTTGGATGTATCTGGAAACTTCCAAGTCACCGTCAACTGGAGTGCAGCTGGAGTCAAATTGGTAGTCGGCGGAGGTGTTAATTTGGTAACCAGCTGGAGCCTTGATAAGGTTTTGCAAGGCTTGGAAGTCAAGACCATCCTGTTGCTCGTAGTAAGATCTAACTCTGACTCTGAAGCCGTTGTTTCTCTTCTGAACGCTGTCGTAACAAGGAGAGACAGTCTTGTCCTCACATTCATCAACAATAGTTGGGTCAGTCCATTCAGAACCAGTCTTGATCAACTTGGTTTGGTAGGTCTTGTTGTTGTGAGAGTTGGAGTAAACACCGTTGACAACTCTGTCGTTGTTGTTGTTACGGTCGTTGTCACGGTCGTTGTTGCGGTCGTTGTTGCGGTCGTTGTGACGGTCATCGTCACGGTCGTTGTTGCGATCGTTGTGACGGTTGTTGTGACGGTTGTTGTCACGATCGTTGTCACGGTCGTTGTGGTGGTTGTTGTTACGATCGTTGTCGTGACGGTCGTTGTTACGGTCGTTGTTACGATCGTTGTCGTGACGGTTGTTGTTACGGTTGTTGTCACGGTCGTTGTGGTTGTTGTTGTTACGGTTGTTGTTACGGTCGTTGTCGTGACCTCTAGCAGCAATGTCAACACCCTCAGCAAAGTCTTCAACAGGAGCAGCATAAGCAACAGCAGCAAGAACGGTAATAACAGTGGCGAACTTCATAGTGATTGAGTAGTAGTGATTGGAGATTGAATGTGATGATTCTGATGAGAAAATGTAGGAGAATTGACCCGTATTTATAGTTGAAGTCGAAAGTTTGCTCTACCCATGAATATAAAGCCTCAGCTCGCCTTCAACTTACAAAAGGTGTTTGCAACTAAAGCCTTTTCGAAAATGGGCCTACTCTTTGAGAAAATAAATTCTTGATCGAAAATATTGTAAAGGAACCTGGAGACAATGTGACAGGTTTGTAAATACGAAGAGAGCATGACCGCAAACAATAGCATACTTTCCCGATAATATGTCAACTGAGAAGGGCAATGAAATTTATCTCTGTAGGTTGCTTCAGCAGCACCGTTGGAATATGCGTTGACCATTCTCATTCGCATCTTGATAATAAGATAATGTAAAGCTATGCAAAACCAGAAAGCATTTGGTGAGAAGATGGTCACGGGGATTTCTAAGTAAAACCCTTGACTGCATTGGCAAAGTGTAGCCTAATGCCAAGATCGTTACAGGTTGACTCCGATGCTTCTGTTTTTGGCGTCAGAAGCATCGAAACTTAGCTCATTCTCAACCGATGAGGATAAATTTAGAAACATAGACGTTGGCAGATTCTCTTTCCTGAAGGGTACTCGGTGTTCGAGAACAGGACCCCAGGTATTTTTGGAGGGACTCCAAGATGCCCAGATTTGCTAAGGAATTAGCGTGAAGCGACAAGCCGATAGATGTTTAGCGAGGGGAGTTTTATGGGGTTTGACATGAAGGGGACGAGACAGATGTCAAAAGGTAAGGTGCTGGCAAAAAAGTAGATCCCGTAATTCCCTGCCAAACCGGGCCGGTTTCAGGGCAATTCTGACATGGCTCGTGACGGAGAACATTCGTGGGAAGCATATGGAGGCCCAAGTTGTAGCTGTATTCGGCATTCGCCGAAATGAAACCTGTCAAATCACCCAATTTTTGGGTGCAAAATATTGTTCTCCAGGCGGGCCATCCAGAAACGGCAATTTTTCACGCAGTTGCAAGGCACTCGCGATGTAGCACCTTGTGGAGTTCAAAAGCCCGCCTCGCCAAAGAAAGAGAAACTCCGTATTACATAACAAGAAAAGCTAGGCTTTACGCTGTGGATGGCCCCTTTCTAAATCGGTCGCCTAAATTCTGTGGCCCCGTTCCTGGTGGAGGTAATGGGCGAAACATCATTAAAATGCAGGTTCAATACTCAACCAGCACCCAGCACCCAGCACCTGTAAGACTGCCACAGTCGACGGGACTCGGCTAAGCATGCAGCGGCAGCCAATGGGCCAATGCCATACCTGTGCCTGTACCTGTACCTGTAATTGAGGAAGATGCAATGCCGTGATTGCTTTGTCCATTTTGGCCATTCTGCCCTGGTGAAAAATTGAAAATGCGCCATATCTTGCCTGTCACTGGTAACCATGACTTCCGGGCTCGGAATGAGGCAATTTGGGGATTTGGAAAAGAGCCAGACGGGTCTAGATCGTGGAAACCGGCCCGCGGATAGACCGTGCAGCACCGTTTGTGATGAGTGGGAGAATCGTGGACTGTGGCGGGTTGAAGGCGAATAGAGGGTGGTGGCTGGTGAATGAGACATGGGGCACGTGACCTGGACTAACCAACCGAGCCACGTGACCAAGACCTTGGGGCCCCTAAATCCTGACTACCTTATTGTGTGTGTGTTGTTGTCTTGTTCTGTTGCTGGTGTCTCGGACCCCGTGACCCCACTGGCCCCTCTCGCTGCCCATTTGCCTTTTGCGTGGCCCTTTCCTGGGCACTATTGCTAAGGAAGTCACATGGACGCCCAATCGGGTAATGAGGTAGCAATCCAGGCTCCAGATTGTGAATATAACAAGAACATATAAAGTGGGGCCCTTCCGTCCCCACTTTCTCCTACTCCACCAAAACACACTATGCCAGCCAGAAATTACTTGTTAGGAGCAATTGCCGTCGCCGGAGGCGTCTACTACTACGATCAGAACGTCCAGCCTATTCTTCCTGCCAAAGAGCACGAGAAGATCCGTAACCGGACCAAGCAAGCTGAAGAGAAAAGCTCGGACCTCTCCAAGAAGTTGAGCAACAAGATCGAAGAGTCCAAGAAAGAACTCTTACAACGGAGCCATGAGTTGTCCGACAAGTTCAAGGACACCACGTTGTTCCAGAAGTCCTCCGAACAGAAGGACCAGTCCCAAGCTGCCTACAACGCGCTCCAGGACCCCCAAGACAAAAACTTGATTGCACGTGGTGTGGATAAGTACATTGACTTGGTCAATTCCGCCTCAGATGCCACCAAGACCACTACGCCCTACTCCTCGATGTCTCCCAACTACGAGGAGAAGCAGAAACCATTGTTTGGCGACTGGTTCCAGAAGGACGACCAGAAGTTCAATGAAAAGCTCCTGAAGGCCAAGAAGGACGCCGAGAAAGAGAAGGATTCCTGGGTCAATTGGGGCAATGAAAAGTCCGATGAGGCTGCTAAGAAGGCCGAACAACTTAAGAAGGATGCCGAGAAGAAGAAGGACTCCTGGGTCAGCTGGGGAAATGAAAAGTCCGACGAAGCTGCCAATAAGGCCGAACAACTCAAGAAGGATGCCGAGAAGAAGAAGGACTCCTGGGTCAGCTGGGGAAATGAAAAGTCCGACGAAGCTGCCAACAAAGCCGAACAACTTAAGAAGGATGCCGAGAAGAAGAAGAACTCCTGGGTTAGTTGGGGAAATGAGAAGTCCGACGAGGCTGCTAAGAAGGCCGAACAACTTAAACAAGACGCAGAGAAGAAGAAGAGTTCGTGGCTCAGTTGGGGATCTAGCAAGTCCGACGAAGTGGCCGAGCATGCAGAACAATTGAAGAAGGATGCTGAGGCAAAGTCAAATTCCTGGTTCTCTTGGGGATCTGCCAAGGCCGACGAAGCCTCCAAGGAAGCCGAAAGATTGAAGCAAGAAGCCCAACAAAAGGGCAACTCGTGGTCGAGCTGGGGCTCTAAGAAGTCCGAAGAGGTGGCCGACGAGTTGAATAAGTCCTACAACGATGGAAAGAAGGAATTAAACAAGCAAACCGAGAAGTTCCAATCGAGCTTGAACGAGACAAAGGACCAATTATCTGCATCCTACCAAGAAAGCAAGTCTGCTGCTATTAGAAACTTCGAGCAGGCCAAGTCTAAACTCGATGAGTTAACAAAGTCGTTGCAAGGTTCTACAGAAGCTGACAAGGACGCCAAGTTACGCAAAGCTAGAGAGGACTTCAACAGCTCTTTAACCCACTTGAAATCTTACGGCGAGGACGTGTATAACGATATTACCTCCAAGTTGAAGTAAGTAGTCATCAATGCAAGTAAAGTAAATTAGTTATGGTGAGGAAGATTTGAGATGTGTAGTACCTAAGACCTGTGAACTTAATTGACCTGATTCTTTGTCAATTCGAATATTTTCCAGATCTTGAATCGGGTTGTTTTCTTGTTAAGTTTAAAGTTATCTCCAAAAGAGAGAAACTACCAGTTATCTTCTTTCAATCGTTTCTTTTATCCAAGAAGAAAAGTTAATGGTGATGTGGGAACGAAATGCCTTGTAAGCTAAATATACATTTAGCCTCTCCACTTTTGCATTTAATGGGACCAACTGAATGAAGAAATATGTATCTATTATATCACGCAAAAGTTCAAGCCTGAAATTTAGTACTGTAAATTAGACATGGAGACTCAAAAACTCTAGATGTTTTAGGCAGTCAATTGACCTGGATTCCAGAGGAACTATTGATAAACAGACATGAAAGTGGTGCCTATAGCCATGATACCTACCTGTACACGACCGTGGTTCAAATGTCTCTCCATTTGAACCACGTGACTAGCCATCTGATTGTACCTTCTACCTTGATTTCCACCATAGAAGTCAAGCCCTAGAACCCAATGAAGCGGTATCTTCAAGCCAAAACGGTTCCCAAGCTCTACTGCTCGAACATTGACTCGATAAAGCACTTGAAATCCGTCCCTACTCATGAGTTGTTGACCCGTTTGAATTTCATCAGTCATCCCAAGGCTGGATTAGTCAACTGGCTTCCTGCTGGATTGAGCACCAAAAACAAGATATCCGATGTCATTCGGCGTCGAATGGACGAAATAGGCTTCGAGGAGTTGGCCTTAAGTTTGATATCCCATAATTCTGCGTGGATAAAGACAGGAAGATGGGAAACTGGCACAGAGTTTTTCAAGCTCGATGGAAAGGAGTATCTCTTGGTGCCCACAGCCGAAGAGGAGATTACCAGCTTCGTGGAGGCCAACTTATCGAGCTACAAAATTCTTCCGCTCCTATACTACCAAATCAACCACAAGTTCAGGAACGAAAAGAGACCCAGAAGCGGTTTACTTAGAGGAAAGGAATTCATAATGAAGGACGCATATTCGTTTGATTTGGACGAACAGCACGCAATGGAGACTTACAAAAATGTGACGGGGGCATACACCAAGATTTTCACCGATTTTGGCTTACCTTTTGCCAAAGCCCAGGCCGATTCCGGTGAAATTGGAGGTTCTTTGAGCCACGAATGGCACTATTTGCACGAGTCAGGCGAAGACACCGTGTTTCACTGTGATAGTTGTGGTCATGTGTCCAATATGGAGAAGACATTGTCGTATCCACAAGAAGAAGTGGACGTTGCAGAGGTGTCGGTGAAATATTTCACAACTCAAGACAGAAACACCTTGGTATGCGCTTACTTCCCCAAGAGCCGGGAATTACAGCCCAATTTCATCAAGAACGAAATTCCCGACTTGGACATGACTTCATACGACCAGGATGCCATTTTGGCAGAATTTTCCGACCCTGAAACGTTGATTTCCAAAAAGATCGTCAGAATCATGGATGCTCGTCTCACATCAAGGTCAAATTTCCCCGACTTTCCTGTTCCATTTGCCAACAGATCGTTGGTGACGACACTTGCTGACATTCCGCTTGTTTCTGCTGTGGAAAACGAAATTTGTGGAGAATGTGAAGACGGCCATATCCACGGCAGCAACGCCATTGAAATCGGACACACATTTTACTTGGGAGACAAGTACAGTAAGCCACTTGGCTGCACGGTGGAGGTGCCCGTTGGCGACCAGATGGAGAAACGAGACGTCAGCATGGGATGCTATGGAATTGGAGTTAGTAGAATAATTGCTTCCGTGGCAGAGATCAACCGGGACGAGCACGGCTTGCGGTGGCCTCGGGTCATGGCACCCTGGGATGTCACAGTTGTCGAAGCAGGCTCTGGCGAACACGATTTTTCAGAGGTTTACCTGGCATTAAACGGTGCCAACATCGACTACAAACAGGACCACCGGGCCAAGCTCGGACTCGGACGCAAGATCAAGCACTCCAACATGATGGGAATCCCTGTGACGGTGATTTTGGGCCGGCAGTATCCAATGGTCGAGGTAGAACTCCGAGGCATCAGACACTCCGACACCTGGAAACAGGTGCACGAGAAAGCGCAAGTCGAGTGGGACGTGAGTCAGGACGGATCTAATAAGCATTATGTGCACAAGGATGGATTGGTAGAGGCGGTGGAGGCGCTTTTGGCAGACATGTAACTACCTATGTCTGAACAACGTGAATAAAGGGCCATCTTGCAGAAGCTCTAGTATGTATATAAAAGGAAAGTCCACAGTAACTCTTGTGGATTGAAATGCCAATAGGTCATGTCAATAGTTAGATCTTGTAGCTTGAATCCCCCAAGTGGAATGCCTAACATCGTAAGAGCACGCATGTCCAGTAGTCTTATCTACAGTTAATTCTAGTAGCATAGAATGCCTACTCATAGTTCAATGTCAAATCGTAATATTGGGGCCTGGCAGAGCAGACACTTAGTAACACATAGTCCAGCACGCTCACTTGGTGAACTTACCGGTGATCTTGGCAAACACATGGAGAATGATGACGGAGAAGATGAAACCAACGGCCAAGAACAACACCACCAAAGGGTCGACTCTCAAGCCCTGGGCCTCGTCGGTGAAGATCTTCATCATGGTGGACGAGGAGCCTCCGGCTCCGGCAGCACGGGTGGACAAAGGCAACGAGTTGTTGGCCTGGGCCTTCTTTTCAGAGGTGTTCTTTCTCTTGACTGCGCTTCTTAAACCGCCTGGAGCTTGGGACTGGATGTTAGTAGGGACCTAGGGGAAGGGGGGACGGAAAAGACGGCGGAAAAAGGGGCTGGCCTTATGCACATGATCTGGACGGTGCTGGATGGCGGCCCTTTGCTGCGGTTGCCGGGCGTGGCGTTGAACTTACCATTGTGATGGTGGAGGATAACACGTATACGGTGAAAAATTGGAAAATTAGTGAGGGTGGGTGGAGTGGACGCGAGGGTGCGGCAGCAAGAGATTGAGAATGGACCTAGGAAAATGTCTAGCGAGAAAAACCAAGAGGGAGGGAGAGACAGAGGAGGGTGCAATATAGGGAGGGAGAGACAGAGGAGGGTGCAATATAGGGAGGCAATGGAGAGTGATGGAGAGTAATGGAGAGTGATGGAGAGTGATGGAGAGTAATGGAGGTAGAGACTGCAATAGAAGAGACAATGTGGGTATGGAGAGCAATGGGGATGTAGGTTACCGTTTCGTGGGACTGACACGAAAGCTCGCTAGTGTAGTGCTCGTTAGTGAGACAGTAGTGAGAATTCTCACTACAGACGGACGGTAGTGGGGAAGGCCACAGTGAGACTGACGGAAAAGCTCGCTAGTGAGTCTGACGGGAAAGCTTTCTAGTGAGACTGTGGTGGGGGAGTCCACGAACTTATGGGACTGCACCATTCTGTGGATTCCCACTACGGCGAGACCAGACCAGTGAAACCGCTAGCATTGTAGAAACACACTAGAGAGAAGATACTGGAAAGAAGGAAAGTAGGGAGAAGACTGAGAGTACTGAAAATTCACTCTTGGTGCGTAGACCGCCCATTCCAATGCACACACTGTATACATCCCAGCTGTTCCTACTCTGTCCGTCTCAGTCGGAGCCACTAGTTACTCCGGACACCGCACCAGCACTCTCGCTAACAGTTCCAGCTCAACAGCCAGTCACAGGCCGCGCAAAAGAGCACTTCCAGACTGAATCTCGCCACGACAATTGCACCGCTGGAGAGCCACCGCCGTGTAGATTCTCCGACACTATCCACACCGCCCCTCTGTCTCCCCTATTGCTCCCCTTTCTCACCGTCTCCTGCCCTTCCACCTGACCCCAAGTCGCACCCTCGTGACTCGCAAAACGTTCGTCCAAGGCGGCAATAAAAACTGAAAACACTTCACCACCACCTCTTCTCCCACCAGCACCTGATGGACTTGAGAAACTTGTCGTCGACCCCCAACCAAATTGACGCGGTGATGCAACGCCGACCCTCGTTGTCCTCGTTGTCGTCCACGTCCGGCAACTCGTTGAGCTACGGCAACGGCCCGGCAGGCCCTGGCGGGAACCCGTCCACCACCCCGGCCCCGGGCCCTCCAGGCAGCGGATCCGGCGCCACCAATGCCGGATCCTCGTCGTCGGCCACCACCACGCCCTCCAAGTTGCCACCGCCAGGCAAAAACACCCTCGGATTGCAGAACTCGTGGTTGAATCAGGCGTCGCACCAGCAGTTGGGCTCCCCTTCGGCCAACGTCGGCCCCTGGGTGGAGCAGCAGCAACAGCAGCAGCACCAGACGCTCAGCACTTTGGACAGCAAGGCCATGGAGTCCAGCAGCTTCCAGAAGGACAAGGGCCCCTCGTTGGCCGCAGCGGTGTCGCAGCCTCCGTCCACCGCCTCCATTGACGACGACCCCAAGGACAACGATAACGATAATGATAATGACGACGACGAATTGATCCCCACGGCCATCGTGATCAAGAACATTCCCTTTGCCATCAAGAAGGAGCAGTTGTTGGATGTGATGACCAAATTGAGCCTCCCGCTCCCCTATGCATTTAACTACCACTTCGACAACGGCGTGTTCCGTGGCTTGGCCTTCGCCAACTTCACCTCCACCGACGAGACCTCCTTGGTCGTCAACCAATTGAACGGCCGCGAAATCGGCGGCCGCAAGTTGCGCGTCGAGTACAAGAAGATGCTTCCGTTACAGGAACGCGAGCGCATCGAACGGGAGAAGCGGGAGAAGCGTGGCCAGTTGGAGGAGCAGCACCGCTCCAACTCCAATGCATCGCTTGCCTCGTTGTTGTCCGCCGCCTCCACCACTGCCGCCACCAAGAACTTGAGCGTCAACGGCGCTACTTCCAACAGCACCACTGAGCGCTTCATGGTGTCTCTTCCTTTGGCCACATCGGTCACGGCCCACCCTGTGGACTTGAACTTCAACGACCCTGAGACCTTGGAGCTATACACCCAGCTCGTCTTGTACAGAGACGACGGGTCCAAGTCCATCTTCGAGTTGGCCCTCAGTCCCGGAAACATGAACTTGGGCCAGCGCAAGGTGTTATCCATCTTGTGCTCCTACTTAAACTTGTTGGAATTGTTCGACAACGGCTTGATTATCATTAGAAGAAAGCCTGGCTACATTCCTCAAACGTTTGCCCAACAAAACTTGATCCCCCAAAACCCACAACCTCTGCTGAACCTCCTGCAACTGCAAAATCAGCAACAAGTTCAACAGCAGCAGCCGCTGTCTCATTCCTCCTCCATGTTGAATTTGAACCAGTTAGCTCAATTGGGTGCACCAACTCATCCCGAATTATTGAGATCCCAATCTCAATCAGCCTTACCTATTCCAAGGTTGAGACAACAAAACTCCACTCCAATTCAGCAACACTTCCCCCAGTACCAATCCAACGGACAAGGACAATCGGGTGGACAACAACACCAACAACACCTTTCGAACCAACAATCTAGACCTTACAATCAACAATTCAATCTTTACCAACAGCATCAGCAACATTCCAATGCAGGACAAACTCCCCAAATACTAAATGCTCTCAATGCAGCCCCACCTCAAGTGGTTACCCCTACTATGGGATCCAGTGCAGCATCGTTGTTAAGATCTTCCAACAACAGATCCTACGTTGATGTGCGCTCCACCCCTCCTTTGAGTAACTACCAAATCCAGCCTAATATGCAAGGCTCTGTCACGAACTCACCAACGCCACAACACCATCAAAGTCACGGTCATGGTCCTGGAAACAACAATGGAGGTAATGGACAACCTCCATCCAACTTTTTCCAGGGCCCAAATTCTAACTCCCAGCCAGGAACGCCCATGGCTTCTAATGATATTTCTTCTAGATTTCAACCTTTTGGACAACATGCACACTTGACTGGAAGCTTCACGTCCTTGCAGCAGTCAGGACAGGAGGATGGTAGCGCAAACAACAACGAACGTTTGTCATCGAAGTTCAATTCGTTAAACTTGGCCAACAACGGGTACGATAGCCCTAACTCGGGCATTTGGGGACCCAAGTGAACCGACGACGGAGTTTTTCGGCGTTTCTCGTTATCCTTCAATCCCCAACCACTGCAATTCCTACGTACACTATCCCAAAACCAGGTAGCAATACCTATGCCCTCTCTTTCTGTCTCTACTTTACGATTATGTGTTATGATTATGACTAATTTTGGTTTGCTGGTTTACTTTGCAAGTATAACGCCATGAAATAACGAAGGATGAGCCATGTAAAGCATGATGCAACTATTGCAAGAACTAAATCTATCTATCTATTTATTGGAGTGTAGGCCGTGCACGTGAGCCGGAGTAGATACCACGTGAAGCCAAGTCACGAGGACAGACGGTCAGGCGACCTGACGTGGCCGATGCCCAGAAACTGATGTTGTCGGCACGCTTCTTGTGAAAATGGCAAAACACGTCTTGACGCAAAAAAAGAAAAAAGATGCCGAGCTGGCAGGTTGGTCTGGGTCGTGCGCGCACCGCACTACTTGGGTCAGGCCCTATGCTCCAGATTCATGGCAATGGACACCGCAGAAGCATTCCCTTGGGCCATGCATGGAATGCGGAGTTGGCAAGTGTGTGTCACTGCTACAGGCGAAGGAAAAAATGCAACATCTCGAAACACCACTGGAATTGGACACCACACAGTACAGTTGAAGTAATTGAGGCCATTCAAGTATAAGGAGCCCGAAACCCCCGGGTTCTTGCCTAGAGTCACAATAGCGGAGGTGGAAGGTCGAGTCACATACTATTCGTGAAATTTCACCGGCGAAGCCCTGTGTAGCAGTGGTGTGTGGCCCTCTGTAGTGTTAGCGAGAGGCGCGCATATTGGAGCAGGCACAGCTGGCCAATGGGAGGGTGCAGCATTATCAAATTAGTAGTACTAATAATTGTAGTAGCACTCTAGTACTAGTCTGTGGATCTCCTTCTAGACCGCTCTCTATGTATTCCTCCATACTTCTCTCCGTATTACTCCAGAATATTCTCTGTTTCACTCTCCGTATTGCTCCTCTAATTCCCATGTGCCTCGGTGCGTCCATCTCCCGTGGTAGCGCACGCTAGTCTCGCTACACATCTGCCCACCACAAGCACAATGGCACCATTGCTTACCCTGGTAGTATAGCTATACAGGATAGGCGAGGCGACGCCAGGGAGACCCAGCAGGCCGGGATCCGCAGCATTGCCCCAGTAGTCTACCGCAGTAGCAATGGACAGTTGGAAAACCCGTACCGAGGCACCAACGATATTGGAGCCGCATGGTGTTCAAGGCGGGAGGTCATTCCCAGCACAGGCAGAGAGCACTGGGTGTGGCGGCGAGACACAAGTCTCATCGCGTCGCTAGATGCTTGTCTCCCTCTTATATTGTCCCTACAGTTCTGTCCCTAGCACCATTGTAGTTCTCGCTACTCTTCTGTGTCTCTTCGTATTCTCCCGTTATTCTTTCTCCCTCGCTACTATTCTCTTCTGTTTCTCCCCACCATTCGCTCGCGCACAATCTTCGCCCCAGCACTAACTGTCCGCAAAGTCTCGCGACACGTCCAGTCACCTTATTCCATGTCACCTTATCTGTCTCGCCATCGGGTCTCGCCACGGTCCTCCTCTCCCTTCTCTGCCCACCAGCCTTCCCCCCAGCCTCGCCCTTCTCCTCGCCCCGGCCTCCCTATTCTCCCTATTCTCTTCCTCCCTATAACCCGTCTCTCGCTAGCTCGCGACACCCTCTCTCTACGCTCGCAACTCGCGCTCGCCCCCCACTCCTGCACCATCCAATTCCTACAAAAATTCTCACCACCGATCCTAATGGCCATATAGTCCCCGTCCTTTCTTTGCTAGCAGAACCAATCGGCCCCAAACCCGCGTCGAATAGCCATCTCCATCCCCCACTCGTCTCCCACGGTACCCCCACAGCACTTCCCTCGCGTCTGCTGCCCCCAACTGCTGGATATCTTGCCCTTCTGTCTTCAGCACTTTCTCCAGAGACGCCCCATATCGTCGTATCCCTGCCCCCACCGCCCCCAAACTACACAGCAGCAACATGGGCCAGATCCTCTCCCAACCGATCACCGAAAAGACCAGTGAAATGGGTAAAACCGAGCACTTGGCCTACGGCTTGTCGTCCATGCAAGGCTGGAGAATCAACATGGAGGACGCCCACGCCACCATCTTGGATTTCAAGTCCAGCGTTGCCACGAAGGACGTGTCGTTCTTCGGTGTCTACGATGGCCATGGCGGCGAGAAGGCCGCCATCTTCACTGGTGAGCACTTGCACGAGATCGTGCTGTCCACCGATGCGTTCCGGAAAAAGGACTACATCAAGGCCCTCAAGGAGGGCTTCTTGAGCTGCGATCAGGCGATCTTGGAGGACCCCGACATGAAGGACGACGACAGTGGATGTGCCGCCACTTCGGCCATCCTTACGAAGTCCCAGATCATCTGTGGTAACGCCGGTGACTCGCGGACTATCATGTCCATCAACGGTTACGCCAAGGCGTTGTCGTACGACCACAAGCCATCCAATGAAGGCGAGAAGGCTCGTATTTGCTCTGCCGGCGGTTTCGTCGACATGGGCCGTGTCAACGGTAACTTGGCGTTGTCGCGTGGTATTGGTGACTTCGAGTTCAAGAAGAATATCGACTTGCCGGCCGAGGAGCAGATTGTCACCTGCTATCCCGAGGTGATACAGCACAACATAGACTACTCTAAGGATGAGTTTGTCGTGCTTGCGTGCGACGGAATCTGGGACTGCTTAACGTCGCAGAAGTGTGTCGAGTGCATAAGAAGAAAGATTTCTGAAGGCGAGATGTTGTTCAAGATCTGTGAGTCTATCATGGACTTGTGCTGTGCGCCCTCTTCGGACGGCTCCGGCATTGGATGTGACAACATGTCCATCGCTATCGTTGCATTGTTAGACGAGGCCAACGGCGAGACCCTTGAACAATGGTATGCAAAGATCAAGTCTAGAGTTGCTGATGCCCAGAAGAACGAAGCCAGTCCATACGGCCCCATTTCCCAGGACTTCAACGAGATATATAAGGAGATGTACGGAGATCACTATGACTTAGATCAGCAGGTGCAGAGATACTCCTCCGAAGGCGTAGCCAGGGGCGGAGCCTCCATTTTCGGCAGACGTGGATATGATGATGATAACGAGGATGGTGCTGACGGCGAGAATGAAGTAAACGGCATTTCTGCTGTCAATGGTGCCATTTCCCTCCAGAAGCTCTTGTCCAGCAACGCTATTACCAACGAGAACGGCGTCATCTACTTAGACACCTCGTCGGCCCAGTCCTTGTTGGCCCACTTCGGTATGTCCGAAGAGGCAGAGGATGCGGAGTCCGTCGCTGAAGAGGGCCACGTTGAGGAAGAAGAGGTCGAGGAGGAAGTACCTTCCGCCTCCGCCGCTAAAGACGCCGAAGCCGCCAAATAGACTGCTCCCCTTAAACTCCAGATTCGCTGTCGGATCCTGGAACATCATCTTACGAACCCTCCTTCTTGATCCTGTTCTTGCCACGACTGTCATTCTCCACTATATACGTATATGTTCTTTATAGTATTACTAATTGCTTGATAATCTGTAATCACGTGCCCAGTCACGTGTGCTATCGCTATATCGAGACATCAACAAACCCACTTCTATTCTCCACCGCCATCTTTCCGGCCCGTTACACCCCCTGCCGCACATCTCTTAGCGGATATTCCTGTCTCGGGGCACCGCCACCGACTCCCACTCTTACTTGTTCAACAATCACGTTTTTCGCCCAAATATTGCCCCAGTTCCTTCCCCAAATAGCCCTCAGCCAATGCCAGGCGTAGAATGAGTCTGAACCTTCTAAAGCAGCTCGAGATCCCAGACAACAAGTTCTACACCAATGTTGCGGCGAATGCTCCCGACAGATCCCAGCGAAGAAAGGGCACTGCCACCTATTCTATCAAGGAGCTCTTTGACCATGCCATGGACCAGCCACCCCAAGACCACCAGCATCCGCACGAGACCAGGCCGTCCAAAGGATCCAGTATGAGGCCTCAGGTTCGTGTAGTGCGGCTGGGGTCACAGTTCTTCGTCAAGATCAAGCTCAGGACCAGTCGTTCCCGTCATGCGGTGGCTTCTGGAGCTTCTACTAAAGAGGAGCCCGAGTTACCCTACCAGGGGGTGATCCCATACCCCAATTGCATTATTAACCACACAGATCCATCCAACACGGACCGCAAGTTGTTCGACACGTTGTTGGAGGCCGGCGACACGTTGCGTTCTCGCATCATGGCGGACTCCACTGTCGAAGAGACCAACCTCATCCAGGCAGCTCCGCAGTCCCAGATCAAGAAAATCGTGTTCCACGATTTCGAAATCGATACCTGGTACAAGTCGCCGTACCCCGAGGAATATTCACGGGCCCACACGATTTACATCTGCGAGTACTGTCTCAAGTACATGAACCTGCCCATCTCTTACGACCGGCACCAGCTCAAGAACTGCAACTTGTCAGACAACCATCCTCCTGGAATCGAGTTATACCGTGACACAGCGTCCCGGGTACTGATCTGGGAGGTAGATGGCCGCAAGAACATCAGCTACTGCCAGAACTTATGCTTGTTGGCCAAGTTGTTCCTCAATTCGAAAACGTTATACTACGACGTCGAACCGTTCATATTTTACGTTCTCACGGAAATCGACGAGTTGGACCCTTCGAATTACCATTTTGTGGGCTATTTCTCCAAGGAAAAGCTCAACAATTCCGACTACAACGTCTCTTGCATTTTAACCTTGCCCATATACCAGAGAAAAGGGTATGGAAACCTACTTATCGACTTCAGTTACCTTCTAAGCCGAAACGAATTCAAATTCGGTACCCCCGAAAAGCCCTTGAGTGATCTAGGCTTATTAAGTTATCGAAACTATTGGCGAATCACCATGGCATTCAAATTGAGAATGCTTTATGACAAGTTCATAAAACTGTCCTCCACTGAAAATCAGCAACCCATGAATGAAAAGAGAGTCTCGGTCTCCTTCTCTATTGAAAACCTTTGCAAACTCTCTGGTATGACCCCATCTGATGTTATAGTGGGTTTGGAACAGTTGGATGCTCTAGTCAAGAACCCCTTAACTAATTCTTACGCAATTGCTCTTAACTTGGACAAAATTGACCTGGAAATTCAAAAGTGGACGAAAAAGAACTACACAATGTTGGATTACAGCAAATTGTTGTGGAAGCCAATGCTTTTTGGGCCATCAGGGGGTATCAACTCAGCACCTGCTTTACTTGCTGCACAGCCAACTACATCTCAAGCCAACAATCCACTGCAACCAAATGCGAATAGTATTTCACTGATTGTTAGTTTCCTCAAAGACGATCTCACGAATCCTTATTCATTTGAGCAAGAGGCGTTCAAGGAGATAGATATTTATCAAGAAATGGGAAAATCGCTGGATCTCAACGAAGTACCCTCAGATAAAGTTGAGTCAGATCAATTGTTGGCTAATTATACAGTATGTTATCCTGGGGCCAACTTCAATGTCAAGAAGAAATTTCCTATAATTCAAGAGAATGAAGTCAAGGAAAACGTTGACCAAATTGCTTTGACACCTGAACCCACTTCGCTCGGACTACACGACGATGAAGATGGGGAAGCGGAAGATGAAGAGGAACTGGATGCGCCAGAAAGCGATGTTGAAGTTGTTGCATCCGATTTTGATGAATCCGAAGAAGAAGATGATGTTGAACTGGATTCTGCTAGTAATAATGAGGAGAATTCATACTCTGCCTCTCGAAGATATCACGCAAAGACTGATGATGTAACTTTTGATAGCAAGAGAAGAAGTTCGAGGCACCAACGGATTCAGGAAGTTATGCCTAGAAGAAGCGCTCGAAATCAACTGAATTCCTTGGTGTCCCCATTGAGAAGGAGTACTAGAAGACATGATGTTGATGCTTCAAGTCAAGATACTTTAATGGAATCAAGAGAAAGTACCAAATCGCCGTCTAATGCAGTTAAAGCTGAATATTCATCCGGATTGCGAATTTCTCGCAGTACGACTCCAAAACTTCAATCACCAAGATCTTCTGGAAGGTTGAACAGATCAGTTGAATTAAGTCCAAGTCCACGCCCCTCGCGAAATTCATGCAGAAGTACTCCTATTGTTAATGCTGCGGAGAGTCCTGACTCTTCTCGGAGGTCTCGCAGATTGCAGGGATCTCCAAGTCCAAAGCAAGGCTCTTACCTTATTTAAGAGGGGAATTTCCAGCATTAAAAGGTCAAGTAATTCCGAATATGATCGTCCAAAAAAAGACTACAAAGATCTTCTTAAAGACACACTAAAATGCATTGGTGTCTCGTGTATTCTATGTATATTAATGTAACATACCCATGAAGGGCATACTTGCCTTATTTCAGGAAAACTCTCACTGTAGTTTCGTAGACTGTATCTACAAACTTCTTTTTCTCTTCTTCTGTGGTGAAGCCATAGAGGGAACACATGATTTCTGCTACGTACCCAACGAAAACTGGTTCATTACGAGACTTGATCAACGGGTAAGCATGTGGACCTGTTTTAGAGTTAATAGCATTGGGGTTGGAGTGGTTCTCACGAAGTTTTTGCTCAGCAATTTCATGCTTTTCGAAGTTTTCTTTTTTGATGGAGGGAAAGGGTAAGAACTCGTCTAGTTTTATGGTCAGTTTGGGCTGGTTCTGCTGTTTCTTCAGTTTATTCTTGGGTCTTTGGGCAGTTTTGGTACTGTCTAGAGTCATTTCCTCAACTGAGTTAATCACTTCACTTTCGGTGCCATTAATTCCATTTGCTTCAATAACTTCTTCCTCTACTTCAGGATAGAACAAATTTGGATACGAAGTGATGTACTTGTGGCTGGCGTGGCTTTTCCGGACCTCACACCAGGGGGCATCGGTTTCAATCATCAACTTTTCAAGAGGAATCTTGGCCGCTACAGCAAGGTTTTCTTCTGTTTTTAAAGAGCAACCGTTGACCCCGATGTAGCAGTCCAACGCAAGAAGCTTTTGTAACTCTTCCTCGGATCCTGTGAAGGAATGGACCACACATGGTCCCACCAGATGGTTTTCCACGTAGGGCTTGATAATGTCGATGAAATCATCACAGGCGTTTCTCATATGCAAAAATAATGGAAGCTTGATGCTCAATGAAGCAAAGGCGTCGAGTTGCCGGCGGAATATGATGATTTGCTGGTTTTTGGTGGAGAAATGGAGCCGGTCGTAGTCCAACCCGATTTCACCTAATGCCTCGACGTGGCCCTTAGCATGTCCATCCACAGCAACCCGCTTTAACCGCTCTAACAACGATTCAACGTCCGGCCGCAAAGTCTCTGTATAATGATGGTCCTTCTTGATGAAGAATTCTCTGCCAACTGTGCATGGATGGACACCTACTGTAGAAGTCAAGATCTGGGGATACTTAGCACAGAGGCTCACATGATCCTCGCTTTCCTGAATTGAAGAGGCCGTGATAAGCATTCTTTGTACATTGAAGAGCTGGGCCCTTTCAATCACCTTATCGACATCAGGGGCGTGTTTTGGAGCATTAGATCCATGGTAATGGCCTTGAAACATGCCATCTGAAAAATTGACACCAATGTCGAAATATCTGGGTTTCCAAGCTGCTACCATTTTCGAAGTGACTATTCTGGACATGCACGGGTCTAGAGGTGTAGATATGCGTGTTTATAGGTCAAGTTGCCTCGATACGGTCAAGTTTAACTGAGGTTGGTGAATGTGAAGATGATTTCATTTCGCACCAATGACTCAAATAGAGAAACAAGCACTACACAGAAGTCCGGTCTTTTGCCCATAAAGTAGGAATAACGGTGTGCTTTTCTCATTTGGATCAGTCTATTACCTTCAGATCATAATTCGGCCTTTTAAACTCACTAGTTCGCCTTCTTAGCCCCTCCTATTGCACCCTCTATAATGGATATCGAATCGGTCTTATCTCGAGAAGAGCTGGGCCTTTCCAAAGATAATGAGATCGAACGTATACTAGCATGCAACCAATGGGACTACGTGGATATTCTTGACATCAAGCCATCGGATTTCGAGCAATTGGCGGTTTTGGTTAAGAAGAGCTTTCGTCGCAAGTCATTGATGATCCACCCAGATAAAGTCACCAATCCAAAGGCCCCAGATGCGTTCGATCGCTTGAAAAGGGCAGAACAGGTGATGTCATCGTTGGAAAAAGACAGTCCACTTTGGGCTGAAAAGACCCGTCTCCTAGATATCTACAAGGATGTGACCTCCAAGACTTCTGACCAGAAACTGGTAGTAAAGAAGGTGGGGGAAATATTGAGCGAACAACGCCACCAGGAAGAAGTTGACTTGAAATACCAGCAGCGACAGGAGGCACAACAGCGGGAACAGGATAAAGAGGCCCAGAACCGACGCCAGAACCAGGCCAAGGCCAATAAAGTGTGGGAAGACGATAGAGACGTCCGTGTGCAAAGCTGGAGAAATTACAGTGCCAAGGTGGAGAAAAAGAAGAAGAAAGCTAAGAAGGTAAAGAAGCTAGCATGATATGCATGTTCATAGAATAATTATAGAAAGGAGATGAGATAGAGATTAAGCTGGTCATTTACGGAATAGTGTCGGAAGTGGCATCCGGTTGTTAGAATCGGACCAATTCTAGGTCATAAGTACAAATACGGTATGTCCCGCTGATTTAGAGCCTTTAATATGGCATTTAACGATCCTATCTGTCTTGGGATCATGGTCTATTTTTGACAAATTCGCCCTATATATGTTATCAACAGCGCCATTGGGGCGAACATTTCAGATACTTGACCATCATATGCCTTCCTTGGTTCAAACTACTCAAAAGTAACCAGAAATTAACCGAAAACAGCCCCATTCACCCCAGCTTGACTCACCTCACCTTTTCTTCTTCGCATCTTAATTCGAAAAAAATCCATCTATGTCTCCATCACCTCTTGCCCTGTTGACCACGGTGGGCCTCGTTCTGTTTGTGGCCGGCTACTACGTGCATCTGGTCCTTTGTGGTCAGACCTCCAAGCAGAAACGCTCGAAAACGCCATTGCCCGAGTCCAATGTCATAGAAAGCGACACCTCTTACGAGGCCTCCGATGAAGAGTCCGAAGACGAAGGGCCCGATATCAACTCCACTTCTCTCAACGAGGTGCCAGGAGAGGTCCGCATGACCCTCCTTGTCCGCCTGGACTTGAAAATGACGAAGGGAAAGGCCGCTGCCCAGTGTCTGCATGCTACTTTGGCTCTCTACAAGAAGATCACCAACCCCCAATCCGAGGCCTACAACCCTGAAATGGTCAATAGATGGGAGTACGGCAACGGTCAGGCCAAGATAACGTTACAAGTGCCCAATGAAGAGGAAATGGACTTGTTGTTTGCCCAGGCTATGTCGTTAGGAATCAACTCATACATCGTTCACGATGCTGGAAGAACGCAGATTGCCGCAGGCAGTGCCACTGTCTTGGGCTTGGGCCCTGCTCCCAAGGCAGTGATAGACCAGATCACCAGCCATTTGAAGCTCTACTAATAGGTGGCGAAGTAAGGCATATCACATGAAACAACGTGAGTCAAGAGTCATCAAAAGGTCAACCGTAAGGGTTATTCAATAAGGCTTGCCAAAGGGTTAATCATAATTCAAACGTATTAATCATTAAGTCAGCCAAACAGATATCATAAAGGTTAGCTTAAAGGCTTAACCTAATAGTCAATAATAAGATTAGTAAAATGGTTAGTGTAAGAGTCAATCATAGAGTTTAGCCATGTCAAAATCATAATTAGCCTCGGATCAAACTTAGCTCTACGTATTCACAAGGGTAACTTCAGTCGTAACTTCAGTAAGCAATAATTAGAACTGTGTGGTGTTTCAGGCCAAATCACCCTATGGCTTATGTATTTGTGCTTCTTGCTGCACGAACGGATAAACCGTGCCTATACATTTCATCCTGAAGCGGGCCTAGAGTAGCTGGACCTGTTCCAGCTCTGACCCATGGTCTATACATACATATAAGAAGAAATAGTACACCGACGACCGTTTGGAAGTGAAGATTATGATGACTCGTCGTAGTTGAGCTGAGAAATAGCTGGTGGTTATCGCAATTTCTTTCTGATGGACTCACCTACTGAAAGCGGATTCACAGCAGAGCTAGCTCTTCTCTTGTTCCTCTTTTTCGGCGTCGCATCGTCCACATCCACCAATACGTCGTCGTCGTCATCGTCCTCCTCATCTTCGCTGACGATGCCACCTATCACGTCATCCACATCATCGTAGAAGTCGTCCACGTCGTCCAACCCTATAGACGACTGTCTTCTCCGACGGTCGCGGGAAGTGGACGATCTGTGTCCATTCCTGAGCTTTTCCAAGTAGTCAATACGCGACCAAATCTCACCTTCGGTTCTTTGCGGCAATAAGATTGACAACTCTGCGAAGGAGAGCTCTCGCGTTCTTCTATTGATCAAAAGTTCGTCCTCTTCCATCGACCAAGGTATTTTAAATATAGGTGAGTTGGTCGATTTCGTAGTCTTGGCTTTGGTTGATGTTATTTTTGGTTTTGATTTGAACGATTTTGACTCAGCGTGTCTCTTTTCCATTTTTAATGGCTCCTCATCTTTCTTGTCAGCATTGTAAGGAATGACCACAGACCCCGATCTCGAGTAGTAACCTGATCCATTTCCAGTGCTGCCGTTACGTAAACTTGAAACTGTGGTCGAGTGTTGAATACCACCAGGGCCACTGATGCTCGGGTTTCGTGAGGGTCCACTGACACTGTCTCGGCCAAAGAGGATAGGCATGTGGGCCAATGCATTGTTGTTCAGTTGGTGGTGGGGAATGTTCATGGACTTGGAAGGCAAGGACAGCACCGACGCCCGGGTCAAAGAAATGGAGTTCCTGTCGTCTCTGACAATCTGGATAATGGAATTGTTATGGAGGTGGGTGTTCTGTGCAGTGTTGGCCGAAGAAGCGCCTGCATTAGATGATGCGTTCGAGGTGGAGTTCCGGGGCGTTATCGTGTGAGACGCATGGGAAGCGTGAGGGTGGGGCTGGTTGTGTGGCAAGTTCATGGTAGGGTCGATGGATATGTCAGCATAGTAGCCACCTCCGGAGTTGGTGGCAGCGTTATTGTGGGCCTGGGGGTCTAGAATGACCTCTGACTTCGGAGAGTCATCGTAGGTGGTGTGGTTGAGGGAGGACTGGCCGTTACCCACGCTGGGGGAGTTCACGCCGGGGGTGGACGGGTTGGTGTTGTAGTTGGGAAGCGGGCTGGATATGTTGGAGGGAGTATTGGAGAGGGCGTTGAGGCCGGCCAATGCGTTGGACACATTGTTGTCATAACCGGTGAACGGAGTGTTGGCGATGGGCGAGTAGGCGGCCGGGAAGCCGGTTCCTGAAGACCCCGTCAGAGTGCCAGACTCAGACTTGAATGGAGGAACCATTTTCTTGGACTTCTTGGGGGCGGCGACGGGGGCCAGCTTGACGTTGAGGGTACCACCCAAGGCGGCGGAGCTCTTGGGTGGGTTCTTGAGGTTGCCCGACTTCAAGCGCCGCCATCTGAACTGGCACGCGTTGGGCGTTCTGTTATTAAAGTGGCTGGCAATCTCCTTCCAACCCAATTTCTGCTGGTCCTTGAGGTGCATAAGAAGCACGTCGTCTTCGGCGTCCCAGGATGTGGGCGTCCGGGACAAGTTCTTCGATGAGGGAGATGCCAAGTCGCCAGACATGCCCGGGCTGTGGGGCCCGCCAGACTCTTCGCTTTTCAGGTACGACTCGCTCATTTGATCTCGGGGCTTTGGCTGTGGCAATGGAGGCCTGTTTCCATATACAGGGGGGAGCAGGAAGGGTCCTTGGGGAGGTGTGGGTTTGGGATGATCATCGTTGTCTCGACGTTCATTAGTCGGTGGATGCGCATCACGTGCTCAGCGGGCTGGAAGAGCCCCAAGGTAACAGACGGCTGTGAGAATTGGACCCGAATGGACTGCACTGGGCCTGGAGAGGATGGGAAGGGATGGCTGTGTGGGTTCTGTCTGCGTTTTGGGAAGCGTATGCGTCGGCCAAGAGCGGTACAGTGTTTATCATGGTGGTGGTTTGCTGGACGGCGTTGTCGTGGTCGTTTACGCAGCGATACCCAACAGGGCCCTGGTGGCGGTGGCCAGGGTGAGGGTGAATGGTCTCGGCACTAATTGTTTAGCGAGGCTTGGGCGCGTTGGTGCCACGTAGGGAAGTTGACCGAAGTGAAGTGTCACCCCTGTGGAGAGACGGGGCATGGTGGTGAGAAGGGTGGAGCTGCTGGTGCAGGGATTGTGGTGGTTGGGGTTGGGGATGGACGGCTTGCGGAGGTTGTTCCCAGCCGTTTGGGGCGGGCGCTGCATTCGTGTGTTTGGGTGGAACGCCAGGACCCTCGGCGGCTCGGCAGCAAACCATAGACCTCTCTGACGAAACAGGCGCCACTGGCTAAATGCGGCACACCGAGAGTGGTCTGGACGGCGTGAACGGGGAAGGTGGACGCTGGAGAAGTCGAAACATGTAGCAACACAAGCCGAGGGGAGGGTGCAGTTGGCGGTTGTGGAAGCTGCATTGGTCTGGACTCTGTGTTGTGTTGTATGGTTGCTGTCCTGCTGCGTTGCTGGGTCTAGTGCTCCAGTCCTCTGGCATTGCTAGGGCTAGTAGCGTCGGCTTACTTCCACGCTGTCAGTACGCCATGGACCGGTCCAAGTAGTGGTAGATATTAACAGCCGCATTGTGTGGGTATTCTCTGTTCTGTTTTCGTTGCTTAGTCGAGTGGCCTTGGATTCTGTTCAAGGCCGCTTCGGGGACTGCTAGAAACAGCGGGCTCTCCTAACGGATAGTACAGTCGTCTTTGTGCTCTTGCTATCGGCTCGTTGGTGTTATTGGCCTTGTTGGGCCAGGTTGTCCTGAGTTTAGAAAGAAAGTTGTGATTAAATGGCTGCAATAAAATGATAGTCCATTCTGGAGTATATGAAGAGAGAGATGATTTTGAAAGCAGAAGGACAGAAGGTGAAGGCAATTGGAGATAATTCAGTCAGCTTACTCAACTGTAGTCGTTTGAGGTTTGTGGCAGTGTTTCTAGAAACTAGAATTAGGTGAATGCAGCATCAAATTGAGTGGACCATGAATCGAGAACCATATAAAGAGCTATTGAAAATAAATTGAGGGTAAATTCAAGTAGATTGGGGAGTAAGAGAATTAAGATATTAAAGGTCTGGACTGATTTGGTACATTTTGCTAGACTGTTGTATTACGGAAGTGCAAATACAGATTTGTGATGGAAAGCACTTGATCGTCCTGAAAGTCAGGTCCCAAGGATCGAAAACTCAACTAAATTATGGGCACCCTGTTTAGATTTAGAAAATAAACGAAGTTAGAATCAGTATCAAAATCCAGAAAACATATCTTTAAACAGAGAATGGCACTTTAATTCGCCTTTCCTTGAGTATGGTCTTACTTCGCTTATAACCAGTTTTACGAATTACTTGCCCCAAACTCACCTGAAAATCCCCCATGAAATAGGCAGAATGCAAATTATATTCCCATCTTTATGAAATAAATTTACCTTATCGAAACCTATTGCCTTTTGATGAAAGTTTCCAAAAGTTCACCTCAATTATAAATGGATGACAATGTTTGACATTCTGTAAATCACGAGACAGTTTGCCTATTACGAAACGTCAATAATATTTGGCACTTACAATCTGGCACCTACAGCTCTGTAATTACATTAATTTATAATCTGTTCTACCTATATAATCTAGTTGGATTCACCAACTTTTTCAGCCCAGACCTTCTCAGCTTCAACAATAGTGTTGTTGTTGGCCTTCATCTTGTTCATGGTCTCAATGTACTCGTCGTATTCCTCACTGTCGTAAACAATACCTCCTCCGGCTTGCAAGTAAGCGACACCTTCCTTGTAAACCATAGTTCTCAAGGCAATACATGTGTTCATGGTCTTACCGTCATAGCCCCAGTGTCCAACAGCACCGGCATAAACACCTCTCTTTTCCTTCTCCAACTCACCAATGAGCTCCATGGCCTTGACCTTGGGAGCTCCACTGACAGTGCCGGCAGGGAAAATGGATCTGAAAGCATCGAAACGAGTCTTGTCTGGTCTCAAGGTTCCACTGACTTCAGAAACCAAGTGCATCACATGGGAGAAACGCTCGATGGTCAAAAGTCTATCCACCTTGTTGGAGGTGGGCTCACACACTCTGTTGACGTCGTTTCTGGCCAAATCCACCAACATAATGTGTTCTGCTCTGTCCTTCAAGCTGGATCTCAAAATCTCGGCGTTGGCCTCATCCTCCTCGTTGGTCTTTCCTCTCATGATGGTTCCAGCAATTGGATGAGTGACGACCCGTCCCTTCTCGTCAGTTTGGACCAAAAGCTCGGGAGAAGCACCAATGATTTGGAATCCCACCAAGTCGATGTAGAACAAGTAAGGCGAAGGATTGACCGATCTCAAGTGGCGATATATGTTGAATGGGTGTAACGAGGTGGGTCTGGCCACTCTTTGGGAGGGAACGGCCTGGATAATGTCTCCCTTCAAGATGTGCTTCTTCAAGGTGGTTACATGGTTCTCGTAGCCTTCTTGGCCGATATTGGAAGTGAAGTCTTGGCCAAGCTTGATGGGGCCTTGCTTGGGGTAGATCTCGTCACCGATGGAGTGGTCTCTCAACACTTTTTCCACCTCCTCTATCTCCTTCTTGGCCTTTTCGTATGCTTGGGTAATGTCGGTGGTGGAGTCGGAAATGGTCACGTTGTTGATGATCTGGAACCTCTGGTACACGTGGTCAAAAGCCACCAACAAGTCACAGAACATAAGAACAGCCTCGGGAACCTTCAACATGTCCTTCAAGGGCTTTCTGGTCTTGGGTTCGAAGTACTTGATACAATCGTACGAGATGTAGCCACTGGCACCTCCACTGAGTTTGGGGAGGCCCGGCAACTGCGCTTGTCTGTAATTCTTCAACTCCTCCTCCAAGACGCTGATGGGATCCACATTGCAGTATTTTTCGGCGTATTCTTCAGCAATGTCGCCCGTCTTGATGATCTTCTTGGGCTTGAAACCAATGAACGAGTATCTGTCTACCGTGTCTCCTTTAATGGCGGATTCGAACAAAAACGACTCGGTACGCTCGGGGTTGTTCAATTGGGCCACTCTCAAGTACGCCTGGTGCACGGTCAAGTCTTCATGGGCCACATACTTGAAGATGGGATACAAGTTGGGCTTTTCTGCTAACTGTTGGTCCTCTGTCACGATTTGGGTAAAGGACTCCAAAGAAGGCTGAATGGGCGACTGTTCCGGTTAGTACTGACTAGGAAATGCATTTGCTTGACACATACCACCATGGTTATCAGGATAGTTAGGTATTAAAAGACTTGATTAGTGAAGATGAGTCAGCTTGATGTGCAGGAGTTTTGAAAAATGGAGGTGCAGGAAATCGATATCATAAAAGTGGAGGCATCTTTGGGGCCAGAAATTGGTGGGTGAAGTAGTGTGGGCTGAACAATAAGTTTTGAGTGGCCATTTGAATCCGGATAGTGATATCTTTGTTTTTCAGTTGGTTGAATTTGCGTTTTTGATTTTGGGTTTAGGTTTCTAGAACTACTAGGTGGAAAGTATATTCTTAGCTGAAAAATACACGATTTGAGGAGTAAGCCTGTTGGATTTGATGAATTAGCTCAGATATCAGCTTCTTTTTGTATTCAGGAAACTCTGGGCTTAATCAAATCAAATTTACCATACTTTGCTATTGTTCAGTTGTAGAGAAATATACACATAGTGACATCCAAGAAATAATATTGAGAAATATTGTAATTTACATAGGCTTTAAGATTACATATCAAAATATCAAGAAAATGAATTGAATAGACACACAGGTGATTTTGAATCTTTAATGCTTTCACATTTACCTATTCTCATCTGGTTGCGAAAAGTTAATCCAGTACTTTGCACCCAATGAAGAAAACTGCTAGGAAATCTTCTCCCTGACAACTATCAAATGAAAGTCCTGTATTTGTAGGCATTAACTATGTAGCCAGGCATTTACAGCGTTTCTTCAACTTATTTCTTCCTATGATACACCGGAATCTGTACCGGATATGCCGTGAAATACGAGTTCTGCTTGGTAGCTATACCGGCAAATGTGTTGTACCAGCCTGATAGTCCCGTCAAAACACAGAAAACACCACCAGCCTTGGTTACTGATTCTTTGCCCGTCAAATTTCCTGCCGTAAGCAAAATGAGGGCCATTTCTAAGAAAGTCAAAACCAGTAGAAACATCACCGTAGACTTGAGAGCCAAGAGTAGAAGCATGAGGTTGAAAATAACCCATCCTAAAGTAAAAAATCCACAGGCATTACGGAACTGTTCCGGATCTCCCTCGTATGCCTTTTGAATGCCAAAGTTATCAATAAATATGACGCTGTACGCTATCCAAAAAGACCCATAACTTGTAAAAGCAGTGCCCGCATAGCTGTTTCCAATTATCAACTCCCAAACACCAGCAAGAAACTGCATTGCACCTCCGTAGAATATTCCAATACCAAAAACCACGTTTGGTGTCTTTATGCCCTTTGCTCCACAAGTAAAAAGTCCCAAGGTAAATGTTGTCATAGAAAAAGCTGCCAAACCCAAAGCTGCAGCATTACCAAACTTGTGTGTTGGGTAGGGTGCCAATCCAGGATTAAAAGTACCTCCAAACGCTGACATGAGCTCATGGCGATAATATCTTTTATTGTCTATAATCACATACTGATCTGCGTCTCCTTCGAACTGAAGTTGAGAAACGTCCTGTTTAGCTAAATGGGGATCTGAATCGTGAGAGGTAACGGGCTTTGGAAATGACACAATTGAATTATCCGTAGTCATAATTATAAATGGGGTTTTAGGAATATTTTCAACAGAGTTGATTGTACTATTTATAATGAATTTTCACTTTGAAGGAACCAGAAGTCTACATACCTGACAATTTGAAGCAACTACCGTTCATGGTAGAAAATATTACCATCCTGGTCAAATTCCAACTCTTCTTTCCCCACGTCTCTTAAATTGACGTTGAGACTGGGGTAATAACCTGTGTATTACTTGTGGCTTAAACTTAATATAAGGAACGGAATGTTCGGTGTCCATGATTTGAAGTCATTTGGGCATCTTCCCCTCTCGTATAGAACTATGGCCCCACAGCTATCTGTTAGACAAGAAAGGGTCTATTTGGCAGTTTTTTGGTCAAAATAATGTGCTATTTCAAGGTTTAATATACTACTAATGAACTCTGAAGTGTAAATATGTAAGAAGTGGACTATTTCTCTATTAGTTTCTGTCGCTCTACATTAACGTCGGGATCTGAATTACCATGGTGTTCTAAATCTATAGTATTGATAGTATTGATGTGGGGATCGGGATGTTCACGGAGAAATTCGGTTGATCCTCCTGGTATGTTATCATTATGAGGGGATTGTCCCGGTTGGCTTGCTTTTCGCCTCAAAATGCCCCACTATCCCTTTGTCGGAACAACTCCGGGGTTTCAATTCTAATTTAACTTCACCAGGTTCCATTTCCAGCCGTATCGGCCGAAAATAGAATGGGTGGGATTTTGAATATCAAGAGATATCCGCTACGATAATTCTTCCCGCTATTATCGTTCATAAGTTCAGATCCAATTATTCGAGAATGCTGGCAGTAGAAAAGAATCTTCGAAATTATCAACTCTTCGCTAAGTTGATCAAGTTTCTCTTCACCGTGCTGACATAAGTTTCCAACACTTTCTCTTTGTCCTGGGTTAGTTCCTCCAACTTTACGTAAGACCCAACGGAAATGTTCATTCCCCCTTTCTCTGAAGTCACAATGCAAACAGAGAAGTAGGATGTGCTTCCAGCACTCTGTGAGAATCTAACGTCTTCTACTTCATATTCGGCATTTGAAGGTAAAATTTTACCCACGTTGGAGACTAACAATGTCCATCTGTCTGGAACTTTATGGTATTTCCAGTAATGACTATAGTCAAAGTGCTTCACCAATCCCATAAAACCATTTGCAGATCCAGTTTCCGCAATTTTTTGCAAGCTTGAGTTGAAATACTTCATAAAGTCAAGACCAGTTCCTTGAATTGCAGGCAAAAATTTCAAGTCAATGGTGAAATAATTTCCGAATTTGAAGTTTTCTGATTTTGGAATGTACCTTCTGGTATCAATTGTATTAACCAAGAGTGTGGAGAATTTAGTTGTGCTTACTTCTGGGTAGACAACCTTCTCCAATCCTTCCATCAAGACATAATTGAGATAAGCTGTGACGGTAATCTCATTAGACCTGCAATACTCAACAATTTCACTGGTCTGTTCCGGAGTGATGTTGATAGTTCTGATCTTCGTTTCCATGCCAAATTCAACTTTCGGAGGACCATAACGAAAGACTGGGGTTGAAAAGAAATTGGGCACATATCTCGAGAAAAACGACTTCATGTACATACAACCAGCAAATAATACTGGTACAGTAGTCAAGGTTGCAAAAACGTAGTCTGAAAGACTTGGGGCGTAGATCTCAGGAAATTCATGAACTGCTGGGGGAACTTCGGGCAATGCCTTCATGTCCCTCTCTCTGTCAAAGACATATTCGAGAACGGAAGTTTTATCCCTAGCCTTAGACAATTCCTTGCAAAACTCTGTGTGGAAGTTCATACCACTTCTTCCATCAAAGACTGAATGGTCAAAATAAATGCAGACGTGCTGGACACCATTGGGCAATTCTAATACCTTAATACGCCAAAGGGGAAGGGTTTCCTCGTTGAATGAGCAGAAGTTCTTGATCACCTCTTCGATGACCTCGTTGTCAATTGCCTCGACCTTCTCGAAGGACACAACGTCCTCGAACCGGATGCTCTGAAGGGCTCTAAATTCCCAATTGTGGAACATGGTGATCCTGTCATCATCGGACTTGGACGCCTCAAAGTAGTTATAGAGAAAGATGGGGTTCTTGGTGATGAAAGCGTGCAATGCGTGTGAAAGAATGGCAGCATCGAAGTGACGGCTGTACTTGGCGATGAAATTGAAGTTGGTGTACACCTTCTCCACTGTCCGGAAAATGTAAATACGTTCCAAGTAACCCAAGGGGCGAGAAAGCTGAACCATTGTGGATTTGGGGAGGTCAGGGAAGGAAATAATAGAGAATCGGGGTCTCCAATTGTTCAATTGATATACCAGAAGTCTAAGGGTTTGTGACTCAGAAGTGAGCTTACTCAATGCCAAGTTCAAGGAATGGTCCAATACAAAGCAGCAAAATGACTTGGCTGGAGTAAGAGGTGACGAGCGGTTGAGATGTTAAGGAAGTTTGACCAGCAAAAGAATTCTTCGAGGTGTTAGAACCACAGTTGGGATGGAGAGTAACCTGCCAACATGGTGGTTTATATATCCACGTCTGCAGCCACCCGCATGCTAAAGCCCTATGCAGCTGTTCTCGTTTAGGAAGACTTTATCTGTAAGCCCAAATGCATGTCGTGCCAATCAAAACTTGCAAACCTTGCCGAAGATTGCAGACATCGTAGATGTAGATCTCAAAACGATCTATTTTGCTCTTGGTCATTGAAGAGAGCATACAATTTGGACGATCTTGCTGAAGACATAATCTCAGAAATCGGGGGTCCCTGCCGTTTTCTGGCCCTGGACCCAGTTGTAGGCCTATTTACAGGCTAGGCTTGGGAAGTCTTGGTCTAGTAGAGTGAATAGACATGTCCCGAATTTTCTGGAGCCTAAAGTTTAAATTTGGGGTTGGGGCTCGCAGCTACTTGGACCAATTAATAGATAAGTAATAATTCCATGCAGGGAGTGGAAACAGGGCGATATTGACTTCGACCGTATCTGTACCATTGACATATATGACCTATTTCGTGTATGTCGTTGCTGTGACAGCAATTTGGGGAGTTTCGCCTTCATTTGCGAAACAATAAGTACATTTTCGCATCCATTTGGAGCAAAGGGCTCCAAGGATGTATAGCCGAATACCTGAGAATATCTCGACACTGGAGCCCGTTTTGGAGCTTCTGCCTGGTCCCTCTGCTCCTGTTTGAACTCAGAATTCAAAGTTCACTAGACCATGCCCAAAATAGGATTTCAAGGGGACATTAGGGTATACCATTTTGTGACGCTTCTGCCATATGTACATTTCGGGGTTTACCGATGAAAGGGATTGACTTCGGTGTTCTCACGATCCGTAGTAATTATTTTAGTCAAGTAGTTCTCCTGGAACGGGCTGATCTTGATAAAGTAGAGCCTTTAACTTTTCAGTCGACTTAGCACTGCTAGAAATTGCGTTCCAGGGTGTCAAGTTCGGGACTTCAGCCTTTCGAGTTGCACCTGGTCGCCTCATGAAATAATTATTTGGTTATTAATCCCAATTTTCAGTAAAATCAAACTATAATCTACACATCTATTATTGGGGCGTGTTACCAGTTCGGCTAAAGCACAACACGCGTATTCACTGAGAAAGGCGTGATAAATCGCTCACTGTCTTAGTCTGCGTACCTAATTTCATCTTTGTAGTGGTAATGCCAAATGCCAGATTTACAATGCAGATCGCCAGAGTTTGATCTACATGAAGCGGAATGTACTTTTTGGAAGTGCCTATTGTACTGGCACCGGTAAAACGCACTATCCCTCATCAAGCTTCGCCTCATGCAACGTGCATGCTATGCCGACGGCATTGAAAGTAAGCAAAGCCGTGAATACATTAAAGTCCATGAATATATTGAAACCACGAATGCTGATTGAAAGTGTCAATTGAAAATAAGATAAAACGATTGACCTGGTTGTTAATTCCTGTCGTATAGTTCCGATACATTAGCAGCTCCTTCAACCCCTTAGTTACGTCAATTCTTTCGACTAGTCTTTGTTACTATCCGATGAAATTCAGCTGGCAGAAGAAAATATTTTACGGTCTGATATTCTAGCGTTTTGAAGCTTGGAATCACCTCTCTTCATCTTGCACTGGAGACTCGAAACCATTGATGTTGGTATTCACTGCCTTGGTTCTCGAAGTATGGGTGGAGTGTACTCTACTGTTTAGATTTTATTCTTGTCTTTGATAGGGCCCTGCTGACGTTTTAGGGTGATCTTCCTGTCGTAAAGCCTGCTGATTCCCGAACTGCGTATCCTTTGGAAGACTTGCATGAGACAATATGAATTGTATTGAAACCGGAATCATTTCCACTTTGGTGCCAGCAAAAGACTATAAGCATGATAGATATCAACGGCACAAGTTTATCGAACTTGTCGTGTCACTAGCTGTGACTAAACTGGAATGCAAATCTCTTTTTGTTTGTAACTTCGAACCGATATCATAAACCACGGTCTTAAAGCTCTTAAAGCAACGATGATTTACCATAAACCGAGATTGTTACTATTTCAACGAAAGGAGTTTCGCCGTACTTGCTACTCTCTCGTTGCCAGTTCGATCCAATTAAATTCTACCCAAAACTTACGAATGGAGGTATTATTAATTATGTACATGTCTATTAATCGTAGAATCTCGTTAAAATACTTGCTCTTCCTTCAACACACATACCCCAGAGGCAGGGTCGGAATAGAGCACCTTATCACACTTGATAATTGTACCAACACTAACAGTGTTGTGTGAAGCGTTCAAAACATCAACTTCAATTCCCAAGTCTTTGCATAATGCCCTTGACACCCGGTTTCCAAGTGAAGGAACATCCTGGCCTGCATGAGTAATGATGCACTCATACGTTCTTCCTTCAAAAACGGATGTCTCTGTAAAGCTTTCTTGAATTAGCTTCTGTTCCAACATCTTCAATGTCCAGAATCTTTTATGTATTGTTTGGACGTAGGAAGCAAACCTTTGGGAATTCTGAATCTTCTGGATATGTTGAAGTAAAGAGGTTGAATCAAAAGGTCCATGGAGATTGTAACCATAGCCCTTCAAATAGCTGAATCTCTTTACAATATCAAGATGAGCGTCATTCTCCTTCACAAACGTGTTGTGAGCTTGTAGTTGGAGAAAACTTAAGATTTGAAGCTGGTTCAAAATAGCCTCAAAGTCATTTAATACGTTCAGCATCTTCACATATCCAGTCGGAACACCTTTGGATAAGTATCCATACTCTTGTCCACAAGAACTAGTTTCTAGAACCGGCTTTGTGAGAAAGCTTCTTCCAATAATATTGGCAGGTAGAGAAACATGTCCAATTCCATTTCTTGAAATCAATGTTTGGAAGAAGGAATCGGCATAAAAATTTGGTAGGAGCTTATTATCATGGGATACTAATGCTTTATCTTCTGTGTCTAATATTCTTTGGTTTTCGAAGTCGTCAATGCTCAACGTGCTCTGGTAATGTGTGAATATTGGTATCTCGTGAATTGAGCAAAATACACCACATGCCTGTCCAATAAAGTTTTCAATTTCATTAAGGAGGAATTTTGACTCAGGAAATGATTTTGAAACATCTGTCTTATCAATTTTTGTAAGCAATTTTTCGTTTGACTTACCTGCATTTGCATAACTCAACTCTTTGATCAAACTAGAAGCATCATCTACATCAATGTTGAACTTTGGTGACATATCTGATGCTCCACTGAGATTTCTATTCTTGAAATGACTTTTCATAACATTGTAGATGAAGCCAATATTGTGGACATCTTCACTGTTCAATGTAGAAGTTTGTGAAGTTCTTGGGGTGGTTCTTTTGAATATTCTGAAAGGAGAACTATCAGCTTTGCCCTCTAGACATTCTTCCAACATTGTCAAGTCTAGGTTCTTGATCAGTGCTTTAGAAATGTTATCAAATGAAATAGATAGTTTATCCTCTATATTCTTGAACGGATTGGAATCGTATGTGTTATAAGTCATAGAAATTGTCATACAGGTAAGATCATTAGCAAGTGGTTCTGGTAAATTTGATATCTTCCCAACTCTGAAATATTCCATTTCTCCGTTACTTCGACTAGGAAATTTCAAATTGTCAAGAGCCTTATCATCGAATAGCCTATTCAATGTCTCTCCTCCTAGAAGCTTTGTAAATGCTTGCATCATTTGACTTTGCGAAGCAATGTCCGAGAATGCGTTTGTATTGGGTGATATTTTTGAGGCCACATCAGGAATATGGAAATTCAATTGGTACTTTCTAGAATTCAATTTTTCCAAAGAGACTGCTAAGTCAGTTCGAGCGATTTGTGGACTGCTAATCCTGGAAAACCCATATAGTGTGTGGCTATTGTAATACTGTTTGGACTTCCGTAAGTGAGGAAACTTATCCACACTAGTTGATTGAATGCCAATACTAACAGGCTCTATTTCAGATGGACTAGACAGAGCTTTTTGGGCCAATCTCGATTTTCCCACTAGATTTGATGATAATACTATGTCTGTGAGCTGATTGAGCTGATTATTGTACAACTTGATTTCCTCAAGATAGCCATAAATAATGCAAGGAGTGACTGGAGCCTTTTTGAAGTAGTCAAACTCTTGAAAGATATCAGTCAATGCTTTATGGGGGTAAATGATCATGAATTTGAGGCAGTCGATCAAATAACTATAATTTCTTCCTTCCCAAATGGTCAAATAGAAATTCAAATCGTCAAACTTTTTGGATGAAGTTGGTGATTGTTGATCATTATGGAGCTGGCTGATAAAAGCGTTCATTTCTGACATTAGTCTCTTGCTTTTAGATGCAGAAAGAAGCTTAACGATTGCTTGGCAATTTTCCATGGAATTTGTGAAATACGAGCAGCCGTATATGAGCTCATTGGAGCACTTGTGTTGGATCAAATTCGTCAGTCTATATCCCCAGGTGTTGGTACTTTGGATCCATAAAGGCGATTTGGATATTCCAATATGAATGGCCATAAGTAGGACGCATTGTTCGAAATAGCTTTGGTTGATTCTTGATAGTAAAGTATCTGAAAATTTGAGGGATTCTATGATTTCAAGAATAGATACTGGAACAATGGTGTTTGTACTGGAGTACTGGGAATGCACTAGGTCGAGATGAGACTGTAATTCGAGACTTGTGGCCATGGATTGATGAATAAATTGATGAATGATCTGAATTAAGGATTTTCTATCCTTCGAGTCCAAGTTAGTTCTGTCCTGTTCTATGTTCATTTCACTAATCCAGTCTGAATCGACCGCTTGGTAGAGCTGAAAATTGACGTGAGTAGGTGCCACTTTTTCAATAGTATTGTCCAGCGACAACACCAAGAGTTTGTTGTAATTGTCGTTTAAAATGGACGTACATGGCTTGATCACAAGGCCAAATCCGAGGGCTTTGGATATGGGATCAATGTACTCCACAAATGAGCCAATAGCTGGAGAAACCTGATCGTTCTGGTCTATGATTTGTGTGAAATTTAATATGGGTGGATAGCTTCTGAGATGTATATCGTCGAAGGGTTCATGCAATTGATTATTTGAGTGCTTTTGGGAGTAGAATCCGTAGGAATCGATGAAACTGGGTGTATTTTTCACGTATTCAATGATGCGATTCTGAAGGTCATCTTGGGCTTCGATGTACTCCTCGAGGATTATTTCGTTTTCCAAGACGTGAGGCAAGTCATTGAGCTGTGTTGAAGTAGGTTTCACGTGCAGTTGTGCCAACAGCGGGCGCTTACTGAAGGTTCTGATGCTAAGAGATGAGGGTGATCGCACTATTGCAGGGAAATGTGGACCGGGAACGGGAGGACGTATCCTTATTTTCGGTTTGAATCTGAAATATAGAGACATCTATGATGACACATGTCCGTGTTGGGTGTGGAACTGGATTGGGGGCTATAGTACAAGGGGAAAGTGGAGATAGAACAAACTGGTAGTAGAAATTAGTGAAATTTTTGGCTAGATGGATATTGGTCACGTGACCGTGGTCAACAGTTAGAGGCAACCACAGTCTCTGCTGCTGGGCAAGGAATGGTACTTCTTTGCTACTACGGTTGTGTGTGTATCCACTTATTCAATATTTGAGCTTTTGTTTTAGTTTTTAGTTCACTTTTATTCATTTTGACACTGCTTTTGAATTTAAGAAATGTGAGAATATCACCAGACAAATAAAGTTACTATTTTATGAATTGTAGTCTGTAGTAATTCTTAAAACTGTATATTCGATCCAATGGTCGTATAAATTCTCAATAATAAGGACTTTTTTCTGTAGATAGTATCAATTTTTAAATACGTATTTAAAAAAACTACATTAAAATTCATTCGTCATTCCGTCTTGTACTATTCGAATCATACTATCTAGGCCCATCTCTGTACAACAACGGCATTCTTCAACTTAGCGTCGAGCACGGTGGACTCGTCAGAATTTTCGATGGGCTTCACTGGGAATGCGTGGCTCAATGTGAAGTTTCTGGATCTATCGTTGAATTCGTGGTTCCTCACGAATTCGTAGACCACCAGTATAGGATCTGACGAGTTGAACTTGGTGGATGTGCGCTTTCCGTTGGCAAATCTGATCTGCACGGGCGAATCTCCAGAAGGCTCGACTTGTGGTTCTGGAAGGGTTTGTGGATTCTGTTGAGCTTCAACAGATGCGGCGGTGGGAGTCACCTCACCTGGAACGGGGGAGCCGAGTCTCTGGCCTGCTCCATGAAACCCACCGATCTTTCTCTTTGGAGGCTGCCAGTCCTCGTCGGTCTTCTTGAACACAGACACGTCGACGTCCTGACCGAATTCTACGTCCAACAAGAGCATGGGCACTCTGCCTCTATTCAACTCCTGCAACACGCTCGCATTGCTCTCGTCATCGTATCTGTGCAAGGGGCCGTCGCCCACGGTGAAGCCCTGTTTCCAGAAGGTGATTTCTCTGGTGACCTTGGCTGGTCTTTGGGGCGCCGAGCCGTTGGGGTCCTCGATGGCTTCCGAGGGCTCCTCTCCGTCGCCCAACTTGAACCCAGTGCCGGTAAAGCGAGGTACTTGGACCTCGGCTGCCTGGTTAGAGGGTCTGTCGTCGGGCTGTTCCATCTGTTCCTTGGCTCTTTGGAAGATCTGGTCAACGATATTGCGGTCGTTGCCCCGGCGTCCGCCCTTCTTGTTGGGATCCTCGACTTGCAACGCCGATTTCTCGCCACCTGTGAAGAAATTGGTGTTGGTCTTGTCGTCTTCCGAGTCCTCGTCCTCGTTGTTCAAATCTCTGAACGTCCTGACGCCGCCAGAAGTGCTAATTACGTTAGTAGGTTCCAATTGCTGCCGCAAGACTCGATACATACGCTTTCTTCTTCTTGGGGGCCTCATTGCTGGTCGAAGCAGCGGGGGCGGTATTGTTGGTTGCGTAGAAGTCCTCGATGGCATCCACCAAATCGCCGTTGTTTCTGCTCAAATATTGTTCGGCCAAGTACTTGGACGAGTTGGTCACGTTAATGAACTGTTGAACAAGCTGGTCCTGCGATTCCTGGTCTGACATGGTAAGATATAGGTGAGTTAAAGTGGTGTTAGATGGCAAAATTGAGGATCGATTATTGGTCGTGCGCGTACCGATATTGTCACGGCAAGGGCCCAGGATATTATGGCCTACGGAGATGAAGAGACAGCTTCGGTGCTGTCAGAGAAGTGGAGGAGGTATTCCTGAGTAGAATGCACTGGAAATTCGTTCAAAGGAGCCAAATTGGTCTAAAATGGACAGAATGTCTTGTAGTTGACTGAAGAAATTTAAGTGCACTTTAATATGGAACATAGTGAGAAATGCAGGTAAAAGGGCCCGAAGTTTCAAATTGCATCTTGGGAATGAAACTTGGATGATTAAAGTATACGCCTACGTTGAAACTATATGTAAATGTGTATATATTTAATTAAATATAATACATTGGTATATGGTATTTATTTCGCTACAAATTGCGAGTGGTGGGCCGATTCTTGAACTCAATGGGGTTCATTGGATTGAATCGTGGATCTTGCAGTTGATAGAACGCTCTAAATATAATAACCTTCGGTCTATGAACTCTGAGAAGCGTGGTTCAACTGCTACAATTCCATTATATTGAGTGAGTTCAATTAAATTAAGTAGGTTCACATCACACACCATTTCTCGTACCGACCTATTCTGTGAAACAAGTAAAGAATACCACCTGAAAAGTGGCGATACAATTGGACCCTTGATTCACCCTTCTAGAAAATTGCCCATTTTACTGGCCTAGGATCTCTCCTCTACATTCTGTAATAAAATATAATATTTATTATAACCGATGTTGAAATCCCAATTTTAACCCCTTCAGGCAGAGCCCACGGACTCTGCTTAACATATTAAGACAAAAAAAGAAGCCACAGCATCTGTGGCCACTGACATGACTGATCGTGAAAAAACATAAGCATGTTTGTAAAATCAATATTGAAAATTACATTAATGTTGAATAAATGTAATCGTAGGATATAGCATCATCAACAATTTGAAGAATTGAAGAATGCAGTGCCAAGGGCTTAGTACTTGCCACGGAAGTACTTGGCAGCGTCAACCATGTGGGTCAAAGACTCCTTGACTTCAGCCCATCCTCTGGTCTTCAAACCACAGTCAGGGTTGACCCAGAAGTTGGCAGCTGGGTACACCTTCAAGATCTCCTCGACTCTGGCAATGAACTCCTCGGTGGAAGGAATTCTTGGAGAGTGGATGTCGAACAATCCCAAACCGATGTGGTTAGGGTAGTTGGAGAACTCTTGGATGTAGTTAGGGTCGTCCTTCTTGGAGAACTCGATGGAAACCACGTCGGCGTCCAAGGCCTTGATGTGGTTAGGGTCCAAGTCGGAGTAACAGAAGTGGGAGTGGATCTGGGTGGAGTTGTCGACACCAGAAGTAGCCACTCTGAAAGACTGAGCAGCCCAGTTCAAGTACTCGGATCTCTCCTTACCAGCTCTCAATGGCAAACCCTCTCTGATGGCTGGCTCGTCGACCTGGATCACGGTGATACCAGCAGCCTCCAAGTCCTGGACCTCGTCTCTCAAAGCCAAACCCAATTGCAAGGCTTGGACCTTTCCAGAAACGTCGTCTCTTGGGAAAGACCATCTCAAACAGGTGACTGGACCAGTCAACATACCCTTCATAGGGGACTTAGTGATGGACTGGGCGTAGACAGACTCCTTGACAGTCATGGCCTTTGGTCTGGAAACGTCACCAACAATCACAGGTGGTCTGACGTATCTGGAACCGTAAGATTGCACCCAACCGTTGGTGGTGAAGGCGAAACCCTCCAATTGTTCACCGAAGTATTGGACCATGTCGTTTCTTTCGGGCTCACCGTGGACCAAGACGTCCAAACCGACTTCCTCTTGGAATCTGACGACAGTCTCGATCTCCTTCTTGATGAAGTCCTCGTATTGCTCAGCAGAAATCTCGCCCTTGGCAAACTTGTTTCTGTTGACTCTGATGTCCTTGGTTTGAGGGAAAGAACCGATGGTGGTGGTTGGGAACAAAGGCAAGTTGTACTTCTCCTTCTGGACAACCAATCTTTCAGGGAAAGGAGCTTGTCTGGTGGACAAGGCCTCGGAAATGGTGGCCAATCTCTCCTGAACCTTAGGGTTGGTGGTGATAGAAGACTCTTGTCTAGACTTGATGGAGGCGGCGTTGGTGGCCAAGGCCTCGGAAACGTCTTCACCAGACACGTTCTTGGCAATGGTGACGACTTCGTTCAACTTCTGGGTGGCGAAAGAGAACCAGTCCTTGATGACTGGGTCCAACTTCTTCTCGGACTCCAAGTCAACAGGAGTGTGCAAAAGCGAAGAAGAAGTGGAAACAACAACGCGGTCCTTACCAACCTTGGCGATGGCCTTGTTGACGAAGGCAGAGGCCTTGGCGAAGTCGGTCTTCCACACGTTTCTACCGTCGACAATACCCACGGAAAGGGTTTGCTTGTCGGTCAAAATAGAAGCAACCTCGTCCAATTGTTCGGGCACTCTGACGAAGTCAAAGTGGAAACCAGACACAGGAAGGGCAGAGATGGCCTTCAAGTTAGGTCTGACGTCACCGAAGTAGGTGGAAAGAACCAATTCAGGCAAGTCCTCACCAACAAGGGCGTCGTAGGCGGCTTGGTACTTGGATTGAACGGATTCAGGCAAGTCCAAGACCAACACAGGCTCGTCAATCTGGACCTCGTTGGCACCGGCGGCCTTCAATTGGGCCAACAACTCCTTGTAGACAGGCAACACCTTGTCCAAAAGGGAGATGGGGTCCAAGTCGAGGGAGTCCTTGTCGGCCTTACCCAAGTAGAGGAAAGAAACAGGACCGAGAATGACAGGACGGGTGTGGATACCGAGGGCCTTGGCCTCGTTGAACTCAACAACTGGCTTGACCTCACCAGACAACTTGAACTCGGTGGAGTGCGAGAAGGTAGGTCTGACGTAGTGGTAGTTGGAGTCGAACCACTTGACCATTTCCAAAGCAGTCACGTCGACGGCAGCAGCAGTCTCGGTGGCCTTTCTTTGCAAACCTCTACCCATGGCAAAGAGCACGTCGATTGGGGCCAAGTCGTACTTGGTGTATCTGTCAGGAATGACGTTGAACAAGAGCGAAAGGTCGAGAACCTGGTCGTAGTAGGAGAAGTCATTGGAAGGGATCACGTCCACACCGGCGTCCTTTTGCAACTTCCAGTTGTGGGCACGCAATTCCTTACCCTTGGCCAACAAGTCGTCGACAGAGACCTTGCCTTGCCAGTAGGACTCGGTAATCTTCTTCAACTCTCTTTGTCCACCGATACGTGGGAAACCTAATACAGAGGATTGGACCATTGTGTGCTGTGTGTTTTTGGGAAAAACTGCCTGGCTAAACGGGGGGATCGGGGTGTTTAAATAGGTGAAAAATGGGGTGGAAATCTGACTCGGAGAGGGGCCCGATATGGGTGTCCTGCACCTGCGCCAGGTGCCGCCTGCATGTCTGCAGGCCCGTGTGCATGGTGCGTCGTATTGGTCGTTTATCGTGCAGGTCACATGCGGCGCGCAGATTGTGCCAGCTCACGTGGCCCAATGACTCATGTCACATGGGATTCCACCTGCTCCTAATCCCTCCATATCTCTTGCCTGGAACACCCAACACCCGTCACGTGGACTTGTGTGGTTGGGCGTCGGACCAATTACAGCAGTCCTTCCGTGTGGTTGGTGGGGCGACCCGTTCGCCGATTACTGGGCCCGGTAACGGGCACGGGCCTGGCCACGTGAAATTTCAACACTTGGGAGCTGGAAATGGGCCCACAGGGCGGAGGGTGGGTCGCATTGTGTCGTATAGGGGTGTCGACTCTGGCTGGCGGGGGGACAGGAATAGAAGGCGGTGGAAGCGGTGGGTGTGTGGGTGTGTGGGTGAAAAATTGGGTGTAATGGTGCTATTGACGGCGGTGGTGCTGGCGTTGACGACGGCTCGGCTCGGGATGGCGGGGCAATTGGGGTCCGTGGTGGGCGGTAGGGTGGTCTAGGGTGCTGGACGGGTGTGCTGGAGGCCAATTGGCCTCCCAAAGGGCGCCAATGGTGCTCACTAGGTGCTACAGTGGCCCACATGGGGCTACATATGAAGTGAAGAGTAGATGTGCCGGTATGGCGGGGTGGTAGTGGGGCCTACGGTGAAGTTTAGCTTGTATTCCAGTCAATTGGACCCGTTTAGCTGAAAAGTGCTGACAACGTGGGAAATGCTGCCGTGCTTGACGAGATCAGCCTGAAAAGTTGGAGAACTTGACACTTATCATCTTTATCGTGGTCCTGCACACAGGCCAGCGATTATGCGCGCCTTAAAAATATTGGAGGAATTATGCGCCTTCTCCATGACAGATAAATGTCTGTCAACTTGCTCCGCTACTAAGTCCTAGTCTAAATAGAGCCGGTTGAAGTGAAAAGGCGCCCAATGTCACAATCTACTTCAATTGGCCGCACTCATTTTTGCAATGGCTGCAAATTTTGGCCAAAACAACTACAGTCCGTCACCGAACATGAACGCATATTTGACTTTTCTTTGTATATGATGGTGTAGTGGTCATTTTTCATGTACGTTTCGGAAATTATACTACATCTTGTGCCCTCTATTGTTCTTATTCTGCTACTCGGATTGTTGTACAATTAATAATGTGTATTTCGCAATTGCGATGTAGTGATCAGATCCAATTGAATCAAGTTTACGTCCATGCATTTCAGGACTTCAAGGCATCAATGCCGTTCAGAAATAAGATATAGATTATGGTAAATGGCCAAATCTAGGGCCGAAGTAACCCCCAGGTGCCAATGAGCCGTTTAAGCTGGATTGGGCATAATTTCCTCCATCAGTACCGGCATACATAACCAGATTGCCCCACCAGTTGACGTCCTTTTCGTGATATTGCACGGCAAAGAAGATAATAATACTGCTGAAGGCAACTCCTGCACTCAAACCACTAGTGAGAAGATAGTTGTACTTACTCCACCAGGAAGCAAATCTCTTTCTAAGGTAGTACATGAAGAAACCGGAAAAGTAGAGTCCCATGGTGTAGTAGGATAAGTTGTATGGAGCCCAAATCAAGAAACCACCAAGAAGAGGAGCTGGTTGGAAGTATTTTGCGATCTTTCTTGGGCCCCACTTCTTGAAGGCAGCACATGGGAATGCCATCAAGAAACCAATCAAGAAGCACCATTTCAAAACAGGATACAATCCACCAAACACTTTCTTAGGACCAATGACACCCCAAATGACAGACGCAGAGAAGAAAGTACCAGAATTTGGACAGGAAAACTTCTCTTTCTGGTGTGGCATACAGTAGTCTTTAAGATTGGAAAGTTTGAAGTCTAGAGCAGCCAAGTTGATGAAGGTACCAATGAACATACCGAACATTTGGACTCTGAACATGGCTCTAGGTGGGACCTTTGCGTAATGCCCAACTTTTTGATCTGTTATATAATTTTGAGCCTGTCCGTCGATATTGTAACCCAAAGCCTTGATGAACATCAAGGCAATACCATTTCCTGGAAGAGCGTATCCGACAATTAATTCAACCAAAACATTCAATCCGAAACTGAAACCGGTGGTAGAATAGATGGTGGTAATAGGAATCAAGAAAATAAAATTGATACCAAGGGCAAAGAAAATGGACCAAACTGGAGTATTGGTTGGGTACAATTCGGCACAGAGAATAGCACACATAATTGCAAGCAACAATACTATGATGAAAGCCCAGTCTGGTACTTCCTTGTACTTTCTCATCATAGTAGAATGTGGATCAGAATAGTCATCAAAATTAGAACTCTTCAAATTTCTAAAACTTTTAAAAACGGATTTGAATGACAGGAATGTAGTTTTGTAATTGAGTAAGAGCTCGTAGCAAAAGGCAAATGGATAGAGGGTGAAGAAAGCACCGTAAATTAACAAGTTACCAGCTGAATAAAATGGAGGTCCGTATTTTTGATACTTTTCATTATCAAAAAGACTGTCTGGGGTAAGAACTTTGGAAATATCATAGGGTTTTCCAGTGTTGGAGAAGACTTGGTTGGAATTAATTGGAAGGTACTTAGTCCACTTGTAATTGCTGAAATAAAATGCAACTATAATGAAAAAACCAATAATGGAACCAATATACTGGCTGGCATAGGAGAAAAATGGTATGGACAAAGGAGAGTTATACCTGATAACGTTCCAGTCAAATGAAGGAATTGGATTAATACCTAATCCTAACAGGGAACCTGTGATAATAGCGAGGTTCAAATTCTTTGGTGCGATCCAAGTCATCCAGTTGAAAATGGAAAGTGCCCCGAACAAGTAGTCTGGAAGCCAGAAGTACAAGAAAGAGCTAGCAAAAGTTATGAAAAAAAAGGCATATGATGAGATAGTCCATCCATTAATAGATTCCTTTTTCTCTGGCTTTAACAAAGCTCTGTTCAAGGCAAGGGTAGGTAATAATGTGGGCCACACTGCTCTGGTTGGATAAACAACAAACTTTCTAAGGATTCCAGCAAAACCAAAACCCATGAAGTTTGTACAAAGAAGCAAAAGAATCTGGTAACCTTTATCAACCCACTTATTGCCGTAGAAAATATCCAACTTTTGGACGGTAATGTTGGATCCAACGTAACTGGAGTTTCCTGCAACAGAACACATAAGGCCAGCTAAAATCTGCTCTTTAAAAGTCCAAGGTCCAGGGTTGGTGTCAAAAACAGTATTCCAAATGGTAAATTTGAAGCTAGGAATTATTTTGGCCCATATCATACCACATGGATAAAGGAAGATCTGAACCACGGTTGGATCTAAGGTGATAGATGGCTGTCTGTCATCAAAGAACTGGTTGATAAAAGCAGCAATACATGTCCAAATAGCACCAATAATGTATACTCTAATTGTTTCGACTTCAATGCTTGGATCATCGAAAGGATCTGTCACTGCTCTTACTTCTTGGTAAGGAGAGTGGTATGCGATCAAAGAAGCTTCTAACCTAACTTGTAAGGCCCAGTCCACAATAACATAAGGAGATGGAGGTACAGAATCCTCACTGCTGTCGGAAGAAGAATCAACGGACACTTTATACTCTTGCTCCTTTTCATTAAAGTTTTCAGCAAGTTTGTTCTTGACATCACCCAGAGCAGAAATGTGGTCGGGGATTCGTTGGACTAAGTCCACGTATAATTGGTATTCTTCCTCTGGAATATTGGGGTCACTGTCAAATTCTACCAAAGCATTTTGTAATATTTGAATTGATTCGTTGATGGAAAGTTTCTCGATCTTCTCTATCATGAAAGTGGCCTTGACAGGCAAGTCGTCCAAGGAAGTCAAACCCCCCAAGTCAAGTCTGTTAAGAATCAACGATTTCTGTGTCAAAGTTAAGTGTTCACCAACGTCACTGAGGCCAAAGTTGGCAGAGGCGATTGCGTCGAGGTTGACTTCATGATCTTCGACATCTAAGCGACCAGCTCCACTGGCCGCACTTCTGATATTCTCTAGAGCTACTTCAGCAGATTTGCTCATGTTGCTTACGGAAATTCAGATACAAGGCCACACTTATATACTGTTTTTTTTAAGCTCGTACGGACAAGTGGTTGATAAGGAATATCGGCATGCTTATCGAATTATTGGCCAGTTTTGTGAAAACGAGAATTTGTGGTTGACATGAACAGGTGGGTATGTATTAGTTGCAGCTCACAGTTTACCCTAAACAGCGAAGAAATTTATTTTTTGTGCACCTCGGTGAAAGGCCAAAAAAATATCCTGTATGTATGACTTCCGGTCGTATTCTCGGGCATCAACTTTTGGCATTGCCGTCAATACCGACCATGCCTAAATATGCACATCCCTGCCTGAATGTGTCAAAACCCGAGCTTGCGCTTGATATTTCCACTGATTAAACTCTGCATGGATAGTGCCTGATGTGCCGTTCATCAAAGGGCCGATTCAGGCCAGTGGGAGAATGCTATCTGCTGCATACATGATAAGGACTTACAATAGCGCCATCTACTCGTCTGGTGGTGTTCCTATCTTGTATCTTCAAGGGTGCATGGTGCACCCGAAAATATCTATTGCGTTTCATGATTCAATTTGCGGCAATTTTAAGAGGAGACATGGGGCAAACTACAGAACTTCTACCGCTTGGGGTTGCTATAAGTAGAAGTGTTGGTCGATTATATCATCATCAGCCTTCTCTTGGTAACTCTCAGAGAATGTATTCTGCCAGGTTCGCTAACACGCCGATTTCGGGCGCTGCTGGTGCACCCAGAAAATTATTTCATAAGTGGGAATTTGGTGCAGGAGAAATGGAACGGCTCCATTGAATTGCAAATTCACCACAGTCGAGAATTGATTGTGGGTGAAGGACTCTACAGTGTGCGTGGACGTAAAAATACTTGCAGGTGCTTCCTGACGTAGGATCCGGGATCTCAGATTCGGGATTCCAAAATGCCAGCATTTTCCACACATGAGAAAGATCTGTATCCATTTCTTGGCTCTCTAAAAACTAGTCCTTGATCTGGCTAAGTTTCTTGGCTCTACAAGGAAGAGCCCCTGTTTCTGCTTTTTTTGGCACAACCTTAATTATATATCTACTCGGTATGTCCTTTAATATTCTATCAAAGCTTAACAAAGCGGAAATGCTTTGTTGGGAAGTCATTCCGTACAAGCAGAGATCGGTCAAAATACATTATTCTACGGTCCTGATTAAAAATAAATAATTCACAATTCGACAGCTTCGCTAGTGTGGCTCTACATGAGTATTTCAAGAATGTGTATTTGAAAGGCTTCATTGAGCAAATGCAAGTAAACGCTCCAATAATGACAATTTACGTCATTTCATAACCATATTCGATACCATTTCCTCCAAAATTGCTGGTAAAATTACATTCTTCCCTTCATCGTGATTAATTCTTGTGGTTAAAAGGATACCATGCGGCTCTTGAACCACAGTTTCAATTTTGTACAAAAGTATTCAACACCAGGGCTTGAAATTCCTGAATTAATATGGCTTGAGGACAAGATCAAAACTGTTCTGATTCCTTTGATGTGGATGTCTGTGCTATCTCAGTTACAAGAAGCGTAAATGCTTGTTTAATTGAACTAGTATTTAAGGGAAGTGGCCCTTTCTTGGTCCAAAATATCCATCGGGAGCTAAAGTGGCATTCAAGATTGATTGAGGTTGAAGTCCTCCTCCATCAATACCACTATAGGTAACCAAATTACCCCACCAGTTAATATCCTTGGGGTGGTATTGAACTGCAAAGAAAATTATCACACTGCTAAAGGCAATACCTGCCAGTAAAGCACTACTGGCCAAATAGTTGTACTTACTCCAAAATGCGGTGTATCTGTTCTTCAAGTACCACATACTAGCAATGGAGAAATAGAGACCTTCGGTATAGTAGGATAAATTCTTAGGAGCCCAAATCATAAATCCTCCAATCATGATACTAGGTTGGAAGTATTTCACATAACGCTTTGGTCCATACAACTTGAGGGCCATACATGGGAGTGCCAACAAGAAGCCGAGCAAGAAGCACCATCTCAAAACAGGATACAATCCACCAAACACTTTCTTGGGACCAATGACACCCCAAATGACAGATGCAGAAAAGAACGTACGTGAGTTGGGACAAGAAAACTTATCCTTCTGGTGAGGAGTACAATAATCTTCGATATGATTAAGCTTGAAATTCAAGGCAGCCAAATTAATGAAAGTTCCAATGAAAATACCAAGAATCTGAACCCTAAACATTGCTCTTGGGGGAATCTTTGCATAGTGACCCAACTTTTGATCAGTGATATAGTTCTGAGCTTGACCATCAATATTGTAACCTAAGGCCTTGATGAACATTAAAGCCAAACCATTACCTGGGATAGCATATCCAATAATTAACTCCACCAACACATTTAATCCGATACTGAAATTGGTCGTGGAGTAAAGAGTTGTAATTGGAATCAAACATACAAGGTTAATTCCAAGTGCAAAAAAGATGGCCCATACTGGGGTATTTGCGGGATACAACTTAGCACAGAGAATTGCACACATAAGGGAAATCAATAAAACGACAATAAAGGCCCAGTCAGGAACCTCTGGATACTTGCTCATCATGACTGAATGTGGATCTGTGAACCCTTCATAATTCGACCTCTTCCAATTTCTAAGAGATGCGACAAATCCCTTCAATGCAGCCCACAGACTTTTGTATGACATTCCAATTTCGTGAACTATTGCAAAAGGATAAATAACAAACCATGTTCCATAAACAACCATGTTTCCGGCAGTATAGAATGGAGGACCATACTTGTCATATTTGCTTCGATCGAATAAACTGTTTTCGTCAAGGATATTCTTGACCACGTATGGTTTACCTTCATTATTAAACAAGCCATTGCTGTTGATGGGAAGATATTTGGACCACTTATAGTTGGTATAATAAAGTGCAAGCACGACAAAGAAACTGAGAAAAGCCCCGATATATTGGTTAACTTGGGTGTAAAATGGTGTCACCAATGGTCCGTTCGAGTCAATAACATTCCAATCAAAACTTGGAATTGGATTCATACCTAAACCCAAGACTGATCCAGTAACCACTGCAAGATCGATGTTATTGGGCTTGATCCAAGTCATCCAGTTGAAGGTGGAAAGGGCTTGGAACAAATAGTTGGGAACCCAGAAATAAAGGAAGGATGCGGCTGCAACAATAAAAAAGAACCGATAACGGGAGATTGTCCATCCGTTGATATTTTCTTTCTTTTCTGGTTTCAACAATGCCCTGTTTAAAGCAAGAGTAGGCAACAAACCTTGCCAGACTGCACGAGGAGGATACACAACGAATTTCCTTAAGATTCCTGCAAAGCCAATTCCCATAAAATTGGTGCACAATAGCAAGAGGACTTCATATCCAACGGTCAACCATGTGTTTCCGTAAAATAAATCAAGTTTCTGAACAGTGATGTTCCATCCAACGTAACTGGATACACCTGCACAAGAAGACATTAAACCAGCTAATATTTGCTCCTTGTAGGTCCAAGGACCAGGATTGAGGTCAATCTCATATTTCCAAATCTTGAATTTCCATTTGGGAACGATATACTCCAATGCTTTACCGCATGGATAAAGAAGCATTTGAACGACACTAGAAGACAAAGAAATACCTGGTAATCTGTCATCAAAAAATTGGTTCACGAAAGCAGAAATAGCTGTCCAAATAATAGCTAAGAAATACACTCTCACCGTCTCGACTGGAATAGTAGGGTCGTCATATGGATCAGTCACAGATCTGACTTCTTGGTAGGGAGAATGATATATGATCAAGGCAGCTTCCAAGCGGGTTTGAAGTTCCCAATCCACAACACGATAGGCCGAATAGGGAAGGTCGGCATCAATAGAGGCTGAGGTACTGTCCTCACTTACTTCCTTAACAGAAACCATATTGTGAAGCTTTTCTCCCAATTTCTCTTTGATTCCTTCATCGCTGCTATTGTACATTTGAGGTTCCATTTGAACTAATTTTTCATAAAGGTCATATTCTTGGTATGGAATATTGGCATCGTTTTCAAACTCAATCAATGCATCCTTAAGAATTAAAATGGCCTCCTCAACTGTGGTCTTTTCGATTTTCTCAATCATGAACGAAGCAGTTAATGGTAAGTCGTCCATTGAAACCAAACCTTCAAGATCAAGTCTCTGAAGAATAAGATCTTTCTGAGCCAAGGTCAATCCTTGACCCACCTCCTTGAGGCCAAGAGCAACGGATGTAACAGCATGTATATCGACCTCATGATCATTTATATCTATGTGACCTGCACTGGTGATACTTTTGATGTTTTCAAGAGCATTTTGAACGTCCGAGTTCATCTTGAAAGAGCTTATATGTAGAAAGTACTATTTGTTAATAGGATGTCAATACTCACTTTACTTCTGCTTCCTCGTCTTTATATATGTCCCCAATTTCATCAAGTTTCATTTTTATCTTGATAAAGGAATTGCAACTATAGGCCGTTTAACATTTCGGATAAATTCAGCCTGAAAGTGGAGATAACCATAGACTCGGCTTCGCTCAATTCACAATACTTCTAATTACAGTAGTGGGGTAGGTTACAGCTTGTGAACTAGCTACTATCTTACAATTGTGTCAAAAATGTGTCAGTTATACTCATTCGTTTTTGTGGAAACCTTTTCATAGTATCAAGTTATCTTGGCGATTTTGACAGGTAAGTTGAAGTATTCGAGTTAATTCTTATCGTTTTGTAGGTATTAGTCTGGTAATATTGACTTGAAGGACATTTTGGCAAGTTAGTTATCTGTTTCTCCATTACTTATCTTCAGCAATATCTATTCATTGAGAATCATTCCGAGGTCTGGTCAGCCAACTCCAATTTCAACAATAACTTTGTGGCCAGGCACCAGAAATTTCGATGGAAGTCACAAGTCAAAAGAACCCTGAATACCAAAAATAGACTTTGGGATCAGGAAATGCTTATCGCAAGAAATTCAGACTTTAAATGAATCGTAAAACTCGCTCTGTTGATTGTTAATTATAATAATTTGAGTGGGGATCGCCATATGTTAATGATATCATGATGACGTTTAACAACTTAGAAGACCAAAGTACAACTCTAATTGGATGTTTTAGACTCGGATTCTGACACGTCTCTACTGACTGGACTCGGTTCAAGCAATTTCAAGGAAGATAAGCTCAATGTAGATGGAAAACGGCGTCCATTTATCTCTCTTATCATCTTTTGACTGGAGGTTGCATTGCTCGGTATTGTCGTTCAGATGTACGCTTGGTGTTGTATCTACTTGGTGAAAAATAGATTCAATATTCTATTGTAAGTTTACTCGAACTTACAGGACGGACTTGGGTGTAGATTTTAGAAATCCTTCGCAACATGTACCCGCAACTGTGTATGCGCCAAAGTAACTGTAAAACCTCTTTCCACTCCTTTGAGGCGAGCCAGAACGTCTGCTAGAATAACACTTCACTTACATGTTGAATATCGCTTAAATTTCCTTTGTATTGACCTTCAGGAGTTCCCAAGTAGCTCCAATCTCTAGTATCAAGTCTACATATTGCTTTTCCGATTGAATAATTCAATCAAAGATATCTGGACAATTGAGAGACGTATAGTTTCATGCATAGAGATTACTTCATCTATGAAATGGAACCTTGCCATCAATTTCTTCTCCATCTGCAATAATTCGCTCTGCTGCCCCACATTTCCATGTTCTCCTTCCTTGAACTGGCTTGTGCATACAAAATCGATTTGACGACTGAGTTGTATTTGGATTAGGTTTTCACGTCAAAAAGCAAATCAAGGTCGATATATCGGGAAATATTATAAGATACAAAGCTCACCTGAATGTATTACATTGGCTGCAGCTCAACCCCACAATATCTCTGGATCGGAAAGGTCTGCCTTCGGAATTTTATGGAATATATTTCTTGCAAAGCATTAACCTCCTACTGTGGTCTAACTTTTCTCTGGATTGGCCAACCCAAATATCCACCTTGCTACACTCCACCAACTCCACGCCACATCATGGAAAGTGAGGCAATCACCTGCGCCCTTAGCCGCCTCCCCGATGCCCCGACAAGTATTGTACGGCCCCTTCCTCGAGAAGCAAAATCCTTATCTTGAACTTGAGCCCTGACAGGCATGTTGAAATGCACCTTATTATGGATTGTTCACGACACACGGCACGATAAATGCACACTCCATAATGCAGTGTTGAATCTCGGAATGCCACTGGCTCAGTGTCAAGCTCCTCCAAACAATCGGTTCGTAGATAGTGAGAGAGCCAGCACATCAGTGCGAGAGACTTCAGCCCGGCCTCCCGGCTTCCCGGTTCTTTTTCGGCAATGGCTGTGATTGAAGACCCTTGAGCATCTTGAATGCGTCAAGTTCTTCCTTTGTTGAGTGCATGGAAATCTGCAGTCCTTTGATGCACCCAGCAATGACGTGCTTTCGGTGGAATGCTGTTTGACACTTCCCCTCATGCGAAATATTTCGTGGTGTAGGTGTCATGGCATACTTCATGCATCACGGCAGTGGGGGCCGAAGGCACACACTTGGCATGTGGCTAAAAATAGTGGGCTTCTGTGAAGAATAGAATCTTTCTTGGGCTTCATTACGTGTGCATGTACCTATCTGAACAATTGAATCTCGCTACCGGGAACACAAAGGGCATAACCCGAAAGTCTGACCGATCTTTTCGAAGCATAGCTCATGATTGCATCTTCAAATGGCCCTTGGATAGAGGTGAAACAAGAAACCCCACCTGAAGCTTTGCTTATCGATCCTCTGAAAAAGCACTTTGACGCATGCTGATGTGTGAGATGCGCGTCGGGGGAATACCCGGTCGTAACTCGACTTCCGGGCACGCACCTTCATGCACGATACTTCGTTAGTGGAAAAAATATATCACGTCAAATCAGGAAAGGAAGTCAACAATTTGACGCTGTTACTTCAACATATCTTCTTTATTAGCTTTGTACATGCTGTGATTGGATGGTATATTGGTCCCTCAGCTATCCTATGTATGAAAATATTATCTATGCGACACTGCATAACATTCGTAAAGAATATGTTTAGATCTAACTAATTCTACGCATACGGTCTCTATCGGTTCATGCCGACAATTCTCACCAAGAATTGCCTTGCTTTGACCACCTAACAGATTTGTCTACTTCGATTCTTAATTACTCCTCCAGAATACCCATGCTCGTTCAAGCTTCACAAAATAGGCGAATCAGCTCAGCCGTGGCTCAAGACATTTTTCTGGAGAGCTCGGTCCAAAGGTGTAGTTACGAACCTAATTTGCTATCTGCTTTGGGAAGGACGGCTCCACATTGTCTTGCTTATCAGAGATTTTGCACAGGCCATAATACTAATTTTGGGTAGATATACCGATAGAAAAGAGTTTCGCCAGCAACTGTAACCATGCTGAAATTCGACTTGATACTGCTGTGATTATTGGACAGATGTGGACTCCTTGAACTTACTTAATTTTTGGTCCCGAAATAAGCTATTTCTTTAGTATGGATTTGTATCAACTGATCTAAGAGGTCATTTTGGTTGCTGTTTAAAGGACTCGGCCCAATGCTAGCAATTCAACTACAAGTATCAAGGTAATTTTGAAAGTAAAATCTGTTCTAACAGGTTCCGAAGTATCCATAATTCTATATAGTGATTTTGTTGTTATATTTTTGTCTATTTGTGTGGATTTGCAATAATCCCAACATTCTTTTGTAAATCTTTGGGATAGCAGTACATGCCTTGAAAGTGGTGATTTCAGTGATTCTCTGTTAAATCGATTCGAACTGAAATATTCTCTTTGAATTACACCCTCTAGTCACCGTGGTCGTTCGGGTCTATTTTGAAGATCTTGTCTGGGTTTAAAATACGTTTAGGATCCAAGGAAACTTTCAATTTTCTCATCAAATCAATTGTGTCGACGCCTAATTCTTCAACTAAGAACTCCCGTTTTGCATTTCCTACTCCGTGTTCTCCTGTACAAGTTCCTTCATTATCAAGACCAATCTGGACCATCTTCTTTACCACGGCTCTGCATTTCTCTTTGTCTTCAATTTTATAATATAAATCGGCATGGAAATTACCGTCAGCAGCATGTGCCAAAATAATTGATTCAAAGCCAGAATTCTTGATCATATGATGGATTTGGGTTAACACAGAAGAAAGCTTGGACAAAGGTACTGCTATGTCAGTCACCCATATTCTAACATTCTCGTCTATTTCATTTTTTCCATATTGGATCATGGCATAGAAAGCGTTCTTTCTCGCCGAAAAGAGTTCCTCTCCTTCTTCGTCACTGTTAGCAAATACAAAGTTCAGGCAGTTGTTTTCCAGGGATATTTCTTTGACCTGGGTAATGAGTTCATTCACCACTATTTCATTTGTTCCACCTAACTTGAAAAAAATAGTGGGACATTCCAACCACTTTCTGGTCAAATAGCCACTATAATTCAAGCACTTCATCATATCCGAATCCATTAATTCGACAGCATTGGGCTGAATTCCTGATCTGAATAGTTGAGTAACGGTTTTCGTTGAATCCATGATGTCAGGAAATTGACAAACTACTACTCTTTCAACTTCGGGGATTGGATGAAGCTTCACTGTAGCTTCTGTCACTACTCCCAAGGTTCCTTCGCTTCCAACAAAGAGGCCGGTCAAATTATATCCAGCGCTTGATTTTCTAGGTCTTCTTTTGGTCTTGACAATAGTTCCATCTGCTAAGACCACAGTTACAGAGATTACGTTTGAAACCATTGCTCCGTATCGAGAGGCATTGATTCCAGAAGCGTTGGTGTTTATCATTCCCGAGATTAATCCATTGGGCCCACAATCAGTGCCCAACATGAGTCCAGAAGATTTCAACACCGAGTTTAACTCCTGCCAATTAACCCCGGCTTCGACTCTTGCGTCCATATCATCGTGGTTTACTTGTAGAATTTTATTCATCCGAGAGGTGTTTAAAATTACACCTTGTCTTGTAGAAAAGAAATGGCCCTCTAACGAGGTACCAGCACTAAAAGGCACCACTGGCACACTGTATTTGTGCAATACTTTCATCACTTGAGATACTTCTTCGGTTGAAGTAACATAGAGAATGTATCTAGGTCTCTCGTGTTCTAAAGGCTCATGTGGTGTAAAGTCGTTCCTAGTGTGGAATTCCAACTCTATCTTGGTGTTGGAGACATTCTTTTGCCCAATAATCTTGGTTATTTCGGCTATTGCTAGGTCCAATTCTTTGTCTGTACAGTACCTAGCAGGAGATAAGGTCTCTAGAGGAGTTGTGGAAGCCCATCCGTTCTTCTCTGTCGCTTTCAGTTGACCAATGGAGTACGACAAAGTACTCACTGCTGCCAAAGTAACTGATATGCCAAAGATAAGACCTAAGCCTGGAGTCTTTTTCGTTTGATTCCGGCTTGAAAAATGTCGAACCCGAATGAATTGATTGGAAAGAGTCGGTTTTCCAGTTGGTGTTGAAATGCAGGGAAGACTCGGCTTCGGTAAACTACCCCTTCGGATACTTCTTACCAACATGATGGTCGTTTTGTGGTAAAAGTAGCCTATACAGTTGTTCAAGCCATGGAAGTGAAATACTCATAGCACGTGATTGAAGATAAGAAATAAATCAAAAGCTCGTATTATTCTCTCCACAATGTCACAGCAACCAATTGGAGGGGTGAAACGTCAAATCAAGGGTTCCAGGATAGCCGAAGAATATACGGTTTCAATGCCTCGTATTTGCATTCTCATACCATGAACTTGAGACACATTTGCACCATTTTGAAGAACTAAGAGTGAAAAATGAGCGTGTCTGGCGCATTTCAGGGCCAGAGAATCCTTGTTATGCTCACAGGTACAGCCGAAACTAGCATCTATTCTCTTTTAGGGTGAAGTCTATTGTTGTGCAAGTACTTGGTCACGTGACAAAGGGTTCAATAGCTGTTACCCCATGCAAGGGTCCTGTCACTTCCTACGTCATAAGGCCCCAACCTAACTGCAAAGTTGGCTTGGTCTTCACGTGTGAAATTGATGCAAAATATATAATGCTAATGAAGGTTCAGAGAATTATTAAATTATCACTTTTATTTGCACATATAATGGCACTGTTTTTCACATCTCGATGAGGCAATAGGTGAGAATTCACAAACCACGGTTTGTTGGTCGACTCAGATGAGCCTTGACATGTATCTATGATCGCATTTCCAGCGCAATTTTTCTATTTTTCTTGGTGGCTTGGTTGACGTTTCATTTGAGCCACTGAAATTATCATTGAGGACTAAATTCTCGTTTAAAACGACTATTGGTGACTTTGTTGTTTTTTCTCAATTATGCACAATATTGCACGAAATTGAAATTCGTGAAAAATTTCGAGGCTGGGACCCTGCTCTTCGGAACTGTCCAGACCCTGACATCATTTTTGCTACAGCTTGCCGTGGTAAACAATAAACTTCAAGCGGTAAGCAGAGGTGCAGTAATTTCAAGGTGCCAATTCATTTCAGCTCACGTCTCCAAATCCAGCACGGTTCTTGGGACCCACGGAATTGGATTATGTGCATCCATTCTGACGCCCACATCCCTGTACGCAAAACGGTTCTATTAAAGAGAAGCCACACATTGTTTAAGCAGTTATACTACAGTAGGCATGCCTACAGTGGACATAGCTACAGTGGACATAACTACACCAGTGGACTGCCTTGGAAGTCATCTAAGCCGCCTGCGTAGCGTAATGGTTAACGCGTTTGACTTCTAATCAAAAGATTCCGGGTTCGACTCCCGGCGTGGGTTTGGGTGCGGTTTTAGCTCAGTTGGGAGAGCGTCAGACTGAAGAGATTCAGTCACAGTTAATCTGAAGGTCCTGTGTTCGATCCACAGAAATCGCATTTTTTTCACACTATAGAATTAGACTTCTGCAAAAACGACCTTTTGTGGTTTTCTAGCCGTAATTTTTACATCACTTCCACTCCCCTCTAATCTCAGTTCTGCTCTAATGAACTGAAGGAACACACACCCAATACAAGCACAAGAGTATTATTTAGGGTTTTTGAGGATATTTTGTGTGACAGCACAGTTGCTGAATTTTAGCTGGCTTGAAATTTGCAGTGGGAGAATGCCTTGATATCCTAAGCCCAGTTCTATATAGCATAATTCAGAAAAAATTAGTCTAATTAAGCTAAGTTGCTAATTGGGAGCGGCGAAAATTCAACCATGCAAAAACTACCTGAAGGAACGGGGTCACTATAGCCATTTTGGGCGTGTTGTTCTATTCTACATGTTGGAACTCTTACTTCAGATAATTGTGTGGATCGACCTGCGTGGCGAAAAGCAGGAAAGTCTAATTAGTGAGCCCAGCCTAGGCTATTCTCCGCTGACGCAATACAGAGTGAATAATTAGCCAATCTGGATAATTGGCCCACGCTTATCTCCCTTCAAACTGGCCGGATATGGAGCAATTTACAAGTAGTGTCATAAAGCCATTAATAAATAATATAATACACATCCATGCTAGGCATGGTCAAGAATTAAAGGGGACAGGCACCTAGATAAAAAGCTCCTTATCATCGGTGGGCTCATTGTAGGGCTCGTCTTTGAACACCAGAAGATAGTCCATATCGTTGACGCTAGTTTCGAATGTAGAACTTCTGGTGTTGTTTTTCACGGCGACCGACAACAACTCGGCGTTTTCCACCAAAGAGAGCGTAGACACGAAGTCGTTGTCCATGTTCAACTTGGTCTCGAGCTCATTGCGTTCCAGTTGCTCGAGTTCGAGTGACTTTCTGCTGGACAATGGCAATCTGGGCACTCCGAGGGGACCCTCAGGGGCGTACATGAGCCTCACAAATTCCTCGATGTCGAAGAGGCGAGTCTGGCGTTGGTTCTGGCTTTGACTAGAGTGTTTCTGTTGGGTGAGCTTGAGGTCTGGGGACGACAAGCGCGATAACGAGTCGGGGCCCATGGACAGGCGGGCGGAGGTCTTTTCTTCAGTGAAGCTGGACCCCATGGTGGTGCAGGACGTGGTATCAGAGATGTCGATGTCGAGGTCGACGGTGTCGGAGCAGTTTTCGAAGTCGTAGATCTGGATGGAGGTCAGGTCCAAGAGCGAGTCGACGGTGTGGAGGGTTTCGGGGGAAATGGGGGAGGAGTGGGTCGTTTTGGAGGTGTAGTCGCTGCAGTCGTTGTCAGGGGCGATCAAGGGCTTGGAAATGGGCAAGCCTCCCACCAACACCGAGGTGCGGTTGGACTTGTAGGACTTGGACGCGGTGTTGGCGGTGAGATTGGGGGCGCTGGAGCGGAGTTTCAAGGTCTTGTAGCGCGAGGGAGGCACCAAGTTCTCCTTGTTGTCGACGGACTTGTCCACCAGGCCCATCCGCTGCTGAGCCGCCAGCGAACTGTGAGAGATGGGCGAGAGCTTGGGGCGGAACTCGCCCGTGCCCTTGGCGCTGTTGTGCGAGGACGTCACGCTCAAGGGGCGCGGGCGCTTGTTGCCGGTCACGATGGAGTGGAGGTCGGACATGGAAGACTTCTTAGACCGTAACGAACCAAAGAACCCTTCAGTCTTGGACTTGCGGGCTTCGTTGAGGTTGGAAATACTCTGGCTTCTTAACATGGCGAGGGCGATTGCGTGGTAGATAAACCAATGGATACGAGCTAGCCGATGAGACGGAGGCGATGGGGAGACGACAGCACTGGCGATTGACAGGTAAACAAGGGGAGACGACAGCGGGACAAACAATGGGGAGATGCGGGCAGGGCGAGGTGTGGATGGCGGAGGAGGGAGGAGCGACAAGGCCAGCACAACAAGGGCGACAAGAGAGAGCGGTGGAGGAGAGGGAGTAAAAGAATGGAGGAAAGCTGGAGTAGTTAAACAGTGTGCCAGAAGATAATGTGAAACAAGGCAGCGTGGGTTTGTGGAGGGCGAGTTGCTTTTCTATTGTTGCAAAAGGCGCGCGGGCGTGCGCGGCCCAAATGATACACAATGCACCGCTGACATGGGTGTGCATGGTGCAGTGCCCCCCGCCAGGTGCAGCCCGCAGGGCTGGCACCGCATGCATGGGCCGCCGGCTTCCAGCATGAAACGCCCGCAACAACGGGCCCCAAGCCGCCGCCATACCCTGTTGCTCTCTCCTAGCACGCTGGAGCAGCCCCGTTTCCCCTGGACGGGACAGCTGTCCCCCTGGCAGGCGCCTGCCCCGCTAACCCCTGCTGCACTCGCCGGCGTGGCGCCATGCGCCCTGCCTGCACCGTTCGATGGGTGCATATGCGACGTGCAGGTCGCTTGTCTGTAGTCTACGACGCTATTGATCTGGGGGCAATTGGCATATTGTTCTATTGTTACTATTTACAAGCTTGACATTACTCTGGTGACAGGCGCAGACAGCGACCGGCAACGTCGTCTAAGTGGTCTGGGTCGGGAGGGCCGGCCAGGCGTCCAGTATAAGCAGACAGGCCAGGCCACAGGATGGCCAGATCCTATCGAAGCATCGAATCGCCTGCATGCGGACAGCGCGTCGCGGTCCCAATCTGGCAGTTTAAGGGATGGCCTGCGTTGTTTGCAGCGACGTGCGTGGTGTGCATGTGCCGCATTGGTCGATGTTGTGTCTGTTTTGACCGGGGGGGTGTTCACTTTCGGACTGCGTGTGTTTTGACTTATGGACTGCGTGTTTTGACGTATGGACTGGGTGTGTTTTGACTTTTGCACCTATGTCTGTTTGTATGCATTGACAAGGTGGAACGCCAGACAACTGTGTTTGTTGACAAAAGACGACGCCGGCAAGGGCTACTGCCCCTGCCCCCACTCCAGCACCATCGCCTGTTCGGGACGTCTCAGGTGGTGGTGTCTTGTGGTGGGTGGCTTGATAGTATATGAGCTGCGTCTGCATGAGCACCCACCAAAGTGTCTGCGTCACAAGCGGCGGCGGCACTGACAGCACGCATGCGTGTGTCATGCTGTGGACACCACCACGTCAACTCGTGCATCTGGCCTAAGCCCGTTTTCTTTTCACGGCCCCAAAGCCCGCACCTCACTCCTTCCAGTAGCGATACCGGGCCTCCGGGCCCACCCTGGTGCTGGCGTCAAACGACCCCAGGAACCCCGCCCGGCGGCCCCACTGCTGGATGCTGTCATAGTCGGACTTTTCCGGGAAATCGGAGCCCAATTGGCCCAATTGGGCACCTTGGGTTGCACTTGGAATAAGCTGCGAAAAGAACGGCTCCTTGCCTCGGTATCGCTGGAGCGCAAAGGTGCTCTTGTGGGAGTAGTTCTCCTTGCGGAGAGGGTTTCCGTTTCCGTCCCGGCCCGTGAAACTCTTCGCTATGTACTGGGTGATGGGCTGGCGCACCACTGCTTCCACTCCGGGAACCGTGTAGACCACCACCGGCTCATTGGAGGTTTTGGGGCCAGTGGGAACAATATTGAGGTGGCCCAAGCCCCCGAAAACCAAGTCGATGGCCCCGTAGAAAGGAGGCACGATGAAACGGCGCAAATTGGCCACCGAACTGGCATTGTGAGGTACCATGGATTGTTTCTGGATGCCCGGGAAGCGCTCCAAGTGGGTGCTCACCTCGACCGCCTTGGAAAGACTGCTGAATACCATGTAGTCACTGCTGATGCAGTTCCGCACCTGGAACATGGACCCCTTTGGAAAGCTGATGAAGAATAGCCCGCCCAAACTAAGGGTCTGGCCGCTCTTGACTGTGGTGTACTTCGAGTAGTAAAAGCCCTTCTCGTGTACTTTGGCACCCTTTGTGACCTGCTTGATGTGCTTGGGCTCCTCAATGGCCCTGAAAAGCCCGAGTGCTTCGCTTTCCTTTCCGGGAAGAGCCTTGACAAATCCGGGAACATCGTAGATAGTCTTGTTGGTTCCTTCGAGTTCAAGCTGAATAAACCCCCGGGTAAATCCAGGCACATACGAAACTCCAGGACCCACTTTGGACCTGAAATACTCCTCTTGCTGACGGTTCTCCTTGCGCATCTTGGACTTGCTTTTGACTACTTCCCCTGGGGCATTGATAAGGCGGTCTTGTTCTTTTTCGAGTCGTCTGCGTTCTCTCGACGATAAGAGCTTGGACTTCGATTTTTGCGTGCTTAAATAATAAAGAAGAGCCTTGATTATTGTGGATTTGCCGCTGTTCACATGGCCCACCAAATAACTTCCATCTGGAATAAATTCAATCACTCGCTTGATGTTCCAATTGATAAGTCCACTGACAAGCATGACATTTTCACGAGGAACATTGTATTTGGAGTGAAGGTAGTCTTGGACGAACTGGAGGCCATATTTTAGGCCGAGTTCGTTGTTTTTGAACCACAAATCCGCTTTATTGACTAGGAACTTCACCTTGTTGGGAGCTCTATGACGGAAAATTGTATCATCGAGGCCCATGGGAAAGTCCTGGACACTCAATACATACACGATATTTCCATCAGCAGGAATGGGGGTAAGGATGTTGTCGATGGTTTCCACAGGATACTCTTGTTCAGCGAGGTTGTTGAAATTGGACCTGTAGGTGGCTTCACGACATCTGATGCATTCTACTCCCGTGTCGGCTTGAAGTTGTGGTTTCTTAATGTTGGCAGCACGTTTGAGCTCTTTGGCCACATGCGAGGGTTCTTTGAGTGCTCTGATGTGCTCGTCGCCTACTTCGTGTAGTTTGGAAAAGTCATTGATCAAGAGTTTCTGGTCCTCTTCGCTCAAATTTCCCACAAATTTGTTGAAGACCACATCCGCTTCCTTGACAGAGTTATTTTTCTTAACTGAACGGTCCGAATCGAGCACGTAGTAGCCAGGTTGTTTGGGATCTGTGGATTGTAGTTTGATTCCACATGATTTACATGATTGGAACAAGTTCGTTAGCAAGGCTGACGTGGTGAGACTTAGTGAAGATGATGAGTAGAGCCGCAGTGGCGTGCGGACTGCACGCAAGTACGATTTGGCCAAGGCAAAGGCTCGGGGTAGGAGCATGGTTGGAGATGGATGTAGTCTAGGTGCAGTACAGAAGAGATGGTGATATTGGTGCGCGCACATCCCCGATGGCGATGCCCGACTTCCTGGTTCAGGGCCGTTTCCCGCTCTCAAGCGCTACCCAGATCTTCTGCAGGCACGACGCATCGACTCATGGATGAAACCAGGCTCTGGAACCGTCTTGACAATTTTCCCATTTTGGAGCATTTGGAACGTAATAATCGTAGTATTCCTATACAAAGCCCAAGACATGGCCAGAATGGCCATGTCGATCCACAGCAACTGCAAACTAATAGCCAGGTGGACCACCGCACAATCACACGAAAATTCTAATTCCAGAAAGCATCCAGAATTGTTTCAGGTGCGAGTTTAAGCGACAGAATGAGAATCGGAACCGGAACCGGAAGGCCACGCTCTTTGGAGCCGGAGCTCCAAAATGCCAGTCCCAGCCCCTGCAGGCCATACGGACGATTGCCACTTTATTTTGTGTGGGCTTATTGATCTTCAATGCATCTACATTCTGGCCATGTCTGGACACTGCACTCCTACTATTGTGCTAAGCGAAATTGTTGCGTCTGGGAAAATGCCCGGACAACAAAGCGTTAGTAATGCCACATGAATAGAGGGCCTGACGGTGGCATTGGGACAATCCCACAATAGCCCCTGGCCGGAACAGGCAATGGGGTGGATCGGCGAACAGGAAATGGAGGATTCAAGCGAGCACCGCCCAAAACAGCAAGGCTTCCCACAAATCTTGTCCTGGGGCCTGCAATGGCCCCAGAAACGCATGAATCGCTCGGGGGGCCGCTTGCTCTTGACTGTCCTCCTCTGACGGGGCCATCCACGGGCTGACTTTGGCACTGTACCTGCTCCAAAAATTTTTCACTAACGATTGAACCACCATATCGTACCATCCGGAATAACCTGGAAAATGCGGTTTCTGGAACAGCGGCGGCCACAAGGGGACTTTGACCCAGGCTGCGCTGCAAGCGAGCTGCTGAACCATTCCACTAGGGACTAGGGTGGCTACGTCCAAGCTGGATCACTGAGACGAAGACAACGCAGTCAAGGTAGGAGACAACGGTAGTATGCAAGGTGCGCAAATGGCCGAAGCAGGGCGATTGGTCCCAGTGTCGGTGCCCATGTCGACAGGCACCGGCAAGCGTGCAGAGAGGCTACTACGGCGGACGCCCTGCTCCGCTTATCTCGACCCCTGGGATGCCAGAGTCTTGGTTGGGGAGCTGGAGCCTCCGTCTAATATATACCCCCAATATGGGCCCAAGAAGGTGAGAAAACGCCGAATTAAGCCGGTCTAAACCTGCTAGCATCAGAGGTAGGGCATTATTGTACAGTCTTGTACACTATTGTACATATCCATATCCGATCACGGCAATAAAATACGATGGAAACCGGCGCATAAAAAATAACCCGGTGTACAGGCACATGAAACAGAGCGTCTAGAGAAGGCTATTTTTATGTCAAGGAAGTGGAATTGTTCAAGGTCGACGACGGAAAGTTGTGGGAGACGGTCCGGTGGGGGACGGCGGTGTAGCTCTTACGCAGTGGCCGAGCGAAAACACCGAGCTTGCCTGACAGCTGCTTGCAGTTGTTCGGGCCCATTTGGCATAGCGCAAGCTGCACCACCACCTGGGCCCACCCGGCCGGGCTGAAGACGGTGCATGCTGCATGTGACACATTGGCTGTAATCAGACACCTGGCAGTGGCTCGGGCACTATTTCACCAATGCTTCATGCACAAGAAATGGGCACATTGTGCCTGCTGCAGCCTAGAGCCCCTAGCAGGGTGTGAAGTTTCCATCTCGACTGGGCATGGCCCACGCTACGCTACAGGAGCAACTGCTGCAGCGGGGGGGGGGGGGGGGGGGGTGGGGGGCGGACCACGAAGTATGTTCTGGCACCATGTACTATTGACGCCTTAGCCGCAGCGAGGCTGGGGTATGATATTTTGCTACAGAAAACGAAGGCGTGGGTTTCGAAAAAAAGGAATAAGGGCCGGGGTCTATCTACCGTGGAGCGATAGCAGAGCCTGGTGTCCAGTGGACAGGGTGCATGGCCGTGTTGGTGGTGTGAGCCTTCACTGCGGTGCATTAAAGCACCGAGACCACCTCCTCTGCGTACAACACCCCGAACACAGCAGCAAGAAGCAGATAACTGACGTGGCAATGTTGAGGCAGAATCGGAGGCTGCAGCCTCCCATACTCTATACCCAATTCTCATGCACGCATGCGCTGCAATGCACGTTGGAACCATGTATCCACCGGGGCGTAATTTTAGCGTGGCAGATAATCCCACTTGGTCCCCACCTCCGTCGGACAATTGTAGTAGCGGTCGCCTATTTGGGGCTAGCCATGGCCGACATATAATTAAACTATCTTAAACATCTTGCGCAAGGCTCCGACCCAGGTTTCAAATTGAAGGCCACGAAGCAGGCGATGGCAGCAACCGGGCCGGGTGGTGGCCTGCGACGGCCACTGGTGTTACGACGGAATAAACTGGGCGCATCGGCCGAAAAAATGGTTTGCGCTGCATCAGACATGCTACGGAAAATATGCAAGCACCAGGTGCGTCGACCCGCAGTGCCACCAGGAGATGGGAAGTTGAGACAACATGTGGAACACAGCGAGGCGCAGAAGTGGCGGTGGAGATGGTGGAATGGATTCCGGTGATTGTTATCGGAAGCGCGGGAGGCTTGGGCCACCCGGAATCACCAGGAGGCTTCCTCCAGCGGTGACGTCGAGCCGAGTAACCCCGAAATCTCCACCACAACAGGAAGGTTCCTGTTATTTTTAACCCGAGCTGCGTAAATATGTAGCCTACTACATATTGACACGCATGCATCATAATACATGATTCTATTTTCTCAAAAAAACAATCAGTGCGAATTTCAGGAATTACAACGAAACTATTACCGCGTGGACTTTGTAGGTTAGGCTGGAGGAAACATGTGAGTTGCGTTGCTGCGTGGATTCACCGTGTGGTGGAGGAGAAATGCGTGGCTATTGTTCCGTGTGATTCGGGGGCCCAGTCCACCATTGAGCAAAGCCCACGAGACCACGACAAAATGAAACCCCACCCTCAAAAATAAATGGCTGTAACGTATTTCTCTTGCAGGAACCTCATATGCACAAATTCCACATGGATGGAGCTGGTGGATTCCGGATGCTCCAGGGTTCCAGATGGGTTCCGTGTGTCCTCTGCCCACACCCTCCGACCACCGGCTTCTGGCGAGCTCCATGTGCTGACGACGCACACCGGCGTGTTCCCAGTGTTGGTAGGACAATCCCGTTCGCTTAGCAGTGATTATAACCAGCAACCTAGATCTGAAAACAAGTCAGTTGCCGCGTGCACTCACCATAGACGCATGCAAACGCACCTCTATGTGCTGTTATGCATATGCATGCGCCTCTACAGATAAAGGATTTTCCAGGAACTTCCCGCTCAAGTGCAGGAAGTAATCGTCGGCATTATCAAAGGTGCTGTTCACGGGGCCCCAGTCCAGACCATTCCATGCGCTTGATCGACACTCCTCGGTTGGCTGCAGCCGTTCCGTAGCTCGGAAGGGTTTGACTTTCCCTTTTTCCCACGAAGCCAGCAATTCTGCCGCCACTGTCGTTCCACCCGCAACAACCTCCTACACCACTTAGCCTGACCCGTGTAGGAGCACCGGCAAACGACGGGACCGCGCATAAATCCTGCAGACTTCCACATCAAAGTGTAAAAATAACGGATCGTCAATCGTTCCACAGTGCTTAATCGGTAGTCGCGCGAATGTTACAACGGTCTCAATCTACCGGTAAGAGAATACCCTGCATAGGTTAGGAATGTCTGGAGCATCTAGCAAAGTTTAATTGTGCATGATTATCGACCCTAAGCGGAAGAACGCAAACGCATGGGCCAAGACATGGGACCATATGAGCCAAGTTGACAGATTGGCTAGGCTGTGTTTCGGAACAGCTGGGTAGAACGCGTGTGGACGAAACGGGTATAGTGGGGGAGACCAGATGGATCGGCTTGAGGGGTCGGTGTCAGTGCGGGCCATGGTACGCGAACAAGGCCCGAGTGTCCCGTTTGGGTAAGTTTAGTGCCTTGCATATTGCGTTGGCTACGACGCATAAATCTGCACCAGGAGGGTGGCTGCATGGAGGCGCATAACCTTGTTGTTCTGTTCGGGAAGTTGATTGTTCTTGATGAGCTGCAACTCGTAACTCAGTTCTTAAATTCTGCAGGCGCAAGGACTAAAGCGGTACATCGGCGTAGGTTGTTAAGTATTTTTTATGCACCAGCCAGTATTTGTTCATGGCCCACTCGTGCGTCAGTCTAACATGTTCTTATGCGTCAAGGCCACCCAGTCCTGCTGGTGGGAGAAAGGGCCAAGGCTGCGGCCGATGCTTGCGGGACCGGCCCAGCGTCCTCCTTTGATCTGCTTCTCCGTGCCGAACTTTCCATGGTGTCACACGTCAACTTAAACTTCTCCTGGCAGTTGCCTACAGTTTGGCGAGCCGCGAAGCAATTGATTTATGCAACCTGACACATAAAAATTCATAACACTTGAGCCCACATTGCCGTGCATTGCATCGCAGCACTTGAGAATATCTACCACGCGGAAAAAGCAATTCAGGAACACTGCCCTCCCTTTCATAGCGAGTGGGGTGGGGTAGGATGTCTCGAGACCAGGCCTCCTAAATAGCCGTTGTTGTGCTATGGCAGGCTACGGCGGTAGCAGCTGGAGGCGACCAGCCTAACGCCTCCAGGGAAAACGCCAGAAACCCGGCGTTTCGGATCCCTGTCGGTCTTCTGTCCTGTGCCTGTCTGGGCGCTGGTGTAGACGCCCAACCTTAAAACTAAGTGTTGCAGATCGACGATGTATCATGCACACAGAGCAGAAACAAGGAGGCGTCTTGCCACTTGCCCATGGCAGAGTTAAACCTACCCTACCTGACTCCACCCCCGAGCCCCTCTGCTGTTTTGGACTAAATGCTCTAATTCGCTGCAGCTCCCGTCCCAGCTCTCGGTCCAGGGTTCATTCCGAAACTGCTGTGTATTGGAGTTGCAAGGTTGCTCCGGTGGGCGGAGGCAATTTCATATGTATTCCGGCGTTCTTCACCGGTCAATCTTCCGCATCACGGTGCATTGTGCGTCACTGCAGGTGGCTGATGTAATTCTCAGCTAAGGGCACTCGACAATAGTCCAGCAAGTGGAAGCCGGGGTGTTCGAGGGCGCCGTCAAGCGCAACCTCGCTCCCGAACATGCAGGCCGGAGCACCGACGATGTGTTGGTGATGGTTGCAGGCGCGGGAATCGCCGAGAGTGCCTGGCCCCCGTATTCCTTGTGCCCATATGTGTGAGAATGCGGAGTCAGGTATGGATTTGTGCGCCCGCTGCGTCCGACGACGCATGGGGCCGCAGGCACAATCTGCTTAAGCCACATAGGCTAGTTGAAAAGGCTAAAAAAGAACTGCCGGCCAAGCCTCGCTCTACCCGTGACGACCGCATGGGGAGGTCGGGCTCGGCAACAGCAGCAGCACGGCAGCAGCAGTTCCAGCAGTTCCAGCAGTTCCAGCGGCGCCGGCGACGAGACGACGCAAACCGCGAGCGACCCCACCGGGTGCGTGGGCATCAGCGGTGGGGCCCGTCAGCGCCCCCACAGACAGGCCCCAGATCCGGGTTGCCAGACGTCCGCCGGAGCAATATTTTTCTGGCCCAGCCTGCGTCCTCGCACGTTTAATTATCTTCGACAAGCTATTGTTCGCCCACCGGGAGGTGAAGCTTGCCCCAAAAAATAACAGTGTTCTGCCCAAAAGAACAATTAATCGAGCCCACGCATAGGCAATGCATGGGGGCCTCTGTGCGCATAAAATAATCCGGGCCTCCTATATTATCTGTGGTGACTGAGAAATTATTTTTTAGGCACGAGATTAAACTCTCGTTCTCTTTGTGTGTATGATTCAACTCCAGTGCACTGGTGATAATTCCCAAAAACTATTAATGGTCCCCATTCCCCTTTTTCCTGGGTTTTTTTGCTACCTGTCTTCTTTTGCTGCTTCCCCTGCTTTCCACTTTTCCTGTCCCTATAGCCACCACCTAGCCTCCTCCATCCACCTCCTCCTCCCCTCCGCTCCTCCTACCCAGGGCCTCCTCCCTCCATTCCATTCCTCCCTCCAATCCCATGCCCAAAAGATCCCTCCCTTCCCTGCAATCGCCGCCCTTGAAGCGGGCCCATTCCGACAAGGACGGCGCCGCCATGTACGAGGCCAGCGTGACCGACACCTGGATCGCCTGTGGCTCGTGTGCCAATGCCTTGGGCCTTCCCGTCGCTGCCATCAAGGCCTACGAGTCGGCGGTTGCTCATGACGGCGCTTCGTCCAAGGCGCTCTGCGGCTTGAGCTACTCGTTCCGCATCAATGACATCCACATGAACGAGACCGTAGGCTCGCAGACGTCCATCGAACGCCTCAACAAGGCGCTCGAGCGCCACCCGGCACTCGCTAAAGACGCCGGCGTGTTTAAGGAATTGGCCGAGTGCTACTTGCTCATTGGCCTCAACGACCAGGCACACCAGGCGATCCAGACTGCGATCCAATTCACCCCCAACGATGCATCGCTCTGGCTCCTTAGCGCCCAGACCCTCATCCGTGCCGGCGCCCGCTCGCACGCCGCCGGTGCATTGACCCACTGTCTTCTGATGTTACCCGAGACGCTCGCGCAGTTCCTGGCCACTGACATCGAGACGGCACGTGCCGCCCACGCCGAGTTGGCGGCCATCGCCACCGCTGACGGCCACATCGACCTCTCCATCGCCGAGCTCACCGCCACGTTGTCCCTCCCCCCTCCTCCCTTGTCCCGTATCGACGAACACATTGCCCTTTGGTGCGCCTTGGCTACCGTCAAGGAACGGGCCAACGACATTGCCGGCGCCATCCAAGCCTGCGAGAGCGCCGAGTTTGCCGTGGGCAACCTGCCACGCATCTTGATGACCCACGCATACTTGTTGTTGTTGAGCAACGAGAAGGCCGGCGCCGAGACCGCCATCGCACTCTTGACCAAGATCGTCGACTTGGAAAAGGAAAAGGACGAGGACCACGCCGACTCCGACGGCGACTTCCTTCCATGGTACTTGATGGGCAAGGCGTACTCGTTGGTAGAGCAGCCCCGCTTGGCCTACGACTCGTACCAGGTGGCCCTCCGCCGCGCATCCAACCTGCCCATCACCTGGTTGGCCGTGGGCAAGTTGTACTTGCAGTTGAAGCAGTTGTCCGACGCACTTGCCGCCTACTCGCAGGCCTTGAGGTTGCAGATCGACGAGGGCCTGCCCGGCACCGCCACTGCGTGGGACGGCTTGAGCTGTGTCTACGAACGCTGTGACGACCAGCTCATGGACGCTTCCGACGCGTGCGCCCGCTCCGCTGCCTGCTTCAAGGCCGTGGGCGACGTCAAGAACGCCGCCTTCTTCGAAGACCGTGCTGACGTCTTGGTTAAGGCGTCCAAGAAAGAGGGTCCTGTGCCGGCATTGAGAGACCCTCCTGATGTGCCCAGCTTCTTGTTGCGCGACCTCTTGGCTTTGCTTCCTTCGGAAAGAATTGCCTTCATTCAGGGCCCCCAGCAGACCAAACCTGGCCAGTCGCAGACTCCAGTTCCCACGGCCCAACCAGGCGTGGCCCAGTCCGCCCAGGCTCCTCCCCAACAACAGCAACAACAGCCTCCTGCGCAGCCGCTCCACCAAAGACAACAGTCGGCTCACCAGACCCCCGTGCCGGCCCACCTGCAATCTCCCGCCGTCCCCATCATCATGCCCCAACACACACCCCAACAACCCGCCCAGCATTTCCCACAACAGCATACACCCCAACAGCATGTCTATCCAATGCCACAGCCTTTCAAGCAGGAGCACAAGTCTCCACGTCAACAGGCCATTGGAGCCCAGATTCCTCACCCACAACAGCAAGGATGGTCTCCCAACCAGCAGCCGCAATACTTCTACCAGCATGGCCCTCCACCTCCTCCGGGCCAACTTCCCCCTCCACTCCAGGCGCCCCAAGATGCCCAGGGAGTGCCCCACCGCTCTCCTTTGAACCATCCGCAAATGGTCACCAACGGGCACTACCCCATGCCCCCAGGCCCTCCACCTCCAGGATACGCCTACAGCCAGTACGTTCCCGTGCAGGGAGGGGTTGTTACTCATATTCAACAGCCTTATGCTCCTGCCATTAATAATTGGAGAAGATAAGTGCATTGTATTATAGTTAGCTTTATTGCATACGTGAAATGACAAACGTGTAAGATGGCAGAAAAGTGTAGTATTTGATAATATCAACGATCACATTCACTAGAAATAATAGATATCTAAGTACGTATCCAATGCGATAAATACAACGGATTAAAGGTCATCCGTCAACGAAAGTAGATCTATTACATGTACTCATCGAATTGATATTTCTTATGCATATGTATCCAATGTGAACATAACAGAATATGTACAATTAGATAATAGTTAAACTATGCACTAATATAATTCTAATGCATCACAGTCAACCAATGTGATATTACCATCACATCAGCCATCTTTAGATAATTCCAACGACATAAACAGAATCCAGATAATCCTATGTTTCAAAGAATTGAAGATAATACCAAGGCTATATCAACCACCCAATGAGACAATACCAACGCACGTTCATCAAATGATATGGTGCTAAGGCTGTGCCAATCATCGAAATTACAAAGTCCATATCAACGACCATGATAATACCAGGGCTGTATCACCTATTGGATGGAATAATATGAACTCACTAATCAATAATACAAGCCTCACATTCGTCTATGAATATTCGCAACAAGACCGAACAAATTCGCCATAAAGCCTGGTCACGAATGATTGGTTTGTAACTGACATCGGGGCGCCTTTTTCAATTATGGATTTGGTCAATACTGGCGATGTTTCACTTGTCCTTGGAAACGCAAACCATGCAAGTATTATTTGGTACGGATTATTCATGGGCAATCATCCGTCGGAAACACTATTGACTATTGTCCTAGTGGAGAATGGCTCAGGGAGTTACAACATGGATATTGCAATAATACATTATTTTGCTGAACCTCTTTGATTATCGTATTAGAAATAAGCCTGGAGAACTAAGCCCAAGTCCTTCTCCCGATAAGCCTACATTCATTCCCAGATATTTGTTTCGAGATGGATAACGTCGCAAGATCTAAGCCAATGTATTTCTGCCATATTGAGTAAATTCTTCACAGCAATGGAACAGGAAATGTCAGAGCACCAGGAAATAACAATTCTCTTGATTTTCTAAAACAATGTGGCCAGTCCAAGCCATATAAGTGTTGAGCCGAACGGAATTGGTAGCTTAGCTCAGGACAAGAACGTGTGATAATACGCCAATTCTCATGGTCGCTATTGTGTTCTATTCAAGTTGTAGTCCTCACGTTTAATTTGGATGCATTGTATTCTCTAAGTGTGTAATAATATGGTTTTTTTGATTTGAATCGAGGTAAAACTCTTTGAATAATCGTGTGTTTGTTTCAAGTTCATGGCATTTTGTATTTCTACTAACTAGCCTACGTAGACGGCATTAATCATCTGGCTGGGTCTTTCTGATCAAAATCGACCCAACTCATAATATCACGGAAGTCTCCAATACGGAGCCTTTCGCCCTCTCCATGCTTGATCCCCAAGGCTGCTATTGTTTTCACTACAGAGCCATCTTTCATAGCTACTGCAGAGTCGCATTCTAACATGGCCAATAGGTCCGTGCTGCTGTCTCCCAAATACAAGGTTTCGCCGTATTCTTTGCGTAATTGTTTCACTACCTCCAATTTATCCAAGGCAGTGCGTACCTCGACCTTCAGAGACCAATTTCCCGTTGAAACCTCTTCATTTTGACCGTTTTTGGTGGTCCTGGTCTCAAACTCGAACTCGTTGACAATGATCCGAAGTAGTTCACTTTCTTCGAACCCTTCACGCTTGAGGCACTCGGAAATGAGTAACTTGGTCCAATTGATGCTCAAAATGACCACAGGTACCTTGTTCGTCCGGCATTTGCTCAAGAAATCAACTACGCCTGGCTTAAGACGAATATTGATTGCTTGAGCACGAAATTGGGGTCTAGTCAAGCCCCGAAAAAGCCTCAACCGCTCCATTTCGCAGATAGAACTCATCTCCACCGCTTTCATGCCCTTTTGGAACTCCAATTCCTTGGCTATCAGGTCCTTGGTCCCGTGTGCTTCCTGGAACAGCTTACAGTGTTGGTTATACGCATCCATATAGACCGCTGAAAAGTGGGAAAAAGGCGGTTCGAACCCGGGTTTTTCGGCATAGGCGGCGTTAGCCACCCACTTGAGAGTGTCCTCGACGGTTAGCGTGTCATCCCAGTCGGAAACCACAAGCCTGGGCCTCCACATGCGAGGACGACAGAAAGACATGAGTAGGTTACTGGATCGGGACCTTGTAGGATTAAGCACGTGATAACTACACACGTGACATAAAATACTGCTTCAGCCATACTTAGGCTCTTTCACGTGACATATAATGTCACGTGACACCCCACATTTATAGCCCCTTCTTCTCCAGCAATAAAACCAACCATGTCAGAAACACCCCAATTCGGAGAGTTGGGAAAGGTCCTTTCCGACAAGCTCGGCCCCAACCCCAGTGCCCAAGACATCCAGGACACCATCAAGCACGGATATGCCAAATTGGAGACGCTTTCCGGTCCAGAGAAGGAAGAGCTCGCCAAAGGCTTAGGCAAGCTCCAGAACTTGGGCAAGCTTGAAAACGCCGGGAAAGTCGAAGGATTGGGCAAACTCGAGACCAAGAAATAGCCCGCCATAGCCAATATACGCCTCGGTGCCTGCCAGAGCCGCCAAACCTGTAGTCTTGCTGGGAGTTGCGGTCACGTGGCCGTCCCCATACTAGGACCAATATCACCTTAGGCCTGTGACTATTGCCACCAACCATGTCCCAAGACCCTGAAACACCCACCCAAGACAACCACACGTCGCAGCCTGAAACTGCCACCCAGGACGCCCCTCTGGCCGCAGAACAGCAGAGTTTGATGACCTTGGCCCGGCTGATCCTCAACCCAGACGGCAAGGACCCCCAGATTGATGAGTACATCACCAGCTGTTTCGGGTACATTCTGTCGGCATTTGCCAAAATGGCCACCAGCACCAACCGTGAGGCGACGGCCAAGGAGATAGCCGAGGACTTGAACCAGAAGTTCGAGAACTGGGTGGCCAAGAGGGAGGGCAGGGAGCCCGAGGTCAAGAAGACCCACAACCCCGAGCAAGCCGCAGAACAGCCCGCCAACAATGCCGGAGATGAACCCCAGATTGAGGAGGTGGACTAGAGGGGCGACAGGGGCCGTGGAGCTGTGTGGCTATGCTCGTGGCTGTTACTCCATGGCTATGCCCGTGGCTGTTTCTCCATGGCTATTGCTCCATGACCGTTCTGCCCGACTGTTCTGCCTGACTGTTGTGTGCACTTGCACCATCAGGTCCACAGGGGATCGGTTGGAAATGGCCAATTGGGCCCTATTGGCAGGATGGGCCGCTCCATCTACAGACTCCATGGCTTCATGGCTTCATGGCTTCATGGCTTCATGGCTCTATTGTCCGATCCACCCCACATTTCATGGTCTAGGCCCAGGGATACGTCGACACAAAGTTACGTACTCCTGTGGGCATTAAAAGCTTCCACACGGCAAGTGTCCACACAAATAGCATAATTACAAGACACTTCTTCCCAATGTAGCGACTCTAACATGATGGTGGAACGACCTGCACTCTCGCCCATTTCCTGTGCTGCTTACATGTGATGGATAATAGTAGATGCATCCATCAGCGAATGGCTCTAGGGCCATATTGTGCGTAGCTTCAGTAACGACATGACCCCATATGTGGGAGTCGGGTCCCGTTTTACAAAGTAGCGGAGATTTCCACCGCTATTATTGGTATTTACGACATTTCGACCTGGAGGGAAGCTCCAGCCATTAATCAGGCGAGGATTATTATTCCACTATCGCCGTAATTATACGGCTTCTATACCACCAGCACTGTCACAGATTATTATTATGCACCCGTGACGTATTTGCCGGCAGATTTCTGGTCACATTTCTTATTCCAAGAACGGTGTGCAGAGGAACTCTTCGAGAAGGGGTTGTCCAAAAGGGTACAAGAGGGGTGGGGCAGTATGACTACGATATTACTATTGATTAATGTAAATGACTCCACCAGATCACTACTACTGACCTACTACTATTGATTCATGCAAATGACTCGAGTGGTTTAGGACTAACCTACTACCATTGACCAATGCAAATGACTCGACTGAAATACCAATCAATGCTGATAATTAGACCAGTGAGTAGCTACTATTGTTTAATCCCTTGTCTTCTTTTGGCTTAATACTATTGACAAATGCAGGAGAGCTCTATTGTGTAGTTAAGGTAGTTCAACTTCCCCGTTCTGGGTCACTATTTTCTATTATCAATAGACAAGCAAACCAACAGTTTTGGTGCAGAAGACCCGGGGATACATTCGGAGTGGATTTTCTGAAAATTTGCTAGAAATGGATGAATTTCTGAGAGCCATGACAATAGTGTATGGAACTGCCATCGGACTATGCTTGACATTTCTTAGTACTAGAAAATGATCAAGCAATTCTCACCCTATCCATTCTCTGCCTAACTTATTAGAAATCCTTCAGATCTATCCAATGAGCTCCATTTTGTCCATATTCCTGCCAATTGGCTACCTCTGATCATTCTATTTGGCAGTTACCTAGAGCCTCACACCAATAGGCATAATTTTATCTCTTTTGCTTGGACCATATTTACTGGTTCTACCATTTGACACAATTCGATTTATTTTACTTGGCTTATACTTATCTGGTTCCGCCAATTGACCCGGTCCTGTGTCATCAATGTCATTTATCTATCTAATCTCGCCAACTGGCCTTCATATCTTTTCGTACATCAATTGACTCCTTCGTCAATTGCCTTCTGCAATGTCGATTGGCTAGATTCTAAGTGACATAACCGTTGCCTTGGTTCTTATCTTTCCCATCTACAAGACTCCGCATTCTACTCTATGCCCCATATTCGTATCTATACATGCTAGCTTCTCTGTTTGCAAGTATTCAAGTCCAAATTCCCCAGACTCCATGTCTTTGAAATTTCCTCCAATAAGTCACCAGCACTTGGTTTCTCCTCAAAACGACACCATTTTAGCCGCCAAAAAGCCCAACTCAGCAGACTCGGCCCGAGCCATACCAATAGAAGCATATTCCGCTTCATTCCGCCCGCCCAAACCCTTCATCTCGTCTCTCTGTGCCCTGGCCTAACCTGTATAGTGTGGCTCGCAAGAGCATAAATGTATTGCCATTTCTAATAGAACTTCTCTTCACCCTTTCTTTACGATTGAAGCTATTCTGTGATGAAGTGGGTGTCAATTCTACTCAGCGTGGCACTTTCTGCCACATTGACCCATTCTTTGAATATCCACAATGACCAGAAGGTCTTCTCCAAGAACCTGCCAACATTATCTCCTTATCAGCAGAACCAGAACGACGACTTCAATGGCCTCGAGGACTTCAAAGTTGGCCGGTTTTCACTCCTCTCCTTCCACAAGCAATTGGTAGATGTCCATTCCCTTTCTTATCATGAGGCAGAGATCTCCGAATACCTTCGAAAGTTCCTTGAGTCTTTTGGCTTGACTGTGGAGATCCAAAAGATAGGAGACCAGTACGAGGATAGATTCAACATTTACGCATACTTAGGCAAAACTAGAAATACCAAGGTAGTTGTCACCTCCCACATCGATACAGTTCCTCCATACATTCCTTACAGCATCAAGGGCACTCGTATTTACGGAAGAGGTACTACCGATGCTAAGGGGTCTGTGGCAGCCCAAGTGGCGGCGTTTTTGGCCATGGTGAAAAGCGGAGATATCAAGGAGGGCGAGGTGTCGTTGTTGTACGTGGTGGGAGAAGAAGTCACCGGCGTGGGGATGGGCATAGTCCATGAATTGGGTGCAAAATGGGATGTGGGGATTTTTGGCGAACCCACTGAATTGAAGCTTGGCGTGGGTCATAAAGGTATCTACGTGTTTGACATTGAGGCACATGGCAAGGCTGCCCATAGTGGATACCCCGAGTTGGGAGTTTCTGCTACCGAAATTTTGATTCCAGTCCTCAACCAATTGTTACAGGTCAAGTGGCCCGAATCCGAATTGTTGGGCCCTACAACCCTCAACATTGGCATAATCAATGCTGGAGTAGCCTTGAATGTTGTTCCTGCCAGTGCCAAAGCCGTGGGTGCCATCAGAGTGGCGGCCGACTTGGACGAGATCGACCGTTTGCTCCACGAGGTGGTCGACAACGTGGACAACTTGACGTTCCATCTTTCGTCGAAGGTGGCCGAAGTGCATCTCAATTACGACGTGCCTGGATTTGATACCGTCATCTTGGCCTACAGTACGGACGTGCCCTTCGTGAAGGTGCCACTTCTCAAGCGCTACTTGTACGGACCAGGCTCCATTCACGTGGCGCATGGCGACGACGAGTACGTGGACGCTTCCGACTTGGTCAAGGCCGTGGCAGGATACCAGGAATTGATCCGGTTCTCCTTGGAAAACTGAAGGAACAGTGCTTCTAAAATGTGTACAATCTCTATATCCACCACACGTGTAAGGCGTGTGGCGGACTCAAACCATGTATCGTTTCTCTAGCCAATGTAGGGAGCCAGGGGCCATAGGACCCACGGCAGTTGACAGAAATCTGCCCACGTACACTTGCAATACATCTAAAAGAAGATGTACGAAGCTTTAGAGAAAATTTTCATGGGAATTTATAGTGAATGTCGCGGTCTCAGAATGGGGACTGCGACATCACGAAGTTAGGGTTCGGATCATATTGTAGATTACATTGTGGATCACATGGAAGTAATGGAACAGAACGCCAAAAGGGCTGTTCTGGATGAGCAGTGCTGTGGGCCCCTTTGTGGAAAAGAACCAAGGACTAGGCGCAAAGACTGAGAATGGGGGCGTCTCACCTCAATAGCGGCACTAATTACTGAAAAATGGAGTCAGGACTAATTATCCCACATTATTTTGCTGAGGGGCTCAGGTGGTTGCTTGTGTGAGCTGGGATCTCTGATTGCAGGTACTCGTGTTATCTAATTGCGTGCAGATATTGGCCAGACGTGCTATTGTTTCACGGACTGTGGATATAGAGGCAATATTGCACCAAGGATGAGGTGGACCCATGCAGAAATCCTACCGTGTCTGTCCCCAAAATCCCACCGTGTCTGTCTTCATAATAGTGTCGTTCTCCAAAATAGTGTCAGTCTTCAAAATAATGTGGTGGGATCACACGCAATTCTCGGGTTTTAATGTTTAATTGCTTCCCACGCCTGTGGCCAGTGCGCCGTTTTGCACAAATTGCCATTCCCCTCAGGCACTGGGTCAGGAATCGCAGAACACAATACAATAGCAGGGCATTGCAGGAGCCTGCCCCGAAATAGGCCCACATGTTCCGTCTGGCTATTCCCGTGTCCGGTTCACCGAGGTGCGACATTGCATGTCGCGTCCTGCAGCCAACCCCGATGCCATCTCTTCACTTCTGCATCTATCCTACAGGTCCAGAGTCCTAGCGTGCCCCAATCTCCACCTATAGCTCCAGAATAATGACGGAACACGTGCCAGCATGGAAGCGGATCGGCCTCAAGGTCAAGCAGGAGTTGGAGAACGACCCGTTGGTCGTCTCGACCCACCTCGAAACCGCCAATGTCACCAACAAGGAGTTGAAAAAGATCAACAAGCAGAAGCGGAAGTTGGAAGAGAGCTCCAAGGTGAAAAAAGAGCCCAAGAGAATCAAGTTGCCTAAGAGCGAGCGGGCACCTCCGCCAGAAAAGGACCAATTAGCCTACTTGAACCTGTACCACAACGACAGAGATAACTGGAAGTTCAGCAAGCAGAAACAGAACTGGATCTTGAAGAACATCCGGGCCATACCCGCCACATACGAGGATGCGTTGAAGGCGTATTTGGAGGGCTTGCAGGGAGGCTCCCGGACCCGAGTGGTGGAGGAGCTTCAGCAAGTGGTTGAAAAATGGAACCAATTGGCCCAGGCGGTCGAGGACAAGATTGACAGGGAATTGAGAGGTGAAACAGAGAAGCCAGAGAAGACGACTGACGCCAAGGAAGAAGAAGACAAGAACAATGAAGTCAACGGTGACGAGGACGCCGGCAAAAAGACCAAGCAGGCCAAGCAGGCGAAGAAAAAGGACCAGGCGGTCGAAGAAGACCCCGACGTGGATTATGCCGAAAGATGTCGGGGTTTGCTTGAGGTATTGACCGGGGAACGCTTGGTAGTCAAGGGCTTGGATCAGGAGGACGACCTCGCCCAAACGGGACAGGATAAGCAAGCCAACAAAGAGGCATCTAGTGAGGTGAAAAATATAGCCGAAAAGAATAAGAAAAACAAGAAGGACAAAAAGGACAAAAACAACAAGAAAGATAAGCACGACAAAAAGAAGCCACAATCGAACCTAATTATTGAGGAGGTGGAGGTTAGTCATCTTGCGAAAACGCCCAAGTAGCCGGGCCACCGGACTGTGGCCGTTTCATTAGACCTTAAGCATGCATAAACGTTTTCCAATCAGATCCCATCGCTGTAGTAGTTCTGGTGTTGGTGATGATGTTGTTGTTGATGTTGTTCACCAAGTGGTGATGCCAGTTGGGACGTGACTGTTTCACAAAGACTGGGATGCACCCTGGAGCCTTTCAGGGAAGTATCATGTGGGGATTGCCTTGTGGGTTTCTAGAACCGGCCAGTGACGCGAAAGCATCAATTGCCTTATGGGTCTCTTGCGTCAGATTACGAATCCTGTAATGCAGGCAGATGAATCTGCCAATGACACAGAATCATCGCATGCAGACTGGTGAATCTGCAACGACACGGAATCTTCAATTGGCCCGATGACTAATTCTACTACGAATACTTGACTTTTACTCCTCGGACCAGGTCATTATCATCATCATCAGCTCAACTACGGGCTCTTCGAAGTCATAGAACAATATTAGGTATTAGATTAGAATTATAACACAGCAAATAAATAACAACTGCAAGGGCGATCTCAGGGGTAGGTGTAGCGAGAAAGGGCCTATATCGACAGAAGCATTTCTCCCCTGCATTGGGCAGCACAGACCAACTGGGCCAACGGAACGCTCGTAAACAAGGGCAGGGCCTCATAATGGGCCACCACGCCGTGCGATAGTTGATTCGCGCTCTGGCTCAAAACCGTGCATTTATCGAAATACTATCAGTGCGACACTTGGGGATGAACAACGTCCGAGTGAGGCTGCACCACAACGGGTTCTGGACCGACTGGGGTGAACGCAGGCTCGGGGTTGATGGCGGCGTCGGCGGGCTTTTCGTGGCCGTCGGTGTCGGTGGCCTTGGCCAGCTCGTCGCTGCCAACCACATGGGCGCCTTCAGCGGTGGCGTCGCCCTCAACGGCGGTCTCCTTGTCGGCTGCAACAGCGGTGGCGGCAAAAATGCCACCCCTGGTGGTGTTGCTGTTCAAGGAGGAGAACAAGGGGTTGTAGCCGGTGGCCTTGCCCACAGGCACCAAGGTGAAGACAATGAGCAACACGAAGGTGGCAACAAACAACAACCAGTTGAACAAGGTGAAGGGGATGAGGGCCTTGCCGACCTTGCAGAAAGCCAAGTCGAAGTGGCGGTCAAAGAAGTCGAATGCAAAGGTGCCGGAGCAGCTCAAGCTGCCGTAGTCGTTGGCCGACTCGGCAAAGGCTGCAAGCCAGAGCACCCAGAGGACAAACTCCAGCACCAAGAGGGCGGTGAAGGGAATGTGGATCAAAATCACGGGCAACACCACGAGGGGGATGTAGATGATGGTGAGGACGGACACGGCCACCGCCAAGCCGAAGGCCAGGTTGGAGAAGCCCTTGATGTCGCTCAAGCCGCCAGCACCGAGCCCGAGACAGAGGACTGCAAAAAGGAACTGGACTGCACGGAGCACGAGCCCGATGAAGAGCTTGGAGGAGTAGGCGATCTTGGCCATTGTGGGAGCTGGAGAAGAGAGAGGGCGATTGGGAGAGGAAAGAGGAGGGGGGTGGAACTGGAGAGGAAGAAGGAGGGAAAGAGGAGGTCGAGGGGGTGCCTTTATAGTGGGTCGGGAGAGACGAAAACGACCATGCCCACTGCAAAGGAGGATGCGTGGCTCCTGCTGCTGAAAAATATCGTTGCGAGCCCGCGCCCGCACATGCGCCAGTGCTGCATGAGTGCTGCGGGTACAGCCGTGGTGGGGAGGGCCGTCGCGGTCGCTGCCACTGCACCGGGCGCGGTCCGCGTCCTCGGGCTACGAGCGTCCGGTCCCATTGGGCCCAGACGCGGTGCAAGGGCCCGTCGTTTGCGTCTGGCCTCGGACCCCAGGCGCTCCTGCTGCGCTCGTACTTTAATTGCCTGCTGGTGTCAGAACAATGCAATTTTCTTGGAGAATGTCGTGCATATGCATGGGGCTCACCCTGTGATCAACTAGTCACGCAGGTGCACATGGCGGTGGGGAGCCCGCGTGCTGGGGCGATTGCTGACGTCAGCGCTTAGTCAGCGCACACCCGCACCCTGCACCGCACCCACTCGCCTACAACTACCACTACTGCTACCCTCCACCTGCCTCCACTCCCTACCCATGCTGGACATCAATCTCAAGGTCCTCGTGGACAATGCCTTGGACGTGGATCCGGACATCCGCTTCATGGCCTTGGAAGACTACCGCAAGTACCTCGAGGCCGCCAAGCCCCTGGCCTCCGGCTACAACCCCGTCGAGACCTTCTTGTCCACCCTCTTCCGTCTCCTCCAAGACCACAACTCCGACGTCCAGAACCAGGCCATCCGGTCGTTCGGACCCACCATGTTCCACTTGAGCGACAACGCGGTCCTCGACGTGATCGAGGACTTGTATGACATGGTGTTGGTGGCAAACGAGAAGAGGCGCGACACGCCCCAAGTCAAGAGCTTCACCACGTCGATCCCCAACATGGCGCTCCGCTCCATTTTCAACAAGCCCGGCGATGTGGTGGACTCGGGCGACGAGCCTGCCCGCGCCCGTGCCGCCAGCCGCTTCGACGCCCGCCTCAGCCGCAGCATCATCGACCGCCTCTTGCCGCTCTTGATCAAGAGCGACGTCACCTACGACTCCATCGAGATCCTCATCGACTTGATCAAGAACATGGGCCCGGTCTTCACCGCCGACGAACTCTACACCTTGGCATTGCTCCTCATCGAGGTCTCCTTCAAGGATGCCGGCTTCATCAGCAAGCGGGCCGTGCACGGCGTCAGCTTGCTCTTCAAGCACATCAAGCTGGAGCAGAACTTGAACAAGTCCATCCGCTCCATCCACAACCACGACCTTAAGCAGGGCAGCCGCGACACCATCGTCATCAAATCGCAATTGTACTCCATCATCATGGAGAGCCCCTTGCCCATTGACCCCCAGTTGTTGCGCGAGATCTTCGCCGAGATTTCCGCCAACCTCAAACTCTCACAGAAAATCGACACCGACGAGGATCTCGACTACGACAAGTTGTTGGAAGACAACTTGATCCGTGAAGACTCGCTCACCGTGTTGAACAACTTGCTCCGCTCCAACAACAACATACAAGCGTTCGAAGCAGACATCTTTGCCATAATAAAGCACTTCATCACATACAATCCTTTGCAAATTGAGGACGACGACGATGACTTCCAGATGTACGATGACGGAATGATCCAATTCAGTGACGACGAGAACGAGGACAACCAGGAAGATGATGATGGGTCTTGGAAGTTGAGGATGAAGTCTTCTGTTCTCGTGCGGTCCTATTTGAACAAATTTCCCCATCTGCTCGATTTGATATACCAAAGCATTTTTCAATCAATTCCTATTGACGATAAGAATGAACTCGTTGCAGGAGAAGCAATCAAGACAACCATCCACGTGATTAGAAACTCTCCTAATAGAATTGATAGACACATTGATACCCTTAACAAAAAGATCATCGATAACCTCTTGGTTAGTACTCAAAAAGGTCAGTTTCCCCGGGTTTTAAAATTGATAGAAATTTTAAATAAATTCAATGAGAGGGACTTGATCAATTCAACTTTTGAAAAGTTTAAGGAGTTGCAAGTACGCACGTCAGGCTCGCTTGCCTACTTGAATTTCTACAAAAACGTGTTGGAAACCTCAAAAGACGAGATTCTTAATGCAGACATAGCAAATTATATAACCGATGACTTGACTTTGGGACTTGAGAATAAGTCTTTTAATGTCATTATCGAAAGTATTAAGCTTGTCAGTATTCTTGTCAATGGCTCCAACAGAATATATCTTTCTTCAAAACAAGTTAATCAGATTGTCCATTCCTTAGTATCAAAAATCAACAACATCAAAGCATACTCGATTGATCTAATTCAAATTTCCATTCAATTGTTTGGAGACTTTGTTGCTAATGATCTCTTCAGAGATGTTTCCTTAATTACTCAAACTTTTGAAAAGTGTTTGAAGTTCGAATCGACCACAAAAATCACTTTGGAAACTTTGATTGGACTAGGAACGAAGAAGCATTCAATTTTAGCGACGCCTGGGTTTGATTCATTCTTATTAAACAATTCACAGGAATTCGTGCTTTCCAAAGATGAGTCTGTTCATAACTTAGGCTTTGCATTATTGGTCATATTGGTATCTCAATTGAACATAGAAGAACCTACTGGAAGCCAATTGGTTGAATCTATGTTAAATTTATTGAATCATCCAGATCCCTCTCCCTTGACGGATACTGAAGAAGTGTTTAAGGTTTTAATTTCTCTCGACAATAATTCACTAATCACTAATGAGAAGAAGGTCCAACTAACTGAATCTATTATTCGATTGATCAATGGCAACAAAATTAAGGACTCTCAGCAAGCATTTTTCATTTTTATTGAAAAAATCTCGAAGAGTAATGCATTATTATTTGAAAGTTTGAGTAATAGACTTGACAAATCTCAGGAACTTAGTGCAAAAGTTCTTGCAATTGTGTCAGTTCAGAATGAATTGAAGGATCAAATCATTGAAAGTGAGAAAATGCTTCTTGCCGCTATCACTAATAATTCTATCTCGGAAAACCCTGAAATTAATTTCATCATTCTGTACATTGGTCATGTGGGAGAATACTATAAGTTGGATCATGTAAGATTGGGAGATTTATTGAGTTTGTTGAACAAGTCAAATGAAGATTCAAAGCCACTTACAGATGGCGAGAATAAGTCGAACAATGAAGACAACATCAAGAAATCAACCGCATCAGCAATTGGAAGGATTACCAAGTTTAACATCAATGATCTGTTTGAAACCTTATTAAATTATTATCAACAGCCAGAGTTTGAAGGAGCAAGGGTATACTTAGTAACTTCTTTCGAATACTTTGTGAACCAATTGAATGAAGAGCAGTTAAGTGTTATATGGAATACTGTCTGGCTGGTGCTCAAATCTATCCAATTTAATCATTCCGACTGTGCTGAACTTCGTAATTCTGGAGATTTGCTCAGTACAATTACTTTGAAACAACCCAAGTATGCAGAAGAAGTCATTCTGATTTCTGAGGCTAATTTGGATGCTGCAACGAATACGCCAGAGCAGTTGACTCTCATATATACCACAATTGTTATTTTTAAGAAGCTTTTTAACAAACTTACCCCAAACAGTACCAATGACTTACTTCTATCCATCTTGAAGCTTTCCGTTCACTGGTTGTCCATCCTCAATATTGACATCAAGCAGTTAATTATTGGAAACTTACTCACTGGATTGCATAATCAACCAAAATTAATTCTTGAAAATTTGAAGGATTTGATTCTACCAGCTGTTTTTGACCAGTTGAAGGCTCAGCCAGAATTTAAAAAGGTGATTCCAATGGGTCCCTATAAGTTTGTGATTGATGAGGGCTTGGAGATAAGGAAATTGTGCTACGAGTTCTTGTACACATTAATTTCATTGGAGTCGGAAGAGTTAAAAGAATATAAAATTGACTTGCATGAAATTTTGGTCAATTTAGTGAAGCAAGGATTAGTGGATGATCAGAGCGATATTATTGTTCTTTCGTGTTTAAATTTGATCAACTTTATCAATAACCACGAGTCTGAATTTAACGCTCTGGTATTCTCTGAATCCGCTGAACTTTCAGAAGAGTTTATTGCCAACATCAAAGTGCAAATTGGCAAAAAGCTTTCGCCAAAAGCATCCAGTCAAGATGTTGAAAGTTACGAGGAAAGAATGAAGTCGATAATTAAATTAACCAAGCAGATATATAATCTTGTTGGTGCTTTAGAAAAGAGAAAAGACGGAATCAACTTCCAACCAGCTTGGAGCATGTTGAATTCTGAAATCATTGCCAAGTTTCCCACATTTTATGGAACTTGATTAGAGATTGATTTTTATAGATAATAAAAACCTAGATATAAGATGTAAGCATATTCATTTTCTCCTCATATTCCTCCTCATCATCCTTCCCTCCTCTTTAGTGTAGCTGAAGATTGGCAACACACAAGGAAATACACGTGATGCGAAATAGTTTGTAATAGATTAGGCCTGGTATCAAAAAATTGATCAAGACGATGCAAATATCAAGATTTATTGAATCGTTCCTATCATTATCACTGACATGGAACGGAATTTCTGATCAATCCATAAGCTTTGGAGAAGCAACGAACAAAGACTTGGCTGGCCCAAAGAATAACGCATTTCGCCCTGTTGTCATCTGGCATGGTTTAGGTGATCAGTACAATTCATCGGGAATAAATAAGTCATTTGACTTATTCGATAAATTGTACCCTGGAATTTATTGCCATTCCATCTACATCGATCAGGATCCTGAGAAAGATCAACAAAAGTCGATGTTTGGAGATGCAAACGTTGAGTTGGATCAAGTTTGTGAGCAGTTGTCCAACATAACTGAATTGAGCAGCGGATTCGATTTGATAGGATTTTCTCAAGGTGGGTTGTTACTGAGGGCATTGATCGAGCGGTGCTCTGGACTCAAAGTTCACAATCTTATTACCTTTGGCTCACCACATTTGGGAGTTCTGGACCTTCCAATGTGCGAGAATCCAAGAGATTGGGTTTGTCGCAGGAGAAATGCGATTTTGAAAAAGCAAGTATGGAATGACTCCGTACAAAAGCGAGTAATACCAGCACAATACTTCAGAGATCCCAAACAATACTTTAATTATTTGCTTCATTCCAATTTTCTCGTGGATATCAATAATGAAAAGCCTTTGACGGTAAATTTAACTTACAAAGCAAATCTAGAAAGACTCAATAAGTTAGTATTAGTTCAATTCACCAAAGACACAACTCTTCTTCCAAAGGAAACAGCTTGGTTTGTGGACCATGATTCATCTGGCAATTTAATTCCGTTCGAAGAAACTAAAGTATTTACAGAAGACTTTTTGGGATTGCAGTCCCTTTACCAAGACAATAAGATCATTTTTTCTTCAATTGACAAGGATCACATGGACATTTCTCATGAGTTTATGGTGGATATTGCTCAGAAGTATCTAGGGGTTTAATTCATGCATTCATTGGAGATTTGTTAGAAACCTCATCTGAAGAAAAATCTGGATTGATGTAAGATGAATTCATACAGTTGCTCGCAACATCACCCACAATTTCATTTTCGAAATCTAACTCGCTATCCAAAATGTTCCTTACATTTCTTTTTAAACTTTTAGGACGATCTAATCTTTTGGTACCGGTGACCAATTGTTCAAAGTCACAATTCAAATTTCTTGAAGGCTTCGAACTTTGGATTTTGTTCTTTTTTATTATAATAGGTTTTTCTCTCAAGCAACAAGTATGCGAACAGGACGATTTATCTCTGCAAAGATGTAGACAGGCAAATCTAGACTTATTTACATCGAATTCAAAACCTAGAGTGTGTGGCCCGACTAAAGTTGTTGGAAGCTCATAAGCAATTTCCGACCTTTTGCTCCTTGCGATTCTCTGATGTGATTCAAATGCGCAATTAACTCCTAACAATCCCTCAGCAGCTAAATGGTAGTGAACCCTTGGAATGGTTTTGATTCGATCACAACTCAACTCAAACATACAATAATGATTGAACTTCAAATATTGAACGTCGATAAGCTCTCCATCGAAGTCATATATGACAAGAGTGAATCTTTCAATTTTTTCCAACCACTCTTCTGATGCAATACTTTGATGGACTTCTATTGATACTCCAAGAATTGATTTTGTGGTTGAGACATCTCTACTACTTATCTTGCATGATAAGCGAGGAATCATTTCTGCTTGCTTTTGAATGTTCTTGCGTTGTATTGGTTTGAGGTCAAAGGTCCCAAGCATCTGAGTAGAAGACACTTCACTTATTTTTTGCAACGTAGTATATCCACCTTTTAGTAGTTGATCTAAAATTTGGACCTCTAAGTTGAGCTGCTTGACCTCTTTATTGGAGTTTTCCCATCCATGGCACTTCAAACAATTTCTTAAATTAGATATTTTCAAAACGTTGTAAGCATTGCCATTGAGAATAAATATTTCACAAATACCGTCAATAATCCACATTACCAAGCGATAAATTGCGGCAATTTCCCACTCAAAGTTAACTCTTAGGTTTCCAAAAGATCTGATATTAGAGTAGTCAAGATCAATTAGACTGCACTGTAGTAGAATCTGAACTTTTGCACCACGTTCCTTTACATTGACTGGAACATATCTGATTTGATTTGTTCGGAGAAAATCTTCATAGAACTTGATTTCTGACTTCTTTATTGTAAATTTGTCAAATACTGGTAATAAACTGATCTGAGATATTATCCCTTTCATGCACAAATCATTCTTAATATTAATCAAAGAATTCATTGATTTGATTGAAAAGTTTCTTTCAACCATAACTCTTCCATACGGAGGGCATCTAAATTCATTCTTATCGAGGTGAAGTATCTTCATTGCTGCTAATTTTGCAATCCATTCTTCGCAATGTCTAAGCATTAAAGTATCCATCAGTTCATCTTCATCAGAATTTTCAAGTACTGTCTTATAATTTTGGGAATCTTTCAATATTCTATTGTAAAAGAATGTTTGTCTTATCCATCTGAGAACTGTTTCAATCGATGTTACATGTCCCAAAAACGATTCGACGGGGAGAATCTCTAAAATGTTATCAAGAAGGCTGCTTTCAACTAACTGTGTACCTCCTACTAGCTTCTCGTACTTGACTTTGTCTTTAACGGATGTCATTATAATGGCTCTGCCAGAATTTTCAAATTGCGGTCTACCAGCTCTTCCGATCATCTGCAACAAATCCACGTCAGAATAATCTGACATACCACCATTGACCCATACTTTTGTGCCTTTTATAATTACTAAAAATGCTGGAAGATTAATTCCAGTTGACAAGGTAGTAGTTGCACATACTATCTTTATCAGGTTGTTCAAAAATAGATTTTCAACTTGCCTCCTGTCCGAGAATGACAATCCAGCATGATGATATGCTATTCCTGACGTTGATAAATCTCTCAATGACTTTTCTTCAAATTGTGGTACGAAATTTGGCTTGATTTTGAATAAATGGGCACTATTTCTAAGAAAGATGGCAGTTTCTTCGGTGCCTTTTCTGGTTGAACAAAATACCAAAACCCTCTTTCCATCTGAATTTTCATTTATGACTTTTACAAGCTGTGGATTCAATGCAGTCTCACATCTAGAATCTTGATATCCTCTGAGATGGTAGCCCAACACTTTTCTTTCCAATTTTACTGATCTGTATGAATCATCAAAGTAGAGCTTGCAGCATTGACCATGTAAGTTGGATCCAATCCATTCTGCTATATCTCCAAAATTTTTAATGGTAGCAGAAACAGCAATAATACGAATGCTGGGTAGTAGGTATTTCATCCTAATAGTGACTGCTTCCAAAACATACCCTCTGTCGCCTCTAATTACGTGGATCTCATCAATTAAGAGCAATTTGAAACACAGTATAAGTTCTGAGTTTTCATTCCAAGTTCTAGTTATCAAATCCCACTTTTCAGGAGTGGTTATAACAATATCACACTCTTGTAATGTTTTGAGGGTGAAATTTTGAGAATCTGAGGTTAACAAACCAACCTCAATATGCATTGGATGGAATGATCTCTTCCAGTTTTCGTAGTTTTGCTGGCATAAGGACTTCAAAGGTGCAAGAAAAACGGCCTTGTCTTCAGAATTTGTAAACAAGCGAATTAAAGCTAGTTCAAACAAGACAGTTTTTCCAGAACCAGTGGGGGAGCTTACAACACAGTTTCTGTCACTTTCAAACACATCCGGGAATGCTTCTCTTTGCATTTTGTTGAGATCATACGGAATCAACGAATTGAACTCTTTGGGCAATTTTTCCATTAGTCTGTTTGAGTTATCTCGTTCATCGTTTTCAATTCCCTTCGTGCCCAATTTCTCGTGCTCAAGTCTTATTTCTTTCGATTTGACTTGAAGGTGTTTAGTACTGTTCAACACAGGTATTGAAAGATGACACATATCCATTCCATTCAAACTGGGCTTGTTTTTGCTTTCTTTGTTCCAATACTTTGATTTTCCTTTGATACATCTTTTGTTAGTTGACTTTTGAATCTTTCTTCCTTTCTCAAGAACTAACGTTAGTGACCAGTTCGTTTTCGCCTCATATCCTTTTATTTAACTTACAAGTTTTCAAGTAAATTTGATCCTTTTTTGCTTCTTCTTCTTCATTTGGGGAGTTTTCTGTGTCTCTTTTCTTTAGAAATTGGTCAATTGGGCCTGTTCTTTTGCTCATCTTGATTGTGGGTAATTGCTGCAAAACGCGTTTTGGAAACAAATATGAAAATCTGGAATTGAGTAAAAAACAATTCCATTGAACTGAACAGAATAGAAACTCGGTACATTATGAGTGGAATTTCGGGATTTTGGAGCTGAGTCTCTACAAATTGACCCAATTGGTGAATAGGGACTCTGAAGTGGTCCCTTATCACCATCTTTGGTGTCACCTGACAAGAAGTGTCAGGTGACTGATCACATGACTTCCATATCTTCAACTTACATCATCACTAGATGTCTCTGGAAGAAAGTCTGGTAGACCGTAGGGCACGGTTAGCGGCATTAAGAAATAACAGGTTCAAGAAACCCAGTGTTCCTGGTGATTCAGAGGAACTTTCGGCTCCGAAAAAGGATCAGAAACCGGCATTATCGCAAGCACAAGAAGAGCCAGTTTCAGACGTATTAGAGCCGCCAGTGCTTCAACTAGAAGATGGACAGACGGTCGAGGTGCTTTCCAAGTATATCCAGGACCAAATATTGCGAGAGGCTCGCGAAAGGGCAAATGATATAACGTTTGAACTGGCAACTGAAAACAACAAAGAGAGCTACACCAAAGATCTAGAAACCTCAATATTGAATCTTACGACAAAGGCCAGACATCGGACAGACAAGGCGATATTCGAAGTGTTGAAGGCTAAATATGCTGCTTTTGAGAATCAAGCCGAATCATGAAACGCTCAAGGTATTGGGGTGATTATAGAAGCTCTCACCCGGTATCTGAGTAAAACGAGAGATACATCCATCACGGGGCATGGAGAACTGAAACATTGGAAATAGAAGCGGTGGATGCAGATTCACGATATAGGACACACGCCTCTGGTAATAAGAAGAGGTTAAGCTTCTATTGTATCAGTCTTAAGTCATATGACTGCTAATTGGGCGTTAGGAAATAAGCCACCAGCAAATCAGATAAATGTGAGTGTCTACGGAAAGTAGAACTTCACTGCCGAGAGACTTATTCATCCAGCTTTGATTAGAGTCATTCTGGTTATTTGCAAACTAATTAATCTTTAATTGTCAAACTGGACTCCACTAATTGATCTGTAGTGTATATCGCAAGTACATTCTTAAAAGAGAATTGTATCAATTGACTTTGGTCAGGTCAGAATATACTTTCCAGGTGCATTAACTCGTACTGCTCCTAGATACTACTATCATGTTGCTAATTACGCTCGAAAACTACCACTTCAGTCCATAAGTGTATAACTGTATAACTGTATAGCTGTATAACTGTATAACTATAACTGTATAACTGTATTACTGTATTCGCGCCTCAATATGCGACTATTCCAAATACGCTTCCACTTCAACCAATGTCACCATAATTTTCACCAAACTAAGCAGAATTATTCTCAAAATACTCCACACTGCTCTACTTCTCTCCTCCTATTACTTCCTCTTCGCTCTTCCCCCGTCCCTCTCTTTCTTTCCTCTCCCTCTTCCTCTCCTTCTGTTCTCTCCTTACCCGACCTCGCGCTCCCTCGCGCACACTGCCCAATCCGGAAGTCGGGCCTCGGCCAATCAAATCCCTCCTACCTCCGGTCCTCGCTCTAAAAAAATCATTGAAGATTTTACCACTACATCCGTTTGATCAGGTTTAACTAACAATGTCCATGATTAACAGAATTGCATTCAAGGCCGTTCGTCCTGCTGTCGGAATGGCCATGCGTCCAGCTCCGTAAGTATTGACCTTCCAATGGGCGAAATCGAATACTGTGTTTTATTGAAGAGTTGAACAAGACGAAACGACCAGAACCACACTTGGCGTTGTTGCGGACGAATTTCGGAAACATGTGTCTCTATCCTTAAGAACAACGAAGATTGGTGCATGAAACGTCGAAATTGCCCGTCTGGAACCCTCGAAATGGCTATGGTGGTGCATTTATGAAGACCCTGAGTAATAATGAAAAATCGAGCCGCCAACTCCTTTCCCGCCCAGAAGCTCCAGCAACGCCAATATCGTTGAAATCATGTTCGATAGCCACGTTCAAGTCTCCCGATGCACGTTTTGCCAGCAAATTCGTCCCGTCCATGCTGTTTGACCGTCCCATTTATCCCTATTCCATAATCTATACTAACCTCCAGAATCGGTGTTCGTTACCTTTCCACCCCCGTGGAGCCAAAGGAGAAGGCCAACTCCATCATCGAGGCCTTGCCAGGTAATAACTTGATCTCCAAGACCGGTATCTTGGCCACCAGTGCCGCTGCTGCCATCTACGGTATCTCCAACGAATTGCTCATCATCCACGATGAAACCATCTTGGTTATCACCTTCGCCACCTTCTCCGCCTTGGTTGCCAAGTTCGTTGCTCCATTGTACACTGAGTGGGCCGATGGTGAGATCAAGAAGGTCAACGACTTGTTGAACGAATCCAGAAACAAGCACGTCTCTGCCGTCAAGGACAGAATCGCCTCCGTCTCCCAATTGAAGGACGTTGTCGAGACCACCAGACAATTGTTCTCCATCTCCAAGGAGACCGCTCAATTGGAGGCCGAGTCCTTCAAGTTGAAGCAACAAATTGCCGTTGCCAACGAGGCCAAGGCCACCTTGGACTCCTGGGTTAGATTCGAGCAAGCACAAAGACAATTGGAACAAGAGCAATTGATCAAGTCTGTTGTGGAGAAGGTCAACAAGGAAATCGAGACTCCAAAGTTCCAAGAAAAGGTTTTGGCCGAGGCTGTTGCCGAAGTCGAGAAGTTGTTCGCTAAGAACTGAAAGTATTACGACTAGAAATAAAGAGCATATAAAATAGCGTAGTTTATTGTATTGGGGCGAAGATCTGAGGCTGGTATGTCTTGTATATTGTTGGAGGACAAGCGGCGAAGCTGCTATGTTTCGTGTACTCTATTAATATAAGTACTGAAGGTTTGTCTTCTGCACTATATAAGGACGAAGTGATAAAGGCTGGTGCCTCTTTAATGTACTGTCTTGGGCGTGGCTTTGAGTTTGTTCTCTTGTTGATAAGAACAACGCCTGAATTTTTCCATCTCTGGAGAAATCTGTAGGTGTCGTCAAGGCACCCTTACCTCAATATCTTCATTTCAAATAAGTTCACTAATGGAACATATTGAAATGTAGGGTCACACGGCCTGATTCAGAGCTTGTTAGATAATTCCTAACCATTGAAGGTTCAAATTTCAGTTTTCTGATTACAGTTCCTTTGACACTCACGATGCAATACTTGGTTTCCAAATATGCAATGAATTGTCGTCAGAAACACTGGACAACATCCAATCGTCATGATGTGACCAATCGAAATCATTCACTCCCAACATGTGGCCAGCATGGACAAATTTCAATCCGTCGTCTCGTTCGAGCTGGTTGACATCGAAGAGTTTTACCGTCTTGTCGACAGAACTGGTTCCCAAGATATTCCCTAGTCTTGGGTGCCATTTGACCTGAGTGATAGAATCCTCGTGTTTTTTATTTGTATGGTAGGGGCGTTGGTTGCATCGCACATCCCAGATGCCAATGGTTCCTGTACTAGTTCCTGTAGCAAAACAGGTGGGACTTTGGTTATTGACAGATACTGCATTAACCCCTTCTGTAGACACTTCAAATTGTGCCACTATTGCTGAGCTTGCTCTCGTATCATATATTCTAGCGAAGCCCGACTCATCTCCCAAGATAAAGAGCGAGTCGTGGTTGGGAAACCACTCGATATCATTGACTCCAGTACTATTCGTGTAGTGCTTATCCTCCTTGAGTGGCTGCGACAGGCGTGAATACTTCTTAATGTCGAAAATGTTCAAGTCTCCGTTCATATTTCCACTGATCAAGGTTCCTTCTCTCTGTTTGTTCCAGTCAAGCGCAAAGCACTCGGTGTCGGGCGATTCAGATGTGCCCTGAAGTCGTATTTCCACCTTGTTTGCAACTGCTGTCAGAGATGTCAATTCATTTTTGAAGTTGGAATGTTTAGTTCTTTCGTAAATCACCAAGTCTCCTAAGTTATTGGCACTGGCAAGCACATTTGGCATCTGAGGCATGTATTGCACCTTGTTCACGTCCCCAATATGGTTGATTCTTTGCAACACCTTGATTTTGTTGAGGGACGCTACCGAGATTTCGAATTCCTCCTTTTCTTGGTTGAAATCGAGCTTGTTGATCTGGAGAAGCTTCTTGAGCTCTTCGTAGTAGGAGAACTGGACTATGGAAATACTGTCCACGGCCTGGCCCAAGGTGAAAGTACCTAGCAAGAGTCGTTGCAGAGAAATGGAGAGGTTGGAATCCTGATCGGTTGTGAGGTCGGGGAAGAATTGAACGGTCAATGATGGCCAAAGAAGTGAGTTAGTGCTCACATAGTCGTAGAGAAACGGGGCATTTTTCTTCCAAACTCGGTAATTCTGCTGTGTCTGTGAATCCAATCGGACCTGCGAAGCCTCTATATCTTCAATTGCTCTTTCAGAGTCCAGATCCATTGCTGAAAAGTCGGGTATCGATGGGTATACGCGTCTTGAGTTCTTCGGTATGTATATAGGTCACATGACCAAGTTCAAGTGATAAGTTTCTACTCATCATGTGACCCCATCCCATCTTTCTTCGAACTCTATATCTGCCATGACCGACGATATACGCTTGAACTCGTCCAAGCTTGGTACCCAGGAGTAGTACGTGTTACCAAATACATCGCAATATCCAAACCGCAATACTAATTTATAGCTGGAACCAGTTCTACCAAAGAGAAATTCACAATTTTCATGACAATACAGAAGACACTGGGGAGTGCTGGTTCGACGATTCCGACGCCGAAAACAAGATGATCACCTACTTAATAGACAACTTCAACCAGGAGAAGTTTCCCTGGACCAAAGAAAGTGTCCAGTTCTTGGATTTGGGTACAGGTAATGGACATTTATTGTTTCAGTTACATGAGGATCTTGAAGAAGAACTCGAAAATCCAGGTGAAATCTCGTTCGAATTCACAGGCGTGGACTACTCGCCCGATTCGGTTTCCTTTGCCAAAGAAATCGCCTCCAAAAAGTACGAGGAGTCTAGTTTTTCTTTTGAGCAGGTGGACCTCTTGGACAAGCAGGATGGCTTCATGGCCGCTCACAAGCAAAAGTTCGACATATTAATGGACAAGGGCACCCTCGACGCCATTGCATTGAACCAGGATCCATTGGAAGCTCACAGCGGCAAAATTGGCATGGATGTTTACGCCGACCAGGTGTCGCAATTGATGCACTCCAAGTCTATCTTGTTGATCACGTCGTGCAACTTCACCGAGGAGGAGTTGATCAAAATCATCACGGCCAACTCTGCCAACGGCTTGAGCGTGTGGGACAAGATCCAATACCCCAGCTTCCAATTTGGAGGAGTGAAAGGTAGCACTATTTGTAGTATAGCTTTTATCAAGGAATAGATGATAATGGGTGTATTTCTCTATAATTAAACGGTGGTGGGACTTGTTTCAAGCCACTGAACACCCCCACTAACTTCCTTGTCTTCCTTGGTGACCTTGGTTTCTTCGACGGCATTGTAAAATTGGTCCCTTGTGGCCTCTGAACCGAATTTGAGCAAGTATTGTATTGGCAAGCCCTGTGCATTGGCTGAATTCAACCTGATGAATTTTCCTGGTGTTAAGCTGGCCTCCAAGCCCTTCAAAAGCTTAGAGTCAGATGATATCTTGTAGTTCAAAATGACTCGCAAAAGACCGTTCGACCTCATAACAATTCTACTCTTCTGGGAGTTTGACTTGGACTTATTCACGTGAACTGGTCCCAATCCTCTCTCTTTCCATCCTTCTGCTATTTTGGTCAAGTCGAGTTCAAACAATTTGGCCGTGGCGGAAAATTTGGATTCTTCATCTTCCTCGCCTGTCTGGACTGTTTCCAACTTTTCAAGATCCACCTGCTTAAAGTGGTCTTGGGCTTCCCTGTTGTCGTCATTGACTTCATTGGGAGCTTCATCTAGGAAAGATTTCTTCTTCAACGACTCTTGGAATGCATTTCCAAACTTCGAATTCGCACCAAATGAGCTGGTGGTGGATATGGCTGCCTTAGCAGGCTCGCTCAGTGAAGGAAGCGAATCGAACACGTTCTTGCGGTCCTTCAACACACTAGACACGTTCGTTTTGAATGACGTGGTGGATCCAAACACGGGTTGGGGGGAGCTCTTAGCAGTATTAGGGGCAGTGGGAGTCTCGGAATCTTTGGAGCCGGAACTGAAAGAGTTGGTTGGGGTGGCAAACGAAGGCTTGATATTGAACAGACTGGCCCCAAAAGTGGCGCGTTGTGTGGTGTACTCTGTGCTTGGTAATTTACCACTGTCGGTAGCTCTAGCCTCATTAATCCGCAATTTGGGGGTCTCATCCGAATCTATATGGTGAAGCTTTTGGTCTTCTGTGGCAACTTGGGTCTCCTCTTCTTCTGAAGTGTCCTCGTCATCCAACTTCTCCTTCAATTCAGCCACTTCTTTCTCTAACGCAGCAATTCGACCCTCATAAAGAGAGCGCACTTCCTCCATAATGGACGCTTTCAAGGCGTCCAAATCGGTCTCATTCGAACCGTGTACGTTCAGCTTTTGTCTTTTGGACAATTCCTGGTCGTCTTCTGACTTTCTTTTGATATTTTCGTACACCATTGGTATTGAGTTGGGACTATGCTGGTTCTGCGATGAATTTATGCCTGGCTGTATACAGGATGTGTATTTACTGGTGGAACAGAAACTGGGAGTGAACATAGAGGCAAAACTACGAGCAAAGAGGACATGCTTTCTACACGGAAAATGCAGTTTAGAGGAAAGTGTAATGGTCCTGGATTCTATGAACGGGTATAAACAAGTTTTGAGCTTTGCTTTGTTTATGGTGAATTTGAATCAACCAGATATATGAGTATATTTATATTAATACGTACTATGTGAATTTTCTCCATTTTTCTATTTTTCTAGCGAGTCCGAGATAATTTATAAACTAAGAGAATGTTCTTTCAAAAAACAACGGATCTTCAGCTAGAAAGCCAACTGCCACGGAGATAAAACGTGCAAGTTCCATTCATGCCCCTCGAATATTCCGTATGGATCTTCCACCATCACTGCGGCGGCTGCTCGTGCTTTCATAACTCGTACCAGCATATTTGGCGTATTTATCTCGCACCGACTTTTCTTCGGTATTTCCCGTAGGAAGTATTCCTGGGTAGGAAAACGCCGGTGTTTTGGGGGTAGGCCGATAGCTGGGGGCAGGTGGATACTGGGGGTTGTTGGCAATATGGATTCTCCGTCCGCTGGCGGCCACAGAGGCGGTATTGGGACCTCGAACGTCGGGTTTCGTATAATGTCTTCCTCCTAAGCCACCACCCAAGCGTCTGGGTTTCCAGTTACGAATGATTCTGCCCCGTTCAATGTCTACCAAGATCGACCGGGTCGTGCTCTTGTTTTCCACTGGGATTTTCAAGCCAGTACGAGCCAACTCGTTCACGCAAGTACTAGCATCCTGTTCCTTCTCAAAGACGAGAAACCCGTAGCCCCGGGACTTTCCCTGCTTGTCTCGTATCACTCGTACTGACTCAATCACGCCGTACTTGCTGAAATGCTTGGAAAGCTCCAATTCGGTGAGGGCATAGTCCAACCGGGAAAGAAAGACTGTGCGATAAGGGTCCTTCATGAACTCCTTCTCGTTCTTCTGCAAGAGTTCGGGATCGTTCCATTCCTGGACCTGCCTAGAAAATGACGTCTGGAGCTGTTTCTTGCGCTGCTGACTCTGCTTGAGCTTGACTTGTTGTTCTGTGGGCTCTATTTTGGGTTGCGTCTGCTCTATTTTGGGTAACTCTTCGAGATATGATGCTATTTGGCTCTTGAAAGTCGATATGGGCGATACTGATGCCGTACTTCTGGCCTCAATGGGATAGTCGGAAGGTTTTACATAGGGCAATGGAGGCCTTGGGGAAAAGAGCTTCTGGATATTCGGAGGATACTTCGTATTATCGGTCTGAAAGTTAGTATACTGGGGTTTTCGGGGCAGCCCTATTCGGTGGAGGTGTTTTCAACGTACCATTCTCGCGATATAAGCAAGTAGATGGGATTGTAGTTCTTGGTAGTGAAGAGTAGTGTGCGAAGACGTTATATGAAGTTGGTACAGGCACGACCCGCATTATGCATTATAGGAAACTAGGGATCAAGAGTTCAAGTTCACAAGACTCCACCTTTTTACGTTTTACGTGCTACCAAGATCAATTCCTTCGTTGATCCCGTGGAAGACCAATTTCAGCTCTATTTCTGTGCTACTTTCACTACAATTGACACAGTGACTCTGTCTAAATCATCATGGATTCTGCCACTCAAAGCGAACCAGCGCCGGTCGAATTGAACGAGTTTGAGATCTATAACCAGGCAATCGACATCGCCAAGGTCCCTATTTTCACAAGATCCCAACTCTCGGACTATGACGGTATCAAAAACCCCAATATCTATGTGGCAATTCGGGGCTACATATATGATGTAACTGACAATGCCAAAAGCTACGGACCAGGCAAGGGCTACCACAAATTGACCGGAAAGGACGTTTCGAGACTTCTTGGACTCAACAGACTAGTTTTGAGCGAAGAAGACGAAAACACGTGGAATACTTCTGACTTTGATGACAAGCAGAACCTGATAGTGGACAAATGGGTGGTTTTCTTCCAGAAGAGATACCGCATAGTGGGCGTCGTCGTAGAACACCAGAGGTAGCTCAATATTTATGAGTCCATCGCCAAGAATGGGTTTCTCACATTGGGTAGGTATGTCGATAGGACTAACGAAATTAATATTAATGGACTAATGGATTAAGGAATTGATGAATCTATCCTGTAGGATCAGTACTAATTGAAGGGAAAAGACTCGAAGCAGCTCGGGGATGAATTATTTCAATTTTTGTTGGCCAGAAAATGGAAGAGACGTAACAAAAGTGCTAGAGATGTTAATATTGAATTTGCAGCCGCAATCGCCAACATCATTCATTTCAGATAGGCCAATTCCAGAGACGTGTATTTTTCTTGAAAGTGTCACATTTCAAACTTGGGTGACGATATGACATCAGCGAATTCTTTCCACTGCGATAGTTGATCTCAAGAGTCGCTGAAATGCGTCGATTGCAGTGACCAGGGTCTTCGTTTAGCCCCAATGCGCCATGGATCGTCGCTTATTCCAAGAAGCATTGGCGTTGCTTGGATAAACATAAACACACCAAGCCGCTCGATACCTGAAATGACCCAATCTGATCTTGAATCGGGTTAGGAAGCTAACGTTTCAAGATCATGGCAATTGCGTTAGAAAATCCAGGATCACACGTGAATTTGGCCAGGGTGCTGAGCTGTGGAATTCATGTGAAGAGTGGGTGAACGAGGTGGAACACGATAGGGATGGGAGAACGGAGAGGCAGCCTCAACCAAACAGCCGAGCAGCATGTGAAGAGGAATCTTATGTAAGAATAGGAAACACGAATTCAGAGTCAAGGACCCGAGTCCATCTTGGTGCTGGATCAGGAGTATTACTAGCATTATGGGAATAATGGCAATTATCTAATATCACCATTAATTGGCAATATCGATCCTATTATCTACATTCAATTACCCATTCGCGAGTATCAATTACCAACCATTAATTAGCAAGCATCATCATTAATCTGTGGTGATTAGCTTTCAACTATGACTTCAGGCACGCGTCGTGACAACCATTGAGCACTTCCCCGAAGTCACTCTCTCCCAACAAGCCCCAATTGTTCCCCGGGCATTGTTGCAGACGATGCTTTGGGCAAAATGATCCCGGCTGAAGCCAAGTGCAGAAGTCCGAAACCTTAAACCAGGCACCGTGATACGCGACCCGCGGCCCAGGAAATACTTCACAATACACCCCGTCCAAAGCGGCAATGTTTTCGCCGAATGCGTGGACAAACGCTCTTGTAGTGGAACAATAGCGACTAAGAACAAGCCCGTGCATGACATGGCACATTATGGGCCGTATTCAGCGAAGCGTGGGGATGAGGTACGAGAACAAAGGACGTCGAGAACCAGGTCCCGACCGCGAAAGCGATGGAAAGAGAGAACGGGAAAGAAGAGAATAGGAAAGAAGTGAATGGGAAAGAACGGAATGTGACAGAAGACGTGAGTGGAAGGCAAATTGGGTATAATGCGACGTGCTGTGACTGGGAAGCCGTTGGTGTAGACCCAATGAAAGGGCCAGTTAGGGTCGGTGGCTGTAGTTTCTCAGTACACGGTATGGACTGTAGTTTCTCGGTTCACGGTATAGGCTGGAGTTTCTCAGTTCACGGTATGGGTTGTAGCCAATTCCACAGTGCACCGTATTTTGCGATACGAGAGAATTGCGAAGACTGGTGCTGCGGTCTGATGCTGCGGTCTTGCTGGCCTCGTCGCCATGGAAGCCGCGATCCTCCACGTCTCGAGCGGAGGAAGCCATTTCTCGTCTGCTGCGTCCATAGATGGATGTGCCATGGAATGAAATGGTGGAGGAGGAGGAGGATTGAAACGGCCCAAAGAGGCCAAAAAGAACCCCGGGCCTCGCCCAAGCCGTTTTCCAAGCATCGTCGATCGACCCTGGCGCCTCCATCACGGTTGCCCGTCTTCCTGATTGTGTCTTGCCTCGGGGTCGAGAAGGGCTCGTATTGGGCTGTTTCTGGAAGAAAGACTCGGTGGACACCTGGGGAAACCGGGCTGGTTTGGGCACAAACCGCCGGAAGAGGCGAAATTCCCTGGGGTGTAACGACGCAGACGCCAAAGACACAGAGGTCCAAGCAAGCACCACCTGCCCCTAAGTGGAGGGGGCCTTGTAGTCTCAGCACAATGTGCCACGACAGCTTGTTCGGTGGTCCACGGTGGTGGTGCGCAAAAAATATGTCACCAAACTCTATCACGACGACGTCGACGTATGTCCACGTCGTACGTGGACGCACGCACCAGGATCTCTGGCTCCATGATGGATCTCCAGCGCCTGGCGACGTCACCGGGCGAAAGGGCCAAGCCCATCGCACCGCCCGTGTCAACACCAGAGTGAGTTCAGAGTGGAACGGAGCCAGAAAATGGAACAGGCCCTGCGAAACCAGGTTCTGCCATGTTCTGCGGGCTCATGCACCTGGCTGCAACCTCCCCATGGTTCTGTCCGGGCTGCACCGAACAGCCGTCGCAGAGCGGCGGCCCGAAGCGTGCTCCTGCTACACCACCACATGCCCCAACCGCACTGGGGCCATGGTCCGGGCTGCTGGCCGGCGTACCTGTTCCATTACCTCCCAAACAGGAGGTAATTAGTATGCTGAATTGGAGTAATGGAGCATGGCAGGAGAGTTCTCACGCAATGCATTATCCCAAAGCGGCAAAACACTTGCTGCAACCAGCGGCCCCGGCGCAGGAGCGTCAACAAACATCCACGCGTCGGCGCCGCACCCATGTAAACAACAACAGTGCCACAAAGCCGCCCACAATATGGTTTCTGGATCGGGCGTAATGAGAAATCGCAGCAAGAATTGCGCAGGAGCTGCATGCGCCAGGACTTTCACCTGGAGACAGCAGGGCGACGGAACGGCGCCTTGCTGTCGAAAAAACGCCCCGAAAACCACTCCACCGCAACGCCCGCACCCCGGACACCATGCCGCCGCTTTTTCCCGCCGAAAACGCCCACTGGGCCTCCCTCCAGCCCTCCCTCTGCCCCGTTTCCTCTTCTGCCTCTGGCCGAATGCGTCCCTGCGTGCGACGCGCTCCCCTACAATGCCGGCCTGGAGCTGCAGCTGCTTCTTCCACCGCATCACCCAGCACTATATATACCGTGCGTCTGCCCGTTTCTTGGTGTCCATCCCCAGCTCCTCCTTCGTCCATGTACTTGCAAACGCCCAAAAGGCCCTCGTTGCCTCCCACTCCTTCGTACTCCGGCAAGACCACCAGCTTGCCTCCCTTGCTGGCCATCCTCAACCTCGCCAAGGACCCGCTGGCCGCCATGGCCTCGCCCTTCCTGGTGCCCTCCTCGCACTTTGGCAAGGGCAGTGTGACGCCCGGCGTGGGCTCCGGCGTCTCGTCCTCCACCGTCGCCGCCGCCGCCGTGCCCTCCACCGTCTCCAGCGTCACCTCCTCCGTCAATTCCATCGTGGCCTCCTCCCAGTCCAGCATCCACGCCTTGGGCGCCGCCAACCCGCTCCTCCCCAGAACCGCCCTCCCCCGCTTGGCCTCGTTGGACTTCACCACCCCCTCCAGATACACCACCTACGCCGCGTACCCTGCGCCTGCGGCCTCCGCCGCCGACTCCAGCGACGGCGACATCTCCGTCTCCGAGTTGAAGTGCCTGCGTGTCGAGCTCGTCCGCGCCAACTCGTCCCCCGCCAGAACCACCGCCTTGGCCGTCAACACCACCGCCCCCTCGGCCGGCTCGGTGTCGGGATCAGGCACCTCCACCGCGGCCACCAGTCCCATCAGCGCCCACGCCGCCGCCCCCACCCCCGTGGTCGCCGCCGCCCCCAAGGACTCCAAGTCCTTCGCCTTCATCTCCCACTCGCCCGCCACCTTCCCCCTGCAAGAGCCCGCCATCGACAACGCGCCGCTCGCCAGAAGAAAGAGAAGAAGAACTTCGCCCAACGAGTTGTCCATCCTCAACTCCGAGTTCCAGCTCGGCTCCACCCCCAACAAGCAGCGCCGCATTGACATCGCCGCCAAGGTGTGCATGACGGAAAAGGCCGTCCAGATCTGGTTCCAGAACAAGAGACAGAGTTTGCGCAAGCAGTGCAACCAGGAGAAGGAGGTCACCGAATTGCCTCCCACTCCCCCCATCATCATTCTCCAGCCTCGCGCCGCGTCGGCCTCCGCCGCCCCTGCTCCTGCTCCTACCAACACCACCTTGCCCCTTCCTTTGGTCTCCTCCACCCCCACCAAGTCCCTCCTCCACAAGTCGCATTCCTACGTCGGCAGCCCCTCCATGGTGCTTCCACCCTCGGCGTCCACCTCGTCCCCCATCAAGGACCGCGCCAGATCCATCCCCATCTTCAAGTCCGAGGACCCCGACTCGTCCATGGATGACTCCATGGTCGCCTCCACCAGCTTCGTCCTCAACGAGACCAGAAAGAAGCAGCCCGTGCTCCTCAACTCCAACAACGCATCCACCATGACCTTCAAGTTGACCCCCAACCACGCAGTGACCACCAACAAGATCGCCCACAAGTTGACCATTGCGGCCGAAGAGAAGGAGAACAAAGACTTTTTGCATAAGGAGGCCTCGGCCAAGGGCGACAGAAAGCCTTTGGCCCTCCTCAACTCCAATTCTGCATCTTCTGACTACAAGAGTGGCACTGTCGAAAGCTTGTTGTCCTTGAGGTCTGGTAACTGGGCTTGAAAGGACGCGAGCTTCTGCGAGATTCTGGTAATACTGTATTATATATCGTGTCCTTTGTATACTATAATGAATAATGATTGTATAACTTCTTCCATCGCTATGGATCGTAGTTCGAAGTTTCTTGCCATGTCCTGGGCCTCTGGAACCCATATTGACAGATTTAACCAATTCTGGCCGAAATTTCAACCCAATTGGGCTCAGCTTTTTCCAATTTGCCCTTCCTGTGCCATCAGCGCACGTAGTGCCACTTTCCGCCTCCGACCTGGCGTCGGCTCAGGAGTTAATGATGTCTAAAGCCCCATTTTGCACCCTAATAACCTTGCCATTTTCGGTAAATGACATGCGGCACTGGTCGTGCAGCGGTCGCGAAACTTGACAGTGTGCCTATTTGCCCAACTGGGATACCACCTCGTTCCAGTTGTCTGGGATACGTTGTTCGTCTAATGGATTCCTTTGACGGGCTTGGTGCCACGAATAAAGGAGGTCCATGGCGCGTCGGTGCATTAAACCGGCCTTTCGGCGTGGAAAACTGCCTGTATTTTCCCAAACGAGAGATTTTCATATTTTTCACCATGTACCTGGGCAGGGGTATATACCGAGTTTGTGGTCTTTCCTCGGTAGCGTGACGAGGAATGTGCGAAGCTGGAACACGCTTGGGGCCGTGTTTCGATCGTGGAAAGGTTTCGTGGATCACGGTGCCTTGGGCCCTCCCAATAGGGGCTCTGGCCGTGTTTGGCCAGGTTGGGAAATGTCGGATCTGCTGAATTCTGGTTGAACATGTCCAATTGAGACGGGTTCGATAAATTCTGGTGGGATATGTAATGTAGGGTAATGAGATCGATTGTTGTCCAATGTTCGCAATACCTGTCGCCCTTTGTTGCGTATAATAGTAACAGTTATTTTTCAAAGAGCACCTTGGATGGCTGGGTATATTCGATGCATGGGAGAAGGAAGGGCCCAATTGGAGGCTGGGCCAGGGCCAGTTTAGAGTTCGCCATTTTCTGAATAGTCCAGTCTTCTTGGCTGAATTGTAAGTGTCTGGCTTCTAGAATTATTCATACTACGGCTCGTATATTGTCCCCAACTATGCACAAGAATGGATGTGAAAGCTGAGTTGACTTTGAATGCTTGGGTGAGTTTGTTTCTGGTAGAAATTACAGGCTCGCTCGCGGTGATTATAACTGAAGTTGACGTATTTTGCTAGAACTGCTATACTCACAAGATATGAACATTTACTCAACGTTTTGTTCATTTATCGTTTCGGTTACTTTGGTGAAGGGCACTTCTGGGGTATTAACTTCAAACGAGTTTTCACTGTAAACATTGCCAAACATGAACGAATTGCCATGCTTGAGAAGAATTGCTATGCTGGAAAAGAATTGCAGTAATAGAGATCTGTACAATTCGTCCATACAAGCTTCTTCTCCTTTCAAGATCACGGTAATGTTTGGACCACAAAATGAGGTGCCTTCTTTGAATAGTGGCTCAGGCTGTATGAGCCCAATTTCTGACGAAATAAGGTTATGGCCTGAAGAGCGGATCTTACAGTAATACCTAAAGCTTACCTAGAACGAAGAGAAATAATCCAAATATGGACAAGATGAGCCCAATCGAGAATTCTAATAAGTGATTCGAATGCTAGCTAGAGTTCACTTAACATCCAAACCTTCAAACTTGGCCCATCAATGCATAGTTTGGTATTGAAAGGTGCCCCAAGAAGATTAATTTGTCAACTCTTAATAACAGGTTCAATGTCTTGAAACAACTTCGCTCTACGCTTGTCGGAAAACTTGCTTCAAAATGTAAGCCTTGAATGCCCTCATGATGAATAATCGCTATATTTCATCCTGTAAATCACATTGTGCTGTCAAGCTAACAATCTCAAACCTTCTCCCTTTTGATTATTTTAATTACTTGAACCGACAAATTAGCTATTCAATTACGATACTGGTAAATTCGCCAACAACGATGTTCAGATCAATAAATATTCAGCATAATCATGGAACTGAACATAGCAAGCAGAGAATTCGTTTTAAATTCAATCACAAGTCTTCACAAAATCTGAGTTACATGCTAATTGTCTTATAATTTCCCACACTCAATAACTCTATAGAGAATCTAAAGAATCCACTATTTGAACCAAAGCACGACCTGTATTCTCCTTCTTCTTACATAGTGTTGACTAACCTCTTGCTACAGTACTAAATGAAACGTTGATATATTAAATTACATGGAATATAAAGAAACAGACGCAATGCATCGCTCTCTATGTTTGATTGTATAAACCAAGTAATAAAACTTAACGACCACGGGAGGTGGTCTTGGTGTGTTGACCTCTGACCTTCAAGCCCCAGAAGTGTCTGATACCACGGTGAGATCTGATCTTCTTCAATCTCTCCAAGTCATCTCTCAATTTGGATTCCAAGTTGTTGGCCAAGACGTGGTAGTGCTTACCGTCAACGTGGTCCTTTTGTCTGTTCAAGAACCAAGCTGGGATCTTATAGTTACCTGGGTTTTGCATGATAGTGACGATTCTCTCCAACTCTTCTTGGGTCAACTCACCGGCACGCTTTTGCAAATCAACATCGGCCTTCTTGCAGACCAAGTTGGAGTATCTACGACCGACACCTCTGATCTTGGTCAAGGCGTACATGATCTTGATTCTACCATCAATGTTGGTGTTCAACAAACTAGAAAGTTAGTATAGGCTGGGTTTAGGGAGCAGTGGAATGGAGGAAAGCCTGTTGGTAAGAGTGATATTGTCGATGGTTCAAGAGTCGGTATCGGGGCCCGTAGTGCTGCTCTATTCGAGCTTCTTTGCTCATGTTGTGGCTGGCTATGCTGTTGATGCGTTGAACGCTTGAAAGAGCTTGTTGGTTCTTGTTCTCCCAATTTTTCACTCGACTTCCTTGACTTTCTTCAATAACAACCACCAGCTCTGGAGAGCTGGTTTGAATTCGGCCGGCCTCTGCTGCACGTTGATAAAGCTAACATACCGCAAAATGTGCTGGAAGGAATTTTGTTCTTGGACAACTAATGGCATCTTGATTATTCCTGTTGAGTATACAAAGCAAAAGTATAAAGAATTGGACCGTAAAAATTTTTAGGGTGAGAAGATTGGGGGTTTGTGAAAATTTCGCGGGCAGAAAGAGTCGTGTGTTGGTTAGGGCTCGTGCCCTGGAAGTTTGGTGCTGGTCACGTGGATTGCGAAGCAGAACAAGACAAAGAGTAGCTATATAGGGAGTCACTAGAGATGGGAAAGGAACGGGTGATTTGGTGTCGTGGTTCGAATGGAGCCATTGAGCTTGTAGATTCTGAAAATTTATTGACATTGTGGTTCTTGTTCCCGAACAATCATATGCTATTAAAAACATAGGCAAAATAAGGTGTAAGTCACGTGATCCAACATTTCCAGAGTGTTAAGCCCATCACACTGGTCATTTGAGGAAACGGTTCCAATGCTTCCTTTTGAAGACATTCATGGTCGCTGTATACATACGGCATTGTAACAAATTATGTCGTTTGTCTCAATTCACTGATCTGGAGTTTTGACGTAGGTTGATTAATTTTCAGTAATAAAATGCTTATCTACATTTAATAATCTACTTTGAATGAAGCACTGATTTGTTCCCCATTTACTTCAACTCCACACTAAGTACAGAATATCTTCGTGAAGACCTAAAGGTATACTGACTTGTTTTGATCTCGTGCGTTTTAAATTGATTGTTCTCCTCTAATTATTCCCTTCTTTCTACTCTTTTCATTCTTATCGTACAGTTACTATATACATCACACGCTGTACTTGCTGATGAGCCATTGCAAGGCTGGCAATTCTATATACACACGGTTGGCCTTCAAGATGTCTCTCACCTCGACGGCTTCCTTGACCAACACATCGGCCTTTTTACCGATAACCTCGGTGGATTGCAACAAGTTGTCTCTTTGGGAGTCGGTGATGAAGAGCAAGGACAAGTTGTTAAGATCGTGGGCGTCCACAAATTGCTCGGTGGCGTCCTTGTAGGAATACTTGAAATCCAAGACGGACTGGTCATGCTCTGGAACCTTCTCTCCTCCAACAATGAACAAGTTTCCGTTGCGGTATTGGTCAGAAAGGGCTGTCTGTATGGCACGGCTGTAGATCTTCGAGGGCAACGCAGTGGACCAGTCGTGGCCAGCCTTGATACCGTGGGCTTTGAGGCCATTGTCTCTCATGGGAGAGTTAGCATCACCAACTCTGGCACGACCAGTACCCTTCTGTGGATGCAATTTACGGTTGGAAAATGGCTTGTCTCCCTTAGTGGGCACGTTTCCAGAACCAACACGGGCCTTGTCGGCTTCATATACCACGGCACTCCACAAAAAGTCTCTTCTCAAAGGAGCGTTCAAAAAATTGGCTGGCAATGGAATGAACGCCTGTGGCTCCAAAGATGGGAATGTTCTTAACGATGCAAGGATGTGGCTAGGTGGTTGTGCCACTTTGAAGGCTCCGGACGAAGCTTCTGTGGCCAACTGACGAATGGACTGTGTGAACATGGTGCCAGATATCGACATATATGCGGTGGATCCGACGGCTTTTTTGGAGAAAACGGGGATGCCGCAGTCGGAGGGGAAAGGTAGGTGGTGTTAAAGGGGCAGTGAGCCTGTTCCGTTTACAGAAATGTCTGGTCTGTGTAGTGTCGAAGGTGACATCGGGATTTTTCACTTTTGGTGATTGGTCACGTGCGCGGTACGTGCACGACTTACATTACTACAGCTTTCAACACTATATGCCCATGTATTGGCGACTACGCCGAGTGTGAAGGTGCCAGATGGCCCTGCTCGTCGTCATCGCTCTCGATGATAAAGTCGGCGACATCAGGTTGGTCATTTAAGCCGCCCATTTCGATATTATCCGCATATTGTCCAGGAGGTGCGTACTTACCATTCGAGTCGGAGCCTTTAAATTTATTGATGGTTTTGGAGAAGAAACCCTGTGATTTCTGAAGCTGGAACTCCTCGTCGTTCTCCTGGAAGCGCCTCAACTGGTCGGCCCATTGCACGTTCTTCTTCTTGCCCGAAGGGCCGGTCTTGATAATGGAAGAGGGCCTCGACTTGTAAGTAGTGTACAAGACGTAAATGCCCCAGATCAAGATACCTATGACAAACAACTGGATGAGTCTGGTGATTGAGCTGGAGGTAGACGATGGGTCTTCTGGATTGACGTCGTCGGTGGCCGATGGCAATGCAGATGAAGCCTCTGCAATCGAAGAAGGCACTGGAGTATCGGCACTTTCGCCTTCTGTAGGTGTAGGGATTTCTTCAGCAGGAGGCTCGGACTCGGGCTTGCTGTGGGGGCCTTCTCCTAATTTGTATGTATAATAGGCCTTGCGGTCGAGCGTGTCCCCTGCTTCCTCTATCTTGTAGTTGCCCACGGCCAAATCAATGAGTGATCTAGAAATTTCAGGCAAGTCGTATGGAACCATGTGTGAAGAGTTGAAAACGTTCACAAAGGTCAAGTTTCTCTCCATCTTGACGTATCCCGCCACCTGACCATCATAGATCCAATCTGCGGCCTTCTCCTGAAATCCTTTGGCGCCTCCCCATTTCAACTTCTTGATAAAACTCTCGGTACCAATGTAATTGCAAATAATGTCGAGGTTTCCGTTAAAAAACATGATAGGAACTTCCTCAAGAAGCTTGGGAAGTAAATGAACAGATGGAATGGACAAGCTTTGATCAAGATTACGTCCAACTCTACCGGAACATTCCTTCCATTGAATTTTATTCACCAAGTTCAAGTTCGACATCACTATGTCCTCCCTCAAGAATGGTGTCACGTACTGCAATTCATATGGCCAGTTCATTCCACACAGTGGGTAACTGTCTTTCTTAGTATAATCGTACATGTTGATGCATCTTTCGTTTACAGGAGCTTCCAAGTCCCTGAGGACTTCCAATGCCATACTCAAAATGCTTTCACAGTTGCCGTCGTCCGTTTCGATGGGGTTCAACTTATCGTCGTCCCAAGCGGCATCGATGCTGTTGACAATTTTTTGGCATTGCTCGTGTTTTTCTAGAAGACCCGCCAATTTGGGGCTTTTCATGTCCAAAAGCCCCGCTTCTCTAAAGAATGGGAGGTATGATAAGCCTTGTTCGTTGGGGGAAACATAGCCATTTCCGATCATCAAGCTGCGGAGGTTGTACTTCTTCTCGTTCTCTCCGAGGTTCTTGTTTCTGTCCAATATGGCTCTGGCGACATAGGGAATGTACTGGCCGGCAAAACTCTCTCCGGCTATGAAGATCTCGTTGTCTTCTTCTTCTGGAAACAATTCGAAGTATTTCTTCATGAAAGTGACGAAATCTCTCGCCATCTGATTGAGATCATGCGTGTACAATTCTCCGTAGCTGAATCCGGTTCCTGTGGGTTGATCTACGAACACCAAGTCCGCAGCCTTGTGCCACGAACCGGGGTTGGTGACCACCTTTTTATCCTTGTTCACTCTGAATGGACCTGCCTCGAGGAGAGCTCCATCCATAGATGAGCATCCAGGGCCACCGTTGAGCCAGAACATAGTCCTGTTGTTATTCTCGGGGATCTTATTGGTATCGGCGTACTTCCAGAAGAAGTAGTGGGTGTCATTCTTGGGATAGAGCTCAAGCTGGCCGGCAAACATCAAGGGAATGTCCTCGTTCTTGATATTGTCGTAGAGTCCGGGAAGGTTCGACACGAGATACTGGTCTTGGAGCGACTTTCCTCGCTTTTGAGGAAAAGCCAACACCAACTGGAGGAGCAAGAAGGGAGCAAGCAACAACATGGCAGCGTACGCTCGAATGAAGGTTATTGGTCGGGCTGAAAAGTACGACTAGGGCTGGTTCTGTTGGTAAACAAGCACGATGCAAAGTCAAATCAGTGATGTGTCAGTGTGGGACACCCAGAAGCACAGGTGAAATTGGGCTGGGATCGTCAAAAAAGAGCGGCGGACTTTCGAATTTTCTCCAGAAAGCCTCTACCAAACGGTTTGGTGTCAAAAACCCCGGAAATTACACCAAGATAATGTCCTTGGCCTGAAGAAAACTATGGAAGTTGTGGAGTTTAGGCAGATTAAGTGATCTTTGTTAGAAGGAGAGGTCGTGCGCGGCCAAGGTTTGCCAGGGTTGAAAACCCTGGTGCAACGGGACGTCAGGCAGTGGAATCGGGGCAGAAAGCGGCGGATGTGGGCGGAAATAGGCAGCAGAGAGGATGGACGGGGTTTTGAGCTGTTCTGGCTGCTGCTGGTGGAGCTCTGGAGGATTCTTGATGTCACGTGATACGTGTCACGTGACCACTCAAGCCTGATCTAGTCACTCGTTACTACCTAGGAACTAGATAGATAGAAATAACCGATTTGGTTTCTAGAAAAGGAAATCCTACGTTTTCTGAAAATGCAATAAAAAAGAACTTCCACACAAAGAAATTCATTTGTCCCATAAAAAGAACTCCATAGAGATAACCTCATAAGGAAGACTAATCTACATTGGTTCAGAAGTGAACTATAGTTATTTTTTGAATAGATTTGAAATTAACTTCTAGGCATAAGATTGTAACCAGTTTATAAGCATTCTCTATTGACTCAAAGGCTCAATATTCCAGATGTTCTCGGCATACTCGTCGATACATCTGTCAGAACTGAAGAATCCCATGTTCGCAACACTCAACACCGACTTCTTGACCCATCTGTGCAAGTGGTCCTTGTCCGAGGAGTCGCCTCCGTGGTGGCCAAACACCTTTTCAAGCTTGGTGTGAGCTTCCAAGAACAAGTCAAAGTCATCGCTGACCAAGTAGTGGTCTCCGTGGAACTTAATGCCCTCAATCAACAACTTGAACTCATCAGGGTTGCCGAAAAGACCAGACTCGATAGAACTGAACACCTTCTGCAAGGTCTCTGGGACCTTGACACCTTCGTAGATGTGCTTGTGTCTGATTTCTTCCACGGACTCGGACAAGTTACCGAACAAGAAGATGTTCTCCTCTCCGATCTCACGGGTGATTTCAACGTTTGCTCCGTCAACAGTACCAATGATCAAACCACCGTTCAAGGCAAACTTCATGTTGGAAGTACCGGAAGCCTCAGTACCAGCGGTGGAAATGTGGTTAGACAAGTCGGAGGCTGGAGTGATGATCTCAGCCTTGGAAACATTGTAGTCAGGAATGAAGACAACCTTCAACAAGTTGCCGATTTCTGGGTCATTGTTCACAACATCACCCACCTTGTTAATCAAGTGGATGATAGTCTTGGCCATGTAGTAACCTGGAGCAGCCTTACCACCGAAAATGGAGGCCTTAGAGATGTAGTGCTTCAACTTGATCTCTTCAATAGAAACACCCGAAGCCAACAACTCCTTAATACGCAAGTAACGGTAAATGACTGCGAAAATATTCAATTGTTGTCTCTTGTATTCGTGGATTCTCTTAACCTGGACATCGAACAAGACAGAAGGGTCCAATTCAATTCCGGTTTCCTCCTTGACCAAGGCAGTCAATCTGCGCTTGTTGTCGAGCTTGATTTCGTCCCATTCGGTCAAGAAACTGTCATCATTGACAAACTTCTCCAACTTTTTCAAGCTGCCCAAGTTGGTCAAGTACTCGTAGTTAGGGTCATTCAACTTCTCACTGATCAACTTAGCCAACTTAGGGTTAGCTTGTCTCAACCATCTTCTTGGGGTGATACCGTTGGTAACGTTGGTGAATCTGTCTTCGCCAAACACCTTGACAAAGTCCTTGAAAATGGTGGTCTTGATTAATTCAGAGTGCAATTCAGCAACACCGTTGGTCTTGTGGGAACCGATAATGGCCAAGAAGGCCATTCTGACCGACTTACCGTGGCCCTCTTCAATAATAGAAACTCTGCCCAATAAGTCGCGGTCGTTGGGGAACCTGCGCTCGACTTCCTTCAAGAAGTAGAAGTTGATGTCGTAGATGATTTCCAAGTGACGGGGCAACAATCTGCCCACCAAGTCCACTGGCCACTTCTCCAAGGCTTCAGTCATAACAGTGTGGTTGGTGTAAGCGAAGACCTTGGTGACAATGGACCAAGCATCGTCCCAGGACAAGCCTTCCAAATCCACAAAGATTCTTTGCAATTCAACAATAGCCAAGGTTGGGTGAGTGTCGTTCAATTGGATGGCAACTTGTTCTGGGAACTTGGCCCAGTTGGTCTTGTTGGTCTTCTTGAAACGTCTGACGATGTCATGCAACGAAGCAGCGACCCAGAAGTACTGTTGCTTCAATCTCAACTCCTTACCGCTCTCGAAATTGTCATTAGGGTATAACACGGCAGTGATGGACTCGGCTCTTTGTTGGGCATTGACCGATTGCTGGTAGTCACCGGCGTTGAACTTGGTGAAGTCGAACTCGTTAGTGGGCTTGGCGTTCCACAATCTCAAGTTGTTGGTGTTGTCGGTGTTGTAGCCGGGAATTGGGTAGTCTGCAGCCACAGCCAACACACGCTCGCCTCCGTTCCAGACCTTGCGAGCCTCGCCCGAGTTGGGGTCGAAGTCCTCGTACACGTGGCCGTAGAAGTCCACGGGAATCTGGATCTCCTTTCTGTCAATCTCCCAGGGGTTGGAGTATTTCAACCAGTAGTCGGGGGTCTCGACCTGGTAGCCGTCGATGATCTTCTGCTTGAAGATACCGTACTGGTAGTTCAAACCGTAACCCCAGCCGGAGTAGTTCTTGGACGAGAGCGAGTCGACGAAACAGGCGGCCAATCTGCCCAAACCACCGTTACCCAAGGCGGCATCGGGCTCCTGGTGCAACACGTCCTCCAAGTTGAAGCCCAATTCCGACAACGCGCTGGCGGTGTGGTCACGGGTCTTCAAGTTGATCAAGGCATTGTCCATGGCACGGCCCATCAAAAACTCCAACGACAAGTAGTACACTCTCTTTCCGTTGTGGATGGTCTGCTTCTGCTGCGTGTTGGCCCAGTCGACCAACAAGCCGTCCCGGACGGTGACCGACGCCGCCTGGTACGCGGCCAAGTTGTCGCAATTGTACATGTTTCTGGCCAAGGTGGTCTCGACATGGTGGACGAAGGAGTCCTCGAACGCGCTTCTGTCGTAAAGAACCTGGGCATGGGGGTCCTCCTTGTTGGGGTGGCCGTTCAATGGCTTCAACTGGGAGTACTTGTTCCAGATGTGCTTGGCGCTGTCGGGAATGGCAGCATCGAGGGCAATGATCTGGTTGGGGGTGAAGCCGGTGTTGGTTCTCTTGAGCTTTGGTTGGGGCAACTCCAGGGGAGTCAAGTAGTCACTCATTGGGATGAATAAACGGGGGAGGTAGATGGCGGGAAGAGGAGTCTTTATATATGCGTTTCTTACGGGGTCGTGCGGGTGAGGGGCGGTGGTATGGGGGGTGTGCATTAGAAGAACTGGGGAACACCAGGGTATGCACCATGCACGGGCCGCGGCGGACGGAGTAACCTGCAATCTACGAGAAAAGGAGGGGGGGAGGGGGCGACGGCGTCCTCCCCACAAGCCCCACTGCGGTGCATGGTGCAGTGTGCAGAGTACATGGCGCACACTGCACCGGTGAAGGTTGTAGCGGGGCTAAAGGGGGCCGCCATCGGCATTGGACCCATTGGGACGCTCTGTCGACCTATACGGACACTGTATGGACGCTTGTGCGCCGGAACCCCCGACCATGCCACTGCGGCGGTCACGTGGCCCCACGGTCACCCCATGGCACGGCCGTGGAGCAACCCATGCCCAAACGGCCGGCTCGGAATCCTCCCCAATACGCTGACTGTGGGGCTGGCGGCCCATCGTACTCCGAATGGGACCACTTGACGCGTGGAAGCCGTGTGTGCAGGTTTCCGATGCTTCCACCTGCATGGAACAGATGATACCAGAACTAGGCCCACCGCCCATCTGCCGGGCAGAATGGGACAGAAAACGACAGCAATGGGTGTCGCTGGCGGGGAGGGGGGCTCAGGGGCAATGGAGGGGGGTCCCTTGCAGCAATGGTCTGCTTTTGCTGTGCGGAGCTGGTGAAAAGTTGGATCGTCGGGGAACTCGGAGTCAACCCACCGTGGCACCACCACTGTAGTGTACTGTGGATGAGAAACGGGAGGGAGAAGAGATGCCAAGACGGCGCATGGAGGGTAGTGGTGAATTTTGGTCTGGCTGCTGCGTGTGTTTGATAGGAGGTGTCTACACTGCTAGCTACTTGGATCTGGTGGCTACTTGAATCTGGTGACTACTTGGATCTGCTGGTTGTCTAGGATCTGTAACAATTGGGTAGACGTCAGGGTGAAATATGGGAGCAGATTGGGACTCTAAATTTAGTAGCCTGGTCTTGGAAATTCGCATGACTTCGACACGGTTGCGGGCTCAGTAGGAGACGGTTGCCTCCAAGCAATCAAGCACATTCAGGGTTCCTGCTGATAATAGGTGGTTTAGAGTTCGGACTCTATTCTGCGCTCTGCGTCCCTGGGCTATTTCCAGGGTTCCTGCTGATAATGGATAGTTAGAGTTCGGTCTGTCTTCTGTTCTCGTCTGTCTTCTACACTCTACTCAATGCACTCTGATTCTTGCACTGTAACCGTCTTCTTCCCTGAATTGTAGCTGGGGCTTTGCTGGTGTTACATCTGACAAGTGACACCATTCTACGTCAAAGCCTATTGTCCCTGTCGCCTCGAATAATGCGTTTAGTTAGAATTAGTCTTCTGTCCCAATCGGTATAGCATGGGACAAAGCCATTTTTAGTCGTGTACCTAATTTATCAATATAGTGGTTGACCTCCATCATCTCCGGTGGTGGAACTTGTCAATTAGTGAAGATAAATACAGTATGGTCGATTGTTCTCGGTGAGACTTATTGAACTACCTGTATTCTTCAATAAAGTCTACACACATTTATGTTATTTACCGAAAATCCCGGTTTAAAGATATCATATTGGGTATATTCTGTATTTGAACTAGCTGCTCCGGGTTTATGTGTATCTATCATTCTATCTAAGATGACAGACTTCTCACAGCTTGGGTAGTCAATGTACTAGAGACAATGCTGCTGGATCTAGATCCGGCAGGACATTGGTCTCTGGAAGTTAACTCGTCATTCTGGTAGCTGTCGCAACATTGATCAGATGGATAGAACTTAGTACACCAGTCCTTACCTCCATCTGTTTGGTAACCAGAGTTATATTCGACACATCTGTAGCCCTGGTCGATCAAATCACCGTAGGCCTCTGGGTAGTAGGCCTCGTTTTCTTGACATGAACCCACGAGGAAGATCTTGTCCGAGGCAAGATCAGTTTCATTGGTTCTCTTCAATTGATAGGCAATGGTGAATTGGTACAAGAAGTTGCACAACAAGTCCTTAGCGAAGTTGAACTTGAATTCAACTCCGAAATTGGGCTGGGTTGAAATCAAGACAGGGTTGTAGTGACTCAACACCTCCTCGGAATCAGAAACATTCAAAAACTCGAATTCGTTCAAGCTTTGGTGGTCAATATTCTTGAAGTATAAGTCCACAGTGTAGTTATCACTTGGAGCTGCTTCATTATTGGCAACGTAGAGGTTGAGCGAGACTGGGAAGTCTTTAGTATCATTGGTAGATTGGATAACAGAAGCATATTTATCGCAAACGTATTGGCCCGAGAAAAGAAGATTTTGGGGGTCCTTAATGGAAGTATGGAGGGTACCGTATGATTCGGGAAGATTATTTACTTCCTTGATGTTGGAGACATATCCAAAAGTGAAAGGAATGGAAGTGGCGAATAAAGCTAATTGGGAAATAGACACCATAGTGAATTTGTATAAGGACAAAACAATTCTACAGGCAAAAGGGACCGTTTAAATATTCAGATTTTGGACATACCAGCTCTTGGCAAATTTCCTCGAATTCTTTTGTAAAGTAAACAGGACATGAGCCTTTAATTGATGAAGGGAACGTAAACAGACCAAAATTCATGTTATAGGTGCAAAATTCAGCCTAATCTCGCCAGGAAAATTGGACATGGACGAATTATCACTACAACTACACTGGATATTAGGTAGATGGCCCGAAGATAGCACACCCAATTGCCCATTAGACCTACTTCTGAAAGGTAGAAAGCAAATGTTAATTGTGAACTACGCAACAGCATTCAGTATCCTAACAAACAATCTGAAGGACATGATCTCTGCATCTGTAAGGGGAGCATCTAAAATTACTTCTGGAAAGGTTATTAGCCTTGGGATTAACATGCACTTCTATTTGTTTTCAGGAGTTTGTATGGGGAATTGACTGGCGAAAATGCATTGGTTTCAGATAGTATCCGAGGCTGTCTAAGCGATGCAGCTAAAAGCACAGTTGCTAAGCCTGTTATTGATGCTGGAGTCAGGTAAGAATTCCAGACCGTGTTGGTCACGTGACCGAGTTCCATGGAAGGTGTTGAAGGACGGGTTTTCAGCTCCCTCGATCTTCACCGTGTAGATGTAGTGACCGTACAGAATTATCTATCGGTTCTTCTAGAAGAATTGCTGATTTGTTTTTTCAAGATTGCAATAATTTGAAAATTTCAAAAAATCTCAAACTCTTACAATTTCATCAAGTCTTCAATGTTGAAGTCTTGAATTGAATAGCAAGACAAATTTCACTCTTGGAGTGTACTATTGAACCATCAACAAGCCAAATTGCCGAGTCAGGGCGCAAGTGAAACCCATTCACACCTCAAACGCCCTCCTTGACTGCATGTCTTGCTGAAATCGCTTGAAAGCATTTATTGGGAGCCCCGAAACTCCTCCAACTCAGCCGACCATTCTACTGGGCCTATTCAGACATGCAGGACGCGACCTGTAGCATTCCAGACCCCAGGGGACGAAGTAGATGCAACCTAGCCAACGTTGCTTACGTAAGCGGACCCAACCCAAAGTTACGTAAGTTCCAATATCCGACTCCATGACATCCCTCCTCCACCCCAATTCCTCCATCAACTCGGCATGTCTAGTTCCAGACCTGTCCTTTGTGATCACAGGAGGCGGTAACGACTTTGAGCTAAAACTACACGACGTTTCCAACTCTCCTGTGGTGACCACTACCTTTCCCAAGGCACATGCCAATTCCGTCAATGCTGTCCATAGCCACAAATTGAGCGGGATGGTGGCATCTGCATCCAATGATGTGGTGATACTACATGACTTGAGAGACCAGACCGTGGTTAGAAGCTTTCTGTGCTCAGCTCCCAGCTCTGCCGGTGTCTCTAGCATGCCTCGAGAGCAGGTGCTAGACTGCAAAATGATCACCCCTGAGCTTCTAGCTTCGTGTGGAGTGAATCACCATCTCCAGATGTACGACATGAGACAGGCCCTGAGACGGCTGGTGTTCCTGTTGAACCTCGGCGATGACAATCTAAATACGCTCGACTTCGACGGCCAGAACTCCATTTCCGTGGGCAGCTCCAACGGCTGCTTGTACCGATTGGACATTCGGAGCGAGCTTGTGGTCAAGGACGAGTTTCCAGGCAGTTCCAGCATTGTGAATGTGGCTTGCTACGGTCCAGACCGGACTTTGATCAGTTTCGCAAATGGAAATATTACCATGTTTGATGGAGAACGACAGCAGATATCTGCCGAAATCAAGCTCCCACACCACCTCACGGCCTCCAAGTACCGAAGAAACGCCCAGTACGTGCCGAACCACAATGTGGTGGTCAGTGGCTCTGAAGAAGGGTCGGTCAAAATGTGGGATTTGGTGCACGGCAGCACACACAGGCCGGCAAAAGCCTTCAAATTGGAACCGACCACAACCGAGGGACAGGTGGTGACGTGGACAGGATACAATGGCTCCTCCAACCAACTCTTGGCCACCACTGGTGACGGCCACCTTAGGGTATGGAACAGGGCTCTTTGACACGTGAAAACTCACGTGATCCAAACATACTATACCACACCGCGTCATTTTCCAATGCCTTCCTCTTTCCACCTCCAACATGGCCCCCAATAGTCCCACTGCAGCCGACGGACCGGATTCGGAGGTTTCGACGGCGTACCCACCCACCTCGGTGGTTTTGGCCAAAGTTAAGGGCTATCCTGCTTGGCCAGCGATGGTTTTGCATGAGTCGTTTCTACCTGAAAATATCATCCAGAAGAAGCCCAAGAACCCCAAGTCCAAGGGAAAGAAGGGAAAGCCTTTGGTCATGTTGCCCGTGCGTTTCTTCAGCGATGACACGTACATTTGGATCAGCAGCAAAGACGTGAAGCCGCTTGAAAAGAGCCAGATCGAGGCGTATCTTCTGAACGACCTGGCCAAGAGGAACAAGATGTTAGAATTTGCATATCAATTGGCTCTTGAGCCCCCAGAGATGGAGCTTTTCGTGAAGTACGGGTCCAAGGGCTCCCAGGGGCGTAAAAAGGAGGACGAAGAATACTTGGAGGACGATGAAGAAGACGGAGCAGAGGATGAGGAGGAAGAGCAAGAGGAATTGGAAGAGGACGACATAGACCTCGACGACCCTGAGGACGTGAAGCCCGCCAAGAAGGCCAAGACGGCCAGGGGAGCCAAAACCACAAAAACTACTAGAAACTCCAGAACTACCACAGCTAAAACTTCCAAAACCAAGGCTAAACCCACAAAAGTTGTTCCATTAACCAAAGCCCAGGAGCGGAAGCTCGCGGCTCAGAAGAAGAAGGACGAGGAGAAAAAACTATTGGCAGAGTATGATAGTGACTGGGGCTTGGACGACGTGAACGAGTACAATAAGGTCGAGGGAAATTATATCTACGATACTGAGGCAGAACAAAGAAAGGTGTTTGAGGCTATCCCCAGCGCGCCTGAGATCCAGGAGGAGTTGCTTCAAGCCCATGACAGTTTTGCCGAGGCCACCGACGAGCTTGTCGAGCAATTGCTCCAGGATGGAGAAGCCGACGAAAAGTCGGTGATAAAACGGTTGAATGAGTTTGAAAAATTAATTCCCGAGATCCCACCAACTGTCATAATGAAGAGCCGGTTTCTCCGAGTCATGATCTTGACTGCAAGAAAGAGAGAGGGAAGCGAACGCATCAAGGAAAGAGTCAGAACGGTGTTGCAGCGGGGGTTGCAGATTGAGGTGGAAGAAAACGAAGAAGAGGTGGAGGAGGAAGAGAAGGAGGAAGAAGCCAACGGGAACGCTGCTGACGACGAAGGCAAGGTGAAGACGGAGCAGGAGGGCGATGATGAGACGCTGGACAAGAAGAAGGAAGAGGAAGAAGACAAGGTTCAGGAGGAGGAAGCTACAGACGAGGCCAAATAATACGTCAACGCTGAACGGGCAGTTGTGTCCAATGTGCCAATCTGGCGCATTGCAGGCTGCGGGCTGCACCACAACACCGTAGACCGAGTGGGCCAAACACACCACACAGGGTCTAACCCATCTTGATATTATGTACTATACGCAAATTACAAATTACAAATTACCCTTGTTCGTAATCGAGCCCCACCCCCACCTGCCTCCCCACAACCGCCCGTAGTCCTGCATCCGGTCGCACACTCGCGATCCCCCCTTTCCCCCCACTGCAGCATGCACCAGTGCGGCGGCCCACACCTATTGTGCTGCATATCCACCAGGGTAATTTGTGTCCCGCCTTCCTCATTTATGACAAATCACCTTTTTCGGTTTTCCCAACCGCTTTGGACCACGCTCCCTACTTAAACAAGCAATCGCACTGTTTTCAGCAAGGGTTAAATTTTACAAAATCCCCAAACATAACAAAAAAAAAATTTCTTCCTTGTTCCTTGTTTAATTACGGCAATCAAGTATGTATCTAGACGAACTCCATACTGACGACTTGGGCCAATGGGGCCTCCAGATTTCTTCTCATCTTGCACTGTCCTCGTGTCCCTAGTGCCGTCGGCTGCCTTCCATTGGGTGGCGTGGTCTCCTTGTTGATGCCGTTGTTGTTGTTGATGTTGTCCGACTCCTTCCACGCCTGAACTTTGGCACCCAAGGACCCCATCAGGGTTGCCAAAGGGCGTCCTGTTGGCGGTCCAGGCCTCAGAAAGGTGTCCAGTCACTCCGTGGTCCTTTTGGTCGAATCCAATGGCTCGGTAGGGGCGGTGGGCCGTGGAATTTGACTCCTATTTTGCGTGTGGATGGCCAAGGGTTACCGGTGCATGGTATCAACAAAATTACCAGATTGATGGGTTTCCGGATTGGGATGGAGGGTGAGACACAGCAGCAACAGGACGACGGCGTTGTATTGGCGGTGCCAATGGTGAAGAAGAATGGAGACAGGCGGTGACGGCGGAGGCGATATTCTGGAGGTGAAATTCAGAATGCGGGAGGTGTGGAGAAGTCGGAGTGCAACAAATACGGACCAGCTGGAGTGCAAGCGATGCTGGATCGTCTCCCTCTTCCACAATCCATATCTGTTGTTGACAGTGGCTTATTTTCACAGCTTCCATCGCCCCTCTTTCTCCCCCTAGGCGTCGATATATGTTCCCTACTAACTTTCTAGAATGTCTGGACCTACTGAAGCTAAACTAGAGACTGCTGATCAACAGTATGACGGCTCCTCTGTCGGCGCTGTTGCCAACAACCCCGTGTCAGGCGGCGCTGGCGACGATGACGACGACGACGAACCCAGCGGAGGAAAACAACAGAAAGAAAGAAGAAAGATCGAGATCAAGTTCATCCAGGACAAGTCCAGACGTCACATCACCTTCTCCAAGAGAAAGGCGGGTATTATGAAGAAGGCCTACGAGTTGTCGGTGTTGACAGGTACCCAAGTGTTGTTGTTGGTGGTCTCGGAGACTGGATTGGTGTATACTTTCACCACGCCCAAGTTGCAGCCCTTGGTGACCAAGTCCGAGGGTAAGAACTTGATCCAGGCGTGCTTGAACGCGCCCGAGGAGGGTTTGGGCGACGACCAAGGCGACCAATCCGACGGTAACTCGCAAGACCTGCCCGACCAAAGCCCCGCGTCCAACAACAACGTGGCTGCGCAACAGCAACAAGCAGCACAGCAAGCAGCACAGGCACATCACAACCAAGTGCAGGCACAACAGGCCCAGGCAGCTGCTGCCGCTCAACAACAATTGCCTCCCGGCGCCCACATTCCCCACGGAATGCCCTACCCCAATGCCGGCCACCCACAGCCAGGCATGCCTCTTCCACAGAACGCATACGGCGACTCTTCCCAGGTGTACCAATATTTCTCCAATATTCAAAACGGAAACATGCCCAACGCTCAGCAGTACCAGTGAGTATGAACGACCCTTTATTTCTTATTTATTGTGTTTTATTGCCAGTGTCTGGGTGTATGCAGAGGTTTTAATTCTTGGCTCTGAAAGGGTCCTAGATTACATAGTAGTATGTATATGTAATATTATTATTAGCAACGTGGTCTGGCGTAGATAGTGGTCACGTGACCCACTATACATAGCTCTATCGCCATCTTGCTTCGACCCCAATGCCCATCTCTTTCAAGACCTTTGGCTACTGGGGCTACGGCATACACCACGACATAAGGGCACGGCTCCCCTACTATGTATCGGACTTCAAAGATGCCTGGAATTACCGCGTCATACCGTCCACCACCTTCATCTTCTTCACCAACCTTCTACCCGCCATCGCCTTTGCCCAGGACATGTTTGACAAGACCAAGCAACTGTACGGGTTGAACGAGGTGTTGATGAGCTCGGCGCTTGCCGGGGTGATCTTCGGGCTCTTTTCGGGCCAGCCTCTTTGCATTGTGGGCGTGACAGGCCCCATCTCCATCTTCAGTTATACGGTGTACGAGATCATCGAGCCCAGAGGCACGCCGTACTTTCCGTTCATGTGCTGGATCTACTTGTGGTCCATGGTATTCCACTTGATCATCGCCGTGGGCAACTACGTGTCGTTCTTGAAGATCATCTCGACCTTCTCGTGTGATGTGTTTGGCTTCTTCATCTGCATCGTCTACTGTCAAAAAGGAGTCCAGATTCTCCTGCGCCAGTTCGACCAGGTAGACGTAGCCAGCGGCTTCTGCTCGGTGATGATCGCCATCTTGATGGTGGTGTTCGGGGTCGGCAGTGACGTGTTCGGGCGCCAGCTCCACTACTTCAAGCCGTGGATCCGCAAGGTGTTCGTGGACTACGGCGTGTGTCTTGCGGTGATCTTCTTCACCGGCTTCGTGCATTTTGGTGGCAAGTTGGACCTGGTGGAGTTGGCTCGGTTGCCCATCACCCGGTCGTTCGAGCCCACCCACTCGGGCACCGACCGCAGCCACGGCTGGTTCGTTCACTTCTGGCCTGGCCACAACATATCGGTAGGGGACGTATTTTTGGCGGTGCCGTTCGCCATCTTGCTCACCTTCCTCTTCTACTTCGACCACAATGTGTCGTCGTTGATGTGCCAGCTGAAAGAGTATCCATTGAAAAAGCCATCGTCGTTCCACTGGGACTTTGCTCTATTGGGCCTTACTACCGGGCTTGCGGGCATCCTTGGCATCCCTGCTCCCAACGGCTTGATACCCCAGGCCCCACTCCACCTGGACCTGTTGGTGGTGCACAACCGCGAGGGAAAGCCTGTGCTGGTGGTGGAGCAACGGGTATCGAATACTCTCCAGGGTGCGCTCACGTTCGCCATGATGTCACGGCCGTTTTTGGTGGTGCTTGGGCTTATTCCCCAGGCAGTGTTGGCTGGGCTCTTCTTCGTCATGGGCATCTCGGGCCTCGACAACAACATCGTGACCAACCGGCTCCGCTACGTTTTCATGGACCGCGATTACCTCGAGAACGATACCAGCTGTCCCGAGGTGTTTCGTCACATCCACCGCCAGAACCCCACACGCTGGTTCTACGTGTACTTGGCGCTCGAGGTGATGGCGGCGTTGGCGGAGTTTGCCATCACCTGCACCCGCGGTGCCGTTGGCTTCCCTGGTGTGTTGATGTTCTTTGCCTTTTGTGCCAAGTGGGTGTGGCCGTTGGTGATTCCAGCGCATGAGTTGGAGATCTGGGACGGCGAGGTGGCAGACGAGTTCATTGTCAAGAGTTTAAGAGTGGTCGATGAAGTCCGAGGTAGGCACGGAAGCGCCCAGGACTCGAAGCAGGAGCTGGAGCAGACGGAGTATGAACTAGAGCAAGGACGAGTGGATACATTTGATACTACGGAACGGGAATGAACAGTGGATCCAATAATCTGCTGAACTGATACTATGAACTAGCGGGTCTTCGAGCTAGTGGCAGTCATGATACCAATGATACTATGAACTAGCGGGTCTTCGAGCTAGTGGCAGTCATGATACCAATGATACTATGAACTAGCGGGTCTTCGAGCTAGTGGCAGTCATGATACCAATGATACTATGAACTAGCGGGTCTTCGAGCTAGTGGCAGTCACAATACTAATACCTATCTACTAGTGAGTCTGCGAGCTAGTGGTAGCCATAACACTAATGATACTATGAGCTAGTGCAACTGAGGTCGCAATATTACCACTGCACGGGATTTCGTCAAGTAGTGAACCTGAACTAGTGGTGGTAATAATACCCATGCTCTAGAATACTAATAATCTAGCATATAAAATACTAATATACTAATGGTACTGATAAATGATACTAATAATTATGCCATAGATGCCAATACCTGAATAAGGAATTGTATAATGGTTCTGAGTAACCGGCGTTAATGAGTAATTTATATGGATCTGATCAAACCGGCACAAATGAGTAATTTGTATGGATCTGGTCAACCGAATTAAAGAGTAATTATAATGGTTCTGGTCAACCGAATTAAAGAGTAATTTATAATGGTTCTGATAAACCGATGTTAACAAGTATTAAATTGGGCGTGATATTATGTCCATATTGATTACATGGATTAATACGAATGACCTGAGCGAGATAGCGAAGAATCGGAATTGACTGGATGATACGTATTGGCTGGACAGCAGTAATGATAATTGACTTGATAACAGTAATGAATTGACCGGATGAGACGTAATGATAATTGGCTGGATGAACAGAATAGGAATTGGCTGGATGTTGCTTATTTACTGGATAAGAGTAATGATAATTGACTGGATGATACGTAATGACAATTGAGTGGATGATACGTAAGGATAATTGACTGGATAACAGTAATGATAATTGGCTGGATGATAAGTAATTATAATTGACTAGTTAACAGGAATGATAATTGACTGGAAGATACGTATTGACTGGAAGTTACGTCTTGCCTGGACCTGACAGCTGTGTCTACTCTGCCCCTGATGACTACATGTTGGATCCTTAACGATACCGATAATCTGAAAAATAGCTACGAGTTGATAATTGATACCAAAGGAGAGATTGGCACCGGAAAACCTGATGAATCAATTGGGACCGGACGTTTGCGACTACTGGTGCCGAACAGCCCACGAGAGTACATGTTCCGATGCATGTCGGTCGTGATTAACCGAAGCTAATGGTGCTGAGTGTGAGACTATGCCCGGTTGAGAATGGACCCAATTTACAGTATGATCAGGCGGACTAAAAGTCGCAAAACCGAATATTTTTCGTGGAGAACAATGCAAGTGGGGAAGATGCCACCAACAAGGCAGAGCAAGGCAGGAGGTGCAGATGCGGCAGATAGGGGTGGGACCATGGGGTGCAGCACGGCAAAGCACCAGATGCACACAAGCAGGTGCTCCATGCACAGCATGCACAGCATGCCCAGCCGCAGCCGCAGCTGCAGCCCCCGCTTGCAAGCAGGACAGCCTCCAGCGCCGGCTGCAGGGAAACAGAGCACTATGGAAATAGTGCATGGTGCGGGAGCCGGACTTTTTCCCCCCGTTCTCCCTGCCCCAGCCGCATTTGGGGGTGTCGAAAACAGCGCAACTCGCACCTAGGCGACGCACCAGGCCAAATACGAGATGAAGATGTCCTTCAGCAACATCCCCCTGTTCCAAGGATGGCCCTGGACGCTGGGCCTGGCCCCGCATCTAACCGCTTTGCCTGTCTACACACACACACACCTCATTTCCCTTCGGCGGCGGCGGCGCCGCCCACAGACGCACAATACGTAAACCGGCCATGCAGCCCTCACAACCTTCCTTTCCTATCGCCTTCTCCGCCATCGAGGGGAACACTCGCGCTAGTCAGATTGTACAGGGTGCAAACACACACAAAACCTAAATCATCAGGTTATTTTGCATGGTCATTATTTCACACTTTTCACCCCGATCACACCACTATATATAGTGGGCTTTCCCTATATAATGGAGGAACAGGTGCGATTATCAGTAGAGCCAGCAGAGACCCCCACACTGTCTTGCGCTACCATTGTCCCCTAGAGACGATCCACACACAACCACACAGTCCCAACCGCCAGTCCCCCAAATTGTCCCCAGCTTCCCACTCGACATTTGACCAGGACATTGCACCCGCACATTGCAACACCAGGCCAGTGCCCAGCTCGCTCCTGAACCAACCAGACCACTCCACCGAGCGAATCGCTTAGGAGGCCGACAGCACGCCTCTCATCCAGGCCCTCCAAGTTCTATCCAGGCACTCCAAGTTCTATCCAGGCACTCCAAGTTCTATCCAGGCCCTCCAAGTTCTATCCAGGCCCACCAATTCTATCCAGGCCCTAGTTCATTCCATTCCACTCCCTGCTGCAAACATCCATGTCTGACACCAGCGGCTCGCCCAAGCAGACCGCCGTCTCCGGCGCCTGGCCCTCCCAGCACCTGTCCTTGTGGAACAACTACCCCAGGCGGTCCTCTGGCGGCATCGATGCCCCCAACATTTGGGCCACCTCGGGTCCTTCGCCCATCCACCTTGGAGACATGGGCCCAGAGTCCTTTCCTGCCAACAGAAGACACTCCCACAACGACGTTTACAGCTTCAAGTTTCTGCAGCCCCCTCCAGGCATGACCTCGTCCCAGGTTCCCCCCGTTGCTCAACAAGCGCCCGCACCCCCCATGCAGCTGCTGCACCCCCTGCAGCATACGCAGCTGCAACTCCCCCAGCACCAACACATGCAGGCGCCGCAGAGACACACGCAGCAGCAGCCGGCAGCAGCTGCAGCAGCTGCAGCAGCGACGGGTGCGTCCCGAGACTTTGGCTACGATGCAGCCACTCTCCAGCTCGTGAACGAGTATTTTGAGACCGACCCCCACCAGCGCGTCAAGGTCACCACCAAGCTTCTTGTGGACCGCTTTTTCGACGAGGAAAAGTACCTTGGCGACGCGTACCAGCTCCCCCGGTTTCCCATCGAGCATTCGCTCCGCAACTACCAGCTCGTGCTTGTGGGCTTCAAGGCCGGCAGAATCGACGTCTTTTACCTCCCTGCGCCGCTGGAGTCTGCCACCGACCTCCAGGGCTTGAAGCGCGGCGATTTGGTGATTGTGGAGGCCGACCGGGGCCGTGATTTGGGCAAGATTGTCAAGATGAACATTTCCATCGATGAGGCCCGTTTGATGAAGCTTCTTCAGTTCCAGGAGCAGCACGCCGCATTGTCCGACACGGAGAACATTTTGGACGAAGACTTGTCTGTCCGCAATCTTGGAAGCGACAAGCACTCGTCTCCATCGACTTCTCCGCCAACTCTCCATTTTCCCAAGTCGATTCTTTCGTTGGCCCAGCCCTCGGAAATCATACAGATTCTCAACAAGAAACAGGACGAGGAGAAGGCCTGTCGCCTCTGCCTTGCGAAGATTGCCAATGCCACGGGCCAAGGATCTAAGGCCTCGGCGAACGCAACCATCAACAGCGATCTCCTCCAGATGAAGCTCATTGACGCAGAATATCAGTTTGACAGGAAGAAGCTTATCTTCTACTATTCCACCTCCAAGCGCATTGATTTTAGAGACTTGGTAAGAGAGTTGTTCAGAATCTACAAGACCCGTATCTGGATGTGTGCCGTCGTTGGCCTTCCGTTTGTGTCGAACAGAAACACCAACAAGACATCTCCAACCCGGAAATTTGTCCAGATGCCCCAGCAGTTGCCAGAAGCGCCTCCTGCCACGCCGGCATCCACCTCCAGTGACCGCAGGTTTTCTTACCACAGTGGAATGCAGATACCCCCAGCAACATTCCAGAATGAACAGTTTGTTCCTCGATTCTTGGGAGAACAGCAGCAGCTTTCCCAGAAGGCATTCCAGCCCAGTGGTCATCCCCCTTTCGGAAAGGCCCCACTTGGCCCTCCCATGAACTCCAGCTTCGCTGCTCCTAACCAACCATATACACTCGAGCAAAGACGCAACAGCGTCGGTGAAATGTGGTCACCTACCGCAAGGCCTCCTCCCCACTCGGGAATGCCGTGGTCCGAGACCACGTCGGTTTCGCCCGGCGGAGGCTACGTTCTCAAATCCTTGGTTGAGTCGATGGACAACTGAAAAGTCGTAAATTATTAGAGCTCTGCAGTTATGGCAGGCGTACTACATTCAGCTGGTCTGAGCAAAATATGCATAAGTACAACATTAGATGAGATTTAGTAGCGAGACTGTAGAGGAGAAGGAGGAGGAGGAGGAGGAGGAATGGCAAAAGTGGTGAGAAAGAGGGGACAACGGCTATGCAAGGACCAAGAGGATGATGAAGGGAGAGAACAAGGGACTAAAAGAATAAGAGAATTGCAGAATAAGAGGAAAGAAAGAGGGGCATGGCTTTTAGTTGGCTCTCAAATAGACATAGCAAACTTGGCAAAGCGATTTACGCTCCAGGCTTAGCGAGCCCACATTTTTAGCAGGAGAGGCCCGGCTCTAGGGGATTGGGTAATAGCCGACCAAATATTCCTGATGGAATGGAAAGAGCAAGGTGGGGTTCAATTTCGAGGAATTATTATAGACCTTGAGGGGAAATGGCAAGAAGGAGTTGGTCCACCTGGAATTGAGGAAGTAGAGGAGAAAAAACGCGAAAAAGGAGGGTAAAATGGGGATTCTGGGGAAAAGTGTGATATATGACTGACGTAATTCAGTTTTAGTCAAGTGGTAGCATAATAATGAAATATGCTGGAAGTCACTTTAGTGTATTGTTGTGACGTCAATAATAGCCTACATGGGGTGGTTTGGGCTCGGGATGTCACCAATGTTGGTTAGCCTCCGCGTGTTGTTACTGTGAATGTGGTAAGTGGTGGAATCAGGAATTAGTGGTGAGTAATTGGATTAGGCAAGAACGTTTCACGTCAGTCTTCCTCTAGAACGCGAGAGTTCCCAGAACACCGGAGATGCCAAAACAGACCCGAGCTTCTTAGTAATGACCAGACTTTGATTGGGTTGCTTGAACGGTCAAGCAGCCAAATATTCAAGCGGGCCAAGTATACCCAGTACATATTTCGAGCACCGCCGTTGAAGATTGTGGTACTTTGACATCGAGCCCACTTTTGAAAAATCCACGTTACTGGGACAATCAATACGTGTTGCCGTATTTCGATGGTCATCTGCATGGAATCTCCCAATCTCGTGTACTCCGTGTGCCTTGTGCATGGAAGTTCCCATCAGTATGCGGTTCTCTTCTTTGGGTCTTCTTTGTGGTTCATGGTCAATACGCAATTGGGTGTGAAAAATGTATCTTTTTCACACATCACAAGAATAGCTTCCCGAAGCAGCTCGCAAGATGACACTACTGCAATACCGTCAGTTCGTAAATCAGGCCAATAAAAATGCAATTGCATAAATGAAATTATATTAAAATTACTGAAATCTAGAGACAGAGATAGTGGTGAATCATCATCCCAGAAAAGAAGAATTGAAATCTATACCATGGTGTTCAATCAAAGTTGCAAGGTCTTCTTGTCGGCCGTGGGGATTTCAGCATTTGTAGAATCAGTGTAGTCAGAATCCTGTTCAGCATCATACTCCTTGGTACCGAAGACACCCTTCCATCCGTTGTCAATCAAGTAGTTCTTGAACTTGACATCCTCCTCCATAAGATCCGAGTCGGTAAGATGAGGAATGAAAAGGAATGTAACCAACACACCCGCAACACCACAAAGGGCAGCAATGATAAAGGTCCATTGAGGACCCAAGTTCTTTTGGATTGGCGTGAAGGTCTTGGTGCCCACAACGGCACCGGCCTTGCCAATAGCAGCCGAAAGACCGTAGCAGGTGCCTCTGATAGGCGTGGCAAAGGACTCCGAGGAAACCAAGCCCAAACCATCACCAGGTCCCAAGTTACCCATGGAAATCATCAATCCGTAGAGCACAATGAAGAGACCAGTGATCTTCTTCACCTTCTTGTAGGCAATACCCACGATCAAGCCGAAGACAATGTAGCCGGCGAAACCGATCATCATGGTGTACTTTCTGCCGATTTTGTCATTCAAGTAGGCCCCGACGAACACACCAGGCAAGCCAAGAACACCCAACAACAAGTTCCACTCGGCGATTTTCTGCAAGTCCTTGCCATCCTTGATGACGTTGGAAATAATGCCGGCACTGAAGATACCGTTGGGGAAGGTGACGAAGTCGTAGAGGAACCAGGTGAGACAGGTTCCGAGCAATCTGGGCCAGTAGTACTTGAAGGCCAACCAGTAGGGAGCCCGCTGCTTGATGGCGTTCTTCTGGTAGAGCTCGGAGGTGGCCAACTTGAGCCGGAAGTAGAACACAGACAAGGGCCAGAAGCACCCGATGGCGTACATGGTTCTCCAGAGGGCCTCCAAGTGGTTGTTGCCGGTGATGCGGTGGACAATCAAGAAGATGATCAAGGCAAAAGGGCCGCCGAAGGAAAGGGGAAGGTTGGTGGACAAGATGAAGGCACCGCCTCTGCGCTGGACGGACTCGTTGGCGGCCTCTGACGCCGACACGGACGACGAAGGGTATTCGGCACCGATACCAAAACCGGTGACACCTCTGGCGATGATCAACATCCAGAACATGCCCTCGACGCTCTTGCCGTGGGAGGCAGCACACATGGCCGAGCCCACGATAAGGAACAAGGTACCGGTGACAATGGACCATTTTCTGCCGATGTAGTCGGCGGTCAATCCGATGGTGACCTGGCCGAAAATGGTTGCAATCAACGACGCGTTGGACACGTTGGTGGACATGTCGGCGGTGTACTCTTTGGGGTACTTGATGGCGAACACCTTGTTGAGCATGGACATGACGTTGTTCTGGTAGCCGTCGGAGATCAAGGCGAAGCCGGCACAGAAGATGGCGAAGAGGTCCTGGGCGCTGGGGCCGTTTTGCAACCGGGTCTTTCTCAACTCACTGTCGTACTTGAAGTGTTTCTGGCCGTGGGTGGAGTCGTGCTGGTCGGAGTCGAAGGAGTCGGACTTTGCAGCTACCGAGATGCCGGCCTCGGCGGCCTTGGCATCGTAGTCTTTGGAGGACATTGTGGGGGAGGGCTTAGGGAGTCGTGGGGCAGGCAGACGGAGAGAAGACGGGTAGAGAAACTAGAGAGACGGGAAAAGGAAGGCTTTATATAATGGCCAGTGCCGTTGGAAGGAGCCAGGGAGGGGAGAAGTCAAACTACATGCGTGCATGCAGCATGCATGGGGGCAGGCTTTCGGTACATTTGGCCGGGGCGTTTCCGGCACGGCTCACAGTATTTGGTGCAGGGTGCAGGCAGGCCCAAGGGCCCCATGCACGGCTCGCGAAATGCTCGCTGTATGTTTGACAGCATGCAAAAAGCTTGGTGGCAGAGCGGGGGACGGGGGTGGGGGCCCGTGTGGGGAAACATATGCCGAAGAAGAAGAACAAGAAGAAGACAGACAAGGCCACCTTCAAGCGGGCCAAGAGATGCAAAGCAGGGTGCTTGCTTCGAGGCCAGAAACAGCCAATTGTCATCAGGGCGGCTTAGGTGTCTCCATCGATCTCACACGTGCCTATCGGCCAGAGAAACGTGGTGAATTAGTGTAGGTTAATTATGCCAGAAACGGGCTAGAAATGAGCGAGAAATGAGTGAGAAATGAGCCGGAAAGGAGCCAGGGGTCCATGTGCGCTAGAGTCCACCACGGGTTCATGCATAGATGCTCCCCCCACATGGCGCGTGGGTCGTATGTAGCGAATCGGGACGTCCTGGGAATATTACCGTAGCGGAAGAGTCGATTTGACGGGCCAAACACCGTGATTGCGCCTATGAATATTAACAGCGGAGGAGTAGCGGAGGAGTAGCGCAGAAGCGGCGGTATTGTTCGAAGGAAGACGGGGAGAGGAGTGGGGGACTGTGGGGGAGCTCTCTTAGATAAAGGAAGGAGGCACAGCATTAGCATAGATACGGAATTATTGACATTAGCAAAGGCACGGAATTATTGATAATAGCAAGGGCCGGAGTCGAAGACAACACCAAAGCCATGAAGACAGGAGAGAAAGAAAGAGACAGGCTAGAATGCAGGAGCTACTACAACTATACTTAGAGGTATGGGCTCCAGGGTGCATGCAGCCCACGATGTCAAGGTCAATTGCAAGGCATCGAGCAAATTGGATCAGACCGGGAAATATGCGGAATGGATCGGGGGAACCGCAGGACCGATGGGGGCTGAGGACGGGTCCGGACAATTACGGGGAGGAGTTGGATGGTGGTGGAGTGCACATATGGTAGATATCATGACGTGTATGTGTGAGAGATAAGGCAGTGCACATACCGATAATAGAGTATGACATGCACGTGATGTGACACGTGACATAAAACAAGCAGTCTGCACATAGTACATAACGTGACACAACATAAGTACTGCACATAATATGTCACGTGACACACAGCCCCGCCAACATGTCACAGTGCTCGCAACCGTCACGTGACCCCGATGCAACCTACACCCCTATCCCGTTCATGCATGCACCGCCAATTCCTATTGATCCCCCTCTTTGGCCAGTGAATTGTTTCCCCAAACGTCCAACTACCATCACCTATCAACACCACTTCCGTCCCAGCCTTCACGCCCCATTTCATCTTGTCACGTTGTCTGTTTGCTCCTCCTTCTTCTTCTTCTCCTCCTCCTTCCATCCCATCCACACATTGCCCTGCTTATCTTGTGGCGTTACCATGCCCTTTGAGGCATAACTCCGAGGCCAGCTCCTTGTGCCACCGTCCCCTCTGCGGGCCGTGCAGGACGCGTGCGCATGCAGGCCCGAGTTTCTCGGTAGTGCTGCATCGGGGCGATCTGGCAGTACAGCAACCCTCCTTGTTGGCGCATCGTGCATATTTCTCGAGCGCTCGAGGCAACAGCAACCAGGCCAGCCAAACACGCTTCGGGCCCCGTCAGACCCCGATTCGCCCTTGCGGCCACGAGCTCCACAGCGTCACCTGCGTCCGCAACGGCTGGCTCCTCCCGAACGAGCCGAGCCCAGCGGACTTGCCGTAGCAGTTGTGGTGGTGGTGCTGCTGCTGCGAAGTGCAGATGATGGCCCAGATAACGTCAACTTTGGCACCTCCTCTTCCTCCTGCAAGATGCAGATGCTGGGCACGCCAAGCAGACGCCGCCGCTGCCACTTCTCCTCTCCTCGCGTCGCCCGCATCATGCGCCATCCACACCGCTGCACCTCTAGTGCAGAGTGTGGCCCCCATGCAGTGGGTGCCTCCTTTTGCGTGGGTGCCACCCGCAGTGCATCTGTCCCTGCACGCTGCACTTGCTCCATCATGCCCCGTGACCCATGCGGCATTCCTCCGCGACCTCTGCCCTCGCTTTGTGCCACACATTTTTGTTGAGTGGGAGGGTCCTGGGCACGAAAGCCTCTCCCACTGCCGGTGGGCCCATGGCCCCACCAAGACCCCGTCTTTCCACCCTGGTCCAATGCAACCGCAACACCCCTCTCCAGGCCGGGTAGTTCCCCAAGCTACGGCTGCACCCCACACCCGTCACACTGCCCGGCACTCGGTGGTTGCATGCGGAGCCCCATGCACCATGCACCACCCATTCGCCGTTCATGTTCGGTTATATTTAATAATCGATCTCCGGCAGCCTGCGCCTGTATATACATTTATAATCCCCGTTTTTATTGATTCCACTTTCTCTACCCTTTTTGCATCGCTGCCCCTACCTCCAGCGTGCTTAGCTTGCCTTCCTCCCTCCCCTTCTGTCAGCACGCTGTCCCCACGCTGTGCCCTCCCTGCTCCCCTTCCTGCCCCTCCGTGCCCCCTCCCTGCTGCGTTAGTCTGACCGCCCCTCCTGTCCATCGCATGCCCGCTGCACAATATGCTTCTCACCCGGAATACCCAGCTGGCTCCCCAAGAAAGACACCTCCAGACGCATAATGCACAGCTCCTGGTGCACCCCGTCCACGGCCCCCGCCCTGGCCAAGGCATGACCTCCCCTTCCTACCACTCCAACTCTATAAATGCCGCCCTTGCCCCCTTGTCTTCCCAAGACTTTCCCGACTCCCCTTCCACCCCCAACACCCACGACGACCCCGACATCCCCGTCGACCCCTTGGCCGCCGCGCCCGCCCTCCCCCAGATCTCCGTCGACACCGCCCACAAGGACAAGTTCAAGCTCAACTTCGGCAGCTTCTTCAAGAAAAACTCCAAGAGCGCCAAGATCGACGCCGTCATCGCGCCCCAGCACCAGGAGTCCTCGCTGGCGTGCCTTCTCTCGCCCGCGTCCATCACCGACGGCGCCAACTTCATCACCATCGTCTCCAGCAACGAGTCCGGCCACTACACCCACCTCCGCCACACCAACGTCGAGGATGCCGAGCGCTACACCTCCTTCACTGCCGAGTGCATCTCGCTCCAGGGCAGCGAGATGACCTCGTTCTCCCACTCCATCCGCCTGGGCTCGCCCGAAGTCGTCACCTACGCCCCCAAGGCCAAAAAGAACAGCTTGCGGAGCATCTTGGGGCTCTCCAACACCGAGGCCTCAGAAGACGACGACTTGGAGGACGACATCACCGCGTATCTCTCCGAGCTGGAGTCCGACCTCAACTTCGACCCCAAGAACGAGGAGAACGAACACGACTACCGCTTTGGGGGCTACCACCCTGTGGCCAGGGGTGAAATCTACTACTCCCGCAAGCACCCCAGAAGAGAATACATCATCTTGCGTAAGCTCGGTTGGGGCCATTTCTCCACCGTGTGGTTGGCCAAGTCCCGCTACAACCATAACCTCTCCTCTTCCATGAGTTCCGAGGAAATATCCGACGCCTCCGTCGATGCCTCCGAATACTATGTCGCCATCAAGTTTGTGAAGTCCAACAAGAATTACATAGAAGCGGCAGAGGACGAAATCAGAATTTTGAACGCTTTGAACAACCCCCAGACCCATGCGAAATACCTCCACGAGGGAAACTTCAAGATTCCCAAGCCTTCGTGCGAAGGAGGTAAGCATGTTATGAGCTTGCTCGATGATTTCGAAATCTCCGGTCCTCATGGAACCCACATCTGCATGGTCTTCGAAATTTTGGGTGAAAACATCCTCAATGTGATCCACAAATACAAGCATTATTACAGTAACATCAAGAAGGAAATGACGAAGAAAGACTCAGTTGCTGAACAAGTCAGCCCAACGGATACAAGCGGCATGAAGTTTGGTAAGCTTGATTTGAAGCCAAAGAAGACCACCAAGTCCAAACTCAGCATGGGCCTTAGCCTTAATCTCGGATTAAATCTTCTGAAAAACAGAACTTCTCCAACTAAGAAGTATGAGCCACAAGCACTGGCAGTAGACATGCGTGATGTGGATCCTATTGAATCACCATGCTCCGAAGATGACTGGAGCAAGAAACTTCAAAGCCTCAACTCCGAGTCCTTGTTGTACTTGATGCAGCGCCAGAAAAATGCTGGTGCTATTCCCCTTACATTAGTCCGTCAAATCGCCAAGCAAGTTTTCACGGCGATGGACTATATCCATCGTTGCGGTGTCATTCACACAGATCTCAAGCCAGAAAATATTTTGGTTGAGGTGAAAGATGTCAACAATCTCATTAGAATGATCGAGGATGATGTGATTGCCAGAAGTAATAGCATTGATGCTAGAACAAAGGCTTTGCATAGAAAGTGTTCTTTCTCCGCTTCTGCTCTTCAGCTTGGAACCAAAAAAATATCCAGACACCCAACATCCGAGTCAATCATCTCCCGCAATCAATCCATTACATCGTCCACTAGTTCTCAAATGAGTGGATTGTACAAAAAATCTAGAAACTCGACTAACTCAGAGTGCCCTATTCGTTCATCTAAACCAATCAGTACGGCCTTGAACAACGAAATTTTATTCAAGGAGGTCAACTATGATTCTCGGTGCAGACTTCCCAAGTCATTCAGTCCACTTTCAAGATCTAAGGTTCAAAAGTCTAATGATGATTTGCTCTCAATCAAAATTGCTGACCTAGGAAATGCCACTTTTTCTTATAGCCATTTTACCAATCAAATTCAAACCAGACAATACCGCTCCCCAGAAATAATGATGAAATACAAATCCTGGGGTGCTTCCACTGATGTTTGGTCCATTGGATGCATACTTTTCGAGCTTATTACTGGCGATTACTTGTTTGATCCTTGTAATGGCAAGTATTTCGACAAAGATGAGGACCACTTGGCCCAAATCATTGAGCTTCTTGGTGCATACCCATCTGACGAGTACTTAATCGATTGCAAGTTGACTTCCAAGTACTTTAAGCTCGACCCAACTACAAACAATGTTGTTCTTAAGAATATCGATACCCTCAAGATGTGGAGTCTTTCTGACGTTCTTGTTGAGAAATACAAGTTCGACAAGGACGACATACAGGTGAAGCTTATCAGTGACTTGATTCTCAAGTGCTTGACATTCAATTTGAATGAGCGTTTTGATTGTGGCTCATTGCTCAAACATCCTTGGTTGAGAGAAACTGAGTACACTGAAGATATGCTCGAAGAAGTCAAGCACATGACTAACAATCATGAAAACATACCTGGTTTCACCGAAACTTGGGGAGAAGATTTCTAGTCACTTCATCTCATCAGTCCTTCACAAAAATGGCTCTTATGACTAATTTGGGGCCTTCCCCGATCACGTTTATTTCTTTATGTTTTAACTATTAATTTCCGGTCAGGAATATACTTGGGAAGTATATTAAAAGGGACACTTTCACTTCATCTATAGATAATTTATCGCGCTAATGCATTGTAGACTCCTAACGATATCTGTTTTCAAATTTGTGACTCCGGAACAGCTCAACGTCTAACTCTTCATCTGAAAAGTCCAAATTAGAATCGTAATCTGAATCGATAAGAGGATCTCTTTTTGGCTTAGGTTTATGGTGTTGCTGCTTTTCTTGCTGAGTTATAGGAACTTCGGTTGAGTCTATTTGAGGTTTCAGTGACTCTTCATTTTTGGTTATTGAAACTCCTTCCTCTGAAAGTTTTTCCTCAGAAGTCTCTTTTGATTTTTCAAGAACACCCTGTTCCTCCTTATCTGTCTCTGCTTTTGACTGTATTTGATCCTGTTCTTTCACCTTTTCAATCACCTCGTTCTTCTTTGTATCCACTTGTACTTTGTTTTGAGAGAGTTTTTTGTCCTTCAACAATTCATGAGCAGATTTCATCTGGAACCCATTATCTTCTTCCTCTTCGTCGCCATCCTCAGAGTAGTTGAACTGAACCGTGGCCTTCTTTTTGGGCTTTTTCTTGGGAGGCTCTTCGTTCTCAATGACTTTTTCCACCACAGATGGACTCAAGTCAAAGTAGGACTCCTTTATTGTGATATCTTTGATTATGGCAGGAAATAACGGACCGGACTCTCCCATATCGGAATCTCCAATCTTCACCACGTTGTATATCGATTGGCCCACCACTTTTCCGAATACAATGTATCGATTATGCAAAGGCACCTCTTTCAAGGTGATGAAAAATTCGTCCACCGTATGGTTATGGTTGGAATCTTCATTTTGTCGAGCAGCAGCCAACAGACCTTTCCGAAAGCGTATTCTGCTGTGATATTCGTTGCGGAGGTCGTAGTTTGTGTCTTCGTTGTGGATCTGGACAAGGTCTTCGGTGATGGTATGGAACGGTTTATTGGTGTATTTATTGTCGAGACAGTTCTGAAGAAAGCGTCGGGACGTTTCTGGGACTTCTTTGGCCCATATTTCAATCTCAATAGGGCCCTTGGACGTGGTGATGGTGACAGAGGCCGTGGTTGCAGGTTCTGACATGTTAGATCTGGAGAGAAAGGAGCGATATTTTGAGATTTGAACGCCCGGATTTCGAAAAATTTCAAGACCAGAGCCTGAATAGGGACTTTGAGAAAGAGATCCACGAGGTTGCGGCAGAAGAAGTAGCGTATTGGAGGTACTGGGCCCGGACTAGGATCAGGTGTAGAGTTGACTTTGAGTACACGGTCCGCGCACGACCCCGATATAATAACAAAATCGCCAGGTGTAACTCCTTCAACTATCCTCCTCCAATGGGCTCCTTAAAGTCGTTCATCAAGGCCGTTCGTAAGGCCAAGACCATAGCCGACGAGCGTGCCGTCATCCAGAAGGAATCTGCTGCCATCAGAACGTCTTTTCGTGATGCTGCACTCGACCAAACCACCAGACGGATCAACATCTCCAAGTTGATGTATCTCTACATCATGGGCGAAAAGACCCACTTTGGCCAGGTGGAATGTCTCAAGGTGTTGGCGTCGCCACGTTTTGCCGACAAGAGATTGGGATATTTGGCGACAATGTTGTTTTTGGACGAGAATCAAGAGGTGTTGACCTTGTTGACCAACTCGTTGGACAACGACATGCAGCACCCCAACGCGTTCATCGTGGGCTTGGCCTTGTGCTGCTTGGGCAACATTGCATCTCCCGAGCTTGCCCGGGACCTTTACGCCAACGTGGAGAAGATTATCACCACCAGCAACGTGTACTTGAGCAAGAAAGCATGCATTGTGGCGGCCAAATTGGTGGAAAAGGACCCCGATTTGTCGGAGTTCTTCCTCGCCAAGATCCCCCAGCTCGTTAAAAACAAGCAACCGGCTTCATTGTTGGGCACAACCCGCTTGATCCAGGCATTATACCAAACTAGCGAGGAAAACAGGCCTGCCTTGCTCAAGACCATCCCCACGTTGGTTGAGCATTTGAAAAGGGTCACCACCAGTGGCTACCTCCCCGACTATGACATTTTGGGCACCATTGATCCATTCCGTCAGGTTGCACTCTTGTCTACATTGCGTTTATTGGCAGGAGACGAGCACTGTCCACCCCAGTACCTAGAGCAGGTTAACGATATCTTGACTCAGGTAGCATCCAACATCGAAAGCGGCAAGAACGCAGCCCACGCCATTCTCTATGAGTGTGTGAAGACCATTTTCGCCATTCCTTCGGACCAATCGTTGAAGATCTTAGGTGTCAACATCTTGGGTAAGTTCTTATCCACAAAGGACAACAACACGCGTTACGTTGCACTCGATACCTTGTTAAGCGTGATGAACATTGAGCCTTTGGCTGTCCAGAGACACAGATCCACCATTGTTAGCTGTTTGTCCGATGGAGACGTTTCCATCAGAAGAAGAGCATTGGAGCTTTCGTTTGCCATTTTGAACGAGCAGAACATCCGTGTGTTGGTTAGAGAAATCTTGATTTTCTTGGAGGGCAATGCAGACAATGAATTGAAGCCCTACGTCACTTCGCAATTGGCAATCGCAGCTAACAAATACTCTCCCAATGAAAAGTGGCACTTTGACACTCTTATCAGAATGTTGAAGTTAGCAGGAAATTTCGTCACTCAAGACATCATGTCCAACATCTTGGCGTTGCTCTTGCAATGCAACGACGGAGAATTGAGAAAACATGCAGTGGGGAAATTGCTCTCTTCTTCCCTTGAAGATATGACCCAATTTGGTTTATGCTTGATCACCATATGGGCTGTGGGTGAATATGGAGACATCATAATAGGCCAACAAATTGAAGTGAACTCGAAGCCAATTCAAGTGGATGAAAAATTGATCATTAAATTTATCGACGATCTCGTCAACAACTCCACCTTTTCTGAGCAGGAAAATGTCCAAATCGTCACCTACATTCTTACATCGATTTTGAAGTTGTCTGTGAGGTTCCAGGACTCCCAGTCCATCGAGCATTTGAGATTAATTTTGAACTCAAGAACACATGACAACAACTTAGAAATTCAAGTTAGAGCTGTGGAATACCAAGAGATATTTGCACAGGATTCAAAGTTAAAGAAGGGTCTTTTGGCCAGAATGCCTGCTCCTCCTGTTAAGGAGAGAGAATCGTTGTCTTTGAATAACTCAGCTACTAAAAAGGCCAAAGCTTCGGGTCATGGTGTTTCCCACACTTCAACCACGGAAGACTTGTTGCTTGACTTGATGGACGACAATGGTCCCAATGAAGTTTCTACCTCGAATACCCAAAACCAGAACGATTTGTTGTCAGATATATTCGGTAACAACAGTGGTTCCTCCGGTGCAAACCCCTCAAAGAGCAATAATGCAGCTATTCTTGATTTGTTTGATGCTGCACCTTCAGTGCAGACTTCGGCAAATAAGCCTAATGCAAATGCTTCAAACAGTGCTGCAATTCCCGCCTTTAATAATCAAAACATCAAGGTTGCATTTATTCCCAAGTCCTTTCCACAAAATGGCCATGCTTTGGTGGAAGCACAGGTGGACTCCAATATTTCCAGCTTGATCGAACATGTTCAATTGCTTATTGCAGTGCCAAAAACTCAAAAATTGTCGATTTCTTCCACTTCTGGAGGCGACTCTTTATCTCCAGGTGGCGCTTCCATACATCAAGTGTTGAAGATTGCTGGTAAAGAGGGTGCTAAGATCAAATTGAGAGTGAAGGTAAAGTACACATTAAATGGACAATCCCAGGAGGATCAATTTGATTTTGCCGGCTTCAGTCAAACATTATAGACTAGGTATACTAGAATGCCATGCAATACTAAATGAAGTAATTAGAACACGCTTGAAAATGTAATCGTGAAAAGTAAGAAACGTGATGCAATTGAAAACAGACCTAATTGTAAATACATTTGAAATAACTACTGAATAGAATTAGACTTAGCCATAGATACTCCACTCAGAATACATGATATTCGACTTGGTTAAGAAACTCGGAATTTATCCAAAGGTATTTTCAAATAATGCCATGAATGTTACAATCTTTTACCTGTGACATCTCCATTTTTCGAACTAGTTACATTTAATTTGCTCTATTTACAATTATTTAAATTGGCGCCAAACTAGAATGTGTAACCATGACTTAGGAGTAGATGAAAATTCACATAGAATACACATCTACCATGCTCTTGATTCTGCTGAATCTGGCCAAACTCTTGACCTCCCGAACCTGCAAATCTCTCAACACCTTCAATTCACTGTCCAATAACAACTCCTCTTCCTTACCCTTGACATCTTCTCTTTCACATTTTTCCAAAAGAATCTTGTGGTCGTCCTTGAAGTTCTCGATGTTACTCAAGATCTTGCCCATAGTGAAAATGAGCGAGTTCTGCAAGAACCCGTATGAGAAGGCCTCTTTATGACGGAATAAATAGAAGGTTTTAGATGCAGCTCTGTCATTACTTCTAGGAACTTCTTGGATTTCGATAATGTTCAACTGGAGAAGATTGTAGAGTTCGTTTCTTACAGTTTTCTCTTTCAAAAGAACGGAGTTGGAAATGGACTTCTCGTCTCCTAACTTAAGCGACTTGAGACATCTCAAAACCCTGAAAGAATTCGTTCCAAGCGTAGTCTTGACGAGAGATTCGAAGTTGTGATTTTTGATATGCTGTTGAAGAGCATAAAACGGAACAGTATACGAACCTGGGGTAGTTTCGATGAGGAATTGGATGCTGGTTGAGGAACTAAGAAGTTTGAGATGGTGGACAAGAGTGGACTCGTCTTCAGCGGGGTTGTTGGCTTCAAAATTGAATAAGGGATTGCCTTCGAATGCTGCTTCAAATGAGGAAGGCAATATGTCCTGGCTATCTAAAGTCAAAGCTTGTGCAAGTATATCGTCGTTTTCGCCATTTTCCAACTTGGGCCTCTTTGAATCTTCATTGTTTTCACTCAATTTTCTCTTTTTAAGTCCAGAGGCAGGCAAAATAGAGTTTTTCAAGTCTAAGTCCGCAGGCATTAGTCTCTTAAGGTCGTTGATATTGAACACAATCTTCTTATCATCCACCAATTTATTTTCCACTGCACTCAAGAATGTTTGCTTCTCCAGAGGTTCTATGATAAAGTTGGACACCTTGAACATCTCGAAGTCCAAGTCTGGCGACGAGGACTCGATGAGACTCAAGCACAATTGGTATATCCTGGAAGTGATGAGTCCGATTCTAGAACGACAGAGACTCACGAGATAGCGTGATCTTTGATATTTTTGGTATCTTTTGAAGTTGAACTTGAGCACCAAGTCCGGACGCAAGAGCTTGTACCCGTTCTTCAACATGTAGATGTCCCTGTTGGTTTCTTCTCCTCCAGCTTCCAACAAGTCCTGGAGTTTCTTCTTGGTTTTGTCCTTGATATCGTTGACTCTCTTGACTTCCGAGGTAGTTGACAGTCTGGGGGTGTTTTTGGAGATTTCCTTGAACCACTTGTTCCACAAATCGTTGATGGGACTGAAATTAATGGGTCTGAGTTCTACTAGCCATTGGTCCTTGACCATACGGATCAACAAGTTCTGTTTGCTGATCTGTGAGTCCACATCCTGGCCCTCCAAGTAGTCTTCGATGCGGACACTTCCGTTTAGGAGCAAGTTCTGGACGATTTCAGCGGAATCCACGCCGTACAAGTTCTTGATGGCTTGGATGATTTCTCCACTGTACAACAAATTGAGCACTCCCTCCTGGTTGAAACTGTAGTACACCTCCTTGGTTCCCTCTTCCTTCCAGTAATACAAGCAATTCATCTGGATAAGAGATACCACGGCCTTCTTGATGAGCTTTGTGTTCAACTTGGTTCTCTTCAGAAGATCCTTGATTGTGAGCCGTTCACACGAGATCAACATGGAAACAATGATGGAGGCGATTTCGCCCAAGTGCATCTTCACGAGAGTGGTGAATAGATACGACTTGGGCGACTGGGTCTTGGAGTTTTCAAGGATTTCAAGCATGCTGTTGTAGTTGATGAAATTTTTGTGATGAGTTAAGGTGCACGTGTCGGGTCACGTGACACTGAATGAAAGAAGAGATGCCTGGATGGACCTTTGAAGACGGAGACGGGGCTGAAAACAAACCGAGCTTCAGGTAAGAGTATTGATAGGACTTTCCCGGCGTTTATTGGCCCTTTTTTGAAGAAATAGGCCACTTAGTTTCCACCTAGTTCTATCTAGTCACGTGACACCACACATAAGTTCTAAATTTCCACGTCCATACTAGTCATGTCTGTTAAGGAAAACCTAAAGGCCGCTAAGGCCGCCTTTGCAGCCAATGACCCCGAGACCGCCCTCTACTACGCCAAAGAGGTGATTCTAGAAGATTCCAACAACTATTTTGCTTTCATTTTCAGAGGAAAAGCCCAACAATTGTTGAACAATCCAGCAAAGGCCGTCACTGCTTTCACCAGAGCCACGCAAATCCAGCCCGAAAACCTACTTGGATGGAAGGGCTACTACCAGGTGGCCAAGTCGACTGAAGATTATAAGCTAGTCTTCGAAATCTTGACGAAAATCATCGAGCTCAATGTGGATCAAGGAATAGAAATAGGCGAGACACTCAAGGATGTGCAGAAATGGCTCGAATCGTGCAAATATAAATCCAATAACGAACTCTTCGAGCTCTACTTGCGGGCTATCCTTCCAGGTACCCCTTTGGGTGATTTGGTAGGCTCTAGATTGGGGCATCCTGATGCCAATCTCAGAACTTTGATCAACTTGGAAAGAAGAAAGGTCGACGCCGAGTTGGCCTCCCGTGTCTCCAAAGAAAGAGTCAAGTATGGCCGTGTATTGACGGCGGCCGCAAAGAGCAGTATTGATAGCTTTACCTACTCGATTCACCAGAAGTCGGACTTGGTACAATTGTACGAAATGTTCTTGAATATCAGCAACAACGACAACGATCGGAGACAGGTCGAAGAGGAATTGTTGAAGTACAAGCACAATTTGCTCCAAATATCCCCAGATAAAGCACCTCTTATTCACGAAATTCGAGAAATGGTCGATGGAATGATCTTGGTAGGTTCCATGAGTGTGTTCTGCTGGAACATATACTTCCAATGGCTTGATATCCGCTCGTTGTCCGAGCTTGACTTTGATAGAATGGTCAAGTATATCAAGAGCTTCCCAAATCAAGGATTAGGTATCACATTATATGCATATTTGATGAGTGACATTTCTACTTTCGACAAAGAGAAGGTCTCCAAAGCCTTGACCTCCAAAGGAAAGAGAAGAAGGAACAGAAGAAGGGCCAATAATACTCCTAGTAGCCCCGAATCTGCAACTGCCATGTCCCCAACCCAAAGCGAAAGCGGAGCAGAAGAAAAGCATCTTGCAGAAGAAGATTCAAAGGCTGATTCAATTGCCCCTGGCGAGATTTTAGCATTAATCTTGGATGGTTTGAAAAAGTCATCAGATTCTCTTTTAGTCAACAGAATTGCGTGTGAATATTATGTCTATTTACGTGACTATTCGGAAGCTTCGAATATATGCAAGGCCCTGATCAAGATTGTTGCTGATTTACAGAGAAACATGGGTCTCAGCTTGCTGAAGTCCAAGGAGTCGGTATTATGCTCGTTAGCCATAACCTACACCTACTTTGATGCACCCAAGAACTTTCCCAGGGCTTTGGAGTTGTACGAACTCATTTTGGCAGGAAATCCAGACAACATAGATGCAAAGATTGGAATGAGTTTAATTTCCATGGAGAAAGGTGAATTGGAAAAAACGAAATCTCTCTTGAATGATGTCATTTCTGCAGACCCCAATAATGAGCATGCCCTTAGAGAATATGCATGGTGTTTGGTTAAGTTAGGGGAATTCGAGAAGGGAAGAGTCATATTGGCAGATTGTCTTGAAAAAGTGAAGGGCCAGGACTCCTATAGTTTCGAATTGAGAGCGTCTATGCATTGGAAACTAGCAAAGAGTTTTCTTGAAGAAAAGGCAGCTGGTATCGACTATGAAACAGAAGCATATAACCATGTGGTGGATTCTTTGAAAGAGTCCAATACTTTTGCTCCATCATATACGCTTCTAGGAATAATATTTCATGAGCATTATGGAGACAAAGTCAGAGCACAGAAGTGTTTCTACAAGGCATTCGAGCTCGATGTGAATGAAATTCAATCAGCAAAGTACCTAGTCGATGACTTGACAGCAAAGAACGAGTGGGATGTGGCCGAAATTTTATGCAATCGTTTGGTGGCTTCTGAAAATTCTAGAAGAATGTTCTTGTCAGATTCTTATGCAGATCCCGACAAGACCTGGCCATACAGAGTTCTAGGATGTACGGCTTTGAACAAACAAGACGATGCACAAGCAGTTAAGTGGTTCCAGACTGCATTGAGAATGACTACTATGGATGCTCAATGTTGGATCGGATTGGGCGAAGCATATATGAATTGTGGAAGATTGGATGCTGCAGCCAAGGTTTTCAACCATTTGATCACTTTGGAGCTTGAATCTGAAGTTAAATGGGCGGTCCAGTTCATGCTTGGTAAGATTCTTGCAGAAATGGGCGACTTTAACGAAGGATTGTGGTATTTGGGTGAAGCACTCAAAATAAAGCCCAGAGAGGAATGTATATTGGGAGGTTTGTACGAAGCTCACATTGAACATTCTAAGAAATTGGTTCTAGGTGGATTTTTCGGAAGGTCTGTCCAATCCAATTTGAAGGCCATTGAATATCTCAAGTTAGTGTTTGAGATCAACCCCAGAAGTCCAAATCTCTGGAAATGCTTTGGCGAAGCCTTGAAATTATTCCTCATTATCCAAGAAAAGGTGAGCTATTTACCTTTTGATACCCTTGTCGGGATCTTTGAAACTGTTGACTTGGACAATAATCTGAACAATTTATTCAGAGAATACGTTCATCTCGACTCTTCTGGCCTTAAGGACGCGGTAAAACTCTACGAAGAAGGTCTTGTGAATGAAGCCATTTCATTGTTCATTATCTTCACCCAAAAGGCAGCTCTTCAATACTTGCCAGCAAAGACCAATAAGTATTTGAGATCAGTGTCCATTTATAATGTTGGTTTGGCATATTTGGAATCCTATCACAGAAATGACAACACCAACCACAGGGATATTGCCATCAAGTTCTTCAAGAATGCCATTCAGTTGGAAGACAACAACGCCGCTTTCTGGGTTGGGTTGGGAAACTCCTATGTTTCTCTGAACCCTCACATCTCGCAGCATTGTTTCATCAAAGCAATTGCTTTGGAATCTCGTGATGCTGGAATTTGGACCAATTTAGCTGCTCTATACCTCAGATATGGTGACGCTGAATTAGCAAGAGAATCATTTTCAAGAGCTCAATCAGTAGCGCCTCAAGACCCAGTTTCTTGGTTGGGAAATGCCTTAACGGCCGAATCTTTGAATGAAGAAGAGACTGCAGCACGTTTATTTACTCATGCGTTTGTTTTATCCAACGGAAGATCCCCATTGGCTCAATTGTTGTATGGTCTTTCTATTCTCAACAAGAGAAGTGAGAATTCCGACCCTAGAGACATCGAATCTGCTCAAGAATTCAGTGTCGCCAATTTTGCTATGCAGCAATATCTCAAGTATTGTCCCAATGATGTCACTGGCTTGCAAATTGCCTTGACTGTCAGTGAAAGATGCAAAAACTTTGATGATTCCATTAAGATAGGTGAAAAGTTGTGCTCTGTCTTAGAGGCCAACTATGAACGCACTGAGAGTGAAGTGACTTTAAAAAACTACGCCAATGCCAAAAGTCAACTTTCCCGAGTCTTCCTCGGTATTGGAGATTATGATAGAGCGTTAGAAAATGCCCAATTTGCCATTGACTTAATAGGAAATTCACAGGAGGAAGAGTTCAAGTCTATCATTTTGTCCAGCAGAGTGGTAATTGGCTTGGGATTGTTTTTCAAGAACAAATTCGACGAATCCTTGGAGCAATTGACAATGATTTTGGAATCACATGGTCAGTCCAAACGACTCATAACGTTGATTGCACAAATTCTCCATGCCCATGGAACTGAAGACACTAAGCAAGCAGCTCTTGATCAGTTATTCGCATTTATTGAAGAAAATGGCTCTTCTTTGATCGTTGTGCTTACTCTTGGTGCAATTTCTTTATCTGACGGACTTGAAGATTATTTTGTGGCCATTAAGGACGAACTCGAGGGTTTGTCTTTGGACGAAATCAGAGGAGACACTTTCCGGGTCGTTCCTAAGATGTTGATAGAAATTAACAAGCATCTCGGCTTGAAGGAGAAGCAATGGCAAAGAAGTGCCCTTTTGTTCCCTTCGGACTTCAGTGTATGGAGAGAATTGAACACCAAGATGGCCCTTTGTGTTGCTTCAATTAAGGACACCAAAGTGACAGCTTCACAGTTGGGAGACGCATACTTGGCAAGTGGTACCAAGAGAGAGATACAGCGGAGTTTGTTAATTTGTCCCGGAAACAAGGAAGCGTACGAGAGGTTTAGCCGGAAAGAGTGGGTTGATTAGTACAGTCTACATGATAGTTTAGAAAAAGTTTAAGAGAGTGGCTGTTAATATAATGTCAAAAATAATAAAGAGAATCATCTGTAGTTGTAATTTGTGCTGGAGCAATTTATACAGCAAATGCAATCACCACTAAGTAATTGTTAAAAAAGCCAAAAAAATGAAAATGTGAACTTACCCTCGATGTTATGGAAGAGAAATGAAGAATTTCTTATTTATAGATTAAAATACAACAGAGTAATATGATTTCGAATAAATTAGTTGGAAAATAGCAGAATCTTCTCTATTTTCAGAGTTGAGACCGATTCGGAACCTAAATTGTAACCTTTAGTTCTCTTTTCGTGTACTGATTATTATTCTAATTGTATAATTATAGATTGCATTTACGAGATCTACTATGCACCCTAAAACCTAAAAAGGATAATTTAAATTTAAGGCTCTGAAGAAAATACCGAAGATACAAACGAAACACCGTAAACACGCCTATATTAAAAAGGAATGAGATAGAAGCAGATAGCAACAAAGTTCATATAGTGAACTAATGCAGTTTTTACAGGGGTTCATCACGAGCCCTCAGGACTCAGTCCATAAATTTGAAATTAGCGAATAATTCTAGACCCACTATATTGGCAGAGCAAATTAATTCCGATAAATGAGGCAACGCTTGGCACCAGTCATCCTACTAAACCCGACTACACTCCCTGTTGCATTCAAGGCAAGGTCCGGATCAATCTAATTTCAGGTTACCTTCAGATAAGTCACGATAAAGGATCAATAATTAATATGATCGTGGTGGCTGATCAAGAATCGACAGTTTAATTAATATATCCATCCAATTCACCAATTTCACCCGATTCACCCGATAAACCACATTACCCAATTTACCCAATTCTTCCAATACACCACTTCACCCAATACACCGCTTCAATTCCATTCAATTCTCCTTGTAAGCATTTCTTCAGATTAATTCCTCATTTTAACCACTAACCAGATGATACGCCACTCCTACGCTCCTTCACGCTAGCCAGCACAATGCTGGATGCATCCCGGCTCGCTATGGCAGCGTCATGACCCGTCTGTCCTTGCTTCAGCCCAACATCGTGCCCAAAATAATATTGGTGAACCGTATGACAGCACTTATTGTTTCGAGGTGGAGCCTCAACATTCCCAGCATCTCCTAGTTACGGCAGCTTTCGCTGCCTATTTCCGGTCCGAATAACCCAAATATCCGGCTAGGCAATGACATCTCCTGAAATCCCAGTTTCAGGGCAGCGAGTGCCGTGCTATGCACAGGGACTTAATCCAAGGCCGCGAATCGGTTCAATTATAATCTCAGATAAAATAGCGATAGAGCAGCTGCGATCCAGGACCCACTTGCCCCTAATCCCGCCTCTATTGTGCGCCGCTAAACAACTCGCATATATAGTTCTTGTATGCACCAGCACTGACACACGTACAAGACGCGTGGACCCCGTAGACGAAGGAGGTATAGAACAGACCAAGTAGATAGGCTAGGAAGACAAACGCGGGGCATGACGCAGTGGGTGCCCCGCGCCGTGACTCATGACTCAAGACCTTATCTACCCCCCTCTGCAAGTCGAGTGTACAACCACCGCCGCCAGCACATCACCACCATGCTACAGGCCTGGGGAAACCCCCATCCACTAGGAAGCAGGAGTTTGACACCTGTGGCCCCATGCACTGGAAGGACGCCGGGTGTGCCTGCGTTATTATGTGCGCACCGTGCGCAGCTTCAGCCTACAAGCTGGCCGACAGGTGCAGTGTACATTACATGACCGCACCGGCTGCAGAGGTCACCACACCGCCCAAGCCTCCGGTAGTTGCGATTGCCACCCTCGAGCGGACGTGCCACCACCCCCGAAACTCGACCCCCAGCTCTCCGTCCACCCCAGACCACGCCCGGAACTCGGGATGATCGCCTCCTCCACACGCCAACCCCCTAATCGATTGTTGTGTTCCGATATCGCCGGAATCGCCTCGCCAACGCGTTGCCACCCAAGGTGGGGACGGATTAGGCGAGTGGCGTCCCTGTCACGTGCCCGCGCGCACGTGACCCCCGGCCCTTATAAGGAGCATATCGCAATACCCTGACCTCCTGTTTAGTGACTCATCCCTCCAGTCCCCACCCCAGTGACCTGGCCTTCTTCCGCCCCTGCCTGTCACTTCCACACGCCCATCTCCATTGCCCCTTTATTAGGCCTTTTTTTCCCGCCTTTTTGCCCCCGTTCATTCCCCCAGTGTGTTGTATTCACTCCATATAAGGGCACGTCTTGCCACCAGTAGCAGCTCGTTCCCACGTTGGTTCTGAAGGCCCCTTTCGACTCGCTCCGATAGTTCGGCCCCTCTCTGCCTATCGCGACTGGTTTTGCCTCCGCCGGTCCTCATCTGGCTGCGTTGTTGTTGGTGTTGTTTGCGACTCCACACTTTCGTCTCCTTGTCCTACACTAGAGACCCGTGGGCTGGACGCGCCAGAATCAGCCTCAGATAGTAGATATCAACTCCTCCTGCTCGGCAGACCCGAAAACCCGCGTCTCCGGCTCCAAATACTCCCTCCGTCACAGCATGTCCGCCATGTACTCGCCAGACTCCAAGATCCTCGACCCGTTCGTCAAGAAACAGAACGCCAAGCTCACGCAAGTCATCCAGAACTTCTTCAGCAAGGCAGTCCAGATCGTGCTCCAGTCCCGCTCGCTTGACACGCCCGGATTGGCAGGGTCCTTGGCCAACAACGACGACACCATCACCTCCAAGATCAACAAGTGGTTCAACCTCCACATCGCCAACAACTCCGAGCTCTCCAAGGACGACTTGAAGCTCTGGAAATCGTGCACCGATCTCTCCGTCATTCCGCCCATGATCATCGAGACCTACTTGGACTTGAGACAGTTGACTCCAAGCCAGACCGTCGTGCTACGGGACGACAACGGCAACGACTGGACCGTGGCCAAGAGCGGCAACAAGAAGCAGGAGATTGTGTTGGAAAGATGGTTGATCGAATTCGACCCCAGCCATGTGTCTGGTTCCTTAGTAGATGAGTTGCCCTTGATCTACAAGCAGGCCATCATATTGTTCCGCAGCATGTATGGATTTTCAAGATTGATGCCGGCCTTCAAATTGAAAAAGTCCTTGGGAATCAAGCAGGGTAAGCTCTCGTTGGGCAATAAAGTGCTTGATGGAAAACAGCCTATTCTGTCCAAAGGAAGAATAGGATTGTCCAAGTCCATCATTCCCCATCAGATGCTCACCACTGAGTCCCACATGAACCAAAAGCATTTCCAGCCTATCCAGACTACATTGGGTACCTTGAAGGTATCGATTGCATATAGAAACCACCACGATTTCGTTGTCCACGACAACGAAGAGGTGTTGTCTACACACTTTATTAGCATGGATACTTCCACTCCGGATCAGGATCCAGATGAAGCTCCTTTAAAACCGTCGTCCGTGGACGAAACCTTGTCATCGGGAGAGAGCCAGAATATTCCTTCCTACAACAAGGATACATCCTCAATAGCATTCAAAAGATTGTCCAACGCATCAATGTCCATTTCTCCCTGTTCGTCGGGCCACCGTGAAACAATGATCACAAAGAAGGGCTCCACTCCAATCCCCCAAAGACCCTCGATTCAGCCTTTCAAGGTAGGTTCCATTACCAACTCGCCCCCGACAGCCACCAACACTCCCACCAACTTGTATTCCGGAGCCAGTTCTTCCTTGGAAAGACGGATTTCAATCACCAGCAACAAGTCTACTTCAAATGCCTCACTTGCAGCTATGTTGAGAAACCCAAGAAGTAGTACTTCTTCTACCCATAGCTTTGCAAATGCTCCAGTTTCTACACCCTCGGGTAATGCAACTGTAGCTATCAGTATGTCTTCATCTCCACACCCAAGATCAGTATCGTCCTCGAACAGTATTCCTGTTGAAGAGTTGGGAATTCATGGAAACTTGGATAACATTTCCAATACTCCTAGATTCTCTTCGTCCTTTGGATCTAGAGCTAGCAGAAGGTTTTCCAATGCAAGCAATAGGCAGTCCTTTGGCAACCTGGGACAGGGTACAGGTTCTGGAGGCTCAGATACCTCGATTTTGGCCACGAGTGCAGGACTGACCACGTCTTCTGGAGCCCCATTGAGTGGGCTTTATATTGACGATGACATTAGTGACTTTGTGCGTATGATTGATAGCAAGTCTGATCTCAGATTCTCGTCGTACAACCAAGACTCGAAACAATCTTCCCCCTTTCCAGGAGATAATTTGAACAAGTTCCAATTATTGAAGAGCCAGCACCAGCAAATTGGAGACAATTTAAGTGCTAGCTTGTTATTGAATAGCTCAGGGATGCAACAAGGGGTTTCAAGACATTCCAGTCGGAAGTCTTCCCACTCAATTTATTCGCCTTCAACCTCATTGCCATCTGGCTCCTATGACAATTCTGTTTTGCCTTCAATCAATTCTAGATTGAGAGAACGGTCCCCAACGGAAGGTGGTAAAGCAAGAAGATCTTCATCGTCGCACGGGGACACATCAAGAAAGAATAGTTTTGCAAACGGTAGTCATACCAGCAACGCGTCATTCTTGAAGTCCAATCCCAGCAAAATGGCCGCGCCGCCAATCACTTCTACCACCAGTGCTCATGCTATTGCACATGGTTCAGGTGCAAGAGAAGAGAAAATTGTCGGGGGTAGAGGCATGGCCACTACTCCTTCGAATTATGAAAAGCGGACCATCCACTATGAAAATGTCTTTGATGATGATGACGATGAAACCCATGACGATAGTCGTCACTATTATCTTCCAGAAAACCACTCAGAGAATCCCAACTCTTCCAATCGTGACAGACTTCAAAGCTCCGGTGACACTCATCACCATTCCGATGATTATGATGATGATCTTTTGTTCACAATGAGTGATATGAACTTAACCAAGCATTAAAACTGGATACTTAAAATATTATCTAGAAGGATGCTATAATTGAGCTTCAGCAATTCAAATATAATTCGAATTGAGTTTTCGAATGCACAATTCGGCAATTGGCGGTTTCTACTGAATCTCGAGGTCGAAATAGGAAATGAAGCCAGTCCCAAAAGAAGAAAACGGGAGATAGGGTCGGGCAATTGCGCTGGCCGTGCTTTTTTTGCAACCCAAAAGACTCACTTTGCATCCGAATTGAGCGGAGTATGTCCAAATGGGTTGCTGTCAGATGAAATTCGAAAACAAGAAGATCTACAATTGGACGTCCAGAAAGATTGTTTCAGCTGGCTGCCCGCATTGGGCATATTTTTGGGGTAATTATCTGTAAATCAGGGCCCTTGGGAAGCCCTGGACATGGAATCGACCCCCTCTCCTTACATCATAGGTCGAGACAATGCACTTCACATTGCCGTGCACTCCAGTCTCCGATCGCTTCCTTCATCAATGCCAGTTTCATTGATAATTGACCAGCATGCTTGACATTTGCGCCAAGACGTGAGGATGGGGTGCTTCTTGAACCCGTCCGTCACAACAAAGCAGAGTACATGCTGGATGGGCTATTCATAAACCCCGAGTCTGAGCCCTTGGGAGGAAGCTGCCAGATTGTCCCCAAAATAGAGAAGATTTTCCCATCCCCCACTTTGCGCCAATCTCGGAGCAAGCGCGGGCTTTTTCGAGGAGCCGGTGGCGATCTCGAGCGCTTCTATTAATGCACGTATCTTATTTATTGCTATTGGAGAAAGAAGGGTCCAAAAGGCTGTAGTGACAGTAGAGAGTGTAGGTTTAGGTTGGAGCTGCAGCCCGATATGCACATGTCTATTACTGGGCTGGTGCTTTGCATGGAGGTGCAGCCCGCAGCCTTGTTCGGGACATATATAAACAACAGGACGCAATAATAGACAGTTGATGGCCGCGGGCTCGCAACCATCAATAAGACAGAAAAATTTTCCACGTTATTTTGGACTCTGCATGAGACTTCTCTTTCATTCCATCCCATGTACGAGATGGCAAGCCAGCGTTCATGACAACAGCGATGTGTGCGCAAGGATTAGCCTCAGAAGGCGGTTGGAGATCGAGGCCCCACTTTAACCCCGAAGGGGGGATTATGGGGTGAAGCCCGCGCCCGGGAAATAACCTTCTACTGTAACTCCAAGGGTTATGCTCTCCCTTGGGTGCCTTATAACCGTGATGCATGGCCACTCAGGCAGGGAAGGAATGCCACGCCTTCTGCACTATTGTGCTGAAGTGCGGCACTGCAGTGACTGTGCGTTACTGTCTTGTTGTTATAGGTGCGAATCTAGCTTGTCAAAGTGCGGTTTCATAATACAATAACATGCCAATAACGTGCGGTTTTCCGATTCTCTTCATGTTCTCTTGTTTCCGTTGTTGAGATGTGCGGTCCGCAGTTCTCGTACTGTTCTATTCTGTAGCTGTAACCCTGCTCTATTATTGAGGTTTATGAAGTGCATTTCCACAATGTGGCCCCATGGTCTATTTCACCCGGTTGTGCCCTGTTCTATTTCTTGACCTTGAACGGTGTGTTTCTTGTTCTTTTTGTCTGTCTGGCCATTGGCAGATGCGCATCCTTGTTGTGAACATTCTATTATTAGACGCACAACTACCGTTGGACTACTGTAGATTTATCAAGTATTAGGTGCATTAAATATTATGTGGCACATGGCAAAATTTATTCCGATGCCATGCCCACAGCTATGGAAGTACAGGCGCAGGCGTTTAGCCCGAGGATGTAGAGTGTGGCAGGCGCCGAGGGAAGCGAGTGGAGCCGCTTGAGATGACGTTCAAGAGCATCGCCGCCCGAGAAGTCACTAGTAGCTAAGTAACCAAGTCCAGCAGCGTCCATTCATCCGGAACGCGTGTGCTGGTTCTGATCATTTAGTGGTCGGCGTCTTGGCCAGGGTTGCAGGTCTCGTAGTTCAAGAACTTGAGCAATCTCCAGATGGCAAAGGCAATGACGGCACCCAAGATAGGACCAACCCAGTAGATCCAGAAGTAGTGGGGGAAGCTTCTGGAAGCAACAGCAGGACCGAGAGATCTGGCAGGGTTCAAACCGGCACCGGTGTAGTAAACACAGATCAAATGTCCAATGAACAAAGCAATACCAATAGCGAAAGGAGCCATGAAGGTAGCCTTGTGCTTCTCAACAGCCATCAACAACACGGTCAAACACAAGATGGCGGTACCGAAAGCCTCGATAAACACACCCTGGGTTCTGGAACAGCCACCACCAAGACCATTGGCAAAGGCAATGGGGCCTGGGGTCATGGCAGAAGCGGCACCGGCAGCAGCCATACCAGCAATGATCTGGGTCACCATCATGATGACACCTCTGATAGGAGGAACAGCCTGGGCAAGCATCAAGGTCAAGGTCACGGCAGGGTTCAAGTTACCACCAGAGACTCTGAAGAACATGAAGACACCGATCATCACACCGAAACCGAAACCGAACGAAATCATAATCAATTGCGCGGGGTCGGAGCCAGTCTTGGTGATGGCAGGGTCCTGGTTAGCGATCTGGGCAATGACGAAGGCAGTCCACAAGAAGATGAAGGTACCAAAGAACTCACCCAAGGCGGCAATGGCGTGGTTCTTGATGGCAGAGGACGAGGCCTGGGCCAGAGCGTTTCTCTCGTAGGTCTCAATAGGCTTTTGGGACTCGCGGTCAATTTCACTGGAGGCAGTCATGGTGTAGAGATGGGAACAGTCGATGGAAAAAGAAGAGGAGGGGGGAGAAACAGGGGTGTATTTATAGTGTTTTCGGAGGGAGGGGAGATCGCAAATGCTTGTCACAAACTTTTTAAGGGAAACCTATCTTAGACTTCCACTTACCGCAAAAAATATATATGGGGTGCAGCGTGGTGCATGAAGATGCAGCTGCGGAGAAGAATAAAAGAATTAACGGCTGAAATTGGCGCCCGATCGAATTTCAGGTTTGGGTCGTGGCAAGATGAGATGGACCAGCGCCTCCCCAATGGGGAAGGGGCCAGTGTGGTGCCACCGAATTCTGGACTCTGGAGGGGGGTCGGGCTGGCCGCTGGTGCCGGCCAGCATATACAGCCTGGTCAAACAAAAGAAATGCTGCTGCTGCTGCCGTGCATGTGCATGCAGCATGCACCTGACCCGCAGGCCCGTTCCTGCACTGCCCGTGTTCTCCTGCTTCTTCTTCTTCTACTTCTTCTCTTCCATTTCCACCACTCTAGGACTACTAAAACCACCTTGTCAATCCTGGTTTCACCTTATTCCGGTGCCCATTGTGACCCATACGTCACCGTCCCCCCCGCACCTAATCTTTCCATGCCCCCAGAGCCCCGAAGACCTTCTCAAGGCTTCTCCGAGGCGGATCGACGCGGACATTGTGCCCCCTTGCTTTCCAGAAGCTCGTTCACCTCTTCAACGTCACCACTTCCGGCACGGCGGCGCCTGGGTTCTGAGGCGAAGCGAAGGAGAAGGGCCGTTAGGTCCTGGGCGCAGTGAGGTGTGTGTTAGGCGTGGGTCGCTGGAACGGACGGCTGGCACAATGCCAGGGCCTAGACTTGCGCTTTCGGAGTGGTGGTTCTGAGAGTGAGAGAATATCCCTAATTTCAAGTGGACGTGCTGGCCAAGCCCACGAGGTTAGGAGATTTGGGACTCTATCTCGTAAACATGTGTCACTCCATGAAGGAGCGCCGGCCGGCAGCTGTTGGCGTGGGCCCCTGGAGCGTAGAGACGTAGAGAAGACCTAGGACCGCAAAAAGATGCCTGGAAGCGACTTTGACAGGAAACTCGGGCCAGGACTGTAACCATATCACATGTTGCTCCCGTTCGAGCGTTCCAATTCCTGGGCATCTTTCGTTCACAAATAGCAGCATCCATGTCATGGAGCCGTGGCCCCAACCATGGCCCTTGATCATTTCAGTTCTTGTGGCCAGGATTTTTCACTGAGCTTGCAGGATGGTTATGCACGGCCAAAGCTTAAATGGCACGGGAAGCTTCCGAGAAAGGCTTAATGCGGATAATGAGAAGATAATGGGCGGTTTTGGGGACGTTTTGAGAAAAGTCCTGGAGGACGTTAGGTGACGGCTTGGCTGCTGCACAAAGGGCAGGGGCGGCTGACAGGAGGCGCATGTAGGCACCAGGGTATAGGGTAGAGGCTGTGAACGTGACGTATGTCACGTGATAATATTGCTTTTTGGTTATTTTATGGTCACGTGCTCGGTGTCACGTGCATCAAATTTCTGTTGGCACCTGACGAAAGTCACGTTCTCGTCATCACATGACCTATCAGGTGATCAAATTCTTCTTCACAACATACCCCTACACCACCATGGGCTCCCAGTTCCCGTCCCCGTTCTCAATAAAGCGCATTGGGCGCCGGCCCGCGCCCGACTCTGACTCCGAACACTCAGACACTTTTCTCCGCCAAAAACCGCCCAAAAACGCCCGTTCCAGCTTCGTTACTTCGATGCCCAATGACTCTTTCAAGACCTTCACCTCTGCCAATAATACCCTGACTGCCGCAGAAAACCCCGAGGATTTAATCAATTGGATCAGTGACGTTGATGGGCGCTTCAAACTGCTTCTCCGCAAGCAGCAGCTGGAAGCAAAGGGCCTCTTGGAAGTGCAGCAACAAGAAGACCAGGACCTGCAACTACGCAAATATTACCAGGAACGTATCTACGAAGATGAGTTCCGCAAGCTCGGAGACGCCATAGAAAACGAGAGGCGGCGTGGAGAACAATTGAGTGAAGAATTGGAGAGTAAGGAAGAAGAAGAAGAGGAAGAGGAAGAGGAAGAAGAGGAGGAGGAAGAGGAAGAAGAGGAGGAAGAAGAGGAGGAGAATGAAGACCAAGAAGACTATGGTGAAAATCTGGACAATGACAGTATCATTGTGTTGAGCTCAGAAGGTGAAAACGAAGAGGAACAAGCTCAAAATGTGCATTTTGGAAACTACCAACGAGGCAGTCTTATTGGCAGCAATACCACAGCCAAGTCTGCTGGCCAATTATTTGCTGAACAGCAACAAGCTGAGTATTATGATCATGATGATGATGAAGAGGAAGACGAAGAGGAAGACGAAGACGAGGAAGAGGAAGATGATGATATTGATAATTTAGACGAGGAGGATAATGAGGAAGAGGAAGAGGAAGAAAATCATCACCACGTACAAAATGATTACCATGATTCTAATAATATGGACGATTACAACGTATTTGCTCAGCAGGCTGTCGCCTTTGAACCTGATCAGACAAAACCTCCTCTCTACACTCTTCAGAATGGAAGACCTCGCCTCAGCAATTATGGGTATCATGCTTCACAGCCACAACAAGATGATCTGGAGGAAGAGGATCTGCACGAAAATTCAGATGAAGACCTTGATGATGAACACAATGAGGACGAAGAGGATGAACAGGTCGAAGAAGTGGATGAAGAAAGCCAAGAAGAAGAAGACGACGACGATCACGGCGACGAAGAAGAAGAAGAAGAAGATGATGATGATATCGCAGATGATGTCGAACAAGAAGATCATGAAGTTGAATCATATCATCAAATGCATAGAGATACAAATTTTCAATTTACCAACCTCCAACCGCAAGGTCACCAAACTTCCGAACCAGCATCAGATGAGTCAATAATAATTCTTGATTCAGATGAGGATGAGGATGAACAAATAGCCGATTTACAGACTGAAAGCTACGCTAAGGACACTAGCGATACTCAGGGCGAAATCAATGAGGACAACCATAGCAATGACCTGGAAATAGACCAAGACGAAGGCACTTCAGAGTCTGAAATCAATGAAAACAATATTCAATCCGATTTTCATGCTCTTGCAGATAATAGGGCAATTAATTACAACCCAGAAATTACTTTTGACCAGTTGAATGATCTTGAAAATCTTCAACAGGTAGCTGTACAGCTCCAACAACTTCAAGAGGGGCTAACTTCAGCCACTACTGAGAATAGTGATTTCTATGATCAGGGTGAATTAGCTCTACAAAAAGAGTCCTTAGAACAAGAGCAAAATCATTCTAGAATGGTCGACACTCTTCTAGAGCAGGCTGGAAGTGGTTTGACCAGTGAACACCCATTGGAAAATGAAGTGGAAGAACCATCATTGGAACAAGAAAAGATTAAGTTCACAGGTAGAGCATCTGGATATGCTTCCGAAAATGAACTTACGGATAATGCTTCAGTAGTTGACGACGGAACTACACCAAAACCTGCATCTGCTCCAATCCCTGCTTCCTTCGATAGCAAAGAATTGGATATTGTTGAAGATGAGCATATGCAAATAGTTAGTGAAAATGAAAACAACTCGGAAGGGTCATTGGCAGATGAAGAGAGCTTCTATGAAGCACAATCACAGCAAGAACCAGTTGATTCCAACAATGAGGAGAATGAAAGGGACCAGGAAGATGTGCTGATTAAGGCATACCCTATTCCCATTTTCAAGACGGTGAAGGAAGAATCGCCAGAAGATACTTTGGTCAAACTTCGTGAAATTAATAAGAAATTCAATTTGCATCTCAATTCAGTGACGAATTTGGAGGAAGAATTGGGAATACCTGCACCAGATGATACAGAACTTAGTGCAAGTCAAGAAAGGACAAATTCCTCGGAATCCGATAAAGATGAGGACAAGGATACAGGCCCTGATTACATGGATGCTGACGATACGTTTGATCTTCCAAACGAGCCATTAATATTGCAAACAGAGGAAGTGATGAGAGGTAATCCTTCTGTCTTGAACCTTGACGTTCTAGATGTGGAAATGGTTAGTGTTTCCGATAACATTTCTAATGAAGAAAGTTCGAGTGAAGACAAGGAAGAGAAAGAAGGATCTGTCCCTGTTTCCATTATTACTGACGAGGAGCAACTTGATGATCTTTCAGAAAGGGAAGAAAACTTACAGAAATTGGGAGTCTTCGAAGGAGTGGTCCAAGACCTCAATAATGACAAATTAGAACTGTGTATTGAGAATAGCAATGGTGAGAATGTGCCTAACGTGGATACTGCAATTTCTCACGATTCTTCTCTGGAAATCTCATTGAAAGAACATGACAATTCAGGTGAAGGTATCGAGGTCGTTGAAGCACAAAGTACGAAACCAAGCATTGATCAATCTTTGGATATTTCTCAATTCAAAAACAACATTAGCAAGCCAATCTTGGAAAGTGTTTCCGAAAGCGATTGGGAAGAAGAAGTCATAGATTCTCATATTCAAGAAACAAAAGTTGCGGAAGATACTAATATTTTGGTTGAAGAGCGTGAAGAGCAATCCCATATTGTGGAAGTTTATTCAGAAATTTTGATAAATGTCCAAGAGGGTCCATTTATACCTGGTGAGATCAATGCGGAAATTGAAGAAGAGGTCATCGAAGAAACTGAAATAATCAAAAATCCCACTCTGGAGAGAAAGACCGAAGATGTTTTGCAAGTTGAAGAAGTTGAGATAGAAACTGCTGCTGATACAAATGTTTCGGAACCGCATGTCATAGAAATTCAAACCTTACCGAATACTCCTGCAATAGATATCTCAGATCCTTTCAAACTGAAAGTCAAAGATGCTTTGTTTGAAAATATTAATTCGGCCTTTCCTTTGTTCCCTAACGAAGGATCTTCGAACGAACAATTAAAATTCGGACCAGACTCAATAACTTCTATGGTTGAAGCTCAAGGTGAAGATGAAGTTTCAGTTGAAAATAATGCAACTGAAACTATTGAGGTGGAAATTGAAGAAAATTTTCTGCCCACAGAAGAAGAACAGGACGATGAATCTCTTGTTGAGGGCCTCGAAGTTTCATCTGGTGCAAATTCTGAGTATGTGGTGGGTGAAAGTCATCCTGGTATAGATGAAATAAGCATTGAAATCGTGGAACAGCAAGGACCAGGAAGAGAATTAGATACAATTGTCAGTGAAACTGAAGAAGTTACATATACTGATCCAAATGTTGGTTCTCCTGTGACTGAACTTAATTCTGTAAAGGAAGACAACGATAGTGATGAGCCTCATGGAATTCAAGAAGATGCAGAAGCAGCAGTTGTTGACCCAGAATATGATGAAAAAGTGCCCTTGGAGAACTCTTTGAATCTTCCAGAAGCATTTTCACCTGGAATTTCCATTTCACAAGGTCAAGAAGGTGTCTCCCATACTGAGTTGGAAACTAACGAGCAAACTGAGCCGGAATTGCTAGTCGAAGAACTCGATAAGCCTCAATTTCTCGCTAATGTTAAGACGGATGTCCCTGAAACTAGCCAAACGATTGAAGAGTCTGAAGATTTCAAGAATGAAGTTGACAAAGCCTCCTTGAATATTGATAGAAGTTTCGAGGATGATATTGAAATTCGGGACACTCAAGTTTCTGATGAAGAAATAACTCCAAGAGAAAACTTGGGTGAAATAAGTGGAAATATAGATGTAAATGTTCCAGTTGAAGTGGCTGAAGTGGATGGAGCAGAAGAAATAACGAAGGGAAATCAAGAGGATGAAGTGTTCGAAATAGAAGAGAATGAAATGGCTGAAGAGAAAGATGGAGAAGATCTTGTGGACGAATCTCAACTTATGGTTGAAGTAGAACAACATGATGGGGTAGAAATTGCTGATGTGAATGAAGGAGAAGATCTTGTGAAGGAAAGTCAAGTTGAAGTAGTATTGGACGAAGAGCCAGAGGACCAAGTTGAAATTCTTGAGAATGAAGATTTTGTGGAAAAGAATCCTGAATCTGTGACCAATAACAGTGACCATGAGCAGGAATCATTGGTGGTGGAAGAAAAAATGATAATAGATGCCCTTCCTCTTGAACAAGAGATCGAAAATAGCAATGAGACCGAAGAAGCTCATGATGAAGTCAGCAACTCATATGTTACTTCTCAGGCCCTTCCCTCCATTCAAATTTCAAGGGCTAAAAATGGAGCATCATTTAATGAGACCAATTTGCTTCAACCTGTTGCAGTGGAAGAAGAGGAAGCTATTACTGAAGGTGAATCAGAAGTAGCATTGCCACTGGGTGAAGAGCTTATTATTGAAGAAATCGCTAAGCAAAACTCTGAAGACAATGCTAAAAATGTGATTAATGATCTAAGTTCTCAAGACTTGGATATCGTTCTGGGAGAAGGCTCAAGTAAAGCCCTGGTAGATGAACAAGTCCTCGAAGTTGATAGTGGTGTTATACCTGAAAATGAATCCTCCGAAGACCCTGATATAATTGAATCAGTTGTGGAGCCCCAAGGATCCAATTATGCTGAAGAGAGTATTCAAAGCTTCAGTCCTGAACCATTAAACGAAAGCCAAAATGAAGCTTCTGTTAGTCCTGCTAATAGAAAGAAACGCTCCCTTGAAGAAGATGAGGATGAAGTGCAGCCTTCTAAGTTCAAGAGATTCAAATCATTTTTTACTCGATTCATTCCTTCTTTCAGTTCCAAGGTTGAAAGACCTACTTTGATGGCAACTGGCGACAGTGATACTGATATTAATTTGCTGAATAAGTACAATATTCCAGAAACTTCCAAGGAAGAATCTTCAGTTGATCTTGAAGGGTCCAGGGAATTATCCAATGAAGCCGAATCCATCAAGTCGAATATTGAGACTGAACAAGAAGATTCAAGGTCTGATATAAAGGAAGATGAAAAAGACTTAGAATTCAATTTTAGCAAAGAAGAATTAAAGGAGATTGAAGAGATTGCTCAAGATCAGCAGATTCAGGATGCCATGGAGTACGAAAATGAACTCCAAGATGAGCTTAAAGTCATTTCCAAGGAACTCGAAAGTCCTGTTATAGAATCGGATTTTGGAGACGAATTGGGAGAAGTTGATGAAGCAGAAAGTGACAAGCAAGTATCGCCTAGTCCTGAAAATGATGATGAAGCAGGTAGAGAACCCGCATATATTCCAAATGATGAAGAGCTGGATTCTGAAATTGACAGAGAGTCAATTCAGGAAAAGCTGCAGCAAATTCCTACTGATGAAATTCAGAATGAAGAAGAGAATGTCAATTCTGAATTGGGGGAGCTTGAAAGAAGTCGTTCAATTGAAAGCGTAATTGATGAAGCGATTGAAAAGGCTGTTGAAGATGAAATTGACCATTTAATTGATGAGAATAAAATCATTCCAAAGCAAGAGGATTTAGAAGTAACAAGCGAAGAAAAAAAATTCGAAGATGGAAATGGAGATGAGGCTGATGTAACACAAGCTTCTCAAAAAAGTCCTGAACAGATGTCTTCTAGTTCTGAAGAGGAAACTGAAAAGATGGAATCTGGTATTCGCCAAGCTCTGCTGAATAATTCCGATGACGAAGCTGAAGCCCCAGCAGTTTCTTCCCGTTCACCTGATGCATCTGCTGTTCTTTCTGTGGAAGATGAAGATCTCGGGGTAGATTCTCGCTCAAAGAAGGTTTTAGGGCTTGACCTTACTGAAGTAAAAGCCTTAGAACCCCGGAAGTCCTTGAGAAGTGGCCATGTTTATGGCGAAGCGTCTCAGTCAGATCCAACCAAGAAGGATACAAAGGATTTTAAATCATTACCAAAATTGGAAGTTCCTAAGCAGAGAGATACCCCAGAGGGTTCTCCTACCGATTCTGTTTCCCCACTGAGAAAAGGTTCTGGTGCACACAGTTGGAGATTGGATTATGTGGAAGATAGACCAGCCTCTAGAACACGTTCAAAATCCCCTATGAAGGCTAGTATGAAAGATATGCTAGATGAAAAGAAGCAAAAGCCTTCGAAGAAACGCAAGGATTTGTCCTCGGAATCAAAGGAAGTTGGAGGCTCCAAGAAAAAGCAAAAATCAAAAGGAACTCGATCAAGATCTAAAAATTCACAAGGTCAGGACGACGGTGAGGATGAGCATGAAGACTCGCAACGTGGAAGAAGTAGAAGACGTTAAAGTGTAAAATAGAGTTATGATGCAATGTAAATATTTCAATCTGTATTAACAATTAATGATACTAATTTTTTGGGTTTAATTTAGTGATAAAAAAGCTAATTACTTGGGTATAAATAATATTTATACGTGGATTAATAAAAATCTATAATAGTCTAAAAGATAATATAATTGCTAAGTTCAGCTTAAATAAGGATGATCCAACATAGTTAATGGTCTTCATCATAGAACCAGATTCTTCGTCTCAATTAAGCAATGTACTTCATTGCCGACTCGTAGGCACTGAAAAATACCATGTTGACCAAAAAGGACCGCGTGCACGTAATTCCAAGGCCTCTGTACACCCTTCTATCAAAAATACGGATTTTCCGTGGTGTTATGGGCAATGGTTCCAAATGGTGCTCTTTTCGCAAGATATTCGTGATGATGTCTCTTTGGGTCAAGGACTTTATGGTATCCAAGGGAAACATGACAGTAGAGCATATCGTTCCAGAAAGACCACCTCCCAAAAGAATAGAGACTGGAGACGACTTGGTGGGATCGGAGTTGATGATGCTGTTCATGGACCATTTAATAGTCTCGTAAATAGAATAATAGGTCGCAGAATAAAGTGCATCCCGGGCCATATGATAGCGGAAACCGGAATAGAGGCCCCGTGGTCCCTTCTGCTTGAGAATGGTCCTCACGATGTCCACAGTGGAAACACTGGCTGTGGCATTCATCTTGGATTTGCTGTGGACCAATTTCTCCAACTGAGCGTAAATCTTGGTAAATTCGAAAGGACAAGCAAACATCGAAATGAGGCCCCCAGACAAAGCTCCCGACATGAGACACACCGGGACGTTTCGTACAAACGGATGGGCAGGCGGTGGGGAATTTCCGTAAACAGTATTGTAGGTCCACGGCTTGATCTGGGTGAAAAGGGCCACGTTCATGGACTTGGAAAATGCAGAAGTCACCAACGGAGCGTAGATTCCTCGGTAAAATCCTCGGACTCCTTCCTTGAGATACGTTTTCTTCATGCAATCGAAGTAGCTGGTAAACTCCTTGTGGGTTTGCATGCGGGTTTTCACGGTATCAAGAGGAAACCCTATGAAAGTGGAAAAGAACGAACATCCGTATGCAAGAATGCTGCTTTTGAAGGGAGCCAAACTCTCGGGGAAAATGTGGAAGGCTTGGGAGTAGTTAATCTGCCCCGTAATGGCTGGAATCGAGCCGTTGTTGGTGGCCATCTCGAATTATTAGGGCACGTTGACTCCGATTCTGATCTGGAAAGGCCCGAAAGTTGGTGACAGAGTCGGTTTTGAAGCCCAATTATATAATTTGGGGTTTGTTTGTAATTTGGCCTTACGGATCCTCGAACGAGAGAAGAGAAGACTGTAGGGACGGCAATTCCAGTCGTTATCAGCGGCGATCCAGAGGTCCTACATATAGTCTCGATGCATGGTAGATGGGTATCACGTGTGGTGATGCACGTGTCATGACACGATGGTTAGCTAGTTCTAAGCCTAGAGACTCGGTTATGCTGTTACGGGACTCCATTTAAGAGGAGTTGTTGGACCATGCACCTAATTAACTTCCTTTTGTCCAGGCGTATTTTTCTGAATTTTACGAATGAAAAATTAGAAATGAAGAGAGTTCTACCAGGCTAGCTAATATATTAGTTGGCAAGAGTATGGAAGAGATGACGATGAAGCTCTGTACACATCTAGTTGATGAAGTTCTGTACACTTCTAGTTGATGAAGAAGAATAACTTTGTACGGCGTTTATTAATAGTGGAGGTGCTTGAGTAGTTATAGGTTTTCCATATTCTACTCAATCCCAAGCCCTCAAAATCAGTACAACTTCATTTGAAAATAAAAGCCATTCGGTTGCCTTGATGGCAATCGGCTAGAGGGTATATGGACTTGCCTAACCAAGCTGCTAGCTATCTAGAAGCCCAGAACCAGATATGTTACATATCACGTGAATTGAGTCACGTGTGAGTTTTCCAATATGTGTATTAATATATACAAGCTGTTTCCCCAACTATACGTCTCTGCTAGTCTCTGCTACCCTTAGTAGCCTCTTCTTCTGGCGTCCTGGACCTGGCTCATCAAGTCCTTGAAGCCGGCGCTGAACTTCCGTCTCCACCACTCTCTTCTCTTCTGTTTGGTGTACTTGGCAGGACGGATGAATCTGCTCTGCACGTTCTGCAAGTATCTGATTTTGTTGTTGATGTTGATACCGTTGAGGTTGTAGAGAGCCTTGCCGATGTTGTTGTAGTGCACGTCCACAGTTCTGCCTGCAATCGAGCCACTGGTACGGATGCTCTTGGCCACGTCTCTGGCATTAGGAATCATGTTGCCGAGCCCAAACTCGTTGGACTTCTTGCCCAAGTATGAGGTGTTTGGAAGTTCCAAGGAACTGTTCAATAAGTCGTTGATATCGTTGACGGTGTTGGAGTTGTCTTTCGCACCTTTCTTATTCGACTGCTTGACTGCAGCGTTTAATTGGTCGAAACTTGAGTTGAAACGAACAGTAGTTATGAGGCCTGCGGGCTTAACGGACAAAACGCCGCGTAACACGGGAGTTCTGGCTAAAAACGACATGGTGAAGTAGTTGGTTAAGGTGAAAGTAAAATTTTTGATGGAGGAGGTGCGTGACTTTGGGTCACGTGACATCAAATATATAAGGACGTAGGATATGGTTTCTGGAGGCACTGGGGTACTTGTAGCTACTCTTCCAGAGCGTAATAAGCTGCTGAAGCTCATTGGTAGCTTGGATCTTCTTTTTTGGCTCTTGTCCCGGCGACCACAGCCGCTAATTGCATGTCGTGCTCGTACCGATTATCTCCAACCCCCTACGGCCGCCTATTGGCTGTCTTTTGCTCCAAACACCCATAGTAGACCTCTCCTATGACGCATACCGTCCTGCGCCCCCTTTTCCCGCGATTTTTCGTCCCCGATCGAGTTTAGAGCCCCTTCTTTCCACCTCAACCTTTTCTCTTCTCACACCACTCCTTCCACAGTGGTCACATCTATTGCTCTCCAGAGGCCCGAATTGCTCCTGTTTTCGTGTCAACCACAGTTCTGAAGGCGTAACTTCCTTAAGAACACTTCATATTGACTTCATTGGCCCATTATTGCCTCCATTTGGCCCCTCCCATTTCCATCTCACTTTCTCACATATCGCGAATTCTTTACTATTGCAGCTTTCTTCAACATGAGCTACACCGCCAATATCATGTCTACCGTGCTCTTTGAGGCGCCCAATGTGTCATTGTTGCGAATCCCGCCGGGGCCCTGTACTCTTTCCAGTTGGAAGCTCGACAATAAGTCCACTGTGTGGCGAGGGTCTATGCGTCTTATTGAACAGGAGGTGATCCAAGATGACGACCGAATTGGCACCCCCGAGCCTGGATTTCACAACTATGTGCATGGAGAGAGGACTGACGCCTTCGGACTGCTGGAATCTCCCAAAAGCCCCGTCCATTTGCTGGACATGATGCATGTTACGCCAGGCTCAGGTCCGGGATCACATACCTCCAAAGAAGCCAAGCCCTCGCCTCCATATCTCGGACTTCGGGCCAAAATTGAGCTCTACAACACCCAAGTCATCTCGCCCTCGGTCGGAAGCTTGACTTCTGTCAAGAAAGAGGTTCTCTGGGGCGAGGTGTGGTACAATCCCTATGACCGCATAACCTCCAATGACATCAAGATCGCCAACAACGGCCAGGACACAATTCAAATGACCGAGTCATCCAAGTACTACAAATTAGTGGTACAACTCCCTGAGTCGGGTTATCTGCCCAAGAATTTGGGCCTCAACGATGAGGATTCCATTCAGATCGGTTTAGGCTTGCGCTTCAACGAGTCGTTCCAGGCTATTTCTTTCAGCGAGAGCTTGGGCTTGTATCGAAGACGGTACTACAGCTTTGAAGAACAGTACAAGTACGAGTTGGCAACTTACCAGCGCAAGAGTCTATCAGAATATTTGCCTGATGAGCACATGCACACAATCGCAGAGCAGTATACTCTGGACAATTCAGAAGACGAATTCGACGACTTTGTCACCGCTTCTTGAACTGGAATTTTTCTACGGCTATGACTTGTGCAAATGGCTGAACGGTCAAAGAGTAGATGTCATTGATATTTAAGAAAACGAAGGACACTTCCCATTAATCATTAATTTACTACGTTATCACATATAAAAAGTCTGAATAAGGTCATTTATTTGGGTTTATTGAATTATTAGATACAATTCCCTAATCATCTGATTTGATACTTGACTATTTTAATTATGAACCATTGGTCTGGCTTTTCCCATTCATAGCTGTACATCAGCCACAATTTCCCTGATTCAATGCATGAGCATCAATGTTTCTTCTTATAATACATCTTTTGAATCAATGGGTGATGCTCCTTCAATTCCTTGTTCTTGTTCTTGCTGTACTCGATGTATGCCATGTCTTCACCGCCGGCCAATCCGGCCAAAGATCCTGCTTGTCTAGTAGCATTGGACTGCTCTAACTTCATTCTCTTTTCCTTGGAAATGAAATTAGTGTCGACATCGTCTCCAATCTCCACACCTGCGGCGTTCTCGTTCTTCAAGAGAACTTGCTGCAACAACTCCCTTCTTTCTCTGGCAGAAGCATACGCCAAGTCTGGTAACTGCTCCATACCACTCAAATGGGTAATCACTTTGAAAGCATATCCCTGATCCACCAAGAACGCTTGCCTCTTGGTTGAATAGTACATTTCCTGTGTATCTTTCGAAACTAATGAATAGAAAAACGCATTAAAACCCTCGTCGTTTCTTCTCTTGGCTCTCAAAATCCGTCCCAATCTTTGCGCCTCTTGTCTTCTGGAACCGTAATGTGAGGAGATTTGAATCAAGCAAGTTGCCTCTGGTAAATCAATAGAGGTATCTCCCACCTTAGATAAAAAGATAGTGTTGATTTGGTCGTTGTGTTGAAAATTCTGCAAAATCTTCATTCTCTCCAGCTGTGGTGTAGAACCAAAAATAAATGGTTTACCCAACTTCAAAGCATACTCTTGTAAGGCATACACATTATCGCTGAAAACAATGATCTTGTCTCCTCTCTTCTCGTGATAATGAATCAAAAACTGACAAGCTTGAAACTTTGTAGGGTTCATGATGTACAAAAGCATTCTCTTTCTGGCAGTTTCTCTAAGGTATTCTTGGTAAAACTCCGACGTCATTGGACACCAAACTTCGGCACATTGAACATTTGCAATGTGGCCCTTCTGTGCCAAGTCCATCCAATTGGCCTCATACAATTTAGGACCAATCAAGAAATTCAAATCTTCAATCTTGTCATCTTCTCTGACCAATGTAGCTGTAAGGCCCAACTTGGCGTGTGCTGCGATGGTGGTGACCACTCTTCTGAACATGGCAGCTGGCACGACGTGCACTTCATCAAGAATAATGAAACCCCATTCACGAGAACGAAGGAAATCCATAACTTTTTGAGAGTCATGCGATCTATTTCTGGTGTTAGCAACCATGGAATATGTGGAGACAACCAAACCAGACTCACTGGTGAACATTTCCTTGTTTTCTGAAGTGAAAACGGCCACGTTCTCCGGTTGAATTGTGCACCATTGTAAAAATTGTTGTCTCCATTGCATAACAGACACAGAGGAGGTACATAACACAATGACTGACTTTCTGATAGTGCATGCTGCAGTGATACCCACCAAAGTCTTTCCAGCACCACAGGGCAAGACGATAATTCCTGATCTTGCACGGCCGTTACCAAACATTTTGGAAAGCGACTTCTCTTGGTAAGGTCTAATCTGTGTGGAAGGCTTCAAGTCAATCTCAAGATTGGGATTTCTGCTATCATTCCTGAAGTCGTACTCTTCCAACACCGGATAATCAATTTCCTGACATCTCCTCTTGACTATTTCAACTGACTCGTGTGAAATCTCGAACGAATGCACTGTGTCGATATCATCGTCTTCTTCGGCATCTTCTTTTCCAATAACTGAGTTGAAAATGTCGTCCTCTTTTTTCTGTTCATCAGTCTTTTCCTTGGTGCCTGGAATTTGAATACTGCCCTGTTCTGGGGCTGAAGACTCCATCAAGTTGTTATTTTCAGGGGTGTGTATTCTCAATGGACCCAAAATCGGGTCCTTGAGAAGCATCTGCAAGATGTCTGCCTGTGTACTTTCCACGAAGTATCTATTGTCCTTCAAAACCAACTTCACTTTACCGTAACTGACTGTGGCTTCTCGAATGAAACGGGTGATAGACTCCGGGACCGGCACCTTTGAGAGTCTGTTAAGCACCGAAATGATATCTTCTGTCTCTAGTCCCACAGAAACGGCAGCATAGAGTGAATAAATCGTGATCTTGTACTCGTGAATATGTGATGGTCTGGAAATTGGCTCGGATATAGTGATCAAGAAGTCCTGGGCCTGTTCGGCCAAGGGAGAAAACGACTCTAAGATGATTCTGCCGTCGTTGGGTGAGATCCAGAGCGGACGGGAAAAGTGGTCTGGTTTTAACTTAAGATATGAGAAGTCTGTCTTGCCAAACGCCCTAGAAACGGCATCGGGAATGTAATCTTTGGGAATTTCAGGGGTCAATTCAATCATGTCCTCGTCCGAATGGTTGTCTTCAAGCTCGGTTTTGGCTCTTTCCATGAAATCCTGGGCCTTTTGCCTCTTTAATTGCATGGCCTCACTGGAATTTCCGGCTGGGCCGTTACCCGTGGGCTTGGGTCTTCTTTTTCTTGGGGCTGCTCCGTACGTATGGTCATCTTCCTTCTGTTTATTGACGTATCCGTCATCTGAAGAGTCATCTGAGAAGTTTCCAGCCTGTAGATCAGCATAGTTAACTTCTCCTGGACGGCGACTCATGGCTATCTTGAAGCGAAAAAAGGGGTATGAATAGGAAGGTGGGTTTTAAGTGACGTTGGTTATGCCTGGATGGTGATTGAACGACCAGTTTCCGGACTAAAATGCAAATAAGAGAGAGTGATGGCTCTACCGAAACGGACTTAGTAAGTAGATAACTTTATATGTAATGTCGTGTCTGTACCGATTCAGACTTCTTTAGCATGGGGCAGGAGAATAGTAGCCTTTCAGTCTCTCCAGTAGGTTTCTGTGTGTTTTACATTGCTTTTATAGAGTTCCTGATTATTATGGTTTTTTAGTTTGTTGCATAGAATTTTGGTGTTTTTTGGAGATTTATGCAAAGATACTGATTCTACAACTAAACCAATAGAAGCCAATTCCACCGGTAGATAGGTCAAACTTAGTGATTCCACGGAGTATCCGATATTTGCCTTTCTCTATGCTCTCTCACTCCTGGCTAAATAATTTTCAAGTTAATATTCTACAATTTGATTAAAATTCTTTTATTACCATATATTCACTGTGCCCTTGGGTTTCTATATTACATTAATCAGTAAATTTGTATGATCCGGAAGCCAAGGTGATGGAACCTCCCCTGTAAGCACCTTTTTTCATCTTGTTCTTGTTCTTGGTGAAGTCTTTGCCTCTAACTTGCAACAACTTATCACTGGCAGCTTGGCCCCAAGTTCCAGCTGCTCCCTTGTAGGTGTTGTCCTGCAAGTGAGCGTGTTCGAAAGAAATGGTGGATCTGTCGATTCTAGAGAAATGCTTTCTTTGGCCTGCCTTCAACTCAGGCTCAGGAGTGGCCAAAATCGGCGAAGCAGATGAAGAGATGGACTCGGTTTGAGAAGAAGAAGGCTCAATCTTCTGCTTCTTGGATGCAGGTGGAGGACTGGCAGCTCTCTTCTTGGAAGACTTAGAGTCGGAGTCGGAGTCGGAGTCGGAATCGGAATCGGAATCGGAGTCGGAAGAGCTGTCAGAATCAGACGAGCTAGAAGAGTCAGATGAGCTGGAAGAGCTGGAAGAGCTGGAAGAATCAGAGTCGCTGTCAGATTCACTGTCAGAACTGGAAGAACTGGAAGAGCTGTCAGAATCAGAGCTAGAAGAGTCGGAAGAACTGTCAGAATCAGAGCTGGAGCTGTCAGATTCGGACTTAGACTCTTCCTTGGTCTCGGCCTCAGCCTCTTCCTTGGCCTCCTCCTTCTCCTCTGAGTCGGAGTCGCTGTCGGAGTCGGAGTCGCTGTCGCTGTCAGACTCGCTAGAGGAGCTGCTTTCCGAGTCGGAATCGGAACCGGAGTCGCTGGATGAGTCGCTGGAAGATCCGCTGTCGGAATCGCTGTCGGAATCGCTGTCAGAATCACTGCTAGACTCACTGTCAGAACCTTCGTCGGAAGCAGCCTTGGCCTCTTCCTCACCAGATTCTTCGAAATCCTCCTTGGCATCGACCATTTCTTGGTCGGAGCTGTCAGATGCGTCGTCAGACTCTTCTTCGGACTCTTCTTCGGATTCGGAGTCCGCGTCGTCGCTCTCCTCTTCCATCTCATCGTCCAAGTCTCCGATTCTCTCTTCCAACTTGTCGGAGATCTCAGTCAACTTGAGAGACTCGGAGGAGATCTCTTTTTGGAGAGCCTTGTAGGTCTTTGCCAAAGCCTTGTCTCTGGACAAGTACTCATTGATGTAGGCCAAAACTGTTTCTCTGGAAGCACTCATTGTGATGGTGACAGTGGTTTTGTAAAAGATGAGATGAGAAAAATCTTATAACATCACGTGCGATAAGATGAGATGTTTCAGTCAGGATCTGGGGTGTATGGGTAGCTTGCGGCTGAAACGAGACAGAGACGTCCGTAACAAGTGGCGAGATGAAGGAACCTTCGACTTTAAAGGTTAGTTGATTTTTGGATGATTTTAGTTGTGCTGAAAGTTATAAGGTAAGGCGAGGTATATAGTCATATATCCAGAGAAAGAGAGACATTTTGGCCATAGTAAATCGATGGAATAATGCGTGGAAATCTTGACTTGTTAACGAGGAGGATTTAGAGGCGAAAGTGGCATTTGGGGACTTATTAATGTATATATATAATTGTTCATTTTCTCAGACATTTGTTCAATTTCTCAGGTAATTCCCTTCCCAAGCAGAAGAACCCCACCTGGCTGTAGCCCTAATGGTACTGCGAGTAATGATTTATAGGAGAGTTCACCAAGTCTATTTCTTGTGCCAACAAATTTGTTTCGGTGGGATTGTTTTCTAGTCCATAATTCTATTTCAGGTCCAGAATTGTAGATCCTCCACGTACTTTAGCTAAACTAACATATGTACTCAAATTGGACTTTATTCGTTTCATGGAAAATATATAGAGTGTGTATTTCTCGAGAATTGGAACCACGCAAACTTTAACACCATTCTGGCTAACATTAGCAGAAGAGCATTGAATATTATATTCAGATTGTTTGGACCAAGACTTCACAGTATCGATGTACTTCTTTCCAGAAGTTGCCCTTCCTGGCTACGTGATAAAGTCGGGGGCATATTATTCAACATTGTTCTTAAATACTTCTCCCACATTACAGAATGCAAGGGAATTCTTTCTCCTCGTCCCCCCAATTTTTCTGTAGTTACTTTAAGGTTTTGCCTTGGTTCTTTTCCCATCCCTCTCCTAACGGGATTCGGGTATATGTCGATTATGGCTTTCTACTTATCCTTCCCCTATTGGATTCACCACTTGACTTCCCGTCTTTGTTTCAATGGGGATGGTTGGTATGCCCGAGAGTTTCGTAGTCATGGTTTGTAGCTTCTCGAAAATAACCGTGTTGAGTATGAAGAATAAGGTACAAAACGCTCAAATTCCCACTTGGTTAAGTGTCAAAGTTAGACATAGGCTATGCTCTCTATTCCCGAGCATCTACGGTGTGGTAAGGCCAGCGCTTGACAACTTGTTTGTTTTAGAAGCTTCTTCCATCTATGACGTAGGCATCAGATACTATCACCATGAGTTGTTCTAGAAAACTTACGAAAAGCTCAGAATTTAACCTCTTAGTGATATTACACTCCATAAGTAACATAATTCCTTTACAAGAGCCTTTATTGCTAGAGTATGAGCATGCTATGGATTGCTTGGTGTAATTGCAGGAGAGAAATATTTCTCCGGGACATTAAATGCATTGAAGCCAAAGTCTGAAAGCAGAGATGAAATGTAAGGCATTTGGTCAGATAGACGGGAGTTCTAGATAATATTTCATCAATTTAGCTTATTTCGAATATGCATTCACCGGTTTTCATATCAGAATCTCAACTAACTGGTCTCGCATCGACGATTACAAGAGCTTGATTCCACGTCATGCACTTCCACACCCAATAAGAGACCCTCTCCACTGAACTCTAACTCTTCGAATAGCATTAAGAGCTATTTAAATTGAATTCAACAAGAAAGCTGATTTCTCCTTCCTAGGATGTCTGCACTTCCTCTAATTCTCTGTTTTTGGTTCCATCAATTCCTAAATAATTTGGTTGTTGGCTGTCAGAGAAAACAACCAATAGTGCCATGCATTAGTGTTATGCCGGGCTTCACGCATGTAAATTGAGAGGGCCATCTGGTGACATGGGTAAAGAGGGTAGTAGACGAAGTGCTAAAATTCCGAGTCAAACTTTTTTGAAAAGTGGAAATTATTAGGTGCTTTTGCTGTTCGATAGTAATCAATACGAGGCTTGGTCTACAAAAAATACCCTGAATCTTGCAAATAAACGTCGACCCAGGGTTACTATTGGAAATCACTTGGATTGTGAGCCTAAACTTGTTTAGGGTACACTCGAGATCGTGACAGAATTCTGGCCCTTGGCGAACAATAGGTGAATACAGATATTAATTCTTAATTTAGTCTTCGGAGTATGAGATATTTCGGATCGCAAGAAAGCAGGAACATGTATAACAAGAAGCGGGCCTTCCATTTCAAAAGGGTATGTAGCCCAAGACGTAGAAATATTCAGGCATTGTACATTTTAAGTTCTAGTATTTGGACCACTGACCATAAATTTCCTACTCTTGAAGTTCCGATTTTTCAGGGTTTGGTTTCTGTAGTGAAGTTTGGAGCCTGGGGATATGTAGCTTTTTTGCTATTTTGACGCATAAAAAGGGGTTTTGATCCTGACATGAGGCTTACCACATATTTGAGCTTTTAAGAGTAATAGGTTCTATGACCGACGGTGACGAGTTTTTTAGTTTTACTTCGAACCAGTGGCTTTAGGTGGGGGTCTAAAAAATAAAGGGGGTATAATTTTCGCTTCGTCGGTGTATTTTCTTGGTCCCGTCTTGGTTGATTTGGAGACTCTGGATTTCTCCAGTTAGTCTTCACGAGAACAAAATTTCTTTTCACCTTGACAGTCTTCTGAAGAAATGTAGCTGGGACAAAATTATAACCATTCGTTCGTAAAGAATTTTCTGAGAGTTGCAGAATCTGTCCGTAGCTTGTGTCACTTTTCGGTGAAGTGGTTGTGAAATTAGTACGTAGACTAATTCTACCAAGCTAGTGGTGAAAGTACTTGGAATAGAACAATTTAAAGCATGATGGTTTTTCTCGTGGGTGTTGGTGAAAACCTGACTTGTTTGACAGTTTCAACACACTGGTCCTCTGATAGGAAAGAAGAAGACATTGGAAGTTTAGTAGGATTTCCAGAGTCTCGACTCTTCAGTATCAGTACCTGCCATCACTTATCTGACTATAACTATACCCTTCAGAGCTTGACCGCAGGGCTGATCTCTGCCCATGGAAGGAGATCCATCATTCCGCTCAAGTCTTGGGCATCACCCAGCTTGATGAGCTTGTATTGAGACTCCCGGATGGCAGCACGGTCACCGTTGTACTTGACCTCGAGAATTTCCTGCTTCTCGGTCTGGAAAGCGGCCTGTCTCTTCAAGATGTACTCCAAGATGATTTCCACGGTCTTGTCGGGCTGCTCGAGGTTCATCAAGTGCAGCCCATCCGCGTAGTCGTAGGTGGAGAGATACTGCGAGGGCACATGGGAACGGAAGAAGGGGGTGGAGTTCTCGGGGTTCCAACTGGCCATCTGGCCCACCACGTGGTGGATGGGGATCTGGATCAAGTGCTGGATATCCATGCAGAAGGGAATACTGGCCACTGCACTGTAGTAGCACACCATCTGGGCGTAGTTGGAGGTCTTGGTCATGTAGCGCTTCTCGCCCTTGTCGTTGGTCCGGACGATGAGCTCGTCGTCCATGAAGTCCTTGAGCACACGGGGGTCCAGGCCCATGTAGAACGAGTACTTGGTGAAGAAGTCCTGGTAGTCCTGGAGCGAGTCGAAGTCGTCCACGATCAACTTGGACAACTTGCGGAATGACTTGTAGCGGGAGGGGTCGGAGATGGCGGCGTAGATGACCGGCTCGATGAGAACCAGCGAGTCGAACAACTCAGGGGCAAAGAAGCCGGCCATGAAGGTGGAATGGCCGCCAAAGGAGTGGCCCACACTGATGGTACGGGACCGGAGGCCGTTCTGGAAGTCGCCGGTCGAGGCGCGTTCGTGGCGGATCACCTCGTTGATGTCTCTTCCGTTGTCTTTCCAGTGGCTGATCCACCCCAAGTCCTCGGCGTTTAACACGCCCGAGTCGCCGTGGCCAACGGCATCAATGGCCGCCACTCCGTCCAAGTAGAACGACCCGGAGTCCGATGCCTCGTAGAGCTTGCGGATGTGGTACTTCCACACCGACTTGTTCATGCCGGTGCCGTGGGCAAACACCAAGAAGTACCGGAGGGCTCCTTCGGGGGCAGGCGAAAGGTTGGTGTACCTGTTGTACACCAACTTGAGGCGAGGGTCGCCCATGAGGACGGCGCCATTGGTACGGGGGTAGCACGCGCCAATGGTCTTTGTTTCCACTTTGAAAGGCATGGTGGAAAGGGTGGTGGAAAAGGAGGTAGTGGAAGAGTTTGATGGAGCCAGACCCTGCATTTATAATCCAGATGCGCTCGTGATAATCTGGGGAAACACCGAGGTAGAGGAGACCAATGTGGGGTATGCGGAAGGAGGGGGGAGGATACTCCGTGGAACCGTCAATGGTGGTAGATGTGGTGATAGAGTGACACAAGTGGTGACGCGGTCGCTGGTGGTGCAGAAATGAAGGAAGTGAAGGAAGTGAAGGAAGTGGTGATAGTGGGGATAGTGGGGGATACTGGTGGAGGTGAAAAATTATGGACTACGAACCACGGCCCGGGCACTGGGTGAGTAGTGCTTGTGTTGGGTCGACAGATGTGCTAGATGGGTAGATTAGCTCATATAGGGCCGTGAAGCAGGCGATGGCGTTGAATACTTGATTGTGCCAACTACAGAGTCTATGTAGACGAACAGGCATATCTAGCATCTAGTCACTGTAGATGCTGTAGATGGTGAATAGTCACTGTGGATGGCAAATTATCAGTCTTTTCAGAGTATAGACATGGTCTTGTTGAAGATACGTTGATGCTAGCTACATTGGTGGCTTGGCTCTTGCCAACTACAGAGTCTATGTAATTGGGTAAGCATGAGACTTCCGAGAATTCCCGTCTAGAATCTAGATACTGTAGATGGCACCTAGTCACTGTAGATGGCACCTAGTCACTGTAGTTGGCATCGAGTCATGGTCTTGTCATGGACTTGTAGCAGTTACGTTGATGCTGACTACATTGGCTTGGTTCTTGCCAAATTCAAAGTCTATGTAATTGGGTAAGCATGAGACTCCCGATAATTTCCAACCAGCATCTAGATACGGTGGATGGCACCTAGTCACTGAAGTTGGCATCGAGTCATTGTCTTGTTGAAGATCCGTTGGTGCTGGCTACATTGGTGACTCGAATCTTGCCAGATGCAAAGTCTCTGTAATATGACAGACATGAGACTTCCGAGAATTCCCATCTATTCATCTCCTAGTTAGCATGTAGTCAGTCTATTCAGAATATAGTGGTGGTTGTGGGATACGTTGATACTGCTACAGGTGGTGGTAGGCATCTACATCCTGCTTATTCAAATTCTTCTCTCCTATCTCTACTCGCGATTTCATAGTACACTATAATCAATGGGGCTTAAGGAAGATTCCGAGATTAGACACAATAGTCTAGGTAATAGCTAGATTATTCCCTTTCCTGTCAAACTGACTGTTCAGTGGATAGGCCTAACTAGACGAACGGACTTTGGTTGAAGCGGATAATTAACCTAGACTACTCAAAGCAACTTCCCAGCCTCTCTTCGCTCTAGCCCCTCCTTTTATAACAATGCCTACCTCTAGCTTACGGTGTCCCCGAGAAGCCCCATGACGTTGGTACTCTGCATCTCAGTTTTGTCTAGGCACTGTACTTCGCTTATATTAAAGAAAACGCACATTGGTGCCGTGTGTCCGTCTTCGGTATTTAAGCCTCTGTGGTTCTCTAGGTTGTCCGTGCCGCCCCTGGCATGTATCCTGGATGCTGCAGACGATTCTGACGGTCCTCCACACGTTTAGAACCTGCTTCTGCTTCCTCTTTGTGATTTTTTATGTATCCGAGAGACGGTTTCCGGTTTTCAAGGGTCCCAATCAAGTCCAAATTACCCCAAATTTCACCGGCATCTTTTTGTGTTCCTTCCCCACTCTCCCGGCCTCCCAATTTCTCCAAGTATCGCCCACTGCCCCACATACCTCCGTCTTCCCTGGCTCCTCTGCGTCACGTGACGTGCTCTCATACTAACTACTACAATAGAGTGAAAAATTTACTATCCACTTCTACCCATGAATCCTCCCACCATTCTCCGGACCGTGGCCCAAGTCAGACTGTGGCGTCACCAGGCGCTCTTGGCCAGAAAGTCCGTGGGCTTTGTCCCCACCATGGGAGCGTTGCACAAAGGCCATCTCTCTCTCATTTCGCAGTCGAATCGTGAGAATGATTTCACCATCGTATCGATCTTTGTCAACCCATCTCAGTTTGCGCCCCATGAAGACTTGGATAGGTATCCCCGGACGCTCGACAGTGACTTGGCCCAACTTTCAAGCAGCGATATCGGCTCGGTGGCCGCAGTTTTCGTGCCCAAAGTGTCGGAGATGTATCCATCTGGTATCGATTTGGACGTCTCCAAGCAGAAAGGAGCGTTCGTTTCCGTCTTGGGCTTGTCGGAGCAGCTTGAGGGTGTTACAAGACCCCAATTCTTCCGTGGTGTAGCGACGGTGGTCACAAAACTTCTCAATATCGTCACTCCAGAGAGAGTGTACTTTGGCCAGAAGGACGCCCAACAATGCGTGGTGATCCGTAACTTGGTCCGTGACTTGCAGATCAACACCGAGGTCCGTGTTATGCCCACACTGAGAGAAGAAAACGGCCTAGCCATGTCCCTGCGCAATGCCTACTTGTCTCAAGACATGAAGAACGAAAGCAGTGTGATATACAAGGCGTTGAAATCGGGTGAAAAATTCTATGAAACCCAAAAGCAAACGGGTCCAGTTGCGGTTTCTGCCGTTTTGGACGAAATCAAATCAGTTTTGGCCACCAAGCCCCAATTCAAAATTGAATATGTGTCAGTAAATCACCCAGACACCTTGGCTGAACTAGACCAGGTGGATTCAGGGGTCGGAGCTATCATTTCGTGTGCAGTCAGGGCCAAAACTGAGGCAGGAAATGAGATCCGGTTGATTGACAACATCATCTTGCACTGATCTAGTTATAGACATACTCCATTGGGTAGTGGAAAATATTAGTCTATTTACTACTTCCCTCAAAACTAGCTTACCTACATAATAATTAATGATTTAGAATGACATTTGTGCACTATTGGGAGTGTAGCAAAAACAGTAGAGAATAGCTTTTTAGAATATCATGGAATATTCGAAGTATTCAAGATATTCCAACCACTCTATAATTATTTAGTCACTCGGACTTAGGAAGAACATATTATTCTCGTTTCTTTACTTCGAAGCCCACAATCCAATGGACTCTACATTGTATTGTAAGTTATTATTTCTACTCTTCGTTGTCTATATAGCCCGTCTTTTGAAGAGAGTTCGTCTTGTATCCTCCGCTTTCCTGACCTTGGGCTTTCCTATTATCTCCTTCTCACGAAATATGACCAAATCCCGGGCCATTTCCTCCTCTAGATATGTCCTTCCTCGGTACTCAAATTCGAATTCCATTCCTCTTCTATTGGAAACATCGAAGAACTTGTAACCAAACTCCAATAGCCACAATGGATTGACACAAGTGACATAGTTCATGTATTCTTTGGATGTAAGAACCAACTCATGATAAACCACATAGCCTCCATTACTAAGACTAGATCCATTCAATGCACTAGTTGGGTGCAAATACATTTTCATGTAGGAGTGTCTCATGTTAATGAATTCAGGAATTCCTCCAATATTCATTTTGGAAAGCTTGGCCAGTTGATGGTAGAAAGCAGCTGCGAGACACTTCTTGACATCGTCGTCGGTTCTGGAGCGAAGCAATGGCATTTTGCCCTTTTTCATAATTAAGAGAATTTGGTTTCGAATATCCTTAGCCCGAAGAAGTGACTTTAATTGAACGAAATTACGTTCACACCATGAATTGATTCTGGAATAATTCCCTTTACATTTTGAAAGGTTAGATTCCCATTGGGAATAGACATTGGCGAGGGTTAAATGGTCAGATTCACTGATGTAGAATTTTTCACGAGCTGCATCGGCTTCACGAGCACGTTCTTTCGGACGACTGAATATTCCTGGCACCGAAAGCATGGCCACTATGGTGACTATTTCGTCAGAGCAATGAAACTGGGGCTTGCAAGAAAGAAGTACGAGCTTTCCCAAAGATGGCTCCATAGGAAATTTGGCCATGGAGTCTCCAAGTTGGGTAAGCTCTCCAAAGTTATCCAACGCACCCATTGCCCAAAGATCATATAAGGAAGACACAAGAAGATCCATTGGGGGGGCATCGAGAAAGGGAAATTTGGTGATGTCGTTAATTTTCATGGACTTAAGAAGCAACATCACATTGGTGAGATTGGTTCTTTGAATTTCTGGAATCGGTTGCATGTACATATCTTCGGTAGCTTTCTCGGTATATAGCTTGTAGGCCACTCCGGGACCAGTTCTTCCTGCTCTACCACTTCTTTGCTGGGCATTTGCCTGAGAAATCGGAATAACTTGAAGAGTATCCATTCCAAGCTTTGGATTGTACACCTTCATTTTGACAAGACCGGTATCAATAACGTACCTGATACCATCCACAGTCAACGAAGTTTCTGCAATGTTGGTTGCCACGACCACCTTCCTTCGTGTTGGGTCTGGAGACGCAAAGATCTTGGCCTGAAGGTCTGCAGGAAGAGAAGAGTAAATAGGCAAGATTTCCAAAGGTGGCGGGTTTTCAAGTAGGTCTAATTTTTCCTGAATGAGATCACAGGTGGTTTCAATGTCTTCTTGACCTGTCATGAAAACAAGAATATCTCCTGATGACCTCCATGTTGAAGGCTGGATAACTTCTCCAGATTCGGAAACTCTGGCCACACTTCCTTCTCCTGTGCCTAAATGTATAGTCAAGACCTGCTTTACTGCCTTCTCCACGTAGTCTCCACCTCCTTTTCCGAAGTAATTTTCCACTGGGTACGTTCTTCCAGGAATAACGAATTTGGGCGACAGGCCAAAATAATTCATAAACCGGTTGGCATTCATGGTAGCACTAGTGACAATCAACTTTAAGTCTCTTCTTCGGGCCAATAATTGTTTAAAAAGACCAAGGAGAACGTCAGTGTTGAGTGAACGTTCGTGTGCTTCATCCATGATAATGACAGAATAATTATCCAACATTGGATCCATTAGAATTTCTCGAACAAGAATACCTTCTGTCATATATTTGATCCTAGTCTTGTCACTGGTTTTATCCTCGAATCTAATGGAATAACCCACCTCGTCACCAAGAGCACACCCCATTTCTTCACTCACTCTCTTTGCCACAGACATTGCAGCCACCCTTCTGGGCTGGGTACATGCAATCATCCGATTGTTTCCACGATTATTAAAGCCTTCTTCGTGAAGGTATTGAGTAATTTGTGTAGTTTTACCTGAACCAGTCTCTCCAATCACGATAGTTACTTGGTTCTCCCGAATTGTCTTCATTAATCCTTCTCTCACGGCAAAAGCGGGTAGAGACCTTCTTGAAGCCTGGATAGATTCCCATTTAGTCTTCTCGGATAAAGGATTGAGTTGAGCTGTATTTGAAGGCTCTTTTGTACTATTTTTGGACTCGTTTTCCTCGACTCCTACCCGATCTTTTGCCTGCTTTCCTCTTTCCTTCTTGACCCTTCTGTCCTTCACAACAAAACTGCCTTCTCTAGCAACTACCGCCAATTCCGAGCCAGGATCCTTGACTGGACTCACTGTAGGTCCTATTTTTCCTAGAGTTCCGCCTTGAAGTTGGAGAGTCAAATGCTCTCGAGAATCCTCCAAAAACGCAGGAACTAAATGGTGGGAAATAATGGGGATTCTACTCTGGTCTGAATCCTCATCGTTCTCTCTGATAATCCTCGTCTGACTGGCTCGTGCTGCGGGTCTTGGCTCGTCTATCTCACGTGTATCTCTGTAACCTTCATCTTCATCATAAGTGTACCATTCTCTGTCGTTGTCGATGGACTCTATTTGATCATTGAGGAAATTGAGGTCTAAGTCTTCATTTATGGATTCCTTTGTAGTGCTAGCTGCCTTGGTTGTAGATTGGCGTTCTTTTTCTGCTAGTTGTGAAAGTGATAATTGTGGTTTTGGGGCACTCTCATCTGGTTTTGACAGTGATTTCTGTTCTGAGGCATTCAATTCGACGCTGTCTATCTGTCCCTCTGATTTAATTCTCAAAGCATCTGCTTTCTTGATCTTTTTGAAACTGAATGGCTGGGATCGTACTGGCTCTTTAATGGTGAGTGTATCGTTCTCCTCGTCATCGTCACTGAAACTAATTGAGATTGGCTTGGCAGATTTGGGAGTTCTCTTCAACTTCGGCACAATAGGGGGTGCTTGAAGGGGTTCTTCGTCGTCTTCATCCCATGCTATCAATATAGGCTTCTTTTTGGGAGCAGCTGGTTTGGCCACAGAAGTCGCCAAAACAGGCCCGCTTTTGGAATCTTGTACAGCTAAATGCTTCTGTATGCTGTCAATGTTCTCATTGATCAACTCAAACACCTCCTGGCACTGTTTTTCATCAGACAAGCCGATGGTATGGAGATAGACTGAAAACTTGGAGAGCGAGTTGTTCTTTTCGTAGAAAATCACGAGCGACCGCACAAGATTGGGGCTGATGGGCTTGTTGAGAAGGCTGGATAGCCTATCGGTGATAGAGTCGATCACCGATGGAGCCATGGGTGGAAATAGGGAAGAGAAGAGGAAGAAGAGAAGAGTATTGTGTCATGTGACTACATGTCACGTGGCCTAACATATCACCACTCATCACCTTCATTCCATTACCTCCGTTTCCACTATGGTTCAGCTACCGCCAGCACTCCACAGGCGTGCCCAGGCGTACTTCAAGTACCACGTGAACGCCTCCATCAAATTGACCCCGCCTCCTTCAACCGCTGCCGAAGCAAACTACTTAAGAGACTCGTTTTCTCGACTTGGAAATCTCGAGTACTTCTCCATCTCCCGTGATACCTCCGGTTTCGGCATCTATGACAACCACTTGCGTGTCGTGTACAATCCGTCGAGTCAGCAGTCGCTTCTTGACTCGGCTTACCATCTCCAGGAGAGTGCTTGGAGCGAAACAGAACATGAGTTGAAGATCCAGCAGAAGGCCATAATGGACCAATTGCGAAGAACAATCGCGATTCCGAGGTACAACTTCATCCAAAACGACAACAAGTACGCCAATGGCGAAGTAGAGATTCAGTTCAAGCACCAGTTGGTCCCAGATGGACTTAAATACGATACCTTGTACCGAGTAACTTCGGCTACAGTGGACTCGCCCTTCCATAAACTCAAGAAAGAACCCCAATTCACCCAGATCGAGGACTTGCGGGCAAAAATACGACACAATTTTCAGAAGTTCCACAAGTTCGACGATGTACGTCTCTGGATAGGCAAGGAGCCCGAGGGAAAGGGCACATATGATTACGGAAAAATGGTTCTATTGGAATAGCTATACATGAAGAAGATTTTATCAAATCGGTTTGTAGCTGCTTTGTAGTGTACAATATGGTTAGATGCAACGCTGGCCCAATTTCTCGATGAAAAGGCCACAAGGAATTCAAGAGCGCTGGCCCAATTGCTCAACGTTGGCGGTATCCTTCTCCAAAACCTCGTTCAAATAGTTCAAACCTATCTGTTGCTTCATCAACACCTTGGATAATTTATTGAAGATTTCCTGCGAGTTGACGTCATTCCTGTCACCAACCTTGTCTTCTCTGTCCTCTGCATTGAAAGCATTGATGCTATTGTCAAATTGGTAGTTCAAGTCCTCAGCCCTCTCCTTGAGAGTGGCCAATCTGGCGAAAATGTCGTTCAATTTACCAATGGGGCTGTTTGGATCATTCAATTTCGAGTTCAACACCTCAAACTGCTTGGAAATCTCCTCCTCCTCAGGCAATAACGGATATCCCTTCAACTTGAGAATTGCCAAAACCGTAGCAAGTCTGAGTAATCGTCTGGATAATTTAGTATGCTTGGCCTTGGCTTTCATTATTCTAGTGGTATTATCCAAGTCATGTTTGGAAGTGAGTGTATTAGCTTTCTCATTGAGGTCGTTCAACAACAATCTGGACTTGGCCACATGGTCTAATTGGGTTTCAATTCTTTGAGCAACTTCAGTAAAAGAGGTGATCTTGATTGGATAGTGGAGTGGTGAGGGTCTTTTGTTCATTGCATTTTCCCAGTCCTCGTGGGTTTCATTCTGTGGTCTAGGTTGGTTCATCAACACATTTATCTCTTGGTCATTGAATTTATTATAGAAGTGGGTGTTGAGTGCACATTTCGAAGAGCTTGGGTCCCATTGGTCTTTGATCTTAGTCAATTGGTCATTTATGGCTGGTTTGTAGGTGCTGTTGTTTGCTTGATTAGTTTGTGCTTGATCTATGTTGGAATTGTTGGCATTATTGACATTTGGGAAGGATATCGTAGAGGTTGGAGCTGCTGGTTGAGAGCTACTCCATCCAAACGAAGGTTGTGCATTGTTGGTGGTATTTGCTGCTCCGAACAAGCCTGTGGATTGGTTTGCGTTGGGTTGGTTGGGTTGAATGACTGGATTAGTTTGGTTGGCCAGAGAAGCCCCAAATAAACCACCTGTGTTTTGGGTGGATCCACCGAAGAGACCTCCAGTTGCAGGCTTGTTTCCAAAGAGTCCTCCAGAAGTATTGGCACCGGTGTTGGTGTTGGCGTTATTCCCAAAAAGTCCACCTGAAGTGTTTGTACTTGCAGCGGCGGTATTGTTGTTACCGAAGAGTCCACCTGAGGTATTCGTGGTTGTGGCAGCGGCATTGTTGTTTCCAAAGAGTCCGCCTGAAGGAGCTGCGGTAGAAGTAGCGGCGTTGTTGTTACCAAAGAGTCCTCCGGTAGTTGCAGCTGACTTTGCTCCAAAGAGGCCACCTGTAGATGCAGTGTTGGAGGCTGTGTTTCCGAAAAGGCCCCCTCCTGTAGCTCCTGTGGCTCCTGTGGTGCCAACAGCTCCGGTGGGCTTGTTGCCGAAAAGGCCTCCTCCAGTCGTGTTGGCGGTATTGGAGTTGTTTCCGAATAACCCTCCAGGCTGCGTGGTATTGGCCTGTGCGTTTCCAAAGCTGGATCCGGTATTGGCGTTGTTGGCCGATCCGAAGCCTCCAAAGCCTCCAGATGTATTGGAATTGGCTGCCCCGAATCCATTAGTGGCGGTGTTGGTTGCAGTATTTGATGATCCAAAGAGGCCTCCTCCAGCAGCACCGGTATTGGCATTGGTGGGGTTATTGGAACCGAAACCGCCTCCTGGCGCATTGTTGGTGGCTCCAAAAAGACCTCCTGACGCTCCAGTGGTGGAATTGCCAGTTTGTGCTTGATTGTTGTTGGCAGCACCAAAACCAAAACCTGTGGTAGTGGGTGGTTTTGGGGCCAAAAAATTGGAGGATTGAGCCCCTTGTTGGCCGAATAGGCCGCCCCCGGTATTTCCTCCGGTCTGGAACATTATGAGCGGAAATGGGACAGAAATGAGACAGGAATGGAAGGTTGTTTTGCTTTGTTGAAATGGTGGTAAATTTTCGAGCATCATCTTGGTCACGTGACCAGATCTGTCAAGAATGCTACAACATCTTCTGGACAGAGTAAGGGAACTTCAGTGAAGCTGAAGATGGTCATACATAGAGATATTGGCTACATTTACGTGTCTACTTATTTTGGAAAAATTTCTGTTAAATTTGAAGGATTTTTGTATTTTTAGCTGCGAAATAGAATGAAACAATTACACTAACAAGACAATATACCTCCAGTCCACCAAAGCATGGGGATTCAAAGAGGTAATTGGACTATAAGCATCTGGTTCATGCTCAATTGCCTGGTTGTATGTAACAACTATGGAGCTCCTTTTCTCAATAAGCTCTGAAATTTTGATTTTCAGGCTTCTATTTCTTAATTCAGGACTTTGCCTTGCTAAATGAAAGCTGTTCATGTGATTACGTTACTTAATTAGCCTCCACCTTGTCAATTTACCTCGGAAATAAATTGGTGGCCATCATTTCTTAATTGTCGCTAGTTTGCCTTATCAATTGAGGTCTGAAATATTGATTCTGAAACCTTTATTCCAAATTTTCAGTCTCCATTAGCTTAGACACATTTTAAGAACATTACCGAACTGTAGGTGCCCAATAGTATTCTGTGTTGTTCTGACCTGTTATTCCATTTCTACCTACACGTTTCTTGTCTAGTCTAGACATGTATTAAGTACATACATTCGGATGCTTCCTGGCCCTATGGCCGTACCCAACGGGTGATGCAGAGACATGAGTCTATAGTGAAAAGAAGCCGTCATCTGGTAACAGCCTCCTCAATTGCTTATTCCTTGGCCTCTCTGGCCCTCAAAAACTCCTTGGCGTTGGCCTTGTCCTTCGAAGTACCTTGGAATATGGGGTTCTCGTTCAAGTGGATCTGGTGTTCGACACCAGGGATCTTCTTCTCGAACTTCAAGTTGGTAAGCATACACTTTCTGAATATGCTCTCGCTGCTGCGGCAGTGGCCCAACCTATGGTTTTCCTGCTCCAAACACTCGTAGTGCAACTTGAACTCGTCAAAGCAGTGCTTATTTATGTCCTGCAACGCAGAAATGGCACATCTGGTCACCCGGCGGCCCTCTTTCAAGCACTCCAAGGTGCCTCCATTATTCTGGTCCTTGCACAACATGAAGTCGTCGTTGAAGTCCTTGCACTTGGATCCGATGTAGTACGAAGCAGACAACAATGGGGCCGATGTGGCACCAACTTCGTTCACCTCTGGGATATCTTTGGGGAGGGGGTTCTTGTCCACGTTCTTCCACTCATGTCTGCCGGTAAAGAGGTCTCCTAAAACCATTGTTGGGGTGTAGTTTGGGATTGGTTTTGGTTAGAGAAGGACTTTTCAGTTGGTGCGTAATTTGTCGATGTTTGGTTGGTGCTGAGAATTACGCGCGGGTTCGGGAGGGTGGAGAAAGATGGAGACAGGGAGCGGTAGGGAAGGTGGAAGGGCTGGAAACTGGGGCGGGAGCGTTCTGGGGCATTTGAGAGTGCTGAAACTGAGTTTGGGGATGATAGGACTTCAGCGGCGGTGTCTGGAAGAGAGAAGAAAATGGGGTGTTGCACGTGATCCGTGATCACGTGATCATATGCCAGTCCATTGCTGGAGTCCTACACTGCTTTCACAGCACCAATAGAGACTCCGTTACGTTCACATGTAGACACTTCTTCCTCTATTTCTTTCTTTTGAATTTTTTTTCTTCTTCTTTCATTTCGGCCTTTTCTCAATTATCATAATTATACTAAATCTACAAATTTTTAAAACAATTCAAAAGATAGTTATATTCATAACCCGACCCTTGTTGATTCGCAGTGCATCTAGAAACAAAGAACTAAGGTGTAATGTCTATTCTGCAGTCAATTTTCGGGATGCCAACAAGCGCTGACTAAGCGCTTACCAAGCTCCACACCCTATATACGTTACTATAATTACACCCTTTATCAACGTATTTATTCCGAAATGCTGCAGATTATATACAGGGTCCGTATGCAGCTTGAAATGTGGCTGAAAGCTATTAAATCCAGTTGATCATCATGACTGAAAAGCGAAAGCTGCCAAGTCCAGGAGGAGAGTACTCGACTCTCTGAAACAAGCTTAGCCTATCGTTAGCTTCATTTTTGCAAGACTCATACTAGAACTTGATTGTTCTGTAAATTGTAATCACTTCGTAGAATGAAATTAGACCTGGATTGTACAATTATTTCACTTGGCACACAAGTGTAATTACCGGTCAAAGCCATGTTTCAGTGGTATTCCGGACCATCCTTCATCAAATGGTAATGTGAGACAGTGTCCAACGCAATGAACCCGTTTTGGCAATTCCAAAGAAGCTCATTGTCTATGAAGCGAGAAGCCTAGTTAGAGGCGAGAAGCCTATTTCGACAGTTTGTGCTTTTTCAATGCAAGTAGCACCTCCTTCTCGTTTCCCATGATTTTGTAGACATTGAGCACCAACAAGGCCAATTCCGAGGTGTCGGCAGAGGTTTTGGTCTTGATCACGCGAACCAAGCCCTCGAGGTAGCTCTTGAACTCCAATCTCAACGACGAAATCTTGCTAGTGAGATAGCTCTTGGTGAATTCACTGGACAATTCCTCGCCCAAGACGTCCTTGGCGGTGTTTGGCGCCTGGAGGTATGCAAATAAGTTGGAGATCGACAAGTACAAGCCGGTCAACGTGCGCAACTTGGTGATCTTGTCGGGAATGGTCTGGTCATCGGTCAGGAGGGTGAGCTCAAAGCTGGTGGTTTGGTCGTTCAAGAGCATGTTGAGCTTGGCGAGCGTCTTGATGAACACCAAGGCCTCCTTCTTCTGTAGGGAGGCGGAAATGGCGGTCTTGGATTGGTCCAACTTGGAGGAATGGCCCACCAAGTCGAGTCTGAAGGTCTTGAGATCGGACGAGATGGAGTCGAGCAAGTCCACGCCGCTGTTGATGGAGTTTCCTAGCCGTATGAAGTCGTCATAGTCGCTGTTGACCAAGTCTAGGAGGTTCTGGTTGAGGTCTTGGGAGAGGGCCGAGAGGTCCTTGATGAGCACATCGATGGCGGTGTAGCGGTGAAATTTGTACAAGAACTCGTCGATGTTGGTGTTGTCGAACGACTTGAAGTCGGTCCTGTTGATGGAGACGGGGTAGGGGAACGATTCGTCCATTGGTGGAGAGGAGGAGGAGGTTGATGTTGACACGTGAGATAGGTTGATATTGATACACGTGATATAAAGCACGTGACAAGAAACATTAGAAGTAACTCACGTGATAGTTGTGCACGTGATAAAAACGTGACCGGACTCCAGCGTATCGCACGTGACTTTAACTTCAATTACACGTGTGGCGGCAAGTGACCCACTGGCGATCTTGACATAACTGGACAGTCTAGGCGAACCTCACGGATTGGGAAGTGTCCTCCTCTGCAGCCTGCTGCACTCTGCACCTGCTCGACAGGGAACCCCCCCACATATCGCCAAATAATATCCCTTCTAAGCGCATGACGTCGGGAAACTTTAAGAGAACCGGACATAACAGGTATTAGGTACATGACGTACATTATGCTGCCTCCTCGAACGTGTGGGAATTAGCGTCACCAGCCCAGTCGATGAGGAATGTTGAGATAGAATATTTTTGTCTACGGGACGCCAACCGTTGCATCAAGGCTTTAACGCTGCGCAATATCCGATAGCCGAGATGTGGTCGGCGGAGCACCGGGAGGACCAGGCCAGGACGAGGCTAAGGTGGATTCAGGCTGGCGGGATCCCGTGGTAGCCCGCGTGCTGGCGGGAGCCGTAACCGCACATCAAAATCAATATCACAATCTGGAGCAAAATTGGATTGGCTCGCAATATTTATTGGCCAAATCGGTGCGTGCATGAGGGTGCAGTCGCAGCTGGTGGCAGGGTGGCGGAGGGCCCAGATTGCGTTCTGCGTCCTGCACCACAGCTGCAGATAATGTGGTGGGGGACGGCGGAAGAGGGTCTCTCTATGTGTTTCCCCCCAGAAGCGCAAGGCTGCAAGACGCTGCTCCACGCATGGCGCGTGAACCCGAGCTGGAGCGGCCGGCTAGTGCAGGTGGTGGGAGATTTGGATCGAGCGCAACAAAGGAAAATCACCGAGCCATTTCCGATGTATCTTGCCGAGATGACTTTTTAGGTTGTGATTGCTGCACCGGTGGTGGGGTCAGTTCCAACCGGCGCGCGCACGACCCTCATGTCCGTCACCCGCAGCACGCGCTATTGTCTTGGCTGCACGCACATGGGGCCCGCACCACAAGATCAAATTCTTCGCGATTGTTGCTGCAGGTGGTTAAAGATGTATGGGCCGCCAAATTGACATGGAAACAACGCTGGAGCGCTCGAATGCGGACGAGCAGAGCCAACCGCTCGCAACTGCGTCCTCATCTGCGCCTGCGTCCGCCTACACGCGTGTCTCTATCGGGCCTGTACTGCAGAAAACGTTCCCAACCGATCCCCGGAGGCGAAGGTGCGTGTGGTCCAGTATGCCCGCCAGGCGCCTACCTGGTGGTGCCTGCAGAACGCGCGGCTGCCGCGTGCGCAGCACCGTGCGTGGTGCCCGCGGCGGTGGTGGTGGTGGTGTCCGCAGCGTGCGTGGAGTCCGCAGAGTCGCACTGCGAGTGTCGGGGCAGCTCCAGTCACTTTCCCCCCACAACAATACACATCAAACTAGTTGCACCAGTCTTTTTGGGAAGGAATAACAGCGTTTGTGTTGCTGTCCTCCCCGACTAGTGTCGTAGGCCAGCAACAATAGGGTGTCACCGTATACAGACCCTCGCTCGATGGGGGACGAGGCGGGCCAGTGCTGCCGCCAGTGGCGCGCAGAACCCAGCGAAGTCCCTGGGGCTTGGACTGACTTGGGAAGGGACGAAAACAGCGAGTCTGCAGAGGCCCTTTTTGGGGGTCGCTGCAGGCCCCCGATTCTGGCAGTCTGGCAGTCTGCTTGCATGCCTCCCTGTCTGCTTCCCTGCGGACAGCGGTGCAAGTGGGGGCTGCGGACGCACACCTGACGCACACGCAGACGCAGCGGCGACGTCCGGTCGGCGGTTGCGAACCGCTAAAATGGTACCTCTCTCAAGTGCATATACTCCTGGCAGTGACGTTACAATCCACCTTCCAGACACACGCATAGATCCATCGCAGCACCTGGCCACTTTCCGCGTCCTCCGAGCTCGTCAACCTGCCTTCCCCATTGGCCTTCTATTTTCACTTCTCTGAATCCGGCGCAACATTGTTGGGCCTATTGTTAAGGTGGTGGTGCTAGTTCTGGGTGTTTTCTGGTTCCGGAATGGTTGCGAAATGCGACATGCGACACGCGACACCCGTCCTCCATCGGCTTCCACCTGCCCCAGAAGCACGCTACATTCCCCAGATCTGGGGCAGCCGGTGCTCCACCGTCGTTGCTGGCGCAGGAGACGGACATGATGCACCGCCAGGCTCGTAGCGACCACGCGGCTCGGAGCGCAGCGGGATATAAACTCGATCCGGATAAAGTAGCACTCAGACCGCGATTTCAAACCTATTGTGCCAGCACCGGCGAAGGTGCCAGCAAGACGGGCCTGGGACCTTTGTTGGCGGCAGGCCATTGAGCGGGTCGCAGCAGAAGACGACTTTAATCCCAAAGCAGTAGTGTTGGAGTGTTGATGTGTTGGGGATTTTTCCTCTTTGGTGGAGGGAGTCTACAGGGAATGCTTTGACAATCGAGCATCGCCAGAGTATCTGCTGCAGCCCCTTTAATATTTTTTGCTGTTGTTAGTCCGGCAACAGATCATCAGGGAAAATTGGACGTGGACAACTGTTATTGTTCACACCTGGGTTCTTTCCCTGGGTATTATCTCTGGACATAAAGAACCCGACTGCATATGCACCAGGGCCCCGTCAGGTGCGTCGTTGTCCACGAGGCGCCGTTCACAATAGCCCAGCGTAAAAATAATGCCTGCCCTTGTCCAACCTTTTCTCCTGGGACTATATCAGGGGAAATCGAGATATTTCCCGGCATCTGGGTGACGGGGCCTGTGTCCTGGTAGCAGGGGGACGGGCCGTCTGAGCTGTCATGTCTTGTGCATGGAGAATCTTGCACATGCAGCGGCCTCCGGTGGGTGCAGTGGGAAGCACCCCACGAGGACGCAGCCCCCATGTCTGGAATTGCCCGTCCTGGCCAATGGGCGCCGGGCGCAGCGCAGGCTGGCCCCGCAAAGGGCCCCCACCAATGTGGTGGGTTCGGCTGGGGCCCTGGTTTTTTGTCCGCATATCGAAACAAGGTTTACCGACGCCAGTGCTAGCACGCACAATAACCCGTCAAAAGCATGGGGGCCATCGCCTACGCCTCAGATCGTCAATCGTGGGGTTAGGCACGAATCTCACGCTCCCTGGCCCCGTCGGAACACTTCCATTCCGAGCGCCCTCGCCATGCACCTGTCCATGCACCGCCATGCACGCCATGCACGCCATGCACGCCGGACGCACGCCGGACGCACCCCTCTACCCGTCAGCCAGGCAGACAGCGGGGCCATGTGAATTTGCCGGAGCGGCACCCATGCCCTTGCTTCCGCAATCCCCTGTCTGCCTGGAATTATTGCAGAACCTTAATTGTAAATCAAACCTTATCTTGCCAGCAGCAGATCTTGCACCGTTACGTCTATCTCTCCAACTGTTGGAGCCCGTCCAACTGTTGCTTCACCGTAACCACTCGCATTTCGCTGCTGCCTACGTCACCATTCCTGGCCCCGTGCTCCCTGCAAGCGTCGTATTCCGCAAGCAAGCGTGGGGGACCCCGTGCCCAGCCAGGGGTTTCCACCGCTAAGCGCCCCCAATGCGGCCCCCAATGCAGCCTGTAATGCGGACAAGGTCCACAGTATGCCCGCGGTCGCTTTCCATCGAAGCACCGGAATTAGATGGTATCTCGATGGTTCAGCCAGGCCCCGTCACATGTCCAGCCTGGGAAGCAAATTTACGAAAGGAACCGATGCATGCCAGCGTACTTGAAATTGTCCAGGAGGGGACGATTAGGCTGTGTTTCTATTCGCCCAGGACCCCGAATTTCACCATCAGGGTACGCTACATTGTGTGGTTTTCGGAGGGTAATTTTGTTTCCGGCCCACGATTCGCGGCTCAGCCCTGTGGCCACGACTCTAGGCCCCATCCATGCCAGGAAAGACCGGCCCGCCTGACGTAACGCTGCTTTCCAGCAGCAGATCCAACGCCAGATGTCTGGTATTTTCAAATTTGCGACGGCGGAAGAAAATATTCGGGGTTTACCAGCACCAGCAATGACGGCAATGACAGGATGGTAATAATTGGCTCGTCAGAGCCACGGTTGGGGCCTCCGTAGTTGGCAGAGGCCACGGGCAGAGGGAATCTTCCTAGTTGGGAAAGACGAACGAACAGTAGGTTTAATTTCCCAGTATCTGACTATAATTGGCTATTGTTCTAATGAAATATCCTTCGCTTGCAATAAAGGCCTCTTTAGTCAGGGCAGGATTTGCACGACTCGGCACGTAGCTTGGAGCCGGGGGCCCGAACCAGCTGGGCCGCTCCTGCCTCCGTGGTGACCGTACCAAGCCTTGGTCAATACGAGCCGAATTATTAATATTCCACCACTGCACGCCGGCGAACCCTGTCCTGGCTGACGCCCGGCGTGCTAGGTCACCATTTCCGTCCCTGTTGCTTGCCTTCACCTGCAAGAGGAGGTTGGACCACACATCCAGTTACAATCGGGCATTGTCGTGGACTCCTGCACTGAACCAGTCTACAATAGCCTAAGTCTGTGCAATTGAACAATTGGCAAGGGCGGTACCTAAACGGACAAATGCTCACCGCAGGAGCAGAGCGCAATGTGAACAATTGGCCTGCTGTCGAATTGGGCCAGGGAGGAATTTCCAACTTGTTTTCATCTATTTGTTCGCTCAGTCGGGACACCAGAGATACGCTGTGGATGGATTTGGCGGATTTATTGTTGAAATAGGCTAGAGATGTGAGAGAGAGAAGCGACTGGAGAGAATGGGCCCCATGACTGGAAAGAGATGGGTCCAGGCACGTAGACATTGAGGTATTAAGGCATTCTGTGGCATTGAGGTATTGAGAAAAAACGGTTCCAGGGCATTGGAGAAGGAGTCAGGAAGCCTGAGTCAGGGAGCCTGAGCCAGGTGCGTCCAAGGCGGGCAAGGACGGAAGTTTAGCCGCACGCGGATTCTGGAGAGGAAATTGGGGTGAAGAGCAATCCCGGGGGTGCGGAGGCACCGCCCCAGTCCCGATAGCACGAGTGCCCAGGGAGGTAGCCGGGCCCATCCAGTTTCTGCCCGTCTATTCGGGGCCGGTGGTGTTAGGAGCCCTGCTTGCAAGTGCGCATGCAAGACCGCTGACTACCAACGGACAAAAAATACCGGTGAAATAATATCGCCCAATGCGGCAAGCAATTTCAAGTTTCTAGATAGACTTTGGCTTGACTCGCAAATATTTTTTCATTCTTTGCGCGAGGGGTATGTACGTCGCACTACTGAGCGCTCTGCCTCCACAAATGAAAAAAAACAGGAACACTGGCACAATATCATCATCTATTGTGCAGCAGTACCTACCGGTAGTTATTTTTTGCACTGGGTATTTTTCTTCTCCCTCTAGTTGATTCAACTCCTGGCTAACCTTAGCCCTTTGTCGTTCCCTATTGTATTATTTCATCACTATAATTGAGGTGAAAAACTTGCATACAGGCAGGTGTCCAGTGTTCAAATTCATCACTAATGCGTCTTTTTCGGTGTTGTTATCGGATCTGGTCACATGGACACCTCGATTCGATATCGGTATATATAAAACTCAACTCCTGGTTTTTTCCAACACTTTTCTCAGTCTAGGTCTCATCTTCAATTTGCCACTATTGACTTCGCCAGATCTACCATGTCCACTGCAGTCTATTATTCCAACCATAATATGCCTGTTGAAGATGTCCACTCCAAGCACACCCTTCCTTCATTGTCACAAATAATGCCCATCGGCCAACAACAGCAACAGCAGCAGCAACAGCAGCAACAGCAACAGCAACAACAACAACAGCCCCAGTACACCCACGACGCTACCTTGGCCGCTGCTCAGGCCGTTGCCGCCCTGCCCCACCAGACCTCGCCCACTGGCCAGCTCTCCCCCACATTGGTCAACTCCAACTTGGTCCCCATGTCCAACATGCCTTTGTTTGACCAGAAAATGGTGTACCAGACCTCGCAACAGCTCCACCACTCGTCGCCTGAGGTCTTCTCGCAGACCTCTCAGCCCTCCACCGCGCACACCACCCCTGCCTCCTCGTTCAGTGGCGGTCTGACTGGCTACCATGCCGGTGTCATAGGGACGGGCGGCCTCCAGAACGGCGGCAACATGGGCGCTCAGGAGAAGTGTGTGTGCAAGTCCAACGCCAACCGCATTCCTCGTCCCAGAAACGCCTTCATTCTCTTCAGACAAAAGTACCACCAGTCGGTGTTGGACGAGGGAAGTGTGATCCGAACCAACCCCGAGGTGTCGAGGGAGTTGGGCCGCAGATGGCGGGCGCTCTCCACCGAGGAGAAGGACTACTGGAACAACTTGGCTGAGGAGGAGAAGAAGAACCACGCCAAAAAGTACCCTGGCTACCGCTACACCCCTCGCAGAAACGGAAAGAACAAGAACTGCTTTGCATGCCGCAACAAGGCCTTGAGACAGCAGCAGGTCCAGGTGCACAACCAACAGATGATGCAGATGCAACAGGAGCAGTACCAGCAGTACATGCAGATGCAACAGCCCGCGTCCGCCCCGCAGCTGCAGTCCTTGCAGGTGCAACCGGCCGCACACCTGCAGTACTCCAACACCAACCTCATGATCCAAAACCCCCACAACCAACAGTTTATCATTGCATCCAACTACCAGCAGCCCGCGGCCCAGGTGCCTCCACCTCCCCCTGGCGCCCCCACCTTCCAATTCTCCTTCAACAACGAGTTCAACGGCCTGAACAACTCCATCAGTAACCAGGACAAGCTTCTGCCCTTGTCCAACGTGCCTTACCACTCCCAAATGCAACTTCAACAGCCTGCTGGTTCAGGTGCCGCCTCCTCGCATAGTAATACCCCCAACCCCCACGCTCCTGCCAACGAGTTCATGATGAACGGAGCTCCGGCAAACCCCCAATTTGTGATTGCCTACGACCAGGCTGCTCCTGCTCCACACCACCAACAGCGCTTTAACTCATTGCCAACTCCTGTAAATGGGGCTAATGGGTACAGCTTTGACGGCTTCAACCAACAATAATTTCAATTCCATTAATATTTGTGTATAACGTAATCTTTAGGGAGGCATTGTGACGATTGTAGAGAGTAGTGAGAAGGAATAGGAAGAACATGATATGTGGGATGGCGTTGATACATAGTGAAGAAATGCAGAAACTACAAAGTTGAAGAGAAGTGTTCAAATTTTAAGTGAAGACAAGCATCGACCTACTTACTGTTAGACAAGTATCGACCTACATACTGTAAGACAACTGTAGAAACCACACAGTGAAGAAGTACAGAAACTCTTAAGTGAAGGAAAAGTGCAGATACTACAAACTTGAAGAAGTGTCAAAGAACAAACTTCCAGAAGGGTCGAAATACAAACTTCCAGAAGTGTGAAATTACGAGCTTTGAGAGAGAAGTGGTGGGAATCCGAGGAAGCTTGGTAGAATGTCTAGACAATTGGAGCTTCGAAAAAGACAAGAATGGAGTGAATGTCGAGTCTGAGATGGAGCCATGCTCTCAAGGGTCGCCATCGGCATATCTGTTGATGTCACGTTGACTGCAAAAACGTATTTTGTCTAGGATCCTGAATAATATAATTATCTACAGTGAGGTGGTGGCAAAAAATACTTTGCACCACCTAAACCACGGAAGAATGTGGGCTCGTCTGGGGGTTCGACCTGACACCACTGGATTTCTGCAAACTTGCCTATGTTGATGTCACTGGCCAAGCTTGCTGATGTCATTTGCCAGCGTCGGGAGACAGGTCCACAAAATTGTCACTTCAACAACTATTCTTGGAGAACAATAATTATCGAAGGTTCGTATAGGATGCCGGCGCACTCCTGGCGAAGGCTTCTGGCGTCAATGAGCCTAGGTGCGTCCTTAGACCTGGCGCCGTCAGTCTAAGGCCTTGTATAGACTACTGCGGTGGACTAGCACATTATACACTGCATGCTGCGAGCTCCAGAGGTCGCACGGGTTTGTCTGCAGTAGGCGATGATGTATTATCGTCCGTCTACCCTATAATTGCTGTCTGCAGCGACATCAACTGCAACAATTACCCTATTATCGGTGGTGCATGGATCTATCTGTACCGCGTCTTTCTTACCGAGGCCATCATCTGGGGAGGTTCAATTGTCCTTGGAGAAGGGCCTGGCCGATCCCGGACTTGTGCACCGTGGGATCGTCCCACGGAACGTCGATCTGGAGGGCCAGGCCGGGGTAATTTCCACCACGACGACGGTGCGGTTTTCTTCCGTCACCACTAGCGTCCCATTCTCCCGGAGGTGCATGGTGCAGAAACTAAACTCCACTTTGCTCCGGTTGCAGTGACAGTGCGTGTGTGCTTATGCAGGCCCATGCGTGGGGGTGGTTGCAAACCCAATGACGGGGGGCCAGTGGCAGCAGCGTATGCTTCGCCATGACCTCCGGAACTACTACTGAACCGGGGAGGAGCACGTCGCCGCTCCGCCGTATCTCCAGGCACATGACACGTTGGGAGGAAAACGGTTTGAGCCTATTGGACCGTATGGCGGACCCCCTCCAAACCTTGTGTCCTGTACGCATGAAGTATATTTAGCCGCTGGGTTGCATGGAGCGCTGTGATTTTGGGCCTGCAGGCTCATGCGGAGTTCGGACATAACTACTATGCAGCACTTTACACCTGCATTAGTACCTTAGACGACAGTGGCATCGTTATGAGCCCGCGCACCACAACAAATTCACTCAGATATGCAGCGGTGCCCACGCTGCATGCTATACTACATGCCGCCGGAAGCTTAAAATAATTCCGACATGCTAGCTGCCCCGATCACGTCCTGCCTCCGCCATGCTGCAGCTCCCAGGCCGCAGCTGTCTGGGTGCCATTGCATTTGGGGCCTCTTCGCTAGAAACTGCAACCCGGCCCCCGTTCCTTTTCCCACCCCCGTACCGTGACACTCCCTGGGCCCCTGGGCCATGCTGCTTCCTGCCGCCACGGCTCCCCTCAGGCGCCGCCCACCGATGACCTCTGGAGGCACCGAGGCGCAACAACGGCTGGTGGATGCTTTTCTGGGCCTTCTTTAGTGGGCCCCAAGCCCCGTTGGCTGGTTTGGGTAGGAGAGGTGTGCGCTCGCTGCAGCCCTCCCCAATATGGCGACTTCTATTATCAGCAAAGCCAATTTCCCGCGCCCGATTGGGAAAGGGTGTGTATTGACGACCCAACCCGCCAATCACCAGCAATGCACGCATGGAAGTGCAGGCCCGACCAGAACCGGGGATCGATGCACGGACTGTGGTGTAGTGTGCGTCGCTGCAGCTGGGGCGCCTAGTTGGGGAAGCTCGGCCCTGGCAGGCCAGGAACCGTTGTGCGGCCCGGGCCGCGTAACCCGGCCATGAGATCCCCCAAACCCGCCAGTGATTGTGTCGGCATGGGCACGCCTGAACGTCAGATCCACCGGCTGCACGCGGGGCTATTAAATTTGCTATTTTTCAGGCTCCCCATCAACCTGGGTCCTGCCAACAGCCCCCATCTGGTTTAGCCCGGGTGCTTATCTGGAGCACTACGCCAAAGCAACGGGTCTCGGGGCTGGTGCTGCTGTTGGTGCTGCTGCAGGACGGAGGTCCCCGCTGTCTGCATGTGCGCCGCCGCGTCTGCAGCATCTGGCGGTAGGGAAGCAGGCCGACGCACAGCACCCCGAGTGCAGCCTGTGCCGCCCCCCTGGCTGTGTAGTCAGTGAGGGAGAAAATTGGCCGACACAGCGTTACGGAGATGAAATGCGGTGAAATGTGGAGAGCGTAATAGGCGTGAAATGGGCATGAAATATATGTAGTGAGGGTGACATGGTGAAATGGGGGAAAGGGATAGGGCTCAGGAGGCAGCCGTTGTCAACTGGCCGAAACCAGCCACAGGCACTGGCGCAGACACCGCTGCAGACAGCAGGCTGCAGACGCACCACCGTCGCTGGCGGCGCCTGGCGCAGCATCGGGGTGGTACATGAGGCAGACACCCGCAGCCATCACGGCAGACAGGGGAAGCTGCAGATTGGAGCCACCAGATTGGCGGTACTGGCGTCTCAGGCACATGGTGCAGTGTGGTGCAGTGTGGTGCAGCTAGCGAGCCGAGACACTTGTATGGACGATACCCAGGGCTGACAGTTACAGGAAACAGCGCCAGGCCTGAAGCCCCATTCGGCCACTAATGGCTACTCTTTTGAGCACATAAGAGGCTTTTCTGCGACTTGACACCGAGACATTTTCTAGAGACCAGGAGGCAGAAGCACAGACCGTACTACTGTTTCAGGAAGCAGATTACAGGATATTCAGAGATGGACAGAATATTCAGAGAGAAGTACAGACAATCCAGAGAAGTACAGACAATTCAAAGAAGCACAGACAATTCAGAGATGGACAGAATATTCAGAGCTGACACCAAAGACAATTCAGGAAGCTGATTACAGGACAATTCAGAGAAGCACAGACAATTCAGAGAAGCACAGAATATACACAGAAATATGACACATGCTATTCATTCTATCGACGATCCAGACAGTGATGTCACACACATTCCAGAAAGCAGTTACACAGTCGTTCACCCGATACTTCCACTGATTTCATGTCCTGTTGCTCCTGCCCTGACCATGGCCGTGTGTCCGGATTTGGCCTGTTTCAGTAGCACGGGTGTCCTCCCACTCCTCTCTCTCTTCCCACGACGACTACTGCGGTACAGCCTGGGGATATTGGCCCTATTCAGTGCTTCCAGCGTGGAATGTCTGCACCGGCTATTTGGAATGGATCGAAGTCTGCAGGTTATTTTGTAGGAATGGAAGGCGTCGTCGGACATTGCTGCATTTTCGTGAGAGAAGTGATTTCCCCAGTTGGTCTACGCCTACATCGTATTACCTGTAGTTCTTCAGATTATAACTATATGCTGATAGCTGTCAAGGTTACCAAGGACCGCACCATGCACAGAGATATGGCCCCCAAAAACAGGACCCTCTTCCTGAGAACTGGGATCCAAGAGCCCCACTACCGGGAATGCCCTTTTCCTATTCTTTCCTCTCGAGTTTCTGGGTGCTTTTTGCCCCACTTCAGACCATATTTTCCAAATTCTCTTTTCTGACATGTTTTCCATGCATCCAAGCTTGCATAATTGGTCATTTTGGGCCATTGCATATCTCGCCTAATCTTGAGATAAAGTAGTGCTCAGTCAGCCGGAATAGTGCCTTCACCATCGCAACTCTGACGTCGTCTATTTCGAGTTGGTGATCAAGGACATTTCTTGAATTAACAAAATGACGCCGAATAAACCCAGTGATGCCAATGAACAAATTGATGCTAACAAGAAGGAAATGCCACCATTGCACTGCTTCTTTTCTCGAGCATCATGATAATAGTGCAATGATGAATACTGGGCTTAGAAGTCTTCGCCCAAGCTGTCGATTGTGACGACTTCTCCCGGCTTGAATGGAGGCAATCCCAAATATGGACATCCGTCACATCTGAAGGCATCACCTAAGGCACAAGAGCCACATCCACCGGTTTTTCCCTCCACAGTGAAGTCGATCTCGGCCAATTCTTCATCTCTGAACTGGATCTTTTGCTTGAGTCTTTCCTCAATTTTGATGGCCTCCAAAGTTGCACTCTGGACAGTTTGACCCAACACCGAGTCCTGTAGACTTCTTTGCTTGGCATCTTCTTCTTCTTCTAACTCCTTCAATCCGCACGTACAGTCCTTACATGCCTTTCTTCTCTTCTTACCATTAGGCAACTCACACTTCTTGGGAATGATCAAGTTGGTGGAGTTTGTGTTTTGGATGAGGTCGTTTTCGTTGATAACTGCAGCGTTGAAGGTTTCGTATTCGTTTTCTTCGTCGTCGTCTTCGTTGCCGTTGTCAGAATCACTGAAATAGGCCAACTTGGTCTCCTCCAACTTTCTCTTCATCGAAACGTCTGTTTCTTCGTCAGAGTTTGGCAAAGAGGTGTCAGTCAAGCCCACTGGGCTACTGACAAGCTTCTTGAACACTGGGAGCTTCTTGAGACCAGATGTAGTAGGGTTCTTCTTCTTCAAAGTAACCGACTCCACTGGCTTTGGCTTGACCCACTCCTTGTCGTCGTTGACAACGAAACCGCTCATCAACACATCGAGGTTCTGGTCTTCCGGCAAGTCTCCGCCGCACACGCCGTCGTCGGCCAAGATGTCGTGGATCAACTTCATCATCAGCACCGGGATAGACTTGTCGGGGTTTGGATTCACGTACACCACCTTGTTGTAGGCATTCTTGTCGAGCTCCACGGCACCCTTGGTGACTCTGTCTATGATTTGCTGTTCGATGACGGTGCCTTCCTTGTTGGAAAGCTGTTGCTTGATGTGTTCCACCTTTTCTGGCTCCGTAACGACTGTAGGGTGTAAAAGTAGGAGGACTCTCATCTTGAATTAATGTGTAGATAGACGGGTGTTTATTGTATTTTCGGGGGTTTTCAGCGGTGATTTGGGATGTGTGGTTATAGCAGAGTGTTGTTATGTGTTTGGAAGTGGCAGATTAGGAAAACACACACTCTTTTGTAGAAATCAGATGGACTGATTGCAGAATAGAGGTTATCAGATGATTACAAATTTTACAGAGTCCGGCGGCCTGTGTGCAGGAAACCGGACCTGCGATAGCCTCACATCACGTGATGAGAGCCTCCGATTACGGCCTCATTACCCATGATTACTCAACCGGCTCTTCATTGGCTATCTTTTTAGATAAAGGCAAAGTGACATCAGAGGTCATCTGTCTGGAGAGGCTGGTGCGGTCCACCAGCCAATTGTGGGTGATCCTCATGAGTCAGGCAATAAGGAAGACCTGCCATTTGCGGAGAAACGAAATGGCCCGTAACGATCTGGGAAACGTCAGATTGAATGTAGAGCAATAATTATACTAAGGAAAACAGAGGCTCGATTAGGATGAGTTTAAAGATACTGCTCGGGCATGAACTTTGGGGCATTTGTTTGCCATACTTGGTGTTGTGTGGCTATTCTGTTTTATTGGTGGTGATCTGAGCTGGTTTTGCAGTTGGATATTAAGTAAATTTGACACACAAAAGTTGTAATTGAAAGTTGAAACATGAATTAGAGATTGAATACTATGAAGCTAGCCTCAGGAACATTTTGATAAACTAAGTCGATGAGATTTGCATTAAACCGTTTTGAATGTTGGCGAAATATTAGCGACAGTTTGTGAATTTTTCAAGAGATTGAAAATATGGAATCAGGAAGCACAACTGATGTATAATTATTTTCAAGTTATTTGAATTCCATTATCCTATTCTCAACCATATCGAATACCATAGGAATCAATCGTATATTGACATAGCACATTCCTGAATTGTCTTGAAATCCCTTTCTTCTCTATTTACTAACCTGAAAAGTATTCACTAAGATTTCATTTTGAAAGGGTTCTTGACATACCCTCACACCCTTCTTAGGAGGACTCATCACGAACCCCGCCTGGAAAGTCGAAATTGATTAGAAGTTTAAAGGAAGTCGAATTTATTGACCCAATTGATCGACTCTTACTCAATAGAGTTGCTAGACACGTTATTCAAACCATCCCACCAACTAACCATTTGTCGCTTCTACTGACCTCTTTTGATTCTGCAAACCAATTGCTGGTCCAATTCTCAAAGCTTACTGCGCCTCAACACTTCAAGGTTTTCAAATAGAGTTAGACTTAACGTTTGTGGCCATCATGTTCATCCGGACCGTGTTTTTATTGCACCCACGCCGAATACGACAAAAACCATACCTATTTGGTCAGACAGTGAACAAGTGATACATTGTAGTTTTTCCAGGGACTATTGTTAAGGAAAAATCACCAGCATGGATTAATTACATCATGTCTAAAGTTATGGATGCAAATTTCCAATCCAGCAATGTAAAGAGTTTAAACCGAAAATCGGCCACCGTTTCAGGTGAGACATGGAAGTTACATTTATCGAGTCCCAGCTTGTAGTATAGTCCTAAGGTTGGCGTACTTTGATTCTCTTTTCTTTTTCAGTCAGGTAGCTTCATAATCCTGTTCTCTTTTCCATCAAGAAATTAACGTTTTCCAATTATTATTCCTAGAAACATTATGTTCCTCGAAATGCGCAACAAACGAGCCTTCACTGTATTGTTTCTATTCAATTGGCTAAACCTTGAATTCTAATTTTTTGGTGCTGTCATCCTGAAATGTATTATTCAACTCTAGCCAATTGATGGTTTGAAAAATAGTTTAAACTCAAAAGCCAAACCCTCGAGCCACTACGAATCCCACTAACCCTTCAACACAGAGCACGGTGATTCACCAGACTTACGTCCTTGTACATAGCCGTAGGTCCACAAAGATCTCTGCCATTGCACTTGGATTGGTTTCAGCCTGTGTCCCAGAACTTACAAGTGGATATTGTGGCTTTCCGTCAAAAAGTGCCTGGCCCCTACTAACGCAAGTTTCTATTCCCTCGTTTATAGATTGTTCTCGTGGCTGTGCCAGCTCTGCCGAGGAGGTAAGCTGCATTCTGGACCTTTGCGTTCATATCTGTGCCTAATATGGGCTTTTGAAGACGTGCCAGGAAACGGAGCAATTTTTCACTTTCAGACACCAGTGGCCGAATGCCATGTTCCTGAAAGGCTCATGTGTCAACAGGCTTTTGAGACACCCCTGCCAGAGACAATGTGTCAATTGTCGTTCAATTACCGGACGGTTAGGGATCTACAGTGAGATGAAACGAATCGAATACCGAGACAACGGACAATCGAGTTCCAGGAAGATTGGCACATCGAAATTCTGACTGATATTGTCAGTACGGGAGAGCTTCCAATGCTCAATTGGGCATATCCGTGGACGGCGAAGGCGAAAGCACACAATGCAGATAATATCCGGGATGGCAATTATTGGAAGCAGGGGCTAGCTTGACGAATAATGGCCCTAGCATAACTGGATATGCAGAGGGAAGAGGGGGACGTTTTTCTGGTAGGTGTCGGCCCGGTTCTTGTGGTGACAGGCATAACTGTGATGCACTGCAACGCCTCGCCAGAGCGTATCTGCTCAATACATCCCCAATTCAGGTTAAAAAATATCCTTGACGGGAAGGTGCAAGCTGTAGTGGGAATGTCGGAAATATTTTCCTTCTAACAAAATTTTTAGTCAATTTCATCTGGCAACAGGATAATTGGGCGGTTTTTGGCCAGGAGTCCCTGATGGAGGCGACTTGCGTGTATTAATAGCGAGCATGGTGAGTGCGCGCCTGCATTCCACCCCTTCGAGTGAAACTGGATTCGTAATTGATCAAGATCAATCAGACAACGCCCAGTGGGTGGAGGCACCCATTTGGTCTCATGCAGGGCCCAACTTTAGGTTGTGCATTTGCATGTACCGACCCACGGACATGAGTTAGCGAACTAAGCTATTGTTGAACAACCACTATTGTCTTTTAGCCTCGGGACTTTGTGCTACCTTGCTGTGGGAGGGCCCGAGGGTCGGGGTTTGCACTGGGAGTTTCGCCGAGGTTCCGCCATGCCAATGCCCCAGACAATAGGCTTTTCGCCAGGGATCTGCCCCGAATGCATTTTGACACTCGCACATGCACCTTCGTGTGTATGTATGCACATGTGCATACATCGGTTGCTGGGATGTACCTAGAAGTTGCGAATATTGTATTTACATGGGAGTCGCCAGAAAATACTCAGATAGCACAGGTGTCGGTACATTGCCGAACAGTAGCCTGGAAAGAAGAGACTATCTAAGCGCGAGCCATCGAACGCCCCGTAGTTTTAGTTAAATGCCTCGACCCTGCGATGCTTTCCTGGAACTACAGGTGTGGGCCTCGTATGTGGAGGCTACGAAGTGGAAATGGGCTCTGGCACCTGGCAATGTAATTTCTAATTGCGCCGGTCTTAGGCCCTCATCGTCTGTATTGCGCCTGCACTGTCCACTAGTCACCATTCGGCGAGGGCCGGGAAGGCTCCAAGTAATGCGCTTTCGAAGAGTGTCAGTAATAAGGCTGGAATCATGGCCGCCGGTTGCTTTGGGCTTATGCACTACTCCAGTGACTCTGGCTTAAAATACAGGAGAGTACTCGTTCGGAACTTCGTATACTTCAACCAATGCTAATTATATACGTTGTCAAAGGTGCAGACTGCACCAAAATATTTCAGTAAAACATCATAGCAAGAGAATTGAACAGGGTCTGACACCGTTAGAATAATGGACACGAAAATAGGAAGTGCACATGAAGGTGACTTGGACCACAGGAAGGGAAGGGAAGGGTCATAATGCATGCATAGGGAAATTGGAACAGACCAAAGGCTGTGTTGGAGCGCCCCTTCCGATGTCAGCTGTCGATGTCCTCATCGGTGGCCTCCTCGTCTATGTCTGTGTCATCGTTTTCAGTAACGTCCTCATCGTCGGTTATGGTGTTTTTGGAGCTGGGTGAACTGGCACCGAGATTTTTCAACTTTTTCTTTGTCGTAGTCTGGATCAATCCAGAAATGGGAGGAAGAATAGGATGAGGCTGGCTCTGGGAACTGATGGGACTGGCCAACAATGACGGCGACTCTCCTGGAGATATGGGGGTCATGTCGTTGAGACTTTGATTTCTACTGTGGGAGAATTTGATGGATTGGGGTGATGACAACGACATCAAGGAGAGAACAGCGTCCTGCTCGTTGTTCTTATTCTTGTAGCTTTCCAATTCGTTGGGCTTGAGCGCCACATTCAACGATGGCAACTGGACTTGTCCTTGGTCGTTTGGTTTAGCCTGATGTAATTGAGGCTGCACCTTGAACGAGCCCGAAAGCTGAGGAGGATTCTCGCCCACCAAGGATGAACGCTTCTTAGAAGGACTGGAAAAGGATGTGCGTGATTTCCTTCTTTGTCTACTTAATGCTGCAAGGAGTGCAGTGTGGGCACTTGTTTCTTCGTTTGGAGAAGGAATGTCGATGGTGGGGCGATCGTGGACCTCTGATTGGAACAAGGGAGACTGTTTCAAAGGCGAATTTGGGTTAAATACTGGAAATTTGCTCGTTTGATGCAAAATGCTGGAAGGTCCCATATATCCGGGCGCAACAGGTGATTGCTGCAATGTCTGAAGGTTCAAATTGGCTCTTTGGATTGACGTTGACGGAGTCCAAGGAGTAGAGTCTGTAGGTCTAGTCTTTTTGGTTGGCGACAAGGAGGAGTCGAATGCTAATTCCGTGAAACTAATCTTGGTGCCGGTAGACTCCTCTCTTTGAAGCTTGCCTAAAGCCGAGCTCAATTTGCTCTTGAGCTGCAGACTTATCTCCGATAGGTCTTCCTTGCTGGCGCTAGGACTGCCCGATGGGTCGTCGGATTGGAACAACTTCTTGGCCAGAGAAAAGAATTGCGGAGTCTTCTGGAGCTTGTTCTTGTGGAGCTTTCCGTTTTCGTCGGAGTCGTAGCCGGTATGCCGGGGAGTTTTAAGCAAACTGGCGGCGTTGTAGGGTGAGCTGACGTTGTTGTGATTGAGCTTGTAGTCCGGGGACTTCAAGTTGCCGGAATTAGTCCTCTTCAAGGCGGGAGAGAAGGGGAGTTGGCCCTCGACCGATTGCTCCGGAGTCTTGAGAAAATTGGCCGAAAGCCGGTGCCTTCGGTCTGACCCATTTCCACGAGTATTTGGCTGCCGGGGAGGCGTGCTTGGCCGCAACGGGTTGGCCTCCTGTATCTTGGGCGATGATATGGGGGTAGTGGGTTTGCCTGACATTATCTCACGTGTTTGTGAACCTAGAGGCTTGGAAGTTTCGGGAAAATCGCCCTGACGGCCTCTGGTGTCGCTTGGAGACGCTTTGGATGGAATGGCTGACCGGTGTGTGTTTTTCCTGAGGATCCGTGGAATGGAGGTCGGAGAGTTGGGAAGCACGAAACAGGTCTTAGCAGGGCTGGAGAAGTCGGAAAAGTCGTGTGTGGTGTTGGAGACCGACGGTTGGGTCGTGCTGGGGACAGTTTCGGCGGGTGTCGATGCAGGGCGTCGCTGTTGGGGGGAAAAAGCGCTGGTGGCAGACTAACGCAGTGAGTGTTGATGTTTGGTGCAACAAGGTCGTGCGCCGCACACTCTCACCAAGTGTCTTAAAGTAAACAAAACTACCAAGGCGGGTAACTTCTTTCCCTCCATCGCCCCATTTGCAACCCCCACCGGCCCCGTGGCATTCCTCCTCAGCATGAGTTCGAACGTGGTTCCTCCGTCATCGCTTTTGCGGAAAAACACCGGCAAAAATCTCTCCATGGGCTCGGCCACAAGGACGTCTTTGCTCGGATCCAGAAACATTCTAGATGCCATCAATGGCACAGCTGGAGCCAAGCGAAGGTCGTTGCTCTCCACACCCGCCTCCACGAACAAGCGCCGCCAGAGTCTTTCCAGCCAAATCTTGCACCCTCCTTCATCTTCGAGCTCACAACAAACTCCACAAACAGGAACCACCGACCGTGGTCCAGGTCCCAATGGCATTGCCAATGCACCCATTGCCAGCTCACAGGTGACGCCGTCACAATCCACCCCCGTCGACCAGCGCCCGCTTCGCGATAAGAACTACCAACAGCTCATTCAGCAGGAGATATACGACTTCCTTGTGACCAACCGGTTCGAACTCGACATGAACCACACCATCACGCTCAAGACCCTCAAGCAGCCCACCCAGAAAGACTTCATCCTCATATTCAAGTTCCTATATAACAAAATCGACCCCTACTACGAGTTCCACAAGTCGATCGAGGTGGAGGTATTCTCCCTTCTCAAGATCCTCAACTACCCGTACCTCGATAGCATCAACAGATCGCAGATAAGCGCAGTGGGAGGCCAGAATTGGCCCTCTTTCCTCGGAATATTATACTGGATGATCAAGCTAAACCTATCCATTCTCAACTTGAACGTCGACGACTCCATCATCAGTCCAGACGATGAATTTGATCGCATCTTCATAAAGTACATTCGCGATTCATACCAAGCATTCATCAACGAGCTGGATGACTACAGTGAGCATTACGAGGAAATGAAAATCGAGTTTGAGAAGTTGAACTCCAACTTGTTACAAGACATCAAGAACTTAGAAAGTGACAACGACAGATTAAAGGGCCAATACAACGAATTGAATAACCAGCTACTCGAACTTCAACATGCAGAGAAAAAATCTGTTGCTCTTGAAGATGACCTTATCAAATTCAAGGCTTACATAGAAACCATGGAAAGCCGGAAATCTAAGTGGAAAGAAATAATAGATAAAATCAAGGAAGAGATATCCAACCGGGACCATGAATTAAGAAACCTTAACTTGTCCCAAAAAGATCTAGAGTCTGAAATCATACAGAAAGGAATAACCATATCTGAAATCAATAATTTGAATGTGGAAAGAGACAAATTATCGAAGGCCATCGACTTAATTAGCAACAGATTGGATGAGGTGCAATCTAGACTCAACGATAAAGATATTGAATTGATCAAGAATTATCAGAGTTTGGAGAATTTTATCAAGCAATATAATAATCTTATACTGAAGATTCGTTCACCAAACTATGATTTTGAGATTAAGCTTCTGCAAAGATCGGCAAATTCTATGAATCAAGAAATCGCAGAGCTTGATAAGTATAGCGCTTTGAGACCAAATGACATCATCAACAAGATATTGAAGGACGAAAAAATCGAACTATTGAAGTTCAGGTCCCAAATCAATACAAACATTCATCAATACCAGGACGAGCAAATTAAAATCCAGGAGCAATGTGATCTGATCATTGAGAAGAACCTGGAGCAATCTGAATATTTGGAAGGTCTTGGAAGCAAACTCACAGCTAGCAAAATGAACTACGATGAAATATATGAGACCATGATCAATGATTCAACTACCTATTCCACTCAGATTGAAAAGTTGGAGAGAGAATTACGTTCCATCAAGATTAATACGAACCAAGGTTTTATTGAATTGGAAAACCAGTACCAAAACATCTTAATTGAGCATGATGAACTTACCCACTCGTTGGCAAAGTCGCGCAAGGCATTGTTCGACAAGTGCTGCAAGATGGCGGAATTCATTATGAATTTTAAATTGAGTATCCAGACAAATCTTTTGGACTTGGATGATTTGGCTATGATTGAGTTTGAAAAAGAACAAAAGGAAGAAACAAGCTGAAGAGTGAAATCGTTCCTGGTCTGAACCAATCTTTCTCGAGAGGCAACACTGTATTATTAACACTGTATTATTAAAGGGCATTTTATTTCTATATACTCGCGGAAGGTTGCGTTAATACACGGAAACAATAACGGATGTAGCATAGGACTCAAAATTGGAATTTCCAAGAAGCTAGAAGTCAGATTGCAAATGGGGTTCAAAGTACCAGGTATGTTAAACGTGCCTACAATTAGATGGGAATGACTTCACGCCATTTAACAAATAATGTGCTTAAGGGGTGATGGAATAATGCAAATCATGAAAGGAGATAAATAATCAGCAACTCACATAAAATACTACTACTGTACTACCTCAAAATATAAAACGCCTATTTTCAACAGATGAAAATATACCCGCTATATTTACGAAGAAACCAATAAATATTATTGCATCAAATACATTTGAATATTTAATCTGCATCTGCTTTACTGGAAAAGATAGTCCATTTCCTGTTATTCTCATAATCTCCAATACTCTAACTAGAACTAAAATTCCAAATCAGCAACCACACGACCAAACCAACTCACGTGACTTTATTATGCTATACATTTCTAGTCTACTATTCCTTTCTCCTACAACAACACCACAATGGCCGATATCAGCGTCTATGTCACGTCCGACTTGACGTCTTCCGAGCGCCGCATCTCTCCACAATGGGACTTACACTATTTGAAGTCCAGATTGGAGCTCATCACGGGAATTGCACCCCAATTCCAGACCATTCACTACTATCCAGTGCCCAATTCTAACGAGTACAAGGTGGTTTCCGACGCCAGCAACTACAGCGAGGACTATGACAAGGTGCACACCGTATCAGGCTCGAATATCACCAGCATGAGCCGTCTCCATGTCCTTGACACCAACCCCGACTCCGAATTGGCCGATTTGGACAAGGACGACGAGGATGTCAGTTTCAAGTTTTCCGAGGAGGACTACGCCAACAAAAGCGACACGGTGTTGCGGTGGAAGCAGCAGAACAAGCTCGGCCGGTTCGATCCCGAATTCCAATCGCAGAAGGAGCGCCTGAACCAGGAGCACCTCGAGGCCTCCGAAAAGCTAGAAGTAGGCAAGAGGTGCCGTATTATCAACATCAGCTCAGAGAGAAGAGGCGTGGTCCGGTACGTGGGGAAGATCCAGATGCTCGACGACGGCGAGAGCGTGTGGGTTGGAGTGGAATTCGACGAGCCTGTGGGCAAGAACAACGGGTCAATTGATGGGGTGAAAATCTTCGAGTGCAGAGAGAAGCACGGCAGTTTCGTCCGCCCCAAGCAGGTCGAGGTAGGTGACTTTCCCGAGTTGGACCCTTTTGCCAGCGACGACGAGTTATAGCTATTAAGTAATGCATTATGTAAGGTTTTGGGCCATTTCCACCGCTTCTTTCGGCTTCTTCGCCATGCTCCACATCGGCGTCCTGCACACAGACCAAGACCCAACTTCAACATATCCCAAACATCATTAGTCAACCAGTCTGCTTGCCATGTTTGAGTTCGTTTACGACTATGCTCCTCACGAGGATGTTCAAAAGTATCTCCGTATTGTGGTGATGATCGGATTCTACATCCTTTTCCGTCAGTACTACACCAACTACGCCAAGGCCAAGCAGATCCAGCACCAGGTGGAGATGGACGAGCAGGAGAAGAAGGAGAAGCCGGAGTTGGAAAGAAAGAAGAAGGAGGAGTTGATGAAGGAGCTCAACAACGACCAGGTCTTTGGCTGGGGCAAAAAGACCAGAAATAGACAGAAGAAGCAGCAGGCCATTATCGACCAGCTTGCCGAGGAGACCCGTACCCGTTACCAGACTGCCTACGATGCTGCGGAGGACCACGATATCGACGATTTGTTGGAGGATTAGGTGTGGATGCTGTTTTTCTTTGGACAGACGCTTTCTGGATGTCGTGGTGGGGTATTTTTTGCAAGGGAGAGTTATGCGTCCTGCTCCACACACAATTCATTTAATACCTATCATTTGGAGTTCATTTCACATCAAATAACGAGATCAAGATAATCCTCGAGTGTGCATCTCTCATTTTGATCCTCAGCGATGCAGTGACATGGAATTGGTCAAGTCGTTTGGTCCTTCATGTCTTTTTACACGAGATATACCTTCTCAAGGAGCTAATCTCCATGAATAATAATAATCCGAATGCATTCAGTAATTTGATTTCTTCTTGTATTTTCCACGCTTGGATACGTAGGGGTGCTTCCTTTTTAATTAAAAACTAGCTGAGAAATTTCCACAAAAGTGCCGTAAATGAGTCCAACGTTAGTAAGAATCATTGGATATAAACAAACAGTCGTAGATCTCTAAATTAGACACAGAAACCCTTGCAATATCCCGATACTTGAGCTAAAACTCCACTGCCTTAGAACCTGCAGCGATGATGTCACGTGACTCCATCTCGAAAATTTTAAATCTACACTACTGAATAGTTTGAAAAATCTACAGTCTCCATTCATTAACTTACCATGGCCGGGGATCCATTCTTGTCAGATCCTAGTAAAAAGAGGAAAAGGAACAGAACCACAAGCGTTTCCAAAAAATCCCGTTCTTCCAAGGCCAATAGTGCCCCAGCCAGAGCCAAAAGACTTAGTGAAAATACCGAACAAGATGAGATTACCGATGATAGTGATAGCGAAGAGGAGGAATTAAATGTTGAAGCTGAAAGAGGAAGTGAAGAATTATCTTCTGACGAAGAATTCGCCAACGAAAACGCCACAGACAAGAGAAGAAGATTGGCTCAGCAGTATCTCGACAACCTCAAAGGTGAGCAATTAGACGCCGGAGATGAGTTTGATGCCAAGGACTTGGATGAAGACATTCTTGCTAGAAGATTACAAACAGATGTGGCAGAAAACCAGGGATACATCTTCAAATTTTTCGGCGAAAAGGTGTCTAATCAAAAAGAGTCCACGACCGTTCTCACAACAAGAATAGGAAGCAAGCATTTGACCGGATTGGCAGTTAGATTTCCCCACTTGTATACTGTATCCAAGGACATTGAACTCATAAAGTGGAACATCGGGCTTGACAAAAAGAAGCCCCAAAGAATAAAGCATGTGAAGGGCCACAAAAGAAGCACCAAGGGCCATTCCGACCAAATCAACTGCATTGCAGTATCACCAGATGGAAAGTACGTAGTTACTGGAGGCATGGATGCCAAATTAATAATATGGTCTTCCGAGAGTTTGGCAATCTTGAAGGTTTTGGAGACTAGATCACCAGTTAATGCCATCACTTTCAGAAGAGGAACCGACCAATTATATGCTGCATGTGCCGATCTTAAAATTCGGACTTATTCTATCAACCAGTTCACCCAGTTGGAGATTTTGTACGGACATCAGGACAACATCACTGATATTTCTGCCATGGCCAGAGAAACTTGCGTTTCTGTTGGTTCTAGAGACAAGACTGCCATGTTCTGGAAAATATCAGAGGAGTCTAGATTGACTTTCCGTGGAGGAGATCATGAGAAGAAGAGGAAGAAAAAGTCTGATGACGAATCAGAGCCCGAAATTATCTACAATGAAGGTGCCATTGAAGTGGTCTCTATGTGTGACGAAACTAAATTCGTCACCGGTTCTGATAATGGTAACCTTTCCCTTTGGTCTTTGGCTAAAAAGAAGCCCTTGTTCACGCAAAGATTGGCCCATGGATTACAACCTGAACTTGCCTCAACGCAGGCAAGTGCCGAAGTGGATGTGGAAAAGTCGACTAGGCAAGTTCCACAGAGACAACCCTACGCAATCACATCAGTGCACTCAGTTCCATTCAGTGACGTTTTTGTTACTGGATCTTACGACGGAAGCTTAAGAGTGTGGAAAATCGATCAACAGAATATGAGAAGCTTCGAACTTATTGGAGAAATTGCCGGAGTGAAGGGTTGTGTAGTCAAGATCGACAGTGTTGAACTCAAGGGCAAGTTGGTTATCTATGCCTTAATTTCAAAAGAGCACAGGCTCGGAAGATGGTTGGGTAAGATTGAGGGAGGTAGAAACGCTTTAGTTAGCTTTTCTTTTGATTTGTAGCATCTAATAGAAATAGAAACGACCAGTATATAAAATTTCAAAGGGCCCAACCTCAAGATGGAACTTGCAGTCAATTGAGTGTGGTGATTGGCGTTCTAGTATAGTATCAAAAAAATATTTGGACTGAATAAAATAATGTAGCCATCATTTTACAAGGATAATGAATTTTCTTGAGCCAATGGGGAATTGACCCCATGACGAATCTTATTCACTCCTTGCAGAATTAGGTCAATCGAATTATAATTGATTTGCATATGAAGTACAGCAGATTTCTTCCGTATTAACCATTAGCAACCCTAAAAGGGGTTTTGCATTCACAAAGTTGGAAGCGATTCTATGTTGTCAATGGACGTCAAGCTGTGACCTCTTGGCATCACGCCAACTGTAAACTTAGTTGATTTATGGTTTTTTAGACAAAATTCAGGGGCCGAAAAGTATTTCTGTGACGCGAACCAGTCACTCAATCATATTGATATTGACGTAGTAGTCACATGAATCTTAGGAACAAAGGCAACAATGTGCATTAGTTTTCAGAGCTCAGATCTTTCATCAAATCAATTCTTTCATCATTTTCTTTACTAGATTGCGATATGTATGCCACAACGGCGTTGCCGGCCTTATCTTCAATTTCTCAGAGGCATTTTGAAGAGAACTCAAAAACCGCTCATACAAGGCTTATTTTGGAGGCAGTAACCATTGAATTCCAGTTTCTGGGTCTTAGAAACCCAATGGTATATACTCGCTTGATCAACACAATACTATTCTTCTTCTATATTCTACATAGTTCCACACAATTGGCCCCAATTCCCGAGTCTATGAAGGACCGGAGACATAACTTACCCATAAATTTTGTGTCATGAGCCTTGTTTTTCCTGCAACACTGTGGTTAGTATGGCAATTGCAATCTGGAAATTTCGCAATCATCCATGATAGCAGGTCAAGAAGCCACAGAATGCTAGTAGATACGTCCAATGCTGGGTCCAGAGCCTAGTAGATGTAGCAGAGCCAAGAAGTTTTTATAAAAGGGGCTTGGTCGGCCTTGTTTAAGGCGTAAAGAGTAGTTCCATAGGCACTTGACAGATTGCAGGTGAAAATCTGTCAAAGGTGCAGCATGGGCAGAGACAAGGTAAATACTGGCATTGAGGTCAGCAACGCTTCGGATATCAGTTCTTCCAGTTTTAGCGACCAGGAGAAAGGCGAATGGAACATCTTCAAGGATCCAGCTGTCGCAGAACACTATCGTCAGCTCTACGAATCCACCAACTATGAGTGTCGTGATTATTTCGATCCTGATTTTACATGGACTCCAGAGGAAGAAAAGAAGGTAAAATGGAAAAGCGAGTTCTACGTGACCTTTTGGGCCTTTATCATGTTCACCTCCTTGAACTTCGACCGGTACAACTTGCAACAAGCGTTGGCCGACAACTTTCTTAATGATATTGGAATCACTACCAATCAGATGAATTTAGGCAATACTATTAATTTAGTATGCTTTTTGGCCGCAGAGCTTCCCTCCCAATTGATTTCAAAGAAGGTCGGTGCTGATGTATGGATTCCAACGCAAATAGTATTGTGGAGTATTGTTTCAATGAGTCAAACAGCTATTAAAGGTGCTGGTGGATTCTATGCTACGAGAGCATTGTTAGGAGCACTTCAAGGTGGATTTATTTGTGATATCTGCTTGTGGATCAGTTACTTCTACACAAATTCGGAACTTCCACTTCGTTTGTCGTTGTTCTACATATCCAACCCTTTGTCCAGTATTTTATCCAGTTTATTGGCCTTTGCGCTTTTGAAAATCCATACTTCTAGTATATCTGAAGGATGGAGATGGCTTTTCTTACTAGAAGGCCTTATTACCTTTTTGGTTGGTGTTGTTGCCTACTTTAAGATGCCTGCTTCGGCGGTCCAGACCAAGACTTGGTTCCGACCAAAGGGTTGGTTTACAGATAGAGAAGAGAAGATTGTGGTTAATAGAGTTTTGAGAGATGATCCAAGCAAGGGAGATATGAATAACAGACAACCCGTTACAGTTAAAGAATTGATTGTCACCTTGATGGACTACGACTTGGTTCCTATTTATATTATTAGACTCTTTGTGGATATCCTAACTGCTCCAGTTTCCACTTACTTGCAGATTGTTTTACGTGGAATGGGATTCTCCACTTTTGAAACGAATACATTAACAATCCCATACAATGTTATTACGATAATAACAATGGTCAGCGTTGGGGTTATTTCACAACGCCTAAATTCTCGAGCATTCGTTATGGTTACTATTCCTATTTGGATCTTAGCTACATTAATCCCATTAAGAGTTTGGCCGGGGGCCCAGAAGGATATTTGGGGAACTTATGCAATTCTTACTATTTTATTGGGACATGCACCTTCCTGGCCATTGAGTATCAGTTGGTGCTCCTCTAATTCCAACTCTGTTAGAACCAGAGCTGTTTCTGCTGCAGTTGTGAACATCTTTTCACAAGCTTCTGCAATAATTGGTGCCAATATTTATCAAAAGAGTGATGCCCCATTATACAAGAGAGGAAATACTGTCTTGATAGCTTTAGCAGCAGCATCTATTGTTCTAACTATTGCGTCTCGCTTCTACTATCAATTCAGAAATAAACAGAAAGACAAACAGTGGAATGCTATGACCTTGGAAGAACAGAAGAGTTATATTGAAGTTACAAACGATAAAGGCAACAAGCGTTTAGACTTTAGATTCGTCTACTAGTACAGGCTGTTAGTAGATTATATATATATTATTTCAGAAATATGTATGACATCCATTGGATACAAAAAACCGACCCAGATGTTCACATGGTGGATGTAGTAAAATTATTGAGAGGAATTGCTATTCCACTCAATTATGCAATTAATTGCTCTACGGATTGTAATTTAGTTAGTCTTGACACAAATATGAATGGCCAATAAAAAAAAGCAAACTCATTAGTGAACCCCCGATATGTAAAAAAAGAAAAACGAACTGTAATACTTGACCAGTATGCCTTAACGCAATTGTTATATTTCTACATTACATCGTAGCTGAGGTCTATTATATTTTACTAGTATACATATTATTGGTGGAACCAAAGTTTACACCTGGCAAAGGGCCACACTTTTCTGCTGGGATGGGAGATGCAATATTGTACTCCTAAAAAGCAGCTTCGTCATCACCACCGCCATCTCCCACATCTTCGTCTCCATCATCAAAGTATTTTTCAGCGTTGTAGTCGTCATCGTCGTCTTCATCAAAGTCTTCGTCCAAATCTTCTTCCATTTCTTCTTCATTTTCATCCTTCTCTTCTCCGTTATCCAACTCCTCTGCAAGGTTCTTCAACTTCTCCAATGTGAATTTAGCCTGTTCATCGTCATGCTCTTCGGGATTGTTTAAAGTGAACTCTTTCAATCCACCGTTTGACTTGAATGTAGATAATGCAAGTGGCTTCTTCTTCTGCTTGGAAACTCCCATGACAGAGTACAATTCTTCTGGGAAAAGCTCGAGTTGGTATGGGTGCTCTTCTATGGTTCTACCAATCTTCTTCACTTTCTTGTACTTATCGGAATATCTCTCTATTCCGTCCGGAGCGGTGGTTTTTTGGACAACTTTGGCCTTATCATCAGAGTTCAATGCTTCATATATGGTTCCAGTGTAGAAAGATCCGTCAAGCATCAACTTTGTGAAAGCAATGGCTTGTTTGGCTTCACTTTCCTCTTCTTCATTCAATGGTCCGTTTACTGGCAAAATAATTTGAGACTTTTCAGTTTCATGGCTGGTGGATAACACATCACTGTAATCCAAACCGAATGGCAATAAGGCCTTGCCGGAACCCTTTCCACGAAACGACATGGTTGTAGTCTAACTATGGGCATCTCAAAATTTTGGACGACATCCAAAGTGCGACATTGATCTTAATGTCGCAGAGATGGATTGAGGAGATACATGGAATAAGTTATGTGAAGTCCCCAATAAGGCTGACATGATACAAGTTTCTTACTTGTAAATCTTTCTTGCTCCAAGGCTATTGATTGAATTAATTGATCTTCTTTCCCATTTTCAAAGGATATTTGATAATTTTTGGGGTGAAAATCGATACTCGCTGGCCTTTGAAAAATGGAGATAAAGCGAGGAACCAAGGAAAAAATGGAATAGAGTGATTGGACTGAATGGGTGTCGATTTGTTGGAAAATTGAGATGAAGCTAGTGAATGTTTTGGTCAAGGGATACAAATTTGGAGTATTGTGTAATAAAATTGCGAGGCTATTTTAATTTGTGAGTCAGTCCATGTTTGCTTCTATTATTTAATATTGTAACCTAAGTTGCAGATAGGCAGAGGACGATTGATACTGCATAAATATTTACTATACCTTGACAAACAAGCAAATTACGAAAAATGACAGTTCTGAGCTTTGTGTTTGATGATGCTGATGTTCGATGTACTAACATACCAATGGCTGCTCTTTGTAGAGAAAGTCCGGCGATTATCTTATGTACATTTCCGAATTTCACCGGCAATTCAAGTACAGAGTTTGTGGGATTCGTATTCTGTGCATTCTCGTCCACCGAACAGGTCAGAGATTAAGGCGACAACATCATGAACCCCGCCGACTACATAGAACGACGTCTGAATTCAAGTGTTTCATATGTAATTACCCTGAAAGCGACAAGACGAACGCCCAAACACTATTCAAATCAAATCAAACTTCCAAAAACAGAATTCATGTCTCGCTTCTGATATTAAACCATCGCAGAAACTACTCTGCGTAGTCTCACCAGTATTCAAAACCTACACTTTGTAATTTGGAGTCTCCTTATTTGTACTCTGAAGTCCTATCATCTCTACTTGAGCTCTCTTATACTGTCCACTGATCATAGTTCATGTCTACTGCAAACAATACAATATTATCCTCATTCAGACTACTCAATTCAAGCAGGCAAAACCATAAGACCAGAACACTTTAGATCATGCCCTTACACACATATACTGTTACTCAATCACTCCATCTCTCACAGTCTTACTCTATTCCTCACAGTCTTACTCTATTCCTCACAGTCTTCACTCTATCTTTCGCAGTCTATTTTGCACCCAGTCCGAGAATCGCAGCTCTTCACTCTACACAATTCCACGAACTATAGTTCTATCTTCTGCTTTCAAGTCAGAACAAGCCAGAACTCCAAAACTTTCCCCTATACTTCAAACACCCCTAATCTCTCTTCCAAACACCCCTGTGCTTAATATATCACCTTAACTCCTAGCTCTGTTTTCACTTGCACGTGAACACTAAATTTAGATAATGTCACACTAGAGCGAGCACTGCCCCTCTCTAACTCCACAGCCACCTCCCCAAAATCCACCAAAACAGCTTCTATTGGTCAGCTCGGCCTTCTCCACCCCTTGTGTCTCCTTTGGGTCTAATTGCATGACGTGGGGCCTGATTCTGTGCAGAAGACCCCATGGATCCAAGTCCTGCGGCATCCTTCCTAAACAATACAAAACATAAATATCAAGGCACCGGTCACGTGACCCACAACTACAAACATTTCAGGTGGGACAGGTATATCTTGGTGTTGTTTACAGTTTTCAGAAGCTCCCAGTTGCAATTCGGACCACTTTCCTAGTCGAAATCACCCCCACCGATTCCAGAAATAGATCCAGCCGCCCCGGTTTGCTCAAAATCCCCGAAACCCCGGATTCTCACCACCTTTGACTACTTGCAAACTGCCATAATCCGGCTCATCTCCACCAATGTCCGTCCTGGTCGAACCCCAAGAGTACGGATCGCCGGAGTCTGCCGACGGAACCCTTATCATCGTCATTTGCCGGGCGAAACATCTCCCGAATCGCCGAAAGCTCGACAAACAAAGTCCATATGTCACAGTCCGGCTAGGAACTACGGCCCAGAAGACAGCATCCCATTTCCGGGCGGGCCAGACTCCCGAATGGACCCATGAAATGCGTTTCACTCTCACTAGGGACCGGAAACCCCTTCTCAAACTCGACGTTCTAGACGAAACTAAAAACGATCCAACTCCCATTGGCAATGTGGAAATCGACTGTCTGGTGATCTTTTCGTCCCCAGATAACCGCGAGGAAGGTAAGTACATCTACGACAAGTGGTATGACCTCAACTGCAACGGCAAGCGTGCAGGTATGATTTATCTCGAAATGACGTTCTATCCTAGTGCCCCTATGCTTCCTCCCAAAATCCCCATTCAAAGCAATCTTGAGCAGTCAGTATACCAGGATTCACATCAATATTCCCAAAGCCCGAGTCCACCAAAGCATTTTGCTAAATCCTCCGCAAATGAGGTATTTGTGACTTCCCATACCTCCAACAAGCTGAAAACCTCGTTTTTCAAGCATCTGGGCGGTAGTACTGGAAGTGCAGGGACCGCAGACACAACACCATTCTCAAGCAGCCATGGATCGGCAGACGAGGACCCCAAAGTGTTTGTGAACCTGGAACCTGAACCCAAAGGTGCAAAGAAATATGCTGCGAAGTTCTCCAGGTTCAAGAATAAGTTCCAGACTAAAGAGTCAATCACTACATTATGGAATTCTCCCGTTGGAAGCACGTCACCCGGGAAAACATTAAAATTTTCACCTCCCAAACAAAGATCAATATCCCCAATCAGTAACTTTGAAATTGATAATTTGGATCAATTGGAACGAGACATTTCCGGACCACAGTTGGAAATTGACTACGATCCGGACGTTACCAGGAGCCATGATTATTATAACGTTGCTCCTCCTGTGCCAGTTCACTCGGCTTCTCCAACTCACCGTCATAGAATCCAAGAACCAGCAACCCCACCACCACCTCCACCCCATATTGTAGGGTCGACATCCTCACTGCACATTTACAAAAACCTGCCATTGCCCCAACCTCCCAGCAAAAATGGCCAATTTACAAGAAAAGCACCCGATGAACTCTCTCAACTGTTCACACAATTGCATGTGGAGAAGCCTTTACCTCCACCAAAATCCAGCGCCATCCCATTTTCTGCTGACAGTATTGGAGTCGAGGATGACTTGTCACCAGCGCAGACAAATGTGTACCATCGTGGTAATCAAGCACGGTCCTCGAGTCCCAGTCCAGGCAAAGGTGGATATAAACTCAATCCGAATGAGATCGATCCACGGTTCTATGCACCAACACCGAGTGAGCATTTGAATTCCCAATTGAAGATTCTGTCTGGTAATTTCACCCACGAAGATCTCAAAACCGATTTGAGAACCTCAAGAACTGGCTATTTGGGCAATGGAAAGTTTTCTCCTAGTATTTTCGAAAGAGCCGTGAGTAACCATGATAATGATAGCGACGTGGTGGACGATGAATACTACAATGGTGCCAGTCAGTATAAGCCTCGTGTGCCACCAAAGGTACCACAAGGCCTTTCTGAGGAGGAGTATTATGTGTTGGAGAAGGAAAGGTATTTACGGGACCTCCAGGGTCACCGTATGTGAAGGAAATATTCCAACTGTTATAATATAATTTCAAGTCGATCAAAGAGTTCTGATGAGGTAAACCAAATATCATTACTTCAATTTTGGGTTCCAGTTCATATTATATACACACCATTACGGTTCATAAATGAACAGATGAACAGGTCATGGCAACCTTTGTTCCTCATACTACACCCAACAGATACTTATGGGGGTTATATCTTCTCGGATACATGGGACTTCATTATTCTCCGACCTGACTTGAATCATTCAAGGCTTCCGTGTCTGAATTTTGTCGAGTTCATAGCATTTGCCTTTATATTGCCTCATTTCTGTACTATACACATCGTAATACATATAGGGTTATTGAAGCTCGATGCTTCTAACGAGCGCTCTAATCACATAACCGTTTCAGCGTGTCGTATATTCTTAGATCTTTCAAAAAAAAAAAAATGCAACTCAACAGGTTATGTTACAGAATAGGTTTTTCGAATGGTAAACTACATTCAATTTAGTCGAAGACTTATTGCTTCAATTCGTATATTAACGTTAGGGCATGTCGAGCATCCTTTGAGTTTATTTAAAGCACGAGAAAACTTTGAGTAATACTGCGGAGAATCGAAGTGGAAGAGGTAGGGATTTTAACCAAGGAGACTCGAGATCAAATGCCTTAATAAAGAAGCAGAGTAGTTATATAAGATAAAAAAATAGAGATATTAGTACACAAGTAGAAAAGGGGAAAACGGGTATTTCAATATGTGAGAAAATCAAACAAAAAAGGTGACGTGATGGTAAAAACTTGATCAACAGGCAATACATCTGGAAACATCACACATAATGTGGAGCCAAGAACAAAACGTAAAAATCAAACAAAAAATCATAATAACAAGTCGTAATTCGTGAGTTTGTTTGATTGTAAGGCCAAAGGACGCCATCACCAGGGAAAAAAAGACATATTGTTGACTCTCTCAATTCAGCACACTTAGAGCAAGGCAGCTGCGATAGCACCAAGCAATCCTAAGGAGACGCCGGCAGAGACCTCAAAGACGGCACCACCGTTGTGACTCTTGGAAGCGCTGGCGGAACCAGTCTTGGTGGAAGCCGAGGACGAAGAGGCCTTGGAGGAGGAGGCCTTGGCCGAGGTCAAGGTGGAGGAGCTGTGGTTGGCGGAAGTGGCTCTGGTCGAGGTGGTGGTGGAGTTGGACTCGTTTCTGGAGGCCACGGCGTACACACCCTTGAAGCCGGTCAAGCTGGGGGCCGCGGTGATCTTGGCGGCGGAAGCAGCCGACACGGACGAGAGACTGGCAGCCAAGGCAGAGGCGGCGGACACAGAGGAGACAGAGGCCACAGAAGCCACGGAGGCCGCAGACTCGGCAGAGACAGAGGACACAGAGGCCACGGACGCGGCAGAAGCAGCAGACGCAGCGGCCACAGAGGCGGCGGAGGCAGAGGCCACGGACGCAGAGGAGGCCGAGGCAATGGCAGCCACGGAGGCCACAGAAGCCACGGACGCAGCAGAGACCACGGAGGCGGACGAGGCAGCCTCGGCGGCAGACAAGCTGCTGGACTCCTCAGGAGTCAACAAGGTCTTGGTGATGGTGATGGTGGACACGATGGTGGTGTCGGTGTCGTCGGCGGACGCGAAACTGGCCAAGGCCAAGATGGCGGCGGGAGCAAGGTTCTTGAACAACATGGCAGAAGGAGCGAGGGACGGGGGTGTTGCAAACGGGGGAAGCGAGGGAGGAGGAGGAGCTTGATAAGGAGTGTAAGGCAGTAGAAGGAGGGAGGGCAGGAACAAAGGGAAGGGTGAGTCCTGCTGGTACTGCAAACGAAAGGAAAGACTAGGGTAAGTGGGAGGAGTTGCAGGAGAATATGTTATAGCCAGATTGTTTTGAAGGAAGATGACCGTCTAGCGTGGCCAAAGCGATAAACACGGCGGCGCACGACTGGTGCATGGGGCAGGTGGCCCAATTGGGAGGCGTGCGTCGAGGATGGCGGCAGGTGCAGCACGGTGATCTGGCGGCGGCACGAACGTGCAGAAGAGGGTAGAAAACTGCCGAAAAGAGGAGGCGAGTGCAGGAGAGTGCAGGCGAGTGCAGCGGCGGGCGCCAGAGGCGAGCAGGCTGGTTTGCGTGGTGGAAACCGCCCCAATCGAGGACCGGCGTGCTGGACAGCGGGCCCAATAGCATTTCTTGCCCGGCTGTGTGCAGGCCGCCGCTGGGCTGCTATGTCTCCTTGCCCCAGGTTGAGGATTATGGGCCTATTGTTCGCTCGATCGATATTTGCGAGACAGCCGCGTTGTGGGTTAATAACAAGGGCCACGCATCGCGCATTCGTCAAGTGCCCTTTGCGGCAGGCCACCTGCCCGATTGGGCCGCTTCGTCAACACGCGCCGGCGTCTGGCCTGCACGCAGATCTCCATTGGGCCAGTATTGGCAAATACCGCCTGTTCATCTCCACCGGTTTGGGCAAACTGTCCATCTTCAATGAAACTAGGTTTCGGGGTCTTGTCTGCTCCAGTGCCGGTAACCCTTGACACCTTGGCCCAACCACGTCAAACCGGCGGTACCTGAGCTGAAACCGTTTGGCCTTTCTGCCCCCACACCCTTAGAAACCTGCCTGGTTTCAAAAACCAGGTTGTGCCCAATTGCTCCGTCAATTGCCATGGCGGTGCTGTGGGACGTTTCCATTTGACGGCAATCCGCAATATGCAATTCTGCCTGCCACTACCGGTCTGCCGCCGCCGCCGCCGTTCCTGTTTGGGCACAATGTTCTTGTGGCCCAATACTTCCGCAACAAGTCAAATTGTCAATTTGTCGCGGAATCGTACTATTGTCGGCCACGACATCTTCCTTCAATGGAAGCACAATTCTACATGTATTGTCATATCACGCGACTTGGACTTGGCACGGTGTCCCAATGGGTCGCCGAATTGGTGATGGTGGTGGTGGTAGAAGTAGTAGTGGCGACGTATCCTGTTGCCTTGGTTTGCAGGTACACGCCATGCCTCGAACTTGAAGGGTGGCAGGACGGAATGCACTAACGGTCCTGTGCGAAAGATGGGACATGTGGAGAATGTGATAATAGAAGAACCGTTTCCACGGTTCATGGTTCCTACAGGTGTCAACCAAGGTGGGCTCATCACTGCGGCCAGGGACTACATTCAGCCTTTCCTTCAGGGCCTGCCTTCAATTTTCAGGCTGCGAATACCTCCATTCAACTACAGCCTGCTATTACGCTCTACCTTCAGCCCGGGGTGGAGCGCTAGTATTGTGAGCTGGAATTACGAGTCAGGGGCTCGATTTTTCACATTTTCCAACGAGGCTCAAGACCATTCTCAAGGCCCTTTCTGTGTTGGGCCTAATTACATTTTCCCTCTGGCCCGTCGTATTTACATTCTCATTCCTTCTCTCTAATTTTTCCTTAGTTGGAAACTTTCTCTGCGACTTTCCAATTGTACGAATTTTCGAGGTATTGAACTTGGGCAGAACAGTAAAAGCTATTGTCGAGGAAAAGTAGTAGTGTAATTGACCTAATCGTCCTAGACCATCCATTTCTCCACAAGTTTCCCCCTTCGTTTCATGCTGCCTCTATGGAATTGTCTGTCTCAATATGTGACATTCGAATTAACTAATGCATTTGCCTTTAACTTGCTACCCTGTACTACTCACACCTGAAACCTTGAGATAAGCCTCTTCTAATCTATTCTTCAGCGATAGGCTCTTTGTTCAAGTAGGGGGAGGTATCTCTTAGATTCCGAACAAACAGCAGAACCCCCGTACAGAACAAGCAACGTGCTTCTCCAATTTCATTCTGCGTTCTTGTTCACCTGGCTGGCCAAATGCTCTACCTGAAATACATTTAATAGCCGAGACGAGCACCCTTACGTTTTACTAATCAAGGGAAATTCTACACTGACATCAGCAGCCCCTTTTTTCGCTAATGAGTGCTATTATGTACCTGATAAGTATATTTGAGCTTGCTATTTCAGGGTTCAATCATAAAACTCATTTTCTGGTTCCACTCTGCGGTCTCTAGCAAACTGGGACCCACCCTGTGTGTCCATGGCCTCGTCACTGTCTTCCTCTCGGTCAAAGAACTGGTCTTCTGCATCCCTGGGAACTTCGTTCATCTGTACCGAAGGAGCGTGTCTGGTATGATCCAAATTCTTCAATACCGTCAAGAGTATTTTATCCAAGTATTCCTTGGAGTTTGCATTCAACATATTAGATGACCTCACATCCAACTCGTAATGCGGACCATAATATTCATAGTAAGTGTTATAGGGAATATCACTGCTCAAAATGGTGTTATTAGCTAGCCCCGTTTCGAAGGCCCAGGTACGGGCCACGTTCTTGATGGTGTACCCTCCACCTCCTAAGATCATCACCGGAATACCCAAGGACTTCACAAATTGCACACAATTGGCGTGGCCTCTCATGGATAAATTGAACGGTCCTAATCGATCGCCACTTAACGAATCTCCACCACACTGCAACACGATGGCAGACGGCTGGTACCAATCGGCAATGGCACCAATAATTGGCTCAAATATTGACTTGTACAGCACGTCGTCGATTCCATCTCTAAGAGGGACATTAACCGAATAGTATTTTCCACCCCCTATGCCGATATCGTTCAAGTACCCAGTTCCGGGAAAGAACTCTCCAAATTTGTGGAAAGAGCATGTCATCACTCGGTCGTTGGTGTAGAACGCCTCCTCCACTCCATCTCCGTGGTGGACATCGATATCAATGTAGAGGACCCGAGGGTGATAGCGTAAAAGCTCGATAATCCCAAGGACAATATCGTTCATGTAGCAAAACCCGGAGGCCTCGGATTTTTTGGCGTGATGCAAGCCGCCGGCATAGTTGATCGCCACATCACACATTCCCCGGTTCAACCTGGCTGCCCCCTCCATGGATCCACCACAGGAGATCTGGCAAAATTCGTAGAGTCCGTCAAAAACAGGACTTTCATCACCAACGTTAAAAATCGTCTGTTCCCGTTCGAACATGTGCATATTGTCGGGAGTAACACGTTTGATAAAGTCCACATATTCATCCGAGTGGAACTGGGTCAATTCGGTACTGTTCGCCGGCTGTGCCCGGTAAACTTCCATTTTCTTGTTCAAGCCGTAGTTCATGATTAATGAGTGGGCCATTCGAATGCGGTGGGGCTTCATGCAGTGGCCAGTGCCGTAGAAGTAGTTTCCCACGTCCTGGTCGTAGAAATATGCCACTCTTTTCTTCGAATTCAGGACCTTGAAGTCGTCAAATGGGAGCTCCTTGTACATGGTGTAATTGAGAAAGTCTGCAAAAAAGTGGGAACCATATTGGGAATGGGAGAAGTGCGAATAAGTTCAGGGGTCACAAAAATACAACAGATAAAAGAAGAAGAGAAATGGAAAAAAGGAGATAAAGACGAGAAGAAAAGGGATTAGAGAAACTAACGAGAAGTGAAATATGACTGGACGAATGTCGAGCAGAAATATAAAGGTACAAGGAATTAAGGTAGGAGAAGGAAATTTGTTTAAGGCGCAATTTCATGTTCTACTTAATTTCTATTGTGAAACTTTACATGTAAGTAAAAGTTTGATTATAGATCTTGCTAAAATATGGTCATTTTAATAGGTTCAAATGTAGTCCAATTGAAAACCGGCTAAGCTACTCATGCTTCCAGCATTAAAATTCAAGTTTTTATCCAAATATTTCGATACTGTATTTCGTGCCGAACAGTTGAATTTTCGGCCATCTAACAATTTCCCTGGTCTGGAATATCAATCACCGCTTCTGAATTGCTTTAATGTATCAATTTTATCATTAATTCGTCAAACTACGCCTGAATATATATACATTTTGCAGAAAATTTTCTTTTTCTTCAAACAGCATTGTACCTCTCCCTACAATTTGCTACGCTCCTTGACCTACAATTGGGATTCCATAGGCATCAAAACGTACCTTCTTATCAAAATTCAAGAAATAACAACCTCACCCCAGGACCCTACTATCCTTAAAGCACCCCAAACACCCCAAACCATAAAAACTTCGCCTGCATAAAATCTCAAATATCCCTTCCATCCTACTCAACTTTGTTGATCTTGCCTGTTTTGACGTCGTAGATATACCCAGTGACGGGAACATCCAAAACCAAAGGGCTGGACTCAAAAAATTCAACGTCCTCCTTCACACTTTCTTGAAGGTTTCCAAATGGCAAAAACGACAAATAATCGACCGATTGCCCCGTCTCCTTCTTTAACAATTGACGCAAGTCCTCGTCCTTGAAGGTGAGCATTCCACAGTCAGTGTGGTGAACAATTATGATTTCTCTGGTACCGAGAAGCCGCTGCAGAATGATCACACTTCGAAGTGCATCGGAGGCTCTGCCACCGGCATTTCGAATCACATGAGCATCTCCCTCCTTTAAACCCAAGACAGCTGCAGGATCAATTCTTGCATCCATGCATACCACCACTGCTACCTTTCTGGCAGGAGGTAAAGCCAAATCTCCCTTTTGGAAGCTGGATACGTAGTCGAGATTGCTCTTTTCTAATTCGGTGGCCACAGTCATGGTTAGATCTACAAAACATGGCACTAGCAAGATTAAATACTGTTTCGAGCCACAGTAGTGCACAAGGTGGAAATTATAGGCTTTCCACCCCAAGAAATGCCAACGATCCTAAATGTGTTGTTAGGTAACTTAGAAAAGTGGGATTTAGGCTATCTTAGGCTCTATTTTGCAGGTGCATACAGATAAATCCCACTGGAGTGGTAGCATATACAGAAATGGCGTTAGTTTACGAGATCTAATTAATGGGTATCCAAGTGTCGATTCTATCTCAGAAAACCCCACTGAGACCAAATGCCACATTTCGGTCCTATGTGGTCCCTCCTTAGAACAAGACCTATTATTACCCATTCTACTCCCTAGTTCCACATATCGCCCCAAATTTCTTGTACCCGAAACCGTCTCACGTGATAGAATTACACGAAAGAACTTTATGAGGCTTGGGTACCAAGAAATCGACTCAGATCATAATCGTACACTACAAAGATAAGCTATTGCCCCACTGTGCCAAGACTCGGACCAATTGTGACAGCTTAATTTTAGATGCAGGCGCACTGGCACTTTTTGCACCCATTGATGTTTCTTGTATGTATATCGACTCTATAAATTGTAGCACCTACGCTATGTTATGCAACACCTGTAACTTACCAGATGGGAGGTTGGTGGAGTCCTCCTTCAAGAACTCCACGTATTCGGAGACCGCTTCGCACACTTCGTGCTGGGGCAATTCGGATATGTCTCTCCAGAAGTGCTTGTTTGACAATGCTCTGCATGCGACCCACTGGGAGATGGTGTGGAACTTCAACTCCCAGTCGGTCCTACCGAACTCCTCGTATTCCCCGAGCTTACCGAGGTTTCTTCTCGTGTAGATGTCATCGTACTTGTCGGGCTTTGGAGATTTGGTGTTGGCCACCGCGTTGATTTTGGGACGGTGGATATGCAAGAACATCACCGATGGCTCCTTGACAAAGTGGGGTCTCTCCTTCCAGTATTCCTTGACCAAGTTGCGCGTGTAGTCGTTCTTCTGGTACGGCCACAAGCGCGAGTCGAGCTTTTTGGAAATCAACCACTTGCTCCAGTCATCGAGGAAGTTCTGGGTCTCCTGGGGGTTGTACTGGACAATGGTGGTCTCGTAGAAGTTTTTCTTGGAGTCCTTGAAGCCGGCAAGCCAGGACTGGCGTGTCACCAAGTGGTAGGGCTCGTTCATGACGTGCAAGGCGGGAATGAAGGTCTCACGGTCACCCTCACCAAACACTCCCTGGAACAAGAGCTCGTAGTAGTGCGAATAGCCGTAGACGTTGTAGTACAATGCGAGGAGGAAACTGCGGAAATGGGCCCGTTTGGAGAACACCATCTGGCCAGTCTCAGCGCCCAAGCCCGGAGGAGCACCCTCGAGGTCGTGGAACATGATGTCGGTGTCTCTGTCGCGCTGGATGTAGTCGGCAAAGCTGTGATCGTTGGGAATACCTTCACGGCGGATGGGCTCGCCAAACTTGAAGCGCGCAATGTCGTAGTAGGTGGGCGAGGTTCCCTTGTGCCAGAGGTCGGGCCACAACACGAACTTGGTGGTGACGTAGACTTCAGAGGTGAGGAGGGTGTCGACGTTCTGGGTAGGGAAGTTGTCGGCATCCAAGGCGATGATGTTGTCGAACGACGACACCAAGAGACCCAAGATCTTCAACTGGAAGCGCTCGAGCTTGAGTTTCTTCAACAACACCGGCCCGATCTCCCGCTCGATCACCACACAGGTACCGTTGAGCTTGGGAAGGAGCGTGTCACAGATATGAGCGTCGTACTCCGATTCGTACGCAAGGACCAACTCCACAGGCAATACCGAGCCAGACTCACGGAGCTGGCCGATCACTGTGAGTGCACCCAAGAGGTACAGACTGCCTCCGGAGATCACGATACCGTCACCGTTCACAAGGTGGCGAGGTGGTTCTGGCAAGTGCCGGAGCACCTCCACTACCTTGTCGTGCTTGGACTGGAGGTCCTTGAACACCTTCTCAGGCACCGGACGGCGGAGCTCGCGCAAGAACTTGCGCGAGAATACTGGGTTCCAGGTGCTGTCGTAGCTGTAGCCAAAAATGCTGTTACCACGCGGCACGCTGGAGGTTTCGGGAGCATGGTGAAGGATGATGCGCTCGATGATGTCGTCGTAATATGCCCGCTTGTCGTAGCGGGACGTCAACACCGTGTCCACCAAGTCGGGGAGCATGTGCTCGCCGAGAAGACGCGGGTCGCTAGCCACCTCCAGCACGATCTCGCGCACCAACTCGTCGCTGTTGGACTCGACATACTTGTAGATGAGCTGGTCACGGAGTTGGTAGTTGGCGTCGATGGCCTGGAAGAGCCTGCGGGCGTACTCGGTCTCGACCTTGTCCAGAATGAGGGCCAAGGAGTCGGGCGCTTCGGCGGCCGTCAGGTAGTCGATGGAATTGAGAGTCGAGCGGAGGAACGAATCATGGTCGATGGCGTAGGACAGGTGGGACGCAAAGATGAGGAGCAGGCAAGCGGTGACAAGCAACACCAATGCCGACAAGAACTTGTCGCGGGAGAGTTTTCGAAGGAGTGGATTCATTGTGATGGAGGCCAAGAGGCCGTGGTGGGTTTGGGAAGTTCTGGGAATTAAGGCTTCTCGCGATGAGTCTGGGATTTGCGACGAGCCAATCTTACACGTCTGTTAATTCAGAGCCAGTAAATTAGGACCCGTGGATGACGGAGATGGTGGTCAGTGATTGGACGAAGAGCCGGGCCGGGGGCTGGATCAAGGTCTCTCTTGTAAGTGCTGCTTCGAATCCAGGCAATGGCCGGGATGGACGGAGCTGATTCTGCACTACCACGGAGCCGTAGGGGAGATGTCGCGGTGGAAAAGATAAGATGCGACGATGGCGAAGGGAACGAACACAGCCAACTGCAGCTCGAACACAGCAAAAAGAACAGGAACACGGGGTCTCAGAAGAAGAAAGTGGTGGGAATCCGGGCCAGAAGTAGTTGACATGCAAACGTCGGCTGAGTCCCTATGGCTGTTGGAGCAATTTGAGCGCCGCCACTACCGCAGCCCAATATTATTATGCAATTCTCCTATTGAACATCGGAGAGTTTTTGCCTTATCGCCCCTAACCCAGCAGTGCTACATTGCTGCGCCTGTGAAGCGAGGGCAGGCGAATCAGGGGCGGCAGGAAGCGCAAGCCTCGGTGGACCGCCCCCTGGATCCCCTGGAGTGGCCTGGGGTACCCCGGATGGCTAAGGGCTCTGGGTTACGGCGGTGTCGACAAGTGCTGGTTTGCCGTCGCCGCGAGATAGTGAAAATTTGTACGTATATTATCGAGTCTAGGGAAGATATTTTCAGGGTATTTTCACTAATTTGCTGAGGCCAAAAGGGCCGGATGCACGTTGGAGATCTGTATTTCCGGATTCTCGGTATGTTCTGCTTCGCTGCATTCCAGAGCTCCGTCGATTCCCATTCGGTCTATTCTCTTCTGCCGCTTCTTTGCCTCTTCCTGGCCCTTCTGCCACTGCTTTCGCCTCCTTGCTCCTCCTCCTCCTCTTCCTCTTCCTCCTCCACCACACTGTGGTTCTCGCCAGTGAACAAAGACCAGGGGTACAGGAAGGCGCACACCGGGCCGGCAGGCGAACTTGCTACATGAACTTGACACGGGGCTAATGTGGCATTTGACACCAACGTCCACAATTGTCTTTTGTGACAGGGACAACAGATGCACTGAAGCAAAGCCTTGCTTCAATGCTCTGCAAATTCCGGTTCTTTACCCAGCTCCAATGCACTTCTGGCTCCTCGGCCCAACTATGGCTGAAAAATTTGACGTGAACAAGTCTAATTTTAGTTGCGCATGCATAGGCACGTGGCATGCATGTAACATACAGTGAGTGTATTTATAGATGGATTTATGTCTATACCTGTTTCTTGCCCTCGACCTTGTATATGCCCAACAAGTAGGCGAGCCTGGTGATGACCAAGTCGATGGCCATATCGATCAGGTCCTTGGCCAAGTTGACCTTGGACCCATCGATTTCCTTCCAGCACACCGCCCGCTCCTGGATGGGGATGCCCTGCATTTCCGCCAACAACAACACCTCCACGTCAAAGATCCACCGCTCGTTGTGCAAGTTGGGGAAAATCGCCCGGATGGCCTCGTAGTTGAAGAGCTTGAAACCGCACTGGGTGTCTTTGACGCTCTGCACTCCGAAGATGTACACCAACACGTGAAGGCCTCTCATCAAGAGGTTACGGATGAACGTCCGCTTCACCACCGCATCGCTGTTGACCATGTGAGCACGAGACCCCACCACCACGCCGGGGCCAGCCGTGCCCAACTTCTCGGGCCAGCCCTCGAGGTCGCTGAACCGGGTGGCCCCGTCGGCGTCCACAAACAACCCATACTGGCCACGGCTGTGCAACAACCCGTGGGCAACAGCGCCGCCCTTGCCTCTGTTCTTGGCCAACGTCACCACCCGCATCACGTGTGGTGGCAACCCGAACGCCTGGGCCCGTTCCAATGCATATTCGCCCGTGTTGTCGCTGGAGCCATCGTCGACGATCAACACCTCATACTGGTGCTTGTACTTTCTCTCCAAAAATGCGAGACTTTCGTCCAACATCAACCCCAATCTCTTTCTCTCGTTGAAGCAGGGAATCACCACACTCAAAACCACGTCTTCGTGCTCTCTCTTGGTGTCAATCGTGGCCCGACTTGGCAATTGGCCCGACCTGCCTCCAGTCGTCTTGTAGTTCAACTCAGAGGCTACTGCCTTGCGAGGCGTGTGGGAAAAAAATACCACCACGCCGTAAAGGACCGCAGTTCCAAGTAGCGCCAATATGGCGACGGCGATCAGGGCCTGGGACGCAGAGATCATTGAATGGAAGATGATGTAGTCGTCAAAAGAGTTTGGAAGAGAACGCGCTACCGTATTTGGTCACGTGACCTCTGCCAACTGTACGTACATTACTATACATATCTAGGGAAGGGCTAACTTGGTCACCCGGTTGTTCAACACCCGCGCGTTGTTCACGTAGATCTCCACCAACTCCTCGAACCGGAACCGGTCGGTGCCCTGGAGCACCTTGTCGATGGCGTTGAACACCTCGTTGGTATCTATTTCCAACTCGATCTCGAAACTGCGGTCGTACGAGACTATCTTCTTGCCGGCCAGGTTCTTGGACTCCCGAGGAATCATCACCTGCGTCAAGTCGAACTGCGTCACTGTCTGGGCGTGGGTCCAGGTGTTTCTCTTCTTGTCTCGCACCAAGTTCGTGGCATTGCGTGCCACTAGCTGGTCCACTGTAGTGTCGGGAACAGGCATTTCCAATGCCAATGAGAGCCGCAAGTCGTACATCGAGGAGGGATTGTGAATGAATAAGTCCGAGATCCGCTGTTTTTCGATTCCTGTGTAGCGGGGAGGACTCAAGGCGTTATCCTTGGATACACGCACTGTTTTGGGTTGTTCGCCGGGCTTGTTGGCTTGGTGAAATGTGTCTGTGATATCCGATTCCAACATATTAAACTTTCTCTTGGGTTTGTTGCTGTTTTTGCTCTTCTTGAGCTCGTCCTGGTAAGCGTGCTCCAATTCCAGGAAAAGCTTACTGACCTCGTTAAAAGCCTTCTCATCCACCTGCATGTCGAAGTAGACATCTGGGTTACTGGTATAAACGCATTCGGTAGTGACATTTAAGTTGATGCGCTTTCCACGCAGTTTGTCCATGATGGTGCCGAATTTCAACTCCAATTCGACGTATTTTCTATTGTGCTCCGCCACTTCTCTGAAGTTAGCAAATACCCATTCGGCAATGGTTCTTGTGACTGAAGGAGGGGGGATGATTCCGGTGATGCTGCACTCCAAATCCACACTGGGCGTAGACAGGTAGTCGAATACCCTCTTGTCGGTGAATTTTGTGGTTTGTGGGTTGGGAGCAGGAGCTCGCTGGTCCTGGTGTTGGTGTTGGTGTTGGTCCCTAGAGTGGCGCATCTGGCTCGGAGGGATCCACTCCTGTGCCCAGATGGGCGGAGTAGAGTATCTTCTGGGCTTGGTGGAATTTTTGATCTGTTTTATTCTGGCAAGGTCATCGTTTTCCTTGGCTGGAGTTTTAGGCGGTTGTGGCTTAGGAGGCTCGGGAACATCGACATCACTGGCATTTTCCTCGTCTTCATCCTCGTCTTCGTCGCCTTCCACACGAATATCCGATATATCGAAGTCCTCATCCGAGGACTCCTTATTGGTGATGTCTGCAATGGAGTTGCGCTGGACCAAGCGAGGAGCCTCGCTTGTCTCGTTTTTTGGCCGGACATTGGGACTTACCGGCTTCTGGAATCCTTGGGGCTTTTCAGGTACTCCGTCATCGTTCAATATGTTCACTATGGAGTGTCTGGCCAGAGTTACCAGACTGGTGGGAGAAGACTCAAGAGCAGGTCTTCCTGTTTCTTCCGACTCGCTGGGAGGAGATTCTTTATTCAAAATGGACCCTACGTTCATGGTGGTGATACTGATACAATGGCTTTTGGACCTAAATGAAGGAGGGTGGCTATGATACAGGTTGAGTCCAGAGTCTTTGGTTCCATAACAAGCTGGATAACAAAAGATGGAACCGGTAGTGCGCGCACCAACTGGTGAAGAACAGTGAAGGACACGGAGGAAACTGAGGCTGAGGAATAGACAGCGTCGGTGTATAGACGTGACTCGGTCCGCCCTCGGATCTGACAGGTTTCTCTGTTTGTGGGAGTGTTCAGGGACGGATTACGGGCGGAATAAGAGATGGGATATGGGGTTATATGTCACGTGACTACGGGCTTCCAGTGTAGAGTATATAGATAGCACAGCTATTTGCATTGGTAGAAAGTTCTGTTAATCTGAACATGGATCTTACTATTAATCTGAACATTCTTAGTGCGTCCATTCAATCCTTGGATTCTTAGATCCATTCTGAACGTGGACTCTTGGTAAGTTCAATTACAGCATGAACAGTCTAAGCAGCCAAGTTCTTGTTCAATCTGCTCTGCACAGCGTCAATGAACTCCTCGGTGGTGACGTAGCTGCTTCTATCGGTCTTGCCCTGAGTCAAGGCCAAGTCCTTTGTCATGATGTTGTCCTTGGACACGGTCTCAATGGTGGCTCTCTCCAACTCCTCACCGAACTTGACCACGTCGTCAGTGCCGTCCAACTTACCTCTCTGGATGATACCTCTGGTCCAGGCGAAGATGGAAGCAATGGAGTTGGTGGAGGTCTCCTTGCCCTGTTGGTGCTGTCTGTAGTGTCTGGTGACGGTACCGTGAGCAGCCTCAGACTCGAAGGCCTTGCCGTCAGGGGTCATCAACACGGAGGTCATCAAGCCCAAGGAGCCGAAGCCCTGGGCCACAATGTCCGATTGGACGTCACCGTCGTAGTTCTTCATGGCGATGATGTAGCCTCCCTTGGACTTCAACATCTGGGCCACCATGTCGTCGATCAATCTGTGCTCGTACCAGATACCGGCCTCGTCGAACAACTTCTTGTACTTGGACTCGTACAAGCCCTCGAAAATGTCCTTGAAACGGCCATCGTACTTCTTCAAGATAGTGTTCTTGGTGGAGGAGAACAAGTTGAGCTTACGCTCCAACGCCAATCTGAAGGAAGACTCGGCAAAGTCCGTGATGGAAGCGTCAGTGTTGTACATTCCCAAGGCGACACCAGGAGCCTGGAAGTTGTACACGGGGAAGGACTGTGGGGCAGAGCCGTCGGCGGGCTTGAACACGAGCGACAACTCACCGGCTTGAGGAATCACCAAGTCGGTGGCCTTGTACTGGTCGCCGAACGCGTGACGGCCGATAATGATGGGCTTTTCCCAGGCAGGAACGATTCTGGGGATGTTGTCGATGACAATGGGCTCTCTGAACACGGTACCACCGAGGATGTTTCTCAAGGTTCCGTTGGGGGAGAGCCACATCTTCTTGAGGCCAAACTCCTTGACTCTCTGCTCATCTGGAGTGATGGTGGCGCACTTGACACCGACCTGGTACTTGAGGATGGCGTTGGCCGCGTCGGTGGTGACCTTGTCGTCGGTCTGGTCACGGTACTCGATGCCCAAGTCGTAGTACTTCAAGTCCACCTCGAGGTAGGGCAAGATCAACTTGTCCTTGATGAACTGCCAGATGATTCTGGTCTGTTCATCTCCATCCATCTCAACAATGGGGTTCTTAACGGTGATTTTGGCCATGGTGGGTGTAGCTTTTTTGGTGCAGTCGCCAGGGCTGGGACAAAGGCTTATATATATACCCACAAATCACCTCGCTGCAAAGTGTAATACCCGGGGGTTTTCGGTGCGCTTACGACGAGGTGCAAAACCACCACGCCGAACCCTGGGGTAGTGTGGGGGAGACAGCGATGAGATAGAAGCATGGGACGACATTCTGTTATAGGGAGGGATGGAAGGAGTGTAGCGTGCTGGTGGTGTAGTCTTGGTGCCGTTGGTTGTGTGTTTTGGTGTCGTGTTCTGCTCCCGAGATTGTAGGTTCGGCCTCCTAGTCCGGCATCTCCTTTTGTCTGGCTGGGCCTTGCGTGTTTCTGGTTAGGTGCTCATTTGGGCCCTGGTGGTCCGGCCAATCAGACACGCTGCTTACAGTCCAGACAAGGACCAGGGTGAATTACGACATTCCCCACACTTGGCAGGTTCCGAGATATTCCTGACATGATCCGCGGTAGGGCCTGGCCCTCCGTATGGCTCCGTATGGCTCCGTAGCTACTGGTGCGGGTTGGAGGAAGCGCGGCACTGGCAAGGCGGTGGACACTGGGGAAACTGGCGGTTCTGGCCAATAGACTGTGGTTGTGGCCGGGGTGTCGTGCCTCGGCTCCGGTCTCGGCTCCGTGGCCGCGGAAATCGATGGTTCTGGCCAGCGCAGGAGTCAGAAGTGGAATTTGGCACGAACTCAATATGGGCATGGTTCGGGGTGGCTTCTGAATCGGGCCCGGTTAGTAGTGGTGGTGGTGCTTGATGGGCTGGTGGATGCTTATTGTGGCCGTGTACATGGTGACGGAGTTGCATGCCTGATATGGCAATTGCAGTGGACGCTGGCACGATTATTGTATGGAGTTATTGTTGGTTGATATCGATAAGTATGGCAGTAGCTCAAGTGCTCCTTTCCACTGATTCAGTGTGGTCCTGCTTTATTGTGGTGCGGTTGCATTGTGGCCCCGTATTGTGGCCCGTGGAGTAATCCTGCCTGGATCTGGGTGGGGTAGCCGGGTGTTCTTTGGCTTTGGCCTGGTGTGAAGTTATGAGCATGTGCATGTGTCGGGACTAAGCGACCTGGACTGTGATAATAAGCTGATTGTCAAACGCCGTGATTGGGTGTCACCCGCGTTTCATGGGGATCGTGCACTCGAGGCTCGGTCGTTTCCGTGGTGGTGGTGGTGGTGGTGCATAGGAGGGCTAGGCAGAATGGTGAAGATGGTGCATAATCGCTCGCTGGGTGCACAATTCCGTTTCATCTTATCTGGTGCAACATTAGTATGGCGTAGTCTTTCGCTGTGTGAATGCAAATGGGAGATGGTCCTGGCGAAACTGCTTTGTGGATGATATTTGGCGCTCCGGGCCCTACAAAACTATAATGGACAGCAGCACCATCGATGGTGGCTTGTGCGTAATCAGGAGCACAGATTATTGTTGGAAGTCATGCCCGGACAGTCCTGTTTCAAGTGAGTTGTAAAGAGACTTTGCCTTGACTTCAGTCCTCAACCCCTGTGGCTTAGTATTCAAGAGTAAAGTGAACTAAGGTGTTTTTCAGCAGCACAGTGACCTCGAGTATTTCTGGACCCCACTTGAATCTGGGAATTTAGTCTAGAAATACTGCCCTTCCCGTGCACACGATTTCGCTGTGAAAATCGAGACATCTTCTTTTTCAGGTTCAGACCATAGATATCCAATGAACTTTGGTCCTCTATTCGCCCAGTATACCTGATTAGCCCACCATGAATTCAGCTTGATTCCAATCCATGTTTTTTCTGGAGGCCAGATCATTTTTCATTTTGCATATCACATATGTCTGAAGATAAAGCGATCTAAATTGCCCTATATTCTCCAGTATGCGTGTAATTTCCACATCGGCTTTCTCCACCAAGGTCGCATTCCATTCACTCGGTAAATTCACTTCCCTTAACATTTCAAAGCTGGGTTGGATATTTAATACACTTGTAGCTGTACCAAATTCATAGGAATTGTCTCGAAGTATGAGCTCATATGTAAGATAATTTTGATGGAGATATTCCAATATCAAAGCGAACTGCTTGCTTATCCCTAGGTCGGTTTTTAGTAGTAGAGTCTCGGTCAATGAAAATACTGCGTTATTAGTGTCTTGAGAGTTGACAAAAAATGCCATTAACAACGAGAAGTATTTGGTTGTCAACAACTTGTCACATTGCACGGGATAATAGGAAAAAGATGATACCCTGTTGAAATAATAGAGGAAATCGCTAGTTATATCATAACTTTGGGCTAGACACATTTTCATGGCGTTCTCTCGAATCCGGACTAATGGAACAATTTCAACCTTCTCCACTCCGTGCTCTTGTAAACTCTGGTCGAATACGCCAAAAAGCTGTACCAAGGCGAAACTATTTCTGGAAATAAATTCCCCGATAATTAGTAGCAATTGTTCGACGTGTTCGGATTTTGTTATCATCTGATTTAGGAACACGTCGAAATGCTTGTTTTGTAGCAATTGATTAGCTACGTTCTCCAAGTGTGAAAATCCAGAAAGTGTCCTCATGATTGCGGTCAATAATTTTAGGGCATACAGTTGGGGCGAAATTCCTAAAATCTTATCAATAAACTGTGTTTCAAACCTTTTGTAGTAGGCGAGTTGGAACGCAATTGTTCCTTCCTGGAGAATATTAAAAAACAAGTCCAAATACGACATGAACGATTCCATACCCGACGGATCCTGGGCAAAATCGTCAAGTATGTCCACTAATTTGTCGACTAGATGCGTGTTGGATAGAATTAGTTTGTGGAAGGGGTCAATTTCCTTGCTGAGGCTGACTAGTTCCGTTAGTGCGAGAATGGCCTGTTGATTATTTCTGGCTAGTCCTAGTTTGACTAAATACTCGAAAACTGCAAATCTTCCCGGATTTTCAACTGAAATATGGTGCTGGAACCAGTAAATCAACATGTGGGGAAACTTCTTGTAGATTCGGGTTAAATTCGATAAAATTCTCTCCAAATAAGTGAGATGAATTTCAGCCAATAGCGAAAAGTCGCTAAACTTGGCTAAGAGCTCATCCACAGACATGGTCCAACAAAGCACAAACTGTGCACAGGGCAGCAGAAGCGTCTGGACCTCTTCCTCTATCTGCAAGATCAAGTCACATTGGAGTTTCAAAAGTGCAAGAGATATGTTTCCCACTTCAAGGCTAGACAATGCGTACAAAAAGCCGTTGCAGACCAAATCCTCCACAAACCCGGAGACTTGGACCTGTTCCAATAAGTCGATCAAAGTCATCTCACATAGGCCCTCGCCTTCTTTCTAGCGGTTAGTTGATGTTTCTAGTGCCTCGTAATTCGCTTTCCCCGTCTTACTTACTGTATATTGGATTAGAGCCTTGACAGCCAGTTGGTGGACCAAAACTGCAGGTTGCACCACGTCTCTACCTCTTTTACTGCCCCAAATGCGGGTCAGCATTCTGATTAAACGGCCTATGGGTCGTTTGAAGCTAAAATTGCCCATTTGGGAGGGCTCTTTGCCAATAGTTCACACTTGGTTCAAGAGATGTGGTGATAATTCGCACTGAAACTTGGGGTAATGAAAATTGCAGCCAAAGACAAAATTGAAACAAACACATTTTCGTGTTCCTATAAATACAAGAAACTGATGGTCCGAACAGTAATTAAAGTCCTAGACTTTCCTACTCCTAATACTCAAATGTCTTCCCCATCTCCCTCTCCCTACGAATATTCCTACAACAAGTTTGGCTCAAGGGCTGCTCCTGAAATGACCAGCAAAAAAGACCGCCGTCCCAAGACTAACGCAGAGCGTTCCAATGGCACTAGAAACCAATACAAGCCCTTGGATAACGACTATTGCAACAATTACATCCATACGGGCATTTCTCCCATAGAATACATCAGAAACAACTCCAACCCGAGAGAAGGATACCCCAAATTGAATAAGCTACACTCTCTCAAAAACGAGCAGGTCAGCAAGCACGCCCATCCGCCATACGGAGCAAGAATCGCCACAAACAAGATCGTCCCAACGTTGAACAGCTGGATCAACTCTCATGCGCTCAAGTTCGACGTCATCATGATCGGGGCATTGGTGGAGAACCAGTTGATTCTCCCCATACTTTTGAACCTTCCCATCCAGCAGCTATGTGCCAAGCCTGGGTTTCTATTCATCTGGGCAACCACCCACAAAATTCAAGAACTCACCAAGGTGTTGAATAACGAAAACTTCAACAAGAAGTTCAGGCGGTCTGAGGAACTCATCTTCCTCCCCTTGAATAAAGACTCCAAGTACTACCCTTCGGGTGACAATTACACTTCGTTGTTTGAAAAGCAGCAGTGGCATTGCTGGATGTGTATCACTGGAACTGTTCGCAGATCAAGTGACAACCACCTCATACACTGTAACGTCGACACCGATTTGCAGTTAGAATCGCCCAAAGCAACAAGAAACGACGCAGTTCCTGACTCCTTGTACAAGATTGCAGAGAACTTTTCTAACTCTAACCGGAGGCTACACATCATCCCCTCAAGGATTGGTTACAATTTAGTTCCTAGGATGAGAGCTGGCTGGGTCATCATGGGACCCGATGTACTCGTCAACAACTTCGATCCTAGAGCATACCAAGCCGAGTTGTATGCCAAGTCTATGGTGAAGTACGCACTGATAAATGGCAAGACAACTCCTCAATTCTTGGTGCCACAAACTGACGAAATTGAGGAATTACGCCCTAAAAGTCCTTCTGCTATTTAGGCTATGAAGTTAGTATTTGAAGTGATGGGAAAAAGTCTATTGATCAGATAATTTGATGAATGTTGGATAAAGGAAGGTTATCAGCATCGTCTAAACTCTGAGTGAGCTGAGTTAGGTTATCATCACAACAATAGAAATCCAATAGTCACATACTGTTTGACATAATAGTGCATTTATTTCTAAAAGTGATGTTCAACTCCATTTATACTGAATTTTTTCGGGGCCGGGTAATGGTCGTGCGAGGATACCTCGTGACTCGTAAACCCTTATCATCAGCATTACAGTATGCAAAGTGTTCTCCTGTCGAAGGTCTGGGGTACGGCTAGTTGTGCCAAAGACATGCTAGGTTTTGATTTCCTTCATTTTCTTTGAGATTGCTTTAATTCAGTAAAAAGAGTTTCTGGACGATAGTGACCATCACATCCAACTTCATTTGCAGCCAGCTGCAAGGTTGGCTGCGATAGAGGTCAACGGACTCTTGGAAAAACATCAGGCTTGAGACTGGGTTATGTTGAAACAGAAAACTGCTCCTTTCGAGTGAACTATCTGGAATTGTTAATTGAACTGTTTACTGGGGATGGCCTTGCTGGACTTTCCAATTTAGACATCACATGCATACCTAAAGAAGAAGAACAGACACAATAGTAGCTATATATACTGCTATTTGCTAGTGTCACTGAAATATTATCTAAAACATAGGACATCTGGGCCATTTTTATCATTTTACAGGGAATTATTTGAAAATATTCAAGCATAGATGTAGAATGAAATACTCACTTAGAATAAAGGCAGAGTAAGATGACGATGAAGCCATTTTCAAATGAATGCTACTGCTTGGCTAACTGTGTGATTGTGGTCTTCAAAACTACATACTCAATCCGTATAATCACATCCCGTTTCGCAGAATCCCACTCGAACTGATTGATTTCTTCCTAAAGTTGTCAAATGTGTCCACGGCCTCTAAAAATAACATTTTGTAATCCACATAGCTCCTGTGGCCTTTTCTTTTCCCACGGCTTTCGGTCCTAAGCCCTATACGTTCTCCGTTTGAATCTAATTGCATCTACCGCTCTGCTTCCTACTTATCCGCACTCCCCTCCGAGTCAGCGGTGGGTTCGTAGCCTCGTATAGTTTCCTTACAAAGTCGTCACTAAAGTAAACCCAGTGACCACTACTCACACTGCCTCCGAAACTCTATCTCGTGGAAGCAACATGCCGTCTCGTTACATGAACCGCACGTACTCGACTCAAAGTGCTAGCCTTCCATATTCTTCTCGTTGTGTTAAACTCACAGTTTGTTCTCGCTGTATGGCCCGCACACATGCTCTTTGTATGAACGCACCCTATTCACGTGGTGCTAACCACACTCTCTTCTCGTGGTGCTAACCACACACCTGTTCTCGTTGCACGCCTGTTCTCGTGGTGCTAACCACCCAAGTTCCCCTACTGTATCTAATTGTATCGCACTAGACCCTGCAACCTCATCTCGCTCTGCAACCCCACCAAAACGCCCTGGCCACAAATCCTTTGTTAAGCCTGCTGCCCTCAACCCGGGGTCGACTCTGCCCAAATCTTGTGTCATTGCTGCTGGCCCTGCCCAAATCTTGTGCTACTACTTCCGAACCTGCCCCAACCCTTGTACCTTGCTGTAGCTTCTGCCCTAGACAGCCCTGGACATGTCCTTCGCGGTCCAAGCGTCATGCTCTCGGTACCATCGGGAGCATGGCTCCTTCACTCCAGGTCCCAGTTTCTCGAGCAACGACGCTGGTCCACACCCTTCGGCCCACTTGATCCCCGACCTCCGCCTCCTCACTAGCCCGGCGTGGCGCCTGGGGCCGGCGCCATCATCCGGAGATCGGACGGCCTTGTACCGATCTTCTCACACCGCCTCCTCGCACTGCCTTCTTGTCCCTTGGGGCCACTCCCTCCTGTAGGCTCGGTGCTCGCTTTAGCGAGCACTTCCCGCGTTCCTGCAGCGTCCCTTCCTCCCTCTACCGAGACACTGTACACAGGCCTCCACCGAGACTGCCAACCCTGCAATCAACCGTGTCTACCGAGACTCGTCCGTACCGTGAACACCGAGAACCACACCGCGTCATCTGACTCGCCTCCCTCCATCCTCCTTGCGCTCCTCTTCACCCTCCGTATTCCTCCTTATCCCTTCCTCTTCTCCTTCCTCTTCCCTTTCTCCTTCCCCTTCTCCTTTCCTGTCCTGTCCTGCCTGTCTTGTCCCTGCTCGCCGCAACCTGCACGCCTAGCTCAGCCGGCCCTGTTCCATCTCTCCATCGGCCCTACCGCCACCACACCCACCACCACGTTTCTTTCCTGGCCTCCGTCCTGTTCGACCCTCTTGGCCCTTCCAGCTCCTTTCCAGCCCTGGTCCTTCCAACACCGTGCCCTCCCTGGATCTGTCCTTTCCTGTCCTGCCTGTCCCGTTACTGCCCTCGCCGTCCTCCTCCTCCCGTATCGCGCCAACGTGCCTACCCTGAGATCCCTTCCCACCAGTCCCCGACTTTAGGAACTGCCCACAACTTCCCGGAACTGACATCTTCTGGTACTGACTGACTTCTGGATCCGACTGTTTCTACCAGCGTCTTCTCCCTTCAGCCTGCCGTTGTCTCCTTCCTCTTGCCGTTGTCTCCCTCCCTCGGAGCCTTTACTGCATTATCGTTTTGTTCCTGCAATCGTGTGAAGCCACTGCCCCTTCAGCCAGCGTCTGATCCCATAGCCTGCCCCTAGGGCCCTAATAAGGTGGAATCAGTACTAAGGTGTCCATAATCGGCCGTGAATACCCACAACAAGCCGTGCTATTAATACTGAGCTGTCCATACAAGACCGTGACTATTAATACTAGGTGTTACTAATAATACTGAGCTTTAACTATTAATACTTGGCACAGACTATCCATACTAGACCGTCACTTCCATACGATCTGCGACCATCTAGACAAGACCGCCATCCATACCAATCGGTCACTCTCCACACAGGCCTCCATTGCCCACTCCATTCCACATAACCCCAGATGTCTTACCCGTTGCTCCTCACCCTCGAAAACGAGGTCCGTGAGTCGGTCCAGCTCAAGGCCCAGGTCACCTCGCTCATCCAGCTCTTCCTCAAGTACCTCAAGGAACCCCGCTACCAGCTGCCGTTGACCATGGCCGAGCTCTCGTCCCTCTTCCGCTACTTCTACAAGGACTTGCATGCCCTGGTGATCCACACCTACACCCTGTCCAACACCACCAAGAAACTGCTCATCGCCAGCTCCGCTACCTTCAACAGCAACCAGAAGACCTTCGACTACCTCTTGGCCATCGCCAACTACAGCACATCCTCCATCAAGTTGCTTAAGCGCTCCGACACCGACGCCCTCTACCAGCTCCGCGTGTTCAACTACTACAAGTTCCTCACCATCTTCGAGTCCATCGAGCTCGCACAGCGCACGCTCTACACGTCCACCAACAACGCCGAGGAGTCGCTCTATGACAAGATCTTCTGCTTCGACGAACGCGACGTCATCTACCAGGAATTCTTGGAGGAGAAGTTGGACCTCCTCAAGCGTGCCAAGGTCCCATTCTCGCATTTCATCGAAAGCACCCATGCCGGCCTCATCGAAGTAGTCGAGAACATCCCCGAAGACGATGTACGTGAGATGAGTGCCCATCTCTCCAGCATGAAAGAGAACATCACCCCCTACTCGAAGATGGCCTCCATAGTCCGTTTGCATAAATCTCTTGTGGCGTTTTTGACCAAAAACGGTTTCGAGAACAGCTCCTTGAGCAACGACGTCATTCTCCCCACCCTTATCTATCTCGTCATCTACAAATTGGATAACAAGGCCGATTTGTACTTGAACTTCAATTTCATCAAGAACTTCATTTGCTTCCTAGACCCCTACAAAGTCGAGATGTTCAACGTCAGTTTGAACTCGTACATTCCTATCGATAGATCCACCAAGCCAATTTCCAGCAAGTATAGACAATGCCAATTATTCGAGATGCTCAATCTTAACGAGTCGGAAACTGAGCCGCAAAAGCTCGAGCATGAAATATCCGACGCCTTCAAATTCTTCGACAATGACAAGGACTTGACCCAGTACATCTTGGAAAAGTTCTTGAACACAGGCGAGATAAGTTTCTATTTAACCAACTTCGAGGCCATCATCATGTACATTTCTGATATAACCCTCAAGGAGTTTCCCATAGAATCGAATTCTGACATCGATACCTCCAACAAGCTTTTGAACCTGGGACTTCTGAAGCTAGTGGATGAAGAATTGTCTACGCACTTCAAATTTCCCAGCGGTGAGCTTGAAGAGGAAATTAAGCCCAAAGAAGATACAGACAAGGCTCGGTCCCGGTCTTCATCCGTGTTGAACACCATCAGTAACAAGATAAACGAAACAAGATCTAGATCCAACAGCTCCATAATGAACAGCTTGAAGTCATCCAATATTTCTCTAAGCAAGGAGAACTTTCCCACTCTCAGCAACGAGACGGAATCGCTTAACTCTCCGGTCACCGAGAACTCGGAAAACATCAGTTTATCGATGATGAAGAATATTTTGGGTCGAATCGGCTCTGTATCCGTCCTGCAGTTCAAGCAGAACGATGATGTTCCTTTTAGCGAGAATGCAACCAACGATGACGAGACGGTGGTGAGCACACCACATAGGAAGTCGGCGTCACTCATCAATAGACTCTCCCCCAACCACACCCGCACGCGGTCGTCATCGCTCGAAAACGGCATATCTACTGTCAACAGCGCCCAGAAGAGGAACTCCATCACCTCTAAGTTCACCACCGGAGTATCGGAGTTCATGACCAAGCTCAACACCACCACTTATCCAGCTCTCCAGAGCGCCAACAAGAACGTGTCGAACTGCTCATTGCAGTCCTTGGAGAACGGCACGGTAGAGCCCGAATCTGGAGCTGTGACAGCAAAGCGTCCAGAGTACACCAGAAGCAGAACCACTAGTTTGCAGATCATGGATAAGTGGTTCAACAACATCAGCGGAAGCCAGGCAAAGCCTACCTTGGCCACAAATTCTGAGGAATTGGACCTCGATGAGTTGACCCGCTTCCAGGGCAAGGACTTTGACCTGTTGTCGATCAAGGACTTGCGCATGTTGAAGCTGTACTATGACCTGCTCTGTCTGGAGGTGACGCGGGAAGTGCCTCGGACCCGGACTGCCAATGGAAATGCGCTGGCGCCGCTTCCGGTCCAGCAAACACAGGTGGTCATCGACGCCCCTACCGTGCATCTGGGGGCTTCCAGCCACGATACTGACGACAGCAACAGTCTCTAGTGTGGGCAATATTCTCACCATGACTCTCGTTAAATCAAATTATATTATTGAGATTAAACATTGGTATATTCGAATTAACAAGCGGTGTTTACAGTTGTTTCCATACTAATTGTCGGGATATTTTGAATTAATCCAATTATATCAGAATCACAATATCGGTCTAGCCCAGAATAACAAATGTTGCAGAATTTATCAATGGCATATAGAAACTAACGACGGTTAGGTCCAATCTGAAATCATTCCAGCGTGTATCTGTGTCTTAGGGTCAATATCCGGTCGTATCATTTCTGTCTCACAGAAATCAAACAGCACCTGAGCATGGTATTCGCTCAGAAATCACTTTATATAAGAATTAATTATTGATCTAATTAATCTACGGTCTCTTATTTATATCATCTATGAAAAACCCAGGCGTGAAATTTCTCCATGGTATCGTCTATAGCAGTATTCTCGTACAGCGTCTGTCGTCACATCAATGGTTAGCACCATGTTCAAGATCAGTCTTCCTTATCATCGCTGCTGCTTGTATGCAGTACGTTCCAGAAGAATCTACAACTCCATTGCAAGTACAACTCCACTACAAATACACCTTCACCTCTCGTTTCTACTCCATGTAATGCAATCTCGCAAGCACTCGCGGTCCACAGACGAAGACTTCCGCATCGATGGCAAGCGCATCAAGTTGGACAAGTTGGACAACTTGTTTGGCGGTCTCAACCTCGCCGACCTGCCACGACATTATGTGATTCCACCAGTACGAGTCCACAAGCCCGAACACAAGGGCGGCCGTGCCGCCATGGTGTCCGACATCAACAGCTACATTGCAGAGAAGATGGTGCGACATTACAACAACGTCATGGCGGCACGGCAGGCGGTGGTGCCGTGGTACGACGCCCGTGTACTAGTGGTGTACCGATTTGAGCGATGGATGGTGCGTATGTTCAATCGGTTCATAGGGCGCTATAACCGGCACCACGGCACCCGCGTGCGACCAGTGGCCAACCACCTCAAGGCCATGGGTATGGCTGCCCAGAACGGGCTCGGAATGGGCCAGTTCTTCGACCTAATTCTCCAGGAGAACCTGCGAGAACAGCACCGGTTGCGCGACAAGGCCCAGGCCCACCAGGACGAGGAGGACGCTGACACGTTCAAGGACGTGTGCTACACGTACTGGGACCACGGGGAGGAGGAGGAGCCCATGGATGGAATGGACTTGGACTCGAAGGAAGCACCTGTGGAGTCCAACTACGGGTCGTACTACCACGACTACGACGAGCTCAAACCAGGGTGAGGGAACCAGATGAAAATGGACGCAGAAATTGTCATATATGCAAAGTTCCGAGATTTGGAAAGGAATTGATAGGAACATTTCTAGTGATGGAAGCTTATGGTGAGTGCAGATTCATCTTGCGATGAGCGATGGCCATCGAGAAGTCGATTTCTGTGATCTCTCGTACCCCAAAGATCAGGGTTGGACTTTTGTGACTAGATCACCCATTTCCCAGTAATCTGCCCTGATTTGCCCATTGGTCCTCATATCCATACTGGATGTCCATTCTAGTCTGCATCTGAAGTCTGATCTGGCAACTTTCCAACCTGGAAGTCTTGCACTCAAATTAATGGATTCTGCTCTAGTTGGTACATTGGGCTACTGTTTCCCCGTCATCCATCTAGTTTGGCCTTACTTCCAAACTGCCTAGTTGATTTGGGCCCTTCCTCAAATTCTTGATCTGGTCCACCCTGGTAGTCCTGCACTTGCACTCAAGATAAGGTCTTATCACATGATCCCCGGCCATCGCAATTTTCATTAACTTCTAGGCACATTCAGACCTGCAGCCTGATTTGACACCTAAGCACTACTTCTGGACCTGACTTTGAGTCGTTCATCTGTTACCATCGTTGGAATCTGCAGACTTGACACCTGTGACCTGCAGTCTTGACACATTTGACCTGCAGCTCATTTGAACCTCCAGACCTTTCTATATCTCCACTTTCCTTACATCACATCATGACGTCCATCCTAAACCTACCGTCGGAGGTCATTGTCAGCATCTTCCAATGCTTGACTCCAGGTGAGACCCTCTCGCTCATACGGAGGCTCGCACCTTTTGACCAAGATCAACCCATACAGACCCTAGTGAACTTCATGTACCAGCGCCTCTTCAACGGAAAGTTGATGATTGTGAATGGAGAGCCTAAAGACGTGTTGAAGGGCGATACGGTGCTATCGGTGCAGTCTTTCGAGCGCATGTTCCAGGATAACAGCCACCAAAACCGCATTTTCCAAGGTATCAGACCCAACTCCATCGAGTTCAACTTTTCCCGCAAATCCGACGACTACTCTACCTACGCAGCCGATTTGTACCGCTTCAACAGTATTTTGGAAGGAGATGTGCACGGCAGCAAGCGCATCCATGAATACTTCGGAAAAGCACTCCAGATGTCGTTCCATCTTGATGCCAACCTCTTGATGATGGAAAATCCAACGTCGCTTTCCACGGTGATTCTCAAGACAATGATCGGGCTTTCATGTCACCCACACATCGCTCCCACCCTCAGCCTGCTTTGCATCAAGTCTTCCGACATCGGGAGCATGTTGGTGAGTCAGTGGGTGCAGCTCTTTCCCAAATTCAGTGGTCTCAAGGTGCTAGACCTCTCCAACAACTTAATCCGAAATCAGTACGAGGACACCGGTGACGTACTATCCAAGTTCAAACTTCCACCCACGCTCGAGACGCTCGTTCTTGATCAAAATTCAATAACCTATACCTCCCGGCAATTTTTCCAGGCCCTTCCTTCTTCCTTGATCTGTCTCAGCTTAAAAAACAACAATATCCGGGAGCTCCTCGCTCTGGAACGAGAGTTTAGAATCTTGAAACAGCTTCCCAAACTTCGCAGACTCGACTTAAGTAGAAATCCGCTCATCACCACCGCTTTCGCGGTATTCCAGGTGCTACCTCCAAAACTACAAACACTCACACTAGACGTTAGAGAAACCGTCCTAGATCCTTACGACTTGAAGCAGGCTTCACAAGAATTCGGCTTTGTTGTAATTACATGATACCCGAACATGAAAAGCGTAGAATCCGTAGACTGAAGGGCTCCTACGGCCGAATTTCAGAATCTCCTTGCAGTTTCTATCCCTTCACACTTGAGGTCCCTATTCCTTCCATCCTCCTCCAATTTCTACCGCGATCGTACCTGTTTTTCTCCCTAGGAATCTCCCCTCTCGCTATTTTTTCTCCCTATCCGACTCCTTGTCGCACTATCTCTCACTCTCTGGCGAGCACAGTGGCTCTCGCTATCTCGCTAATCGGCCACTTCTCCGACTCGTTCAACTTCCAGATTATTCCATCATCCACTCCTGCTGCGCCTGAAACCGGGCCCATTCCACCACCACTCCAACTCCATCGCGAAAGACCACCGTTTCCCTCCCTAGAATCCTCCTTAACCCCCACAGGCCCCCGACAATCGCTCTCTCCTTCTAGCGTTTGCCACACGCACTTCTCTCGCATTTCTCTCGTTCACCAACTCCATCACCCTTCAAAAACGCCATGTTGGGCATTCACAGACTCGGCATAGTCAAGGCCGCCCAATTTGCCCTACCTTCGCTAGTGCGGCTGCTGCCTATTCGTCCAAGCATACTCCGTCCGGCCACAAGGTTGTTTTCACCGACTTTTGCCGGGGTCCATCGAGCCGTTCTCACCAACCAACACCGATTCAACTCCTCCTCCACACAGACATCCCCCACGCCCAATGCTCTGGAAAACGCCCCCAAATCCAAACCGCTGTCGCTCTGGAAGGACATAGTGCGTTTGGTCAAGTTGGCGAAGCCCGAATACCCCCTCTTGTTCTGTGCTTTGTTATGCTTGATTGCAACCTCGGCCACCTCCATGATGGTGCCCCTTTTCATCGGCAAGATCATCGACACCACCAAGGCGCCCGGTGGAGAACACGCCGCCAATGACAATGGCGACGACGACGATTCCAATCGCAAAATTATGGGCCTTCCGCCCGCACAGTTCTACCTGGCTATGTGCGTTCTTTTTGTGGGTGGAGCCGTCGCCAACTTCGGAAGGTCGTATCTCTTAAGAGCAGTGGGTGAGAAGTTCGTCGCCAGATTGAGATCCCGGTTGTTCTCCAAGATTCTAAGCCAAGACATGTACTTTTTCGACGTCGGGCCCACCAAAACAGGCATGAAGACCGGAGACTTGATCTCGCGATTGACCAGTGACACCCTGATCATTTCCAAGACAGTGAGTGGAAACATCAGTGACGGTGCACGTGCATTGATCAGTGGAATGGTGGGCTTGTCTATGATGTGCTTCGTGTCGTGGAAATTGACTCTCTGCATGAGTCTTTTGTTCCCTCCACTTATTATCATGTCTTCAGTATATGGACGCAAAATCAAGGCATTATCAAGAAAGGTGCAAGAAAATATGGGTTTGATGACCAAGGTCACCGAGGAAAAACTCAATGGCTTGAAAACGATCCAGAGTTTTTCAAGACAGAGAAGTGTGGTACATGAATACAACCAAGAAATCAAGAAAATCTTCAACACCTCCATGAGAGAAGGCAAGTTGAGTGGTATTTACTACGGTACAAACGGATTTTTGGGCAACGTCTCCATCATTGGACTCTTGATCGTGGGAACCCAGTTGATTGGCAATGGCGAGTTGACCATCGGAGAACTTTCAAGTTTTATGATGTATGCCATTTACACCGGATCATCTGTTTTTGGCTTGGGTAATTTCTACACAGAGTTGATGAAAGGAATTGGTGCAGCAGAGCGTATTTTTGAATTGATACAACTGAAGCCAAGCATTCCCATTAGCTTGGGTAAAAAAGTTCCCGATGTTTACGGAGATATCAAATTCAAGGATGTGAAGTTCAACTATCCTTCTCGTCCCGAGAGTACCATATTTGAAGACCTCAACTTGACTATCCGTCTTGGAGAAAATGTTTGTTTTGTGGGTCCCTCTGGAAGTGGTAAGTCGACTGTCCTGCAGTTATTATTCCGGTTTTATGATCCAATCTCTGGAGATGTCACAATCAATAACCACAACATAAAGGACTTGAATTTGAACTATTTCAGGTCGAAACTAGGATATGTTCAGCAAGAGCCTTTCCTCTTTAGCGGCAGTATCAGAGAAAACATATTATTTGGAAAGGAAGATGCTACTGAAGAAGAAATTGAAGAGGCGCTCCGCTTGAGTAATTCGTTATCTTTCATTTCTGCGCTTCCAAATGGAATCGATACAGTGATTGGACCATCGAATAGTACTCAACTTAGTGGAGGACAGAAACAACGGGTCTCATTGGCAAGAACATTGATCCGCAAACCCAAAATCTTAATTTTGGATGAAGCAACCTCTGGATTAGATTCCATCAGTGAGGAAATCGTCATGCGTAACTTAAGTCGGTTGAACCGAGAGTATGGTGTGTCTATCATTTCCATAGCTCATCGGTTATCAACCATCAAAAATAGTGAGAGGGTGGTGGTTCTTGGTCCTGAAGGTAACATCTTGGAAGATGGGGCTTTCCAAGAGCTCTACAACACTCCCACCAGCGCATTCAACAAGTTGTTGAAAAACCACAGTCTTGAATAGATGTGTACATAGATTCTAAGCATTTTACGATTTACAAAAAAAGCTAAACCGGCTCAATGCAAGGTTCGAGTACTTGTAAATTCTTGGGTTTTGGAAATTGTACTTACAACCAAACGTGATTCATCTCGATAATCGGGTTATGAACCTTATACTTATGAGGAGCTGGGTTTTGGAAGTCGAAGTTAGGTTATACCATCAAATTCGTGTAATTTGATTGAAAAGTCAATCATAAATACATATCTTCAGGAATTATATAGAACAATTTCGATCGAGGAGTGATGAGTCTAAGCTGGAACTTATAAGCATTTCAATCGAGTGGCCTTACTTCCATTTAATTCTCCGAATTTGGCCGACAGTTGTTGGGATGTGCAATGGCATACTCAGCACTGAGACTAGACACTCTCGAAGAGCATGAAATTGCACTGTTTTATCGGAACTCCCAAAAACAAGATCTTCGCTTCCCTAAAACCAAATATACTTTATTATCCATCCATCCTGTAGAAAACTAGAATTGAATTATCTAGTGACATCAATTTTGTGCTTGCTCTCTACAACAGTTCAAGCCGGCTCAGAAAACCGTATCAGCGGCATTTTTAAACCTAAACCCTATTGTCTGTGAGAGCCTCGGATCTAAATAGCGATCTGAGGCCATTACGCCTCGTGCGATGGTCAGACTCAGTGGCAATTACGTCCTTCACGTCTTAGCAAGATTATCCGAAGAGGAAATTTATCATATCCAGCAAGGTTCAGAGGAGCGGGAAAAAGAGGCCATTTCCAAGGGGTGGCATGGTGTTGCGGCGGCGGATCCGAATCCACGGCTTAATTATACCATTTGCGTGCCGACAGTCCAGTATTATCCCAGGTTCCTAGGTTGTGCCATTGACATGCAGGGCTTGGGCACTTCCATTTGACCTTATACACGACTCTGGACCGTGGTGAGAGCTGTCTTGGCCTCGGATGTGCTTCGGGCGCAGTCTAGGCGCCAGCGGCGGTCGGTGGGCTTAGTTTGCCGTGCTACATGCTTCCGCCGCCTTCCCGGGGGCGCCCAGCTTCTACCGCGGTCTATGCTCGGTGCTGTCACTTTGACACCATGCAGAAACACTGCCGAATTTTCTCGCTAGCGCAGGAGGCACGTCGCCCCGAATCAGGTCGAGAGGAAGCCGTCACGGCGATAGCGACAGTGCCAGGACACCACGGCCTAACTGGCCGTGGACTCTCGGTGCTCTTCCGTGTCTCCTGTACCTCCTCGTGCCCTTCTGTGTCTTCCTTCACCTTTCTGCGCTGCTCTGTCCTGTTCTGTCCTGCTCTGTCCTGTACTGTGCTTTTCTGCTTTTCTGCTTTTCTGCTTTTCTGCTTTTCTGGCTCGCTTCTTGTTCCCAGTCCTGACACTTCCCCAGAGTTTCAGGCTGGCAAACTTTCACATGCACGCGATGCCATGGGTCCAGAGCCAGGCTGCTGTCAAGGTTAGCACCACGCCGGAGCCGTAGCCGCAGCCTGACCCCATCGCCGTCTGGCACGTCTCACACCACTGGATGTAGCCATTTTCCACCACTGTTCTTCTTCCCCTAACGCCCGTCCCGTCTCCGTCCTGAAGCCGCCTCCGTCCCGCCATCCGCTCTTCCGCTTCCTCCCCCTCCTCATCCTCTCCTCCCCAATTCGCCTGCCCTATTGTTCGCCTTGCTAAGTGCACCTTCTCCGATCGTCGCAATCTTCGCCCTCGACCGAATCTACGCCTCCCAGGACCCAATGGATAACCCAGACCCCCTCCAAGCTCCGTCTGGGATACAACCAACTCAGTCCTCTTCCAGTCCGGGTCCGCAGGCCTCAGATTCCATCTCGTCTCCACTCCCGACTTCCACCACCGACTCCAAGCCCTCCACTGCTTCCTCAGACCCCATGCTAGCCACGGCGTCCCAGAGCTCCAGCGACCGCCCGGTCTCCCCCGACTCCAGATCCCACGATGTCTCCGCCAACACAACCGCCATAGAACCCGAAGACGACGCCGCCACTGCTGCCCCCGGCCTGCGGCCGCTGAACTACTTCCTCAACCTTCTCTCCACCGCGTCGATGTTTTCTGGCCTCGGCTTCGACCCCATCAGCGACGCCAACAAGCTCAAAGAAAGCATTGTCAACACCGCGTGCCGGGCCCGTCTGCGGACCCAGGCCGCCCTCTATTTCCCCGAGACCCTCTCGCCCCCTCTGCCGGCGTCGCCCCAAACTCCCGAATCCAAGGGTGGCGATGACCTCCAGGGCAACGGGTCCCCCGATGTCGCGCCAGCCCGCTACAAGCTGATGTCCGTGCCGTTCTATGCGGTCTACAACAGCGACTCGTCCTCCGAGACCAGCTCCGAGCTGTCCCAGCTGACACCGCTGTCGCCTGTCCACCTGCCTCAATTGAAGGCCATTGGCGAGCATGAAGAGCTCCAACGCGAGAGAGACGTGCAAAGGTTTCCAATCAACAACACCGAAGAGGCCAGAAAAATCGACTCCACCGCAATCAAGGCCTTGCACAGCGCGCACCTTCTGCACCACTCCATCCCCGAGCCCCAGGAGTATTCCATCACCGATATCGACAGGGACGATGAGTCGTTCTATACTCTCTCGGAAAACTACAGCCACAAAGACAAAGAGACCGGCGATGACGCGTCCGGAAGTGTGGTCACTCCCTGGCCGTCGCTGCGTCCCGGTGGACGGACCACGTTCCAGCAATCGGTAGTCGACAACCTCAATCCCCGTCTCCTAAGAGAAAAGTTCTTGATCAGCCACAAAGGAACCATCAAGGACGATGAAGAAGTGCAGGCCAAGACCGAGGTCTTGCGGTTGCGAGTGGCCGAAAAATTGCAGAAGGTGTTCGATATCAGTGACAACGAATTCTTCTACGATAACTTCAGTGCCTGGCTCGTCAACGATGTTCTCTTGCAGGGCCATCTCTACTTGACCAGCGACAGCATTCTCTTCTTTGCTTTCCTTCCCAAACGCTATTCCTTGAACTTGCCCTCTAGTGGCAATGGCTACACCACCCACGATGAATCGAACTTGGCGATCCAGACGGGATCCTTGGGTTTGAAAACCGCCAAGTACGGAGAAACCATCTTCACCTCCGTGATCACCCACAGATACTGGGCAATTTTGCGGCCCCAAACCTTGAGTATCTACAGTTCGTCCACTGAACTTCACTTTCCTCGAATAGTCATCGATTTGAAGTCCTGTATTCGGGCTGAAGTCATTGAAAAAGAACGGGACCACCCACAAAGATCTACAGGTAGAACTTCGGGTGATGCATCACAAACCCCTCGCTTTTTAAACCGTCGCAATTCCAGTGAAGGAGCTCTCTCTCCCAGATTCTTGAGCCGTCGCAATTCCAGTGAGGGTGCAGTTTCACCAAGACTATTCAGTCCAAATAATGAACTTAATCTTCTGGCCGACGATGAGTCTTACTTCTCGAGCATGTTGAGCGGAGAAGCGATGGAACCAACAGAAGACAATATCGAAAGTAGTTCCGGGGTATGGTTCAAGTTGGTCACGAAGAACAAGACCTACAAATTCCACACAGATAACTTGTACCTTGCTAGACAATGGTGCCATAACCTCACTAAAATCATATTTCAGTTGAACAACTCCAATGCTGGAAACGAAGTTCTTATTAAAATTCCCATGGAAAACGTCATCAATTTTAATAGAATGAGCTTGTTGGGCTCAAATAATCACGATGATCCTGAAGAAACCCATGATGAAGAAGATCTTCCGATGGGATTCCGAATGCACTTCTTGAAGAATCAAAGCTCTGAAGATAGTAAGGGTTCCCCCGAAAAGAAAAATGGTATCCTGAAGAACTCCAACACTGACAATAATGTTGGTTTGGATATAATTTATTTCATGTTCTTTGATAGAGGGGATGAATTTTATTCCAAGTTCACCCGATTGATTCAAGAACATCAGCAAAGGGTCCTGAGTACAAGTGAAGCTTCACTGCTTACAAGAACTCTGAAGTCTTCAAAGTTCAAAAACATGGCCAAAAGAATGGTACGGATGGATTCTTCTCAGTCTACCCTACGTGGAATTCCAAAGAGCATTTCTACTTTGAGATCCTCAAGTTCAAATGGCTCCATCATTGACCAATTCGCTCCGTTGAACACTCACTTGAAGCAGTACCCGTTGACTTTTGAAGATCAAGAAACTGCTTCTGGTTCTACCTTCAAGAAAATAGGTAGAAGTCTCTCAAACACTTCAAAGATGTTTACTTCTAGAAAATCACTTGAAAGCAGCCCCTCGTCTTCTAATCTGGCAAATCTTGATAAACCGGAATATGAGCATGTTGATATTGGTGAAGAGGAAATCCCCAATATCAATTTTCCTCGTCCTTTGTCAGTAAGTGGTTTGAAAAACTTGAAAATGACCTTTGAAACTTCACAAAAGGATTTTGAAGCAGCTGAGTCGAAGTATGAGCAAATCAAAGAGGAAATTGGGGTAGATAATTTCTTTTCAACCCAAGCCGAGGCACTCAAAACTCAGACTCCCAGCTCAGTTTTGCCTGGACCTTTAAATTTAACAGATCCTTCAGAATATGTTTCAGATGACAAAAAGGACACTAAATTGAAATCTATTAAAAAGAGCATAAAAGCCTTTTCCAATGTTAGTAGTTTGTGGTCATCGAATGCAAACCACTACTTCGAAAAGTCACCGAATGATCCGTTTTATGTTCAAGATGTGAAAGAAAGAAACGATTCGCAAAAGCATTTTGAAAAGCACTTTTCTTTAGGTTCTGAAATAGTTCTACGTGCAAGTTACTATACTCACCTATTGAAGGCTGTGCCCATTTATGGTAAGCTTTATCTTAGCACTGAATATTTGTGCTTCCGGAGCTTGTTACCTGGAGTATCCACAAAAATGATTTTACCCTTGAATGAAATTGAAAAATGCCAGCACCAAAAGGGCTCCAAATTGACTTACTCGTGTTTGCGACTCTTGATCAGCAATTATGATGAATTAAATTTTGAGTTCAGCTCTCAGCTGTCGAGAAACGATTGTGAACTGTTAATATTGAGTCAATTGGAGGTTATTCATGCTGGAGACACATGGTCGCCAAGTCCGCATGATTGGGGTGAACATTATGACATTGAATTATCTAAGCAAAGAAACTCTACTTTTAAGAAACTGGATGCTGGAAAATTCAGCAATGATGATAGTGAAACCTTGGCTGCTATCAGAATTGATAATGCTCGTTTGAAATTATTTGAGGAAAAGATTAATGCTGCATCAGGTTTGGACATTCCAATTATCTTGGAAGATTCTCCATTTTATAAGACTGAAATTAAGCCAACCACCTCTTTCCATTTCGTGTTGTTAACAATTGGCTCTAGGGGTGATGTCCAACCTTATATTGCCTTAGGAAAAGGCTTGATGAAAGAGGGACACACTGTTACTATTGCTACACACGTCGAGTTTGAAGAGTGGATCGTCAAGCATGGAATGAAATTCAAAGAAATTGCTGGTGATCCTGGAGAATTGATGGCACTCATGGTGTCACATGGATCTATGTCAGTTGCATTCTTGAAAGAAGCGAGTACTAAATTCAGGAGTTGGATTACTGATTTATTGTCAACTAGTTGGGAGGCTTGTCAAGGAGCAGATATTTTAATTGAAAGCCCTTCAGCTATGACTGGAATTCATATTGCTGAAGCGTTAGGGATCCCATACATGAGAGCATTTACAATGCCTTGGACCAGAACAAGAGCTTATCCTCACGCTTTTATAGTTCCAGATCAGAAAAAGGGTGGTTCTTACAATTACTTGACACACGTAATGTTTGAAACGGTTTTCTGGAAGGGAATTTCAAATCAAATCAATTCTTGGAGAGTAAGAGAGTTGGATTTACCTAAAACAAATCTTTTCCGGTTGCAACAATCCAAAGTTCCATTCTTGTACAATGTCTCACCAACAATTTTCCCACCTTCTGTGGATTTTCCTGACTGGATCAGAGTTACTGGCTATTGGTTTTTAGATGAAGGCTCTGGAGAGGATTACAAGCCTCCAGAAGAATTAGTTGATTTCATCAAGAAAGCTCACCAAGACGAGAAAAAGCTCGTCTATATTGGTTTTGGCTCGATTGTCGTCAATGACGCAAAAAACTTGACAGAAGCCATCGTTGAAGCTGTCCTAGATTCTGATGTGCGCTGTATTCTCAACAAGGGATGGTCTGATCGGATGACCAAGAAAGACAAGAATGAACCAGAGATAGAGTTGCCGGAGGAGATATATAACTCTGGGGCCATACCTCATGATTGGCTCTTCAAGAGAATCGATGCGGCTGTCCATCATGGTGGTTCAGGTACCACTGGAGCCACCCTTCGTGCTGGATTACCCACAGTGATTAAACCATTTTTTGGAGATCAATTCTTCTATGCATCTAGAATTGAGGAGTCTGAAGTTGGAGTCGCCTTGAAGAAACTCAACGCTAAATCTTTGTCTAAGGCTATACAAACAGTTACTTCCGACCTCAAGATTATTAAAAAGTCCAAGAAGCTTGGGGAGAGAATAAACCATGAGAACGGAGTACAGACAGCCGTGGAAACTATATATTCGGAATTGGAGTATGCTAGACATCTCATCTTGACCAAACAGAAGCATAACGAGCACTACAGACAGCACCATCCTGATTTCAATTCGGGAATACAGACCCCAGCTGTGCTTGAAGAATCTGAAGAAAGCAGTAGTGATGAAACTGATACTGATGATGAAACTGACGAAGAACTGGAAAACTAGTTCTTACTGTATGCGCCTTACTTTACTTCTATACTAATTAGCTTTTATGAATATTATGATGAAACGATAAAAAAAGTCAAAAAAGAATGACAGGTGTAATTGTTTCAATGCAAGATGTCCAAAAAAATCGTGCCATTTCTAGTTTGAGGCACCAATTCAGAGAATTGAAAAGAGTTTCGGGTCAATCAAGTAATACTTGAATATTAGTATACTATTTGGAGTACTAGATCAAATAAAATCAGATGGAATATATTTCGTAATGACCACCAATATTCAGGCTAGTTTGCAAAAGCGTCGGGTCTTTCAATAATTAGGAATAAATGAATGCAATTAAATAAATGAAAGAAATCCATCTTTAAGAATTGATTCTACAGATGTCTAAATGAAGTATTAATTTATCCGTCATCGTTATTGATCAGCCAATACATTAGACTTCTTTAGTCTAAATTAGGTAGTAAGGACACAGTTAGATACTGTGTCCTGAAACAACTTGATATGTTCAATCCAAACTCGTTAATAACAACAAGAAATAAATAGAAACATATCAATAGGCAAAAGATTCCTACTAGTATTGTGTTTTTCCGTTTTTCCAATACTTCCAACTAGTAGTGATACTTGTCCACTGTACAGACTAATCTAGCCCCTGGTCCAAAACATATACTGCACACAGAGGTGCGGCTTGATAAGGTGGATTACCATGATTCACGTGTTCAAGACACATACTTGTCATCTTCCTCCTCTAAGTAGACATTGGAGCCATATAATTTCGAATTTGATGATTCCAGGCTTTCTTTCGGCCTGGTTTCACACCACTGGCCCTTTTTCCCACGCTTCCAGCACTAGTGTAGCCGATTTTTGCCAATCTCACCGTAAAATGACTCAACCCATTTTGTACACTATTCCCGATCTCTATGAGGTCTACAGCCTCCGATCATTTGTGTTACCTCCAACCTCGATTCAAGTGTCTATTTGTCCATATCCACATCTCGATGACGTTCAGAGACATAACAAACGAACAGCGGGAATCCAATCCTTATGCCAAATTGGTCAATGGCCAAACCATCGTGGAAATTCCGTCCTACACTCTAGAGTGTGGAGAGGTTCTCACCAATTTTCCAGTGGCTTACAAGACCTGGGGTCGCTTGAACCAAGACAAAGACAATGCTCTCTTGATCTGCCATGCCTTAACGGGCTCTTCGGACGTCAGCGACTGGTGGGGTCCTCTTTTGGGCACGGATAAGACCTTCGACCCATCCCGTTTCTTTGTCATTTGCATCAACTTCCTCGGTTCTCCATATGGGTCCTGTTCCCCAGTAACCATTGATTCCAGCACTGGTAAGCCTTTTGGCCCTTCTTTCCCCTTGGTGACTGTCAAAGATGATATTGGCATTCACAAACTCATCCTTGACTCTCTTGGGGTCAAGAGTTTAGCGTGTGTAATCGGCGGATCCATGGGTGGAATGATAGCTTTGGAATACTCCGCTACCTATAACAAAACCGGCTATGTCCGGAGCGTGATAGCATTGGCCACTGCTGCCAGAGCGTCTGCTTGGTGTATCTCGTGGAACGAGACCCAGAGACAGTGTATTTTCAGTGACCCTTTCTACGAAGATGGATACTACTATGAGACTGAAACCAGACCTGATTCTGGTTTGAGTGCAGCCAGAATGGCAGCTTTGTTGACATATCGTTCAAGAAACTCCTTTGAATCTCGGTTTGGACGTAAATTACCTACTAAAGATGGATCCAAGGAAGAAGCCATAAGATATCCCAAGACTAAGGACGAGGAAAATTGGCTCTTACACAACGAAGGACACCGTTCTTCGTCAGGTGTTACAAGCAACTCCAACTCCTCTGCCAAACTACAAACATACTTTACTGCCCAATCTTACTTGCGTTATCAAGGAACCAAGTTTATCAATCGTTTTGACGCAAACTGTTACATTTCAATCAGCAGAAAAATGGACACCCATGATATCACTCGTAATCACGAGAAGACAGAAAATTCCACTGAAGACCCACTCCCTTCCTTCTTGAGTCAGTTGGACTTACCACATTTGATCATTGGAATTGAATCCGATGGACTCTTTACGTTCGGAGAGCAGGAGCTCTTGGGAAAGCACATAAACAACTCTGTGTTGAAAAAATTAGATTCCCCTGAAGGTCATGATGCATTTTTGCTTGAGTTCGAGCTTATTGACAACTATTGTCGTGAGTACCTCAAGGCTCAACTTCCATCCTTTTATGACAATTCAGGGAAGGTGGAAGTGTTTGAAAATTGGAAAGACTTTGTTGTGTCTGTCGATAATGAGGGAAATTCTGTCTTTGGGGAAGCTGAAAAGGATATTACCAACTGGTAGATCCATATTGACAACTGGAATGTCCTGTTCTTCCAACCATTTCAAATCCGTGTTGTCAAAATTTCAAGAGCCCAGGCATGAAGTAGTTAAATAGCAAAATTCCTGTAAATTAGCTTTAATGAGACGACCCATACTTCAGATTCTCTGGTTGCTCCTAGTTGTCAAGAGTAGGGCTACAAGAACAGATGCAGATGCTAAGCGTAAAGAATAGTATAGAAAAAAAACATGACGGCAAAGAAAGTACACCGAAAACTAGAGTGACAAGTTCAGCGATAAAAGGCTAAATATAAGAATGCCTATATCAAACATGTGTTGTGATGAAATTTGGGCACATCCAAAAGCCTGTTAACACATCTGCAAGAACATGCCTTGTCCAAACCTTTTACACTCCCAACATTCTGCATCTGTTGTAATGTACGCTTCATAATCGCATACTAACAGGAATTGGGTACTCTGGCCGAGTTGGTCTAAGGCGCCAGGGTAAGGTCCTGGTCTCTCCGGAGGCGCGAGTTCGAATCTCGCGGGTATCATCACACCAGCAATTCCCATCAAATACCTATTTTCCTTTCTTTTTGCCGGGTAAATCTTTTTTTGAGAAGCGTACCTGGAATTGAGATCTGTAACACGTGAGTATCGCTGTCGTGTTCTCAATTATAAATTGCCCTCATCTCTTCACCTCTTCCAGATGTCAGTTAAGTTGAGACTTTTCTAAAATTTCTGAATTTTTGACTAGGCACATTCTAATTTGAGATTAGATAAACTTTATCTGGCTAAAAGTTAAAATCACATTTTCTCAGGTGATTCATTAAGAAGTAAAGTCGCCTAAGTTGATTTGTTTCAGGTTCGAGGCGGTTGTTGGTGATTCGATGCAATCACCTGCGTAGCTTTTGTAATTAACATAAATTGATCAATTTAAAGGGCTGTATTAACTATACAATTAGAAAATGAATTAAATGGCAATGATGGGTTACATAATGGTACAACACTTGCTTCCACTTGGAGTGTTGGCGGGATCGTTGATGGACTGTTTCAATCTGTTATTTTGCACCTCTTCTTTGGGGGTCTCCTCAGGAACAGACTGAGGTTCCTCTTTGTTATTCAACTCGTTTTGTTTTTGTAATTCCTTTTGCTGTTTCTTCTCTGCACTAATGGATGCTTCTTTGCGCATAATTTGACGGACGACATCAATGAATGCCTCGTCGACATTGGTTTTGTACATGGCGGAAGTTTCGTAGAAAGGCACCAAACCCCATTCTTGGGAGACCTTGATACCATCGTCTATGCTCAACACACGGTCATCTTCCAAGTCACACTTGTTACCGATCAATACCATGGGGATATTGTCGGAGTCCTTGATTCTCAACACTTGTTCTCTCAAGGCCAATAATTCCTTCAACGAATTTTCGTCCGTGACAGAATAGACCAACAAGAAGCCCTTACCGGATTTGATGTACAATTCTCTCATGGCAGTGAACTGGGCAACACCTGCTGTGTCCAAAATCTCCAAATCACAGGCTCTGCCATCGATTTCGATTTGCTTTCTGTATGAATCTTCAATAGTAGGATCGTAGCTTTCCACGTATACTCCTTGCACGAACTGAACGGTCACGGAGGATTTACCGACACCTCCGGCACCTAAAACGACTACCTTATAGTCTGGAAGTTAGTAATTGTTGTGGTAATCAGGAAATATCGATTCACTGTTTTGGTCTGTAAAAAACACGTTAGGTACGTGGTGATCCCTCTAAGCTTAGGGGACACCTGGACGATACCCAGCAAGAGTAAGACGCGCCTTGAGACGTCCACGGAAGCCATGGGTACCCACCAAGCTGCCTCCACCCACTGCTTGTTACTTACCTCTCATGTTGTAGTAGGTAAGAAAGAAATCTTTTCCAAGATTTGAATTTCGCTTATGCTCGTGAATAGCCCTCGAGATAGCGGGGTGGGCACTACAATTGGGGGTCGCGACTACACGAGAGACAGAAAGTTTCATGCCATCATGGACGTGGGCCCAGACACCAGTACGCTAAAGAGCCGCCACATGCATGCTAGCGGTAGCAGGGCCCTTGGTACCGTGGCGGCCTGGCCGGAAAAGACCAGTATTGTGCCAATGAGGGCTACAGAGCCTTGGCCGACCACTGTTGGCGGAACTAATTCAACACCCAAGGCGCCCGCCAGGGCCCAGTGATGCCAATGGTCCAGGCAGCATTCCTTGGGAGCTTAGCCGGGGTCCGCCTGACAACGCAGGCGGACAATTGTGGTTCTGTCACCAGCTTCTACCACGGTGCGGATTTTTGGCCAGAGTGGGAGTACCACGGTGTTACTGCCGGACCGGAGATTGGAGATGGCGACAATTGGCGGAAATGGCACAACAGATGAGCGCCATGGCATGAAGGGCCCATAGAGTGGATCGCGATCCGCGACGGGAGTGCCGATTGGGAATCGTTAGTGGGTGCATCTGCATCTGTAGATCACCGAGCTGCGGAAAGGGCAAACTGGTGCGAGAGCGAGGGGCAAGGGCAGAGAGGAGGGCGCAGGCGAATGCGGCTCGAGAACCCGAAGAGGTCCGCCCGATAGCAGACTACAATTGAAGTGGCTAGCGATATGAGGATGCGGCTACATGGAATTAGGCAATAGCTGTGGAATGCGAGTGGAACGGAATGCTGAAGCAGGTGACGCAAAGCTTCTCTGACGGCCACTGTTCGTACTATTACGGTTCGTGGCAGTAATTGGCGCGTACACCGCCTTACGCGTATTTCCACTCGAGACCCGTGAAGTCTAGTGCGAGATACGCGTTGTAGATTAGCCGTTCGATTCGGTAAGGTCCCGCTCACAATATCCCTATTGAGAGAGCCCTTGTAATGTATTCACGGGTGGCCGTTTCTTTATCTCTCCGATTAATAGGATAATCGTATTGTATCGATATTGATTTGGGTTCAGGGGTATTGTCTCGATGGATTGGCTCCCACGTGATGAAGTTCTTAGCACCAGCGAAAGAAGTATATATATCAAGTACAGTCAATCTATGGGTAAATGAATTACAAGATGTTATTCGCATAATGACGTTGGTTGACTAGTCATTTCGCATTAATTAGAATTTTTTGGAATTCTCAAAAATGGTGTGGTATTGATCAAGCGCTTTCATAGAGTTAGGCTTAATCTAGTGAGTAAAGGCCATTTCGAAAAACAGAAAATCGAGGAGCGCACGACCTCCACATGATTTGCAAGGATAATTCTGGATGGAACGGTATGGCGAAGAAAGAAAGCAAGTAATGCATGTACAGATGTGACTCAGGGGTCCTACCTATTAGATTTTCCAAGCATTCAGTAGATAACTGCTCGTTTTAACTTGTCTTCTAGTTTTTCCTCATAGTAAAATTGGACTGTTTTTTTTGAATGTGCATCACCTGCATGCACGACCATCGCGTAAAGAACTTTGAAATGACTAGTACTTTGAAGCTCAACTTAACTTGACGAATAGGCGGGGAAACGCCATACCGAAGCGAGTGGGTTGACATCGCATCATAAGTACGCCTGCCAAAGTATCGATTTCGGGGCAGTATTTTGAGATGATCCCCCTTCCCGTTGCCTCCGTACCTAATGTACCTAATAGCACTACTTCAGCTCCTCAACAGACTATTCTCAAGATGAGGGCTAAAATTGATCCAAACACCTGGACACAGACTCCGTCATTGATGCCAGATCTGCCTAAGAATCCCTCATATCAAAAAGAGAACCAGGGCTTTCCACAGTCTAGCTCTGGTCCTATCAAACAGAACGCATCAAGTCTGTCTCGGCGCGCACTGCGCTCTCAATTGAGGAGAAATTCTAGGAAAGATTCAGAAAAGTCCGAAGAGCAAATGGAACAGGACCGGACCGCACCAGCACATACCATCCAGTCTATGGAGGATTTGGCTGCATACATGCCAGATCAGAAATTGAACAGAAAATACCGTACCTATCTAAAGAAGCACGGGATCTTCAAGTTTTTGAACAAATTCATTCCTGATTTAGTCACTAAGGCAGACATGTGCAAACTAATTCTAGATCTCAACTATTCCAAATCTCATCTAGATGATGTACAGGTGTTATCCTCAAAAGAAGTTGTCAAAATCTTCATGAATTTGTTGGTGAACGACCCTGATATCCTGGCTCCTGTCAAGAAGAAGCCAGAATCTAACATTACTTCAAAATTGAAATCAACTACTCAACGTGCATTTAGACCAAGACAAAAATCTACGTCCGACACTAGTATAACCACCGAAGACTCTTCGTCGGAGTCAGGGAATGAAATGTCAGCTAAACCACCACCATATGATATTAATAAATTTCTAGTCGACTTCGCTAAAGCCAAAAATATTCTAGTCATTACAGGAGCAGGTATCCTGACCCCATTAGGCATTCCTGATTTTAGATCATTCAAGGGTCTTTACAGACAATTGGAGCATTTGCATTTGAAAGATCCACAGGAAGTTTTCAATATTGAAACTTTTAATCGAAACCCCAACATATTCTACTCAATTGCTCATATGGTACTACCTCCTGGAGATAAGTTCACCATTTCGCACGCGTTTATCAAACTTCTACTGGATAAGAAGAGGTTGTTGCGTAATTACACGCAAAATATTGATAACTTGGAAGCTCGTGTGGGCATCCCTAAAGAAAGATTCGTTCAATGCCATGGGTCGTTTGGAACAGCTACTTGCATCACTTGTCGCAGTAGATATGCTGGTCTGAAAATTTATGATCATATACGACTCAAACAAGTTCCCAGATGTCTCAAGTGCTACAATAGAGTGAATTTGAATGACGATGTACCTATTAATTATGGTGTCATCAAACCCGACATCACCTTCTTTGGAGAGGATCTCCCACAAAATTATCATTCGTTTATTGATAAAGATTCGGATGATTGTGACATGGTCATTGTCATAGGCACATCTCTCAAGGTTTACCCAGTCGCTGGTATTATAGAGCACATTCCTAGCGCAATCCCAAAAATTTTAATCAACAAAGATGATTTGTCTGATAAGAACTTCCATCTTAAATTACTTGGAGATAGTGATGACGCTGCTACATACATCGCACAAGCTCTTGGTAACCAATGGGCAATTCCTCATGCAAGTTTTCGCAATAAAGAAAAGGTCAGAATTGAAAGAGATGAAAACCAAAGTAATATTTATAGAGTCAAATAATGCTAAGAAATGTATTATAATTTCATACAAATAATATCGCCGTAATAACTTCAAAACTATCTCCAATTGAACTCTAACTCAATTCATCTAATCTTTCAATTAACTTCAGCTCGACATCTGTCCAGTTGGAAACCAAGCCTTTGTAGAATGATATTTGTTGATCACATAAACCCAACATGCTATCTTTCAATTCATTCCGATTAAACTTATCCCAATTAGGATACTCTTCTGTAATGATCTTTTGGGTTAAACCATTAACTAATTTAGTTTGAATCTCAATCTCATTTTCTAATTGGATGGTCTTCTGTTTCAATTTCTCAATTTTTTGATCACTGACCGACGATCCAATGTGAGCAGTCGCCGAAGTAGATAAAGTATCCTTGATCAATTGGGTGGTATTATTGACTATTCCATTTCCTGAAGAATGATGCATAACTGGAGTTGGAGGAGGATGTGTGTAATGTCCAGCACCTCCCATACTAGCTAACTCATTTCTTGTTTTGTTTAAGTAATCTTGAAGAACTTGCAAGTCTATACGTTTGTTATGTTGTAGTTCAATTAAGTTCGTTAAGCTTGCAATATATTTTGCACAATCCTTGAGTGAAACCAAGAAAGATTCGTCAATGTAATGGTGCAACTCAGACCAGCTCTTCAGGAAATAGTCAAGGGATGATGAAAAAATCTTAAAATTATTCAAGATAGATGAATCTTCAGAAACACTTGGTCTCTTTGTAGGTGTGCTAGGCTTAGATTGGCTGGTTTCGGCCAGTTGAATGATTGATAATTCCATAATTTTGGCCAGAAATAGCTCATAATCGGTGCTAAGATCATAGTTCTTCTTGTTCAATTTCACAAAAATCTTATCCAACTTGATCAAATTTTCATATAGCTTTTTAAGCTTATCGTTAATTTCCAAAATTTCCTTATTAGTCTCACGCTTATGCTTAGATGGGGTTAAAAAATTCATGACAGTCTCAGTGATTAGATCTTCATTGACAACCTTATTAACAAAACTACTATCATCTTCCTTGTAGTTAATCTTCAAATTCTCGGTGAACGTAATCCAATCGTTGGAATTACTAATAAATAAATGAAATATTGACAGCTGGGAAAGGTAACGGTGATGCAAAATGAACTTAATGAATCTATTAAGTGAGTGCAAACGCTTGTGGACAAACTCCGAGCTAAAAGTGTCACCTGTCAAGTATTTGAAATTCAGTTTGGATGGAATAGGGGGAATCATGAGGGTTGGATAGTCGTTGTTTAAGCAATCATGAAGAATACGGAAATCCCCGTATCTCCTCCGAATTTTGATGGAAGGGTTCTGGTCATTCTTCAGGGTAGATAATTTCAACACTCCGGGATGATCGGTGCTGGTGGTGACCAAATATGAAATGAAAGGTTTGGAGTTGGCATCGACGTCTCGAATGGGCTCAGAGACCTCAGACTTGATATAGAACTTCTCGAACTGTTCGCTCATGGCTTCATTGACGGCATCCAGATCCTGAGCGGTCGCCTGAGTGACCCCTTCAGAAACAGGGTCGCCACTGGTATCAATCAAGGTGTTATCGTTAGCATCCTGGTCCTCTACGTCCTTATCGACACTGGCCAGAGCTCCAGGCTCTGGCGACTTGACAACAGGCACGCCAAATTGTTCCTCTGTCTCTTGCTCAGCTGGATTACTGTGCTTAGGTGATAACAGCGGTTCGTCTAAGGCAACATCTGAGGCCATTTCAGGAGCTTTTTCCTGTTGATCGGTTTGTTGTTCTTCGTGTAATTCGGGCAGTGGATTGGTGAGGGGGTCTTCCGGCTCCTCTTGTATGGGAATTTCAGGAGTAGAGGGGTGTGAGTTAGCTTGGGAAGTCGAAAGATCATCCCTGTCCCATTGGATCGAAGTGAATTGATCCTCTGAACTCATGATGATGAAAGGAGGAAAGTGGCAATGTGGTGGGGGTCATTTGAGGATTAAGAGTCGGTCACGTGAACAGACACGCGACCGGAGTACATCGCAGACTACTTATCTTACATGCGTATCTGAATTTCGTCTTATTCTTATACCTATTTTTAGTTTTATTTAGAGGATGAGCCAGACACAAGAAGATACAATGGTGACTCCAATAAGGGCGGTGATAATTCCGGCACCTGCCTTGTCCTTGCCTTCCAAATGCAATGGGGTCGCATTGTGGTTAGTAGTAGCAAATCCAGCAGCAGGGTTTCCAACCGAGCTGCCTCCAGTAGACGCGGTATAAATGGGGTATTTGGAGGCCTGCAAGTTGGTCATGGCCTCCAAAGCACACATCTGTTCACCCAAACCGTATTTACCGTCCCAGCCACCAGTGAGCCAGTTCAAACCACAGGTGACACCATCCGTACCTCCAGAGCACGAATTGGCGGCAGCATTGGCAGCGGCTACAATCCATGGGTCGATTTGTTTTGCGGTATCGGGCACCAAGGTTTTGGTCAAGCCCAAAAATCTGATAAAATAGGCCTTGAAGGATCTCTGATCCTGGTTGCAGGAGTTTGCCGGCTGACAGGCGGCCTCGTAGGGAATGGACCAATTTGGATCCAAAAATACACGGGCTCCATCAAGTAAGTTCATAGTTCTATTCAACCACTTTTCATCTCCGGTGTGATTCCACAAGTACGCGCATCCCGATAACATCAAACCGTGGTTGTAACTCCATTGGTAGATGGTAATGTTGGAGCAGTCATCCACTTGGAGACCGTCGTGAACTCTCCACACAATGTCCTCCAGGATCAACTTGGTGTCCTCCATCCAGTCCCAGACCTTTTCAGCCCAGTCCACGTAGGAGTCGTTGGAGGTGTAACGGGCCAATCTGGCACCAATGTGGAACAAACATCCGTTGGAAACCGAGTTCTTATACTCGTAACCCGAGTTCCACTGGAAAATCTGCCATCTCAAGCCACCTCCGCAGTGGCCGTCGTCCCACCGGGACGACATGGTGTTGAACACGGCCTGTGCAAGGGCGAGCCACAGCAACTCGGGGTTCTTGGGGTTGGTGAAGTTCTTCTCGGCGGCGGCCATGACGGCGATTCCCCAGAAACCTTGATCATCGTTACCTTCGGTTGTGGACTCGTTCAACGGCATGTAGTTCTTGTCTTCTCCCACCTGGTACTCCAAGGCCTCACGCACAATATCGTTGAGGGTGTCGTTCTTCAAGTAGTACCAGTAGTCGATCAAGGAGCCCCAGGCTCCTCCGGCCTCCCACCAATAGTAGGGCCGGGAGAACTTTCCAACCGGCTGTCCGTAGTCTCTTCCGGTGTAGTAGTTCATGAGGCCATCGGCGACGATGGCGGCGTTGGCGGTGATGTTGGTGAGATTGTTGGTGTCCATCTTGAGCGCCTGGACCGTGCCCAATAGGACGCCAATCACCAAATATGGAGAGAGCTTCATGTGGTGATGTAGAAGGAGATGGCGGGTTCGTTGCTAAAAAACAAGACTGGAATCTAAAAATTACGCGCAAAGGGGGAGAAGGGGGAACGGTGATCCTGAGATGGTAAAGAGAGAGAAGAGAATAGACAAGGCGAGAAGGAGGAAAAAGGAAAAGGAAAAGAGTGGGGGTATGGAAAGCTTACTAGATGTGTAATGAAGAAGAGACGGATAGTACTACATACATATTTGGAGCGAGAAGGTGGTAGGGGGATAGGAAGAGCCAGGGTTCAGTGGTAACTTGTGTGGTGTTTGGGCTGCGGTAGTGGGCGAGACTCACTGACCTTAGTGGCATTTAGCGACAATCCTCCATCCCATTTAGCGAGACACCACCCAGAACACGTCGGAATAGCGAGAGCCAAGCAAAATATCTAGCCAAGGCCAGCGCCAGGACTCTACTGCGGCGAGGTGCTGCGGCGAAGTGCTGCGGCGAGAATACTGCGGTAGATGACGGAAAAAGAGAAGGAATTTCAGATTGGCAATCCACACTATCACAGCCAGGTTAGAAAGAGACAGAAGTACAGAAACTGCAGAGGAGAATGTGCTTTGTGAGAGACCTCCGAGAAGAATGCAGAATTGGCCTGATGGAGAGCGCCCCGATTTCTGGCAAATTTGATCGTTTCCTTCTATTGCGTCGCCATGTTCCTAATAAACTTGGCTATTCTTGCTGGTGTGCATCTAGCACATCAGATTAGATAGAGAAGGCGAGTAGCCCAGCAACGCCGAAATACGGCCAAAACGGATGGGGACCAGTCTGTAGTGGACAGACACGTGAACAGGGACACGTTCCAGAAAGTATGGCCCCCTTATTTGGCCAATAGTTGTTGTTTAGACTTCTTGCGGCTTAACCATTCTACCTTCCCTGTACTGAATTTTGTACCCTGAAAAATAGAAAAAACGTCACTATGGTCTGTATAAAGCGGACTATTTGCCATTTGAAGCACTTTTGACGCTTAATTACAGCAACTTATCACTTCATGAGAAGGAGTTGCTGGTATTATCCATGACGAGACACCTTCTCTGTTATCGAAATAGCCAGCACGTAGCTCAAACGTATTTATCTACGCGTTTGTGTCTGTGGAGTTGAAATCTAACTTCTGTAAATACTATTTGTACATTCTACTATACACTTAAGGCTTGAAGGCTGGGTCTAAAAGCTCGGCAGTGCCCTCTTTGCGATAATCACCCATAAGAACATTATTGATGTGATTCACCTGAGAAATTGGCAATCCCGAATTGACATCTCTTTCTTCGCTTTCATCGTCGCTTTCCTCTCCGTTGGCAAGTTTACCCTTGAGCAAGCTCTCATCAAGATAGTCATCGCTACCAACTTCACTGCCATCTTCCTCGTCTTCCTCTTCCTCTTCTTCTTCCTCATCAATAGCAGTGGCTCCAAACACCTCTTCGTAATTAATGAAGTCACCAATGAACACATCCTTGCTCATGTTCTTGACAAACTTTTGCACTACTTCGGGCAACAAGTCTAACGACCCAAGAACCTTGTCGTAAACAAGCTTGGCTGTAGCCAAGTTGAAGTCGATGCCTCCACCGTTCATTTCCTGTCTGTCGTACTTCAACCTGTTGAAGATATCTGTAACCTTCTCCCTGAGCTCAAATGGATATTTGATGTTACTAGGCTTGTAAGATTGGTGGTTCACCTTGACGATTAACAAATTGTGCTTGCGGTTGTAGTTGAAGTAAACCGACGAGTTCTTTACCTTGACGTACTCGGCATGACGGGCCTCCGAGTAGCCATTGTAGAGAAAGTTATAGAATGACTTGATGCTGTAGGTCTTCACGTCGCTCAAGTTGGTGGATATCTGAGTATATTCGATCCCCACGATGGCAATGATTGGTTCAATGTAGAGGGACTTGATGTTATTCAAAAGATGACTCCGCACCTGCTTTTCATTCAATCTGACTATTCCATTATTGTTTGATTCAGTTTTGCCCAAGGTAGAGTCAAACTTACTCAAATTCGCAGTGAAGTCTTCATTAAATTCCTTGAGGTAGACCAAGTTGGAGATGTTCTCACCGGCTTTTCTCTTGGCCAAAATTTCATGCAAGAATAGCTGGAAGTCGTGGTACACGTTCTTGTAGCTGTATGGGTCGAGGTCCTTTGTCACAGAGCCAATTTCCTCGCCTTGATTCCCCAACTTCGCCAATTCGCTATAAACGTCTTCTTCTTTCGTCTCGATTTCAGTGTAATCTTCGACAAGTTTGCGCTTGTAGTAGTTTTGTTGGTCGGGCTTGATGATTTTGGGAATAGGCTGGTAGGACTTGACATTATTGAGCTGCACAGGTTGTGTGTGTTGCTGGGGGACATGTTGTTGGTGAGGCACCTGCGTTGGAGGCTGGTAAGACTGCACTTGAATATTGCGAGGAGCATTGACGAAGTTGGTCTGTTGTGGAGCAGTAGTGAATGCCAGGATAGGCACAGTAGCCAGCTTGAAAGTGTAGTTGGAAGATGGGGCAGGGGCATGAGCAACGGGAGCTGGTGGAGCAGCCACAGGACTCACATAGTTGGGGTTGCTGAGGACCTCACTGATTTCTCTTTCGTAGTTGAATGGCTTGTTGTGAAACTTACGGAAAAAGTCATCTTTCAACAAGCCTTCTTCCTCCATGAAATTTCCGGACAAACTTTGTTCCTTGAACTGCTTGAGACCGTAGAGCATTGTTTCCTCGGCCAATGGCTTTCGAGAGTTCTTCTTGTTGCGTTCGATGATTCTGCATTTGGCACAGGTTCTGTACTGCATCACCTCAGGAGGCTCGTCGTCGAGTCTCTTCCTTTTACAACGACGGCATCTTCTGACTTCGGCGGACATTGTGGATCTGGAAAAATCGGGAGGGTGTTATGGAAACGTGGTTTTAGGGAAGGGAGCCAATTAGTAGTGGGCCAGCAGGACGGTATTCAGTAGAAATACAAGAGGCTGTGTCCTTTGACGGAAACAGTGCCGAAAAACTTGAAAAAAGTTGGAGATTCCACAGTCAGAAGTCGATAGACTCCAGTGGTGTCAGAGATAGCGGAGCTGATGCCCGGAAAGCGAAGTTCAGGCCACACTAGTTAGTGGGATGTTAGTTCCAGTGCTCAGGTTGAAAAATCGCACTATTAGATCAAGTCTGGAGGTGGTGAGGAAACACGCAGATAGTGGCAGGGAGGGGCTACCTGGGACAGAGACAACGCAGATGGATGGTAGTACACGCCTGTGTTGGACTGGGAGGACGTTGTTGTTGTTTTCCAGGAGAATTTTTTCCAAAGTGTTGGGGATTGGTGGAAACGGGTCACGTGGGAAGGGACAAGATTGGGAGTGGACATAGAGGTCACGTGACCAAACATCTTATAGCCATTCCGCCGCTTTCCACCTCCCTGACTCCGGGGCCCTGACGACTCCGGAGTGCCCCCTCTCTTGCGGGTCTCCTTCCCGACGCGTGTCGACACAGCGCCCACGCCGAGCCGGCGCACTCCGTGACATTCCGGGGCTTGGGCAATGCCGTTTCCTGGCAAGCCGAGTGATCACCTATGGTAGGCGCACGTCCATACCGAGGGGCTGCTGACTATCAGTGTAGAAGCAGGCATTCTCCAGGAATACACCTTCTACGACTCCATCCTCCCCAATCCAGCCCCCCTTTTTGAGGCCAATTCGAACGAAGTGAAACCTTTCGGCATAACCGTCTTCGCAAAAACCCGCCAGAACCCGCCGATACCCCGATGTCTAAGATTGTTCGTTCTATCAAGAACGTAGCCAGTGGCTACTCTTCTGTCCAAGTGTTGGTCAGAAACGCCACCTCCAACGATCCCTCGGGCCCCACGACCTACGACATGGAGGAGATTTCCCACCACACCTACACCTCACAGACGGACTTCATGGAAATCATGGACATGTTGGACCGCCGGTTGAACGACAAGGGCAAGAACTGGCGCCATGTGGCCAAGTCGCTTACGGTGTTGGACTACTTGGTCCGGTACGGTTCGGAGAAGTGTGTGCTTTGGTCCAAGGACAACTTGTACATCATCAAGACGTTGCGGGAGTTCATTCATATTGACGAGGCCGACAACGACCAGGGCGCCCTTATCAGAGTCAAGGCCAAGGAGTTGGTGTCGCTCTTGCGCGACGACGAGCGCTTGAGACAGGAGCGTGCCAATGCAGCTGATTCCCGGGAAGGAAGACGTGGTAGCCGCAGACCCCGCAGAAACACCACCTCCTCCCGCAACCAAAGGGATGACCCTTACGATGAAGACTTGCAGAGAGCATTGGAAATGTCTAGAATCACCGCCGAGGACGAGAAACGCCGCTTGAACGAAGACCTGAACGACCCAGAATTGGCCGCAGCGCTCAAGTTGTCCATGGAGGAAGAGGAAATGAGAAAGAACAGAAACCAGCAAAACGAGAACTTGTTGGACTTGGACGACGGCCCTCAGCAACAATACTATTTGGCTACTGGATACTACCAACAACCACAGCAACAACAATTCTTCATGCAACAGACTGCCCAACAGCAGCAGTACGACATGTTCGGAAACCCCATACAAAACCCTATCGCCACCGGTTTATACCAACAGCAAACGTACCAGCCCGATGCTTATCAACAGCAATTACTTCAGCAGCAGCAACAACAACAGCAGCAGCAATTCCCTCAACAACAACCACAATTTACGGGTTTCAACTTCGGCCAACAGCCACAACAACAGCAACAAGCTCCATTGCAACCATTGAAGACTGGTTCCAACAACCCTTTTGCTCTCCAATCTGAAGCTCCACAACAAGCACAACCACAAGCGCAATCGTTGAACGAGTTGTCTGAAGGACATCAAGCGCAAATGGCCCAACCACAATTTTTCACTCAACCTGCCCAGCCTGCTCAACCTGCCCAGATCAAGCCACAAAATACTTCCTCTTCCAAGTACAATGACTCTACTCATTCTGAGCTCAACAACTTGTTGGCTCAAGGCACAGGAATTGATACCTTTGGTAACACTGGTGCTTCCAGAATTCCTCACCAACATACTCAAACTCAGAACTTCATAAACTCTAGCGGTACCGGTTACAAGCAGACCCTGAACGAGGTCAAGTTGAGCTCCAATGCTACTGGAAATCCATTCTTGAATTCCGGTATTGGTTACCAAGGCCAGCAACAACAGCAGCAACATCAACAACCACAACAATCAATCAACCCAGCATATACCGGCTACGGTTTTGGTAATGCCCCTCCAAACTCCCAACAAAGAAACGATGGTCCTAGTTTGATAGATATTTAGACCCGTCCAAAAATCCTAGAGATCCTAAAATCTTTTATTCTTCGTTTATATTTACTATACGATTGTGTTGTCAACTATCATGAGTAACGTGTATTTGGCCGGTTGAAATATCTAGCATATTTCCAAAAGTGCTTTCTATATATATCTTTTAATATTGCGTCAGAAGCTTTACTTAAGTTCGTAATTTTTGAATGGTTCCAAGTTCATTTTGAATATGGATTTGACACACCAATCCCATTCAAGTATCTTCCCATTGATTTTCTTATCACTAACAAGTTTCGTAAATGCTTTTTTTAACTTAGAATCCTTCGTTAAATGAGCAATTAAGATGATTTCATCATCTGATTCTTTGGATGATATTAATGCCTTTTGAAGACTGGCTGGAGTGGATGAACCGTTTATTAATTGTGCTTCGTCCAAGCCATGATCTCCTAATATTCTTGATATTACCTCATAACCACCATTGAGATTGCTAGATAGGTTTAGTCTTATTCCACTGAATAAGATGCCATGTTTGTCGGAAGAAGTCAATGCTTGTAATGCATTAACGGAAGAGTCTGTCATTCCTAATTCAGAATTAATTGCTTTCACCGAAGCAAACTTATCCAATGTATAATGATCGATATTAAACTCCACAGATATAGATTCTCTCGTTGCAGAAGCATCACCAGATAGTTTTTTAAGTATCTCAGTCAAATAATTCGGATGTACAATTCGGTCAACTTTACTCAAACTTCGCAAGAACTTTTCCGTTCTCAATATTTTAGGAGCAATTAAAGTATTGATTTTATTCTTTGACAGAAAATCAGAGAGAACCTTTATGCCTATTGATTCAAGCCTTGAGTGGTTTGCTTTGCTTAGAGTTATTTCCTGTTCACATCCTGTCATGATAGCAACCACAAACGGAGCATTTTTCGATGGTGTACCCGCTGTTGGACCACTTTTTGCTTTCTTGGGAATTGTAGCTTCTGCATCTTCTTCCGTAGGTCGCTTTGAAGGTGCCAATGAATTTTCGAGTTCATTCATATAGTTCTTCATTTTTCGAGAACTCTTGGAAATTTCCTGATACTTGTTCAAGTCAGACATATCATCATGAAGCTTTTGAGCCGCTTTCTTTGCAGCAGACCTGCCTTCTCTGACCTTTAGAACCAGTTCTGCTTTTTCGGGAATAGGAGAAGATGTACTTTCCTCCATCTCTTTATTACTGTTATCCTTGCCTTGTATTTCAGTACTCTTTGAACTTGGCTCAGAGTCCTGGATGCTTGATTGCAGCTGCTCCTTTTCGTTATCATTCGTATTTATAGGGTAACCGTCTAACTTTCTGATAATATTTTCATCAAGTTTGGTACGGCCAAGCAATACCTCGACTCCATCAGTTCCATTACCAAGGAAGTGAAATTTTGGATCAGATTCATCTAACAATTTCCACTTAGAAAAACACTCTTCGAGCCATAAATGGTTGACAACCTTAACCTTTGGTTTTCCACTTTCATCCAACCACTTGAACTTTGCTGTCTCATACTTCTTACCTTCAGCTTTGGCTGCTATCAAATAGTGGTTTTCTTTTGTCATGGTTTTGGTGAAGGTCCCTCCTAGAACTGATATCAACTTGGACAAATAAGTTCTCGCATCTCCAGTGTAGTTTGATATGGAAATATTCATTCCCTTGAAATTAGGGATGGGCTCGGCAGGTAAGGGATAGTGTAGTAAATTCGAGTTTTTTGGGAGAACCCATTTTTCAGTGACTATGAGCTTGTAGAGCCAATTGATATTTCCCACTATAATTCTTTTTGACTCACAGCTTTGGATGTAGCTATCTCCCGAGCGATACTTTCCAATGTAGATATCGACAGTATTAGGGTCGAATGACAGCACTACCTTTCCTCCGTGGTTCTCGATAAGATGCGTAATAGAGCCTGTCAACCTTTCTGAAATATTGTAGTCGGGTGCAATGTAAAATGCCTTATCCCCAAAGAATTTTGAACTGAATTGCGTTCCCTCAGGTAAGTCGTCATGACTTATAAGAAGATTCAAGTCAGGCGAGGAATATTCCCATTTTTGGTTTCTGTCTGAAGTCAATAGGTATGGGGTCTCATCGAGTTTGCGACCAAGGGTCAAGCAGTGGTCTATCCAGCGTGGAAGAACTATTTTGATATCCAAACGTTCATCCTTGGGCCCATTTACGGCACTGTAGGCAATAATGCTCTTCTCATTGGTGAGATCAGTGGCAATCAAATGTGTAGTATACCTGGTCAAGGCATCCAAGTAACTACCACCAAAGGCACGAACCGCGCCATATATGACTTCTTTGTCGCCAACTGGAAGATTGTCGGCAACACAGGCAAAGCAATCCTTAAGAAAGAGCTTAGGATCTGGATTGTACATTTTGGGGTTGAGGACTCTGTTAGCATCCACCGAGTCGTATACCCACTTTGAGGTTGTGATGGGAATCATGGCACTCTCAGCCAACTCGTACTCGATGAAATCTATGCTATTTGTGATGATGTGGGTAATCAAACCAGACTTGTTGCTCGAAGTGGAAACACCATTCTGGTCGAGATGGTCGAGGAAATTGATGCTATTTTCATAGTCGTACTTGACTATAACTTTTGCATAGTTTTCTTCTAGGATTGACTTGACTTCAACAAGAGGAAAGTCCTCCGACTGGATCAATAGAAACACGGAACCTTGCCACATTGTTCAGGCAGTTATAAACACCAAACACTACGCGTTAACGCGTAGTGTTTGGTCACATGACCGTTGATGTTTTTTAGTGTACTATTTACAGTATGGATTCGACATCACAGGAGCTGCCTTCCAATTAGGGCTATTGCACCATGTATGGCAAAATACGCGAGTCACAATGAAGACTTCATACAAACTTTCCAGGTAGTTCTCTAAATTCATTTCATTCTCCGAGAGAATATGCCAGATTGTAGTACGATTGGAGCATAAATTTAGTCAATAGCGCCACTTACAAGTGTTATGTTTTTAGTTTGTATTTCAGACACGTCCAACATACTAGGGCAATTTATGTCAGTCTTTTTTGCGTTGCATACAACCCAATTAAGACCAAAAAGCGTGGTTTAGGCGTCGTGCATGAGGGAAGCTCGCCTGATGGATTTGGCAAGTTTGGCAAGCCGTGGAACCAAGGCTCCAGTACTTCCCAGACCTACTGGTATTTGTGACAGATTTTATTTCTATGATTAAAGACGAAAGGTTTTTATGCAGTGAAATCAACGGAATTCAACAATCATTAGGAACTGAAAAAAAGAAACATAACTCTAGGAAATGACAAGATCTATAATAATAATGGTTCGTAACGTGGGAACGTGAAGGAAAGGGCATTAGACATGGAAACTATTCTTGGGCAGAATTCTCGAGGGCTATTCTGTGTGTAGACAATCTTTCATCAAATATGTCCTTGCCCTCCGAGTGAAATTTTTTGGCCCAGCTACGGCATAAAATGCTAGCTTTCATGAACTTTCTGGTAGCGTATTTCTTGAAAAACTCATCGTGCTCCACAGGAGAGATTAAGTATTGAAAGATGAGCTCCACGCATGATTTCATGTCGTTGACACGGTATCCACCGGAGTAGTGTATCAAGTTTCCATTCCACACTGGGGTCTTTCCCAAAATTAGTCTTGCCAAGTACATGGCGGAGGCACAACACAAGGATGGTTTGAGCCCTATGAATTTGTAGTCGATGGCCGTAATTTCCAACAAGTATTTACCCAAGGTTCTCGACTGCACGTCGTAGTCGTCTGCCTTGGATATTCTTCTCAAGAAGTTCATTGGGTTTGGAAAGTTGAGGTCAAAGTTAAGAATAGTTAAGATGTATTTTTCTGCTTGCAAGATTTCTTCTTCGGTGTAGGAGCCGTCAGTGAAGTAGGCGTAGTTCTTGACCGAGGGCGAGAACACCTCTTCGTATTTTGCTGCAATGAATAGGGAGCCAGTGGCCAACAATTGGAGCTTGTCGATCTGTACCACCTCGAGCGACATGAATCTGTCCATCAAGTTGATGGCCAAAAACAAACTTTCCGGCAACAACCGGAAACGCAAATGCATTTCTACCAACCAGTCGACCAAAATGGACCGCATCTTGGGCTTCAAGTGCTTTTGCTTGTAGAGGTATTGCGAGTCGGGCAACATGCGCAGTTCTAACTCGTAGAAGTACTGGAAGATGTCGACCACGTACTCGCTGGCCATGAGGGGGTCGTCCATGTCCTCCTCGTCGAGGTCCTGCCACTCGTAATCGATGAGACGGGTCTTCTTGTAGGACACGGCCATGGAGGGCGTGGGGTTGGACGAGGGATTGACGTGGAGCTTTTCCATCAAGTTGGTGGACGATTCGGTGGCCTGTCTCTTCTGGGGCATGCGAGAGGGCACCACCGACACGGTAGGTCCCGAGGGCACCGAGAAGGACGCTGGTTCGGACGCGGGTGCCATGGATGCTATGAGGGCCTCGGAGTCCGAGGTGTGGTGTTGTTGGGGCCTTTCGTCGGATGCAATGGTGGTGGAGGTGGTGGTCGTGGTGGTGCCGACAGCGGCGGTGGAGGCCGACGACGACGACGACGAGGGCTGTGGGGCGGCGAGCTTGGTACGTTGCTGGAGGGGGGCAATGTCACCGCCCAAGGGCCGCCTCTTGGAGGCAGGGCCAACAGGGGCTTTGTACTGGTTGGACACATCGGCCAAGTAGTGGCGGGCAGCGACGGCGGCGTCGTCAGCAGCCGGGTCTTCTTGGGGCACGCCCAACACGCCCTTGGACCGGGTTAGTCTGTAGTCGTTCTCGTTGTTGATGGTTTGGGGCATGATGGTATGCTGCCACGGAGTACACAGGGACAAGAGCCAGAGGAGGTGAGCAGAACGGGCAATTCAGCAGAACAAGACGACACAACGGATGAGCAGTTGAGCAGGATGGGAGCCGGCAGGATGCAAACGCGGATGCAAATGGAGGGGGACGGGCAGAGGAGTGGAGGAGAAAGCCAACGAGCGGATGGAGGCTAGAAAAGCGATGGGAAGAAATGGAGGAAATGGAGGTGATTCGCTTATGTTTTGACTTTTGACGTTTGTGCAATTTCTGTTGCATAGGCTCCTGGGGCCAGTTGCGGTGGAAGTCAGGAGCAGCTACAATACAAGCAATACCATAACAAAGGTGTTTTTGTGGTGTTGTTAATTTACTGGATGCGTGAAGGGCGCGGTACGGCAGGTGGAACTGCGGGCGATGCGGGAGCAGAGGGATAGGGCGAGGAAGAGGACGGAGCGTGGGGGAGGGGGAGTGGTGGTGGAGAAGACGCGGTGTAGCGAGGGCGAGTGACAGGGAGGTGGTGGATGACTGTGGGGAGAGACTTGGTGGTGGTGGTGGTGGAGTGGTGGAGTCGTGGCGGCGGAGGGATCCCTGGCGGTGGGGAGGTTTGCGGACGCGTCGATGCCAGCACCCCCCGGCCAAGGGACTGGCCGGTGCCGGGCTCCAGGCTCCAGGCCAGACAGGGTGCCATGGGAGTCGGGAGCGTTACTACGGACGTTGCCAGGACGTTGCCAGGACGTTGCGATGCCATTTCGCGATGGGACATTGCTGTGGCCGGCGCGTTTGTTGGTGCAGAACGCTGGCCAGATCTTCGCGCTCCACCGCCAGCTACCACGGTGCGGCGGTCCCACGACACCGACACGCGGCTGGTGGTAACCCGGGCATCGGTAGCCGGCGAAGAGCATTTCCCTCCATTTTTCCTGTTCTGGCAATGGTGCTGGGGTCATGGAGGGCTGGCTGCTCCCCAAAGCGACCGCAGCGCTGGGAACGGCACCAGGGCCGTGGCAGGCGAGGTCGAGCTGCCGTGAAAACCTGGCCATGCCTGCGGCGGTCCCGCCGGGCACCTCGCATCTCGCTCCCCCACGAACGCGACGGTGGTGCCCAGTGTGTGGCATTTCCTAGTTGGGACTTGGCGTTGTCGATCGTTTCAGCACATGAAACGGCCTGCGAGGGCCAGAGAAGAGCTGGAGCAATGCGGAGGGTCGGAACCGCAAGCGCAAGCATAGGGTTCGGTCTACGGCCCGTCCATTGGCCGGGCCCTTGTGTTGACGTGTCGTGGTGTTGACGTAAATGGGCCCGATGTTAGGCCTGATCTGGAAATGGGTTGTGAGTGCGCATTGGTGGGATGAGAACGAACAATCGTGGGGAAAACCACAGCAAGAGGAGATATCGGAGAAATCACAGAGAAGGGGAGAAGGAGAGGTGTGGAGCCAGTGGAGGGGTACGTCAAGGGTGGAGCAAGTAGAGAGGTAGATCGAGTGTCGAGCACTTCGACTGAATTAAGTCAGCGGTTTGAATATTGAGTGAGCACTTTGATTATTGGGTGTGCAGTTTGCCTGGATTGAGCTACATCTTTGCGATCTCTGAATGACATACTGGAGCGAAGGCTTGTGGCTGCGCACCATGCCAATACTACCCAAACCAGAAGCACACGCAGAATCTTATTGTCCAAATACGGCCTCGGAAAGTATGGCCAAACGAACAAAAGAAGGATTGTTGTGATCGGATCAGGCCCGAAACACGCAGGCCCTGCCAGTGCCAGTTCTAGAAACTATACCCGCTTCTAGAAGTAGTGTGCTATTGTGCCTATGTTATTATGTAAATACGTATGTCATTTTTATAAACACGAGACTTAACCTACCCTGCAATCACCATGGCTCTGTTTACATAACTTAGACTAGCTATCACGTCACTTGTTTGCCAACAGCCGCAGCGAACAATTCTTTCAGCCCGTCACCTTTCGCCCTCAATGCGACCATTTAAACTCCCCCATAAGGTTTAGCGTATCGTTTTTTAGATTGGGATCTGAGCACCGCGGACATGCGCCCCGGCCCGAAGTATTTTGGCATGAGTGAAGTGGTGGTGACAGGTTCCGAGGCACACTCTGAGGCGGATCTGTCGGGGAGCTCTCCGAGAGCGCAGCAGTGTGTGGTGCCCCGGACTTAGATGTCAGGCTCGGCTGTGCCGGAGAAACTGTTTCTTGCCGGTCACTGGATGTATCTGCTGCATTGGGTGCAACGTGCGATTGGAGCACTTGCGAGTAGAGATGGCTCTGAGCCTCCATGACCGAAAGCACCCGAGCTAAAAGCTCAGCTGCAACCGACTCTCCATGTGTGGCCGCTTGTGTTGGGGGCCGCAGCACGGGAGGAGAAGCAGAAGCGGAATGTGGTGCTTGTTCCGATGAAATTGAAGAGGCCAATGCTGGACTGGCGTCGTGTTTGGATGCGTTATCTGAAATTTTAGATGCACCTTGCATGTGATCTAATGTGCTGGGAGCCGTGGAGCTACTTTTCATCGGGCTTTCCTCTTTTGTTGATGCTTTCATTGATTGAATAAGCTCTTCGAAAAATGGAAGTACCTTATAGGAATGGGATGATGGGGGTCTAGCAACCGTGTCCAATACACGAAGAAGCTGTTCTAATGGCTCATTCTTCGCAGAGGCTTCAGCAGGGGCTTCATGGGGGGTCTCAACAGGAACTTCAGCTCGGACTTCAGCTCGGACCTCAGCCTGTGGTTGTGCCTGTGGTTGGGCACGAGATGCAACGGGGGTCTCTGGTGAGTTCCAACTCAAATGATCCACTTCTCTCTGTAACCTGTCCGAAAGATTCTTATATTTGATCAACTTTTCCCTCAACAAGGAGTTTTCCCTCTTCATCAGAGAATTCGCTTGTGGCACTTGCTGATTCAATTTGCGACGCAACTGAGTAATTTCTTCATGAAGTTGGTCATTTTCTCGAGAAACACGAGCCGCTTCCTGTTTAGCACGCGATATATTCTCTTCTAGGCTCGAGTTCCTAGCCTTGAGTTTAGTGGCATTCGATTCCCACCGTATCTTTTCCAGGGACAGTGTTTCGAGTAACTTTGCATTTTCGGCCCTGAGACGCTTGTTTTCACTCTTGACTGATTCCAATGAATTAATGACCTTATTTATGGATGACTTGAGAAGTTTCGAGTATTTTTCGCCTTCTTCGCTGTTGGCTATAGATGAGGGAACATTATTGATGAGTTTATGTGTTTCTTTGATTAGAAGCTCGGTCTTGTCAGGGTCTTCCAACGCCCACAGGGTCGTTTTGTCCTGACTCCCGGCCAAAAACATGTCGATTTTGTGGTCAATGCTGTCGTAACTATCTGACACGTCTAACTCCATTTGAGTCAAGTCATGCTGTTTCCTCCTGACAGGACTCTCAGGAAAGCCTGTTCTGGCACGAAAAATGTGCTCCAGATAGTCGTTCTTGAGATTCTTGACTGGAGATAGTTTTAAAGGGCTGCTGGTCTTGATAGGTGACCCTGTTTTCAATTGTGAACGCGGTATTTCGATGGAATCATTGTCCAACAAGTCGTACAAGTCCGACAAGTTGTGATTCAGTGGTTCCGAAAGGGAATAAAGACTGAGATCGTCATCATGAGTGGACTGGTAGTTGCTGAGTAGCTCGTTTGTGGAGTCTATAGTCATGGGTCTTGTGGTGATAGCGTGTTTGCGTTTGTTTGTGTATATTACTTGTCACGTGACATAACAGCACGTGACAAGGATCGGCGACAGGGTAACGTTATCAGGCCCTAATCTACTATACCACACACTTGTAATAGAGTCTACGTTACAAGAAAGCTTCTAGTGACCAGAAAAGGAAAAGATCAACAACACCTTAATTACCAAACCACCATTCCTCTTTGGGCTACCTCGTGCTTTATCTTTCACGAACTATCACTACTATCTCGAATCTAAATTAGATTTTGACAGGCCCCTGGCTGGCGCACGACCGATTGCATCATATCACAAACCAATAAGAAGTTATATTAAATTTTATCCACCATGTCTGGTACTAACGATAAAATCGCCGAATTGGCCAAGGAATTGAGAGCCAACCTCAAGCAGATCCCTAACTTCCCCACTGAGGGCGTGTTGTTCGAGGATTTCTTGCCAATCTTCACCAAGCCCGACTTATTCCAAAAGTTGGTCGATGCCTTCAAGTTGCACGTTGGAGACAAGAAGATCGACTATGTTGTGGGTTTGGAAAGCAGAGGTTTCTTGTTTGGCCCAACCTTGGCCTTGGCCTTGAACGCTGGATTTGTTCCTGTCAGAAAGCCTGGTAAGTTGCCCGGTGCCGTCCACCAAGTTGAATTCCAAAAGGAGTACGGATCGGACAAGTTCGAGATGCAAAAGGACGTGATTCCAGAGGGTGCCAAGGTTTTGATCGTCGACGACATCTTGGCCACCGGAGGAAGTGCCTTCGGTGCTGGAGAACTTGTCAAGTTGAACAAGGGAGATATTGTCGAGTACCTTTTCGTCTTGGAATTGGACTTCTTGAAGGGAAGAGACAAGTTGGGCAAGCCCGTTTTCACTCTTTTGAGTGGTCAACCCGAAAAGTTGGCTTAGACACCTGGTACTTACTACTACGTTCAGTTAGCTTTAATCGTTTATTCGTAATTCATTATCCACTCTTGAAAATCAAGAAGGCCAATTCACCGATGTAGAAGTAGACGAAGTAGCCTTGCTCGTGGGTCACATAACTTCCGAAACTCTTTCCCACGATGACGTGCCACGTGGGACCGTACAATTGGTCCAACTCTTTCTTAAGAAAGGTGGCAATGTCTTTCTCGATTTTGTAGGACAATGCCTGGAGCGACAATTCAAACACCTTGGTCTGAATTTCCTCCGGAAGATCGGATGCTTTTAACACAGCTGGAGATGTTAGAAATGATAATAGAACCAAAGGGGCTTTACATACGAGTCTTATCCAAGTCTGACATGTTGTGGTTATCTTGATCAATTCGTGTAGTGTATGAAGAAAAATGATGATACTTGCTTACGTAAGAAATGTTTCAAGTCGACTCGATTTCGAGGTGGGAATGTAGGCAGATAATTATGCAGGCAGTGACGGGTGAAAGTAGACGGAACTGGAAGTATCGGTAGCAACATGTGAATATTGTGAAATTGGAAAAGAGAGACTGGGGTTCTGGGGTTTTTTCCGGAACATTTTCAAAAATGTCAAACTAAATCAACTGTATAAGATTCCTGACATAGAATATTATTGAGCTTAGGCCCTATTCGATGATATACCTATCAGGCTCCATACATTTTAGGAAATTGTTCAAAATATGCTCGAGCTTGGAGCCTAAACAGAGGAAATTTTTCCTCCTCTTGGAATCGTATCAGATTTAGGGGAATAAATATTGAAATTGCCTTGGAACCTAGTTGGAATCTATAATTTAGCTATCAAAATTGGGGAATAGATATCTCTCAAGTCGGAATATTTATAAATAACCCTGTTGACTCTGGATATTTAAGCGTGGATTTTGATCTGAATATATAAAAGAGACTTCGATTTCTTTAGTTTCTTAACATATGAAACAAAGGCATCAAGATCATTTTGATACGCAGATTGATGTGTTCGAATTTATACAAGAATATCTCTATTATTACTTCAGCAATATAGTATGAGTTATTGTAATTGTCCACTTTGAACCAAGCCTGAGTGTTATGAGCCATTTGGGCAACCTGATTCAAACCCTAGTTCAAAATATGGATATATATTTGGTAGAATAGTTCTAGGAAATCCTATTCTCAAATATCAGGGATTTATCGAATGCACAGGAATCGATATTATATTACAATTATAGATGGTTTGGACTGTATTTAACTGGTTTGATAGATTTTGATTTAATGTGAAATTGGTAAAATCTCAGAATTTTTCACTTACAGAAGATTTTACAACTCTGCTACTAGTAATGATTGTTTGAAAGTATGTAATCATGGCATTTCAATTTCCTTTAAGCGCATTTTAGTCTCCAGCAGCATGTTCTCAATACTGAAAAATGTCTAAATTTGAACTAATCTTTGATTCAACTTTTAAACCCCAAAAATTGAACTATAATTTTTCATACCTTAAGGTGTTGTTCATTACATCCTTAGGGAAATCTTCCACACCCAAAGCGCTAGTATGTCCCCAGGGTTTCTCTTTGTTCTCACGGTTGATGGCTGAAGCAAAGCAATTCAACCAGTTTTCTCTGGAATGCTTTTTGTTCACTGCATTCAAGGTTTCAGGGTGGATCAAATGGCTATTTAAGCCTACATTGTCCAAAATTGTTGAAATCTGAATAATCAAACCCAAGGTGGTGATGTAGCCCGAAGTACCAAGATCTTGGTGTCTAACTATAGCTTCGGCTACAGCGTCGGCATAATCACGATTCTTTGTTTCCGCCAAGAGCAATTCCCGAGAAATAATTCCTCCGTATGTCTCGAACGAAAGCTTGGTGGCTTTCATATTCTCATCTGTGGTTCCAATGTCATGCAACAAGCTTGTGACAAAGATGACTTCGGGGTCAAGGTCCCACTCTGGGAACTGGTCTTTGATGATTGCGATAGAATAGTGATACACTCTGAGTGAATGGTTCAACACTGGCTCTGGAAGTCTACTTTTGACGTAATCGAGAGTGAACTTGGCGAGTGGGGATTCTGGAATATTTGTGGTGGTTTGTGGTGTGGGAGCCTTGGGATTTGGAATGGCGGTGGCCACATCTCTGGAGATCTTCACAAATCCGTACATGGTGCGCAGAAGTCGAATTGATGAAGTAGGTTGATTCCGTTCTGGTTGATGCCTACTATTCCAACAATGAAATCTCACGTAAGCTGTCTTCTGTGGTGACTTGTACAATAATGCTTGAAATTACCCAATTGCTTTCTGTGGGGTATTTGAATGCTATAAATGGTTCTGCGGAGGTTCTTTATATACTCTACGACGGAATTTGCCTAGCAATTACCGATATGACTGCAGATACACATACCAGGCAAAGGGAAACTGGTTTAGAGCATTGGACCAGTCTTCAAGCACTCCTAGAAAGCATTGCTTCTAAATAGAGCAGCTTACTCAGCTTTCGAGTGGACATTATTGTGAGTAGACCTGATGAGTGCGCTTCTTGCCTTAAATCCGGGGAATACCAAACAGGATGCTTCAACACTTGGATTGCACACAATAGGAAACTGTATTGTCGAGGGAGGGGAAATTACACCTCTGAGCTTGTGCCCTCTCCAAACTCCGACAAGAGTGGAGGGTGTAGTTTACAGACTAAAGTGCTGCATCTTATAGGTGAATTATCAGTAGGTAATTATCAGGTGCATTAGCGCAATAAACCAAATTGGAAAAATGGACGATAGCCCCAAGAATGGAATCAGATTCGTGGATATGGCCGTGAAGACTTGCATAAGGGGCAATATCGTAGTATCTTTCTGGAAAGATGAATCGGGGGCTTATGGAAATGAAAGAAGGAGAGCAACGTGGAGGGATAAATTAGACAAATTATGGGTAGAAGTTCAATGTAAGATTTCAGAGAATCTAGAGAAATGAGCTAAGACAGTGGCTGGAAAAGACCGGTGAAAGATATTCAACTGGAGTTAACGAGATACTCCATGGTCATAGTAATTGAATTAATGGAGGTGGTCAATAAGGGTAGAAGTGATCTACAATTTTTGTAAAAGCTGAAAAATTATTGAAGAGGTGCTCAGTAATTAATGTAAGTTCTCAAGAATCAGGGTTGCAAGTTGTTCGAAGCGGGTTTCTCGGTGTTGACTGAACCGTTGACCTGGAAATGACACAACTACTTTGTATGTATTATTGAAGCAAAAGTCCAACCCATTAATTCAACTTGTGTTTCATGAAATGTTCGTCGGAAATAGTAAATGTGCATTTGGACAAGGGCAATGTAGTCAGATTAGCCTTGTACATCTACATTAGCCCAATTCTCCCGTCAGACTCTCATAAAATGTACGCGATTACCCCAAACAATACACTTTCCCAAGTCACTATATCCGCATAACGGTTAAGACCTTATGCGTCTGTCGAAGGGTCTCTTGTTCATCTTCTCATACTGTGCCCACGGGCAGCCGAAAGAGTCAATGCCACCAATCTAGAGACCACTTTATCATTTAATTTTACATGAATTCGCTATTGCAAATTGCTGGCATGTAATTGTCTACTTTGCCCATATTCTGCATATTCGTCCTGTCCTCAGTACTTTCTACATATATATAATTATTCTCCATAAAAGCTCTTGCTCTCAATAAACCATACATACATTGGCCAAAATTCCTCCTTGTCGGGTCAGCGTTATTCCCTACACCCATTCCCTGATTTCCCCTTGTTACGCCTCATTGGAGCCCTTCTGTCATTTACACTCTGCCAGGGTCACTACGCTTTCCATACAGTCGCAATTCACCTCTATCTTCTAGTATAAGCTACCTGAGGCAGCACACGACTCCAGATCCAGCCTACAGCCATTGGAGCCTTACCGCCTAGAACGGCCCCATTATCAAGCCCTTTGCATCCTTCCCGACCGCAGTCCCGGAATCTCCAATCCAGACCTCCATTCTCGCTACACTGGGACCGTAAACGGACCGTTTCTCGCCGTCCTCAAAACCACCCATCACCAGCTATAGTGAAACTCCATCACATCTACCAAGTCCATCCCGTTGACAATTCATAAATCACCCAGAATCCATGTTTGAGGCCAGTCCTTCCAACATATATACCCATTACTTCAAGCTCGCCCACTTCAATTCCATCCACTACTCCATCTACACCTCCAACGGCCATGACCAGTCCCTTCTCGAGCTTGAACTCAACATCCGGTTCCACTACCCCAAGATCTTTATCACCTACTACAGCAAGTGTCTCTACCACTTCCATCTAGGCCATGAGCAGGCTTCAGAAACGCTTCCGGACCTCGTGACCGCCATCGAGGCCCAGGTGGGCTCCAACGTCTTCGACGCCTCCAAGAGCTACCCAACCTTGACCTTGAAGCACTACAGCCAGGTGGGCGTGGACGCATTGGTCAATTCGCCCAAAGCAGGCACCAATTCCACTGCCTCAAGCGACGAAAACCTCCAATTGGCCAACTTGAGCTTCCTCAAGGCCGTCAAGAAAATGGTCCTATTCAACCTCTCGCTCAACGGCTTGACCAGCATGTTTGGAAACTACTCGGTAGTTCGAAGCAGCGAGAATCCCGAGAATAAGGCCTACTCAATTCTCTATCTCGACTCAATATTATTGTCCAATGGAGACTTATTGATCTCCACGATTCTCAAGGGCAACCTTTCGCTCTTCGATTCCTCGATCTTGGAGCTCGAAAACAACCCCAACAGCCTTATAGAGACTCCACAAGACTTGAATTTCGTCATGTATCTAATGCCAAGTGGAATCAGATGTCATCTATTTGATACGTCCAATTTCCTGGCAAATTTTATCAAAAAGCCAATCTCCAACGAAAAACTACTCAAGTTGATTAAGTTGAGTACCGGCATGGACTATTTTCAGAACCAAGACGAAGTCATGTGGGTCAAACTCATCCCTAATCTTAAGCATCTCAATAATCAAACCTCATCTCTTTCAAAGTTCATTCATTCTGTGGATAACAAAAAGTTCATCTTGTGGCCCTGGAGCTTATGCCTATTACAATTTGGCAAGTATGAGAGTATCAATAGCCAGGTCTCAGATCCTGCGGACCCCCACTTGAACAATCCATTGTCACTAATAACAGACTTCATAGACTTTAACATTTCCAACCATCAAAATCAACTACAAGCATCAAACTCTCAAAACAACCAATTAGCCCCTCCTCCTTTCAGCATATTTAGTGTGAATTCAACCGGAAATGGTGGTGGGTCTACCGGACCTACTGGAACAGCCAATCATGCCTCAGAACATCCTCCGAAATATCTTAACTCAGTCGACAATAATGAAATTGTCTCTCCTATTTCTAATGACTTGTTTGGAATGTCCAATGAGTTTTTTGGCAAAGAAGATCACTTCGATGAATCCTTTCCACTGAAGTCAGCAAATGATTTCGAAATTCAGGGCATAAAAGATGAAATAGAAGATGACGATTTATTCGGAGATGATAGTAGTGACATGGAAACTAAGGAAGAGGGGGAAGCTGGAATTAGTGATTCTGGCCCAAAGGATGAAATACAAGAAAAATCAGACGAAGATGAGGACCTTAATAAACAAATGGAAGATATTCCAATGGATGGTAACGAGGAGATGCAAAAAAATCAAGTCAAGGAAGTTCACAACTTGGAAAATATGGATGATTTATTTGGTGAAGAAATCAATTACGATCAAGAAAACATTAAACCTACGCTTAAAGATAAAACCGAAGAAGTGGATGAAAATAACAATCCAGAGGAAGTTTCTGGAAAATTTGGGGACAAGCTGATGTCTAATCCTACTTTCATTGATATTCCAAAAGATCAAATGATAAAAAAGCTCAACACTCCTGACTACAATGATCCTGGTGCACCATTACCAATTGTACCGACACCAATTATATTACAAAGCAATGCTTTTCCATTTTCCTCATCTGCCCCCGGAATGGGGTCTGTATCAATACAAAATACCAATTCAATTCCTTCAGCATGTTCAGATTTCGAAGACAGAAATAATCAAAAATCGATTTTTTCACCCATTATTTTCAATCCCATCATCAAAAGTAATATAGATACGAAGTATGGAAAAGGAGGAAAATTTTACGTTGACAAAGAATCTTCGCTAGATCCCGAAGTGGACAAAAAGAGACGCAATTTTAGAGCCACCAGTGTTAGTGGATACGAATTGCCATTTAGCAAGGATATCCTCTTTGATGGGGACAAGAGCCAGAGCAAATTGAAAGCAGCGAATAATTCTTCAGTTTTCGATGACGACGATGAAGAAGAAATTGCTCAGGATGAAAGTGATTCAGGTTCAAGTGAAGAAAGTGATGCCGACGAAGCAATGGTGGATAATATGGACGTTTCACCACCTTTGAAATTGAACACCAACGACGAGGCATTCTATGCTGCAAATCCAATAGGAATCGTGACCAATGGAATGAGTTTGGGTATCACTTCAGCAAATGGTAATGTTGAACAACAAAGCTTGTCACAATCTAATTCGGGAGATAAGAATATATTGAGTAACAATACTGGATCTTTTGGATCCCCAAACTCTAATCTGCCAATGAAGATACCGCCATTGAAAGCCGAATCTCCATTCTTTTCAGGGGATTTCCCCAATACTGGATCTCCTATTGAGCACAGCCCACTGCATCACAACCATACCCCAATCAGAATTTCTGAGAGCACACCATCAAATCAGACCAAAACCACACCTACTCAAGCCAACACTCCAACAAATCAAAAGGGAGTAAAATCAGAAGATCTCAAAATGGGAGAAGCTTCAAATTATTTGCCATTAATTCTCAGAAATATCAATGTGATTACTATTCCTAGCTGTTTTCTATTGAACAACTTGGTTTCTAATCCCTCCTTCCCACTGTTCAGTATAAATGTGGAGGAAGATACAGATAATGACTTAGAACTTTCAAAGAACAATGAAATGATTGTTAAATTGAAAAATTTGGACGATTACCTTGAATTATTGGGACCTAACTTAATTTTTGACTTGGGTTTTAATACAAGAGGAAATGGGATCTCATATTACTATGAAAAGTTGAAGACATACAATGAAGATTTCAGTCTGCCAATATCTTATAACGTTCCTCTGGAGTCCTTCTTCAAAAATTTAACAGAGATATTTCCGAATTCATACCAAGTAAAGCTCGTTGAGTTTTTGAACGAATGCAAATCACAGGATGAGGAAGAGACTGTGTTAGACTCACAATTAAATTTTTTGGATGATATTACTAATGACGAAGATATTTTGAATCCGAAATCTCTTCCAATCAAATTGAAGTCTTTAGAATGGAGCAGTACCCAAAATTCGGATCAGTATGAAGAAACAGTCAAGAAGTATAGGTCAATAATCACTCAAATGACTGAAAATGAACCAATAAATGAAGATGAAATCTTTTTCAAGCTTCCAATTATCAAATCAAGAGTGATGAAAAACAATAATATTGTCAATTTGAATACTGTGAGTTTCAATTTCTGGAAGTTTCTCAACTTTAGTCCTTTAAAGGCTGCTAGAAATTTCCAGATCTTGATGATAAGTGAAGATAATGGTAGAGGATCATCATTCAATGGTGATTTTCTTAATTTATTGTGCTCAAATTACAATGAAAACAATCTAGGTACTATTTCAAAAGTTAATCTTGAAAGCAACGATTCCAGACCTGATTTGGAAAGCATAGTGGATGGTCAAGTATTAATTTCCAAGAGCGAGGATCAACCTTACACCGACGTTTACAATCTGATGAATAGGAGAATCAATTCTCTAGTTGAATTGATCAAACTAGACTTAATCAACAAGACGAATAATTTTGAATTTGATCGCCCGTTGTGTCTCTTGGTGATCAATTTTAATACAAAAATTAATTCTGTATTGCAGATTGCAAAGATCTTGAGAAACTTCCAGACATTTTTGACAAACCACCAATTGCCCTTAGTGAAAATCTTCACCAAAATTATACCAGCTGATTTCATTGTGAAAGAACGCTCTTACCAAAAAAATCAAATGCGTATTATTTCCAGTCATAAGTTAACGAAATTATCGTTAAACTTGTATAACCAATGTCCAAGCTTTCCGATTACACGTACTCCTGCAAATGCAATTGTTCGAGGTTCATCTGCTCGTCCGCAATACAAGCCTTTTGACTCGGGACTTTTTACTCAAATTATTCAAGAACCTCCGACCAAGATCCAATTCAAGTTTTTGAATGGAAGTTTTAAAGACAATACCTTTATTGATGATATCTTCTTGCACTTAGCATACGAAAGATCTATTGATAAAAATTGGATGTCAGCCGCATGGTCGGATCCATTGGGCATTATCACATATTCGAAATCATGGTACTGTGGCCAAACCAATCAAAATAATTCATCAGCTCATGATTTAAAGGCAGTTTGCGATTCAATATGGAGCATATCTTGTGATATGTTCAAGCGTATGAATGATGACATGAGCAGAAATAGTGGCAGTACTTTTGGTGGCAAGAAATTCTTGGTTTTGACCAGAATTAACAATGTTATTCCTGATGACGAGTTGATTCATTGGAAGAGATTAAGTTTTAAGCACAAGGACATTTCTTTGATTGTTTTATCTGTCCACGAGTCCACTAAATTGCTCTTTTCTGATGATATTCCCAAATCTGATCTGACGAGCACCAAGGCTAGCGGGACTGGTAGTTATGCATCCATGCATACGAGCATGGGAAGCCAAGCGCCACCAACTGCAGAGTCAAATCACAATGGGTACAATTCGTCGCCTTTGATGACTTCCCCATCCATTGGTCTTAATTTCCATTCTCCACAACAGTTTTTGAATGTATCATCTAACTTCTTATCGCCAGGAGATTTTGGCCCTGCTACTAATACTAGTGCCCCGGGAACTAGCGGTGGAAATTCGGGTGATTTCACCACTCATCCAGATTCGATTCTTCACAATTTTGATTCGGATATCATGGGCGTCGTATGCAAGGTTCCATTGCCATCATTCAACTCTCCGGCTAGATTGGGTATGAAAAATGGGTACTTGTTGAAGAAACTCACAAATGAAGTTGCTGAAGTAACCGGATCAGGTTCGCAATCGACGTATCTTACTTTTGAAGTGAGTTTGCTCAGTTGTTCGAATTATTGGGATTTGGAAGTGCTCATGAAATTGATTTTGAACCATTACAACAAGCTTATCGTGTTGAATGACATTCTTGGTTTACGAGACCCAGACGCCAATATTAACATGTACGATGTCCAAGATGATTTGTCGAGGAAGATAGCAAATGGAAAGCTTCGCTATGAGGTCGAGGGCCTCATTCCATGGCACATTTCTGCTGTCCGTAAATCACTTTGGTATTTGAAGCACATTTTAGTGGACGATAGTTAGTATATAGGATTTAAGAGAACAAATGCAAATTCGAGGCATTTGAAGAAAACTGTAACTCGGGGCATTCAGGTAGAGAAAGAATAACTTGCAACACTCTACATTCCCGAGATTTCTCTTGAGTATGTTCAAAAGCTATCCCAGAGATAGCAGAAAGGGATTGGGCGTTTCAGTAAGACGAAACAGTGGAAAGTTACTTCTAGTTGAGTGAAGCAGAGATAAAAAAAGATAATAATATTGAGTTTGAAAGAAACTTGAGTAAATCACACATATTAATATATTCTGACAATATATATGGGTCTATAATGATAGTACTAGTCCCAAGATCGAAAGTACTTGCGATCTATAATATTCAGGGAGTTCTTATTTACATTCATTCCATTTAATGTCTCATTTCGAACTGTATATATCTCGTAATTCTCATTTCTCTTAGACAACCAACACAGCCAGATCATAATCTTCGTGAAGTTCCCTTCTCCATTGGCGAAACCATGGTGGTGTAGTCAGACGTATATATTCATTATTCACTGTTTCGGCGATCCTCTCCAATTTTAACTGGCCATCGTATGATAAAATAAAATGCTCTGCACTACAATCATCTTTTTCCCTTAAACTAGTCACACCCTGTGAGATGAATTCTATTCTTGGTCCATGTATAGTATCCTAACATATTGGACGTGCACAAAATCAACGGCTGCAAATATTAGTGGTAACATGCTAATGAAAGAATTACTATCCGTGGTGGGAGCTTTGACTCAAAACTTCTTAGAAGTAGTTCATGACGAGATAATAATTATTCGTGAATTCTGAGTAATCAAGCAGGGAAATGCATTACCAATCGCTTCAGTTCAATGCACTATGTCATATTAATGGCCATCAATAGGCAATCAAGATCATTGGTGATTTACCATTTTCCAATCTCCTGTGGATAGTGCCTATAATTTTTGGGTGCCTCTATAGATCTAACTTCTTTCTGTGCATGTAAAAAAACTTCTAGGTCTTGGTACCGCTTCTTTTTGGGCCATTCATATCATAATAAAAGAATTGAAGCAGTACAGTAATTATCATCTAATTCCTGGCCAATTATTATTGATGGCCATAGTTGTGACACCTGAAAGTCTTGTCTCTGTCTAGAGAGCTCTGTGCTTAAGGTGCTCTAACTCTTGATTTTCACGCTAATTGCCCCAAAATAAAATTCAAAACCATGCTTAGTCACATTTACTCAACACCTTACACTTGGAAATTAAGCCATTTACGGGAATACTAGATCTATGTAATATATAACTTCTCTTGTTACTTCTCTTCTTCAATCCTTCACAACCTGCACTTTATCCTCTCCTCACTCACCCCATCACTCTAACCTGTACTAAGCCTAACCTGCACTCTCCAACCCGCAACACATACTTCTCGAAAAATTGTCTTCATGACCAACAACACTTGTATAGAAGAAGATAGAGATGTCTGATTCTGAACAGATTCACACCAAAAGAGAAGAAGCTGGAAGTTACGATGTGGAAGACACAGACCAGAACGAGTTTGATGATGAATCGTTAGAAAACGATGAGAATTCCAGGGATGCCCAGCAAGAGGTGTCCAATCTCAAGCGCCCACGCCAAGATGAAGAAGAGGACAACGACAACGACGGGGAAGATGACGAAGATGACGAGGACGAGGAAGACGAGGAAGATGAAATCAGCAACAAGAGAAGAAAAAGAAGAAGAGCCGCCAACCAGTTCGTGGATATTGAAGCCGAGGTCGACGATGAGGAAGAAGACGAATTGGACGAAGATGACGAGGAGGCCGAGCTTTTGAGAGAACAGTTCATCTCTGACGACCGTGACCACGCCGACGGCAATGACCGTGACCACCAGGATGACAGATTGCACAGACAGTACGACCGTCGTCGTCAGGAGGCAGAGGACCAGGACGCTGAAAAGTTGGCCGAGACCTTGAAGCAAAGATACAGAAAGACTCACACCGTCTACAGAGGCGACAGTTCCACTTCCGGCACTGTTTCGCAGAAGTTGTTGATGCCATCCATCAATGACCCCTCCATCTATGCCATCAGATGTACCCCCGGCCGTGAAAAGGAATTGGTCCGCAAGTTATACGAGAAAAAGAGAACTTTGAGCAGACTGAACCGTCCCTTGGACATTTTGACTGTGTTCCAAAGAGACGCCTTCAAGGGATACATCTATATTGAAGCCAAGAGACCAGATGCTATAGATAACGCTTTGACGGGTATGGTCAATATCTTCGCCAGAAACAAGCTCTTGGTTCCAGTGAAGGAATACCCTGACTTGTTGAAGCAAGTCAAGTCCTCAGATGTGGAAATTGTCCCCGGCATTTACATCAGAATCACCAGAGGTAAGTACAAGAACGATCTTGCTATTGTCGACAACTTGTCGGAAAATGGTTTAGATGTCCGTTGTAAGTTAGTCCCAAGATTAGACTACGGAAGAAATGATGAAATCGGCAGAGATGGTAAGAAAGTCAAGCTGAAGGTAAGACCACTCCCTCGTTTGTTTAACGAGCAAGAAGCAAGAATGTACGATGGTGAGTACTTGCAGCCTGGCAGAGGTGCACGGAGCTTCGTCTACAGAGGTGAAGAATTTAATGAAGGTTTCCTCTATAAAGATTTCAAATTACAGTTCATCCAAACCAAAGATGTGCATCCTTCATTAGAGGAACTTGATAGATTCCAAGCTGGTAATAGCCAAGAGGAAGGTTTGGACTTGGCTGCTATCGCCGCCTCCTTGAAGAGCAAGAACAAGTCCGACGGAAAACAATCCACCGCATTCCAACCAGGAGACAAGGTTGAGATTCGTCGCGGTGAACAAGCCAAGACAATTGGTTTGGTTGTTGAAGCTGCATTAAATGAGATTACCATTTCTGTTACCGATAGTGGTGATCCAAAGTTCGTTAATCAAAAATTAACTGTGCCTGCCAATGACTTGAGAAAGATTTTCAATGAAGGTGACCATGTAAGAATCGTTGAGGGAAAGCACTTTGACGAGACTGGTTTGGTTATCAAAATTGATGGAGACTCAGTTGTGTTGGTCAGTGATCAGACCAAAGAAGATGTTAGAGTTTTTGCTAACTATTTGGTCAAGGCCACTGATTCTACTCTGAACATTGATACCATGAACAGTAAATATGACATTAAAGATTTGGTTGAGTTGAACGCATCTTCAGTTGGTGTCATTGTTAAGGCTGAGAAGGGTATATTTGAAGTGCTCACCTCAGATGGTAGAATTCTACCAATGAAGCCTTCTGCTATTGCCTCGAAATTGCAATTGAGTCGTCGTGAACAGGTTGCTACTGATAGAAACGGTTTTACAGTTAAGGTTGGTGACACTGTCAGAGAAGCTTTAGGTGACAAGAAGAGAGAAGGTGCTATTTTGCATATCTACAAAAACTCGTTGTTCATTAAGTCCAACGAGGTGGTTGAAAACTTAGGTATTTTTGTCACCAATCGTATGAACGTCAGCACAATCACAACAAAGGACTCTATGGTGTCGAAGAACTTGGGTCCTGACTTGAGTCGCATGAACCCTAATTTGAATCTTCCCAAGCCATCTGTTACTGGTGGCTTAAAGACAAGAGCTGGAGGTCGCGATAAACTCATTTCCAAGGATGTAACCGTTACCAGTGGAAGTTACAAGGGATTGATGGGTAAGGTTGTGGAAACAGACGATGTTTACGCAAGAATAGAATTACACACCAAGAGTAAGAAAATCAAGGTAAACAAGAACAGTTTGAATGTGTTAATTCGTGGAGAGGCCGTTCCTTACTTGAGATTCATTGGTGCTGCATCCAATGATACACCACAGTTCAACAAGCCTGTTGCTCCTGCTTTCAGTTCGGGAGGCAGATCTGCCTGGAATGGTGGTGCTTCTCCTGCTGTTGGGGGTGGCTCTTCGTCTTGGGGCAACAATGGTGGTGCTTCGTCATGGGGTGGAGGAACTGCTTGGGGCGGAGGAAAGACTCCTGCTTACAATGGAGGAAAGACTCCTGCTCCTGGAGGTGCCTCTACTTGGGGTAACAATGGAGGTAACTCCACCTGGAACTCTAATGGGGGTAACTCCACCTGGAACTCAAATGGAGGTAACTCCACCTGGGGCAATAACGGAGGCAACTCTTCTTGGGGTAACAAGGGAGGCAACTCTTCCTGGGGTAATAATGGAGGAAACTCTACCTGGGGCAATAATGGAGGCAACTCTACCTGGGGAAACAACGGAGGAAACTCCTCGTGGGGAAACAAGGGTGGAAGAAGCTCTTGGGGCAAGCAATAGCCTCTACAAGTTGCTGGCGAACTTGAATCGACCTGTGTATAATATTGTCTATTAATCTGTATGATAAGTACATCGTAGAGTTTTGTCTTGCTATTACTTGTTTTCACATCCAGGACAGTTGTGCAAAGCTTCATGGATGAAAACGTCACAGTCAATACAGAAGTCCTGAGAACACTTCTTGCATCGGTATCTTGAACTGGTTATAGAATCCAAAGAGGTCTTAGACTTTCCTGTTATTCCTTTTGGAAACAAGAGTAAGCATCCATAGCAGTAGGTACTTTCGTACGTCGATGCCACTGGAATCTCAGTATAGGGTGCAAGAGGCACCAAATGATGATATGATCTGGCCAAATGGGTGGAAAGAATTAACATAAGACCACAAACTGGACAAACTGTGGGCAAATTGCTTACCTTGCTCTTGCACTGTGGACATTGGTAGCCAATGACATTATTTGGATTTACTTCACCGGCAGAACCACTTCCCGATTTCATGTCCACCACCTGCTTGGAATCTTCGGACCCTTGTGTTGGGTGTGATGCACTCAACTGAGGAAAGTCTATGTTGAAGTTGGGATTATTGATTGACACAGAAAACTTGGGCTGAATCTTGGAAGGGAATCCCATTTTGATCAAAGGAACACCCCGTTTCTTTTCGTCTTCTTCTTTCTTGTCTTTCTCGGAAATAGGAAGGGGTACCACACAATCCATCAAAAGCTCTCTAAAGTGGGTTTCATTCATGATCACACCATAGTTCTTCGACGCCATGTTTCTTTGTTGGTGATTAGTTCTGTTCACCAACTCCTGGCAAATAGACACTTGGGCAGATAATCCGATAATCTTGACCTTGATGTTGTCCCTCACTAGATGGTCAATGGTCTTATGAATATCTCCAGGATCACTGGTAAACAAGGCCCCGAAAATAACCAATATTTCTTTGGAGTTCTTGGTATCATTGGTTTGACCTCCACCGAAATTGTACATGAGCATGGATCTTGCCATTTCCAAGGAATTCTGAAGTGACGGGTCTCCTTGAGGCTCGTATCTGTTGTGTTGCCTTGCCTTGAGCTGTCTGAGTTTGTCAATGTGATATTGAGGCAGTCCGTTGACCTCACTAATGACTGTAGAAACACCATTTCTCATCAGAAGTATTCCCATTTGCGATATGGGGTTCTGGTCGAAGAACTCCACTATGAAATCTTGTATTAATGAGAGGGTCATGGAAAAACGGGTTGGTCGAAGGTCTTTTTCCAACATGGCCAGAGACCCATCTATCACCACGATAAGTGTTCTGATAATACCTCTTTGGAAGGGCGTGGATGGATTTCTCATGATTTTCTTCTTTCTAGCCTCGATCATGCTCTGTATGACCGATTCGAGCGAACGGTCGCCATTCTCGTCGTCCTTGACTATATCCCAAGATCTTTGGATTTCGTCTTCCCAGGCATAACCATTGGCTCCCTTGAGCTTGCTGATGGGTCCATTTGCGCTGGAACGAGTTCTTTTGGACATTGCGTCGCCTTCTGGGGAGTCGGTGACTTCCCTTGAAGAAGGGTTGACGGAAGGGCTGATGTATTCCTCATCTGAATCGTCCATCGCGAAAGATTTCTATGAATAATTGGATGTGGAGGGCAATTTTTGGCAATGAAAAGGTGCTGGTCTGGTATTGAGGGTTTGGGTTATCAGTTGGTATCGATAGATAGACGATATACTGAGTGGTTTAGGCGATAATCTGGATGTCTAATGTGTTTGAAATAGTTGATTATTTCGATGAATATGTATTTTGATATTGCGCGACATGGTCAACCGTAAAGGAATACTAGAAGTAGAGAGAAATGAGAACGTGAGATGAATTGCAGAAATGTAGAAGTCTTGACACTTACTTACATTGTAAGTATTGTAGTTGAAGTGTTTCTGACCATTTTGGAGGACCATGTTCATTTCTTAATATTTATCTGATAGAAACAGCTACTTTAATCTAATACTAGTGTCTTTCTTGATTATCTTTCGCCTTTTCTAATACTACTGGGCTGACTGCTGCGTCAGCTTGACTAAGGTAGATCAGAGAGAATTCCTCTTATACTCCAAAAAGTATAGTTGGCGTGTTCCTACATGTTTGAATGGCTTGTCTGTTCGTATTATTAAATATTGAAGCACCCTTTTGCACCCTTTTGCGTAGTAGTATATTACATATAGCACGTACGTGTTTGGCTACTTGGATTTACTATTTAGGTTACATATTGCGTACAGATAGGATATTTGATTTACTTTCAATATAAGAATGCCGATAATTCCATCGACCTGATTACATATAGGAATTACCCATTCGAATGCTTCTTCTTACAATTCGGGCCACATAAAGTCCAGAACATTTTGTATGTCTAGATTTAATTTAATCTTTAACATTACCCCCACCTACAATTCTTCAAATCAGCAGACTTAAACTTCTGGCTTGCATTCCCTGTCTTCAACCTATATATACATACTTTCTATAAACCGCCTATATAACACTGGTAGGTCTCTTTTCCCAGCAGATGTTGGCTCTTTCGGCTTCTGGCAATACAACCATGGAGTCAAAGTTGGGTCTGGGGAAACGCTTGCCTTCTTGGAGAGTCCATCTGAGGTTCCACACCATGGTACATAAGATGACACCCAATTGGAGATGGGCAAATTGTTCTCCAATACATCTGTGTCTGCCTCCACCAAATGGCAAGTATGGCGAGGCCACACCCTTGGAAACCTTTCCGAAACCATAGTCAACAGTTTCCTCCGTGTCTTCGGACTTGGTTCTGGTTTCATCCCATCTGTGGGGGTCAAAGGTGCTGGCTTGAGGGAACCACCGGTCGTTGATCATGGCATAGGCAATACTGACAAGAACGTAGTGGCCCTTGGGAACAACGTAGTTGGTGTCGGGAACCTTCAATGGATTGGTAACCTTTCTGAAAATGGAGTGAAGAGGATGGTGCATACGCAAGGTCTCCTTAATGGTGTTGGTGACAAGTGGAAGCTTCTGCAACTTGTCGTAGCTCAAGTTGTTCAAGTCGCCGTCCAAAACCTCGTACAATTGTTTGAAGATCTCATCTTGAAGTGGAGGGTTTTGGGCAAGACGCATGATAAACCAGGCAGAGGTGGTGGCAGAAGTATGCTGGCCTCCCATGAGAATACCGATCAACAAGTTGGCAAGCTCTTGGTCAGTCATCTTGACTCCATCTTTGTAGGTCGAATTGAGCATTAACGAGTCAATCAAGTCTCTCTCTGGAACAATGTCACCGGTCTCTCTTCTTCTCTGAATCACCTTCATGTAGGCACCAGAAATAGTTCTTTGAGCGTGGTCTCTCTTCTTGTTGTGGGGCAAGGGGATGTTGGGGAACACGAAGTTGATGGGGACAAATGCCTTGTCCAAGTCGGTGTAGAGCTGGGCAAACGAGGTGTCTAACTTGGATCTCATCTCATCACCCAAAAGTGTTCTCGAGGCAGTAAGAATGGTAACTTCTCCTTGGGTCTGGAGCACATTGGTGGTTCCCTTCTTGAGCATGTTCAAGTTCCAGTTCTTGTTGTATTTCAAGTATTCCAAAACTTCGTCCTTGATCTTGTCTACGTAGGACACAAACGAGTTTCTGGTCAAGGCGAACTTGGCAAACTTCTTCTGTTCCACCAAACGCGAGTTTGGACAGTCATACACCACACCTTTGCCAAAGGCAGGAGTGGTAAGATGTCTGTAGGCGGCTTCTGCCGACACGTCGTTGAGTTTTGCATTCAAAACGAACTCGTGGCCCTTGGGGCCAAGGTACACTGTCATGACTCTACCGAGGAGCATGAAGGCAAAAACGTCGCCATGTTCTTTTCTGCATTCCTCGAAGAACTCGTAGGGCTTCATTCCGTAGGAAACGGCATTGCCGACCCAAGGAACCCAATGGAACACCAATGGAGCTCTGTCTTTCCGGAGGGAATAGAGGTATTGCCATACCAAGTTAAGGATAAAGGCCGCGATGGGCAAGGTAATGGCCAAGTACATTTTGGGTAAGGATTGCGCCGGGGAAAATGGAAGTACTGGTACGGTGGAATGGGCCTAGGGCCTTCCACCTGGCACTATTTATGGTGGGAGGAAGAGTAGTATCAGCTGATATGTGGGCGTGCGCGCACCGGATTTTGCAGCCGTTATACGATCGTTCCTAAACGACACTGAAGGCCATGATATGATTCCGGGTTCTGTGGCAAGATTGCCAGAGTCGGTCCTTCCATTCTATGTGCCTGTTTGCGTTTCCTGTTGCTCATAATTTGCGCCTGGAAAGGTGCACCATATTGCACCCAAAAACCTGCCACCAAGTCTGCAGTGAGAATTTTCTCACCACCCAACTGGGCGTAAACTACCACGAAGCTTAGTGGGAATAGAGACGAAGCAGTCCCGTAAGACGAGAGACGAAGGTTCTGTAGATAGTTTGATTCATTGCTCTCTCCGCTGTAGGCGACGGAGAACTTTCACCCTGTAGATTTCAAGTGTTTGCTCGTACCGTCGGCACAAGTTGTCCCTACCGGAGTATTGTGATGCGACTCCGATGGTGAGACGACACGCGTCTAGGAACAGTACAATTTGCCCTGGAATACACGTATGGAACAAGAATGGAGGTGAGTTTCGGTATGGTTTAACGACGCATACGACGGCGTGGAATAGTGGCACAGTATGGGGAAGGGGGCACTGCAAGTATATGGAGTTGTGGGTCTAGAGTATTGATTTAGAGAGGCGCATCGAAGAATGGATCTAGGCAGACTTTAGCGAGAAATGTACACATTCCCGGTGAGACTTGGAATATCTAGCGAGAGAAATGGTCGGCAGGAGGAAATCTATAATACTCAAGCTCGACGTTCTGTAGAGTTTGCTAGTTCTATGTTCTGAATTATCTAGAAAGATTCATTGCGGTGTATCTCAGGCCTTGTGTGTGAATGTATCGCACTTGGTGAAAATTATCAATTATGGATGCGATAAACGAGCTGGATTATTCACATATCGTGTGATTGGAGCCTCTGCAGACAGGCACTGTACTTGGTAATGTAATTAGAAATTCTCGCCTTGTTTCAGTCAGTTCTTATTGTAGAACAAGCCATATTTACTGCCTGGTGGCCCTCTTTCAATACTGGAACTAATGGAACCTAAGAAGCTCCTTTCGTATATCGGAGCTTAATTTTCGAAAACTCATCTTCAATGAATTATACCTGTTCAAGTTCTACTTCTATTCGTACATTTTCTGTGCTATCTCGCACTTCAATAGTCTATAAATCTCCATCATTACACATCACATCCTCTATCTATTCATTATCAACATCTTGAATCTTAGCAACTGCAGGCAGCTCCTGGGCCTTTCTCTTTTTGGGATTATATTTCTCAATCGTCTTATCGTAGTTCACCTTGCCTTCTTCATCCAAGTCGTAAAAGAGGCTCAAAAATTCATTTATCTGGTTTTCTTCTACCTCTCCCATTTCTTCTTCCATGTACGGGATCTTTCGAAGCTCTTGGATGTCGATCAATTGTTTAAGATTGTATCCGGCTCCTAAAACCGGAGTAATTTCCAATTGCTTTCCTTCAAAGATATGGATCCTCTCCTCGCCATACATTTGAATAAACTCCTCCCTGGTCAAATTGAAGAAATTGTCAGGGTATGTTTTGCTCTCGATGTCCGTGTTCTTCTTCGTCTTCGGTACTGGTGCACTCTCGTTCTCTTGGATATAGAAATTCCGAAGTAGCTGAATACTTTCTGTCCTCATTATTCCTCCGTAACTCATATATGGAGGATCTACACTCTCGTCGGAGTGGATGGAAAGCACAGTTCCGTTTCCTCCAAACCGGTCATTTCCACATCCATAAATCACCTCTCCTACGCCAATCTGGCGAAGAAAAGAAGCACACATGATACACGGCTCAACTGTCACATACAAGCGCATTTTTGAATAGTCGATGCCGCCTTCGGGGTGCATTTCCTTGATCTTGGATACTGCGATGAACTCTGCATGCTTGGTCCCGTTAAGTGAAATATTAGTATAATTGTATCCTATGCTGATGATTTTCTGTGTTTCCATATCTTGGATTATGCATGATACTGGAGTTTCGTTGTTCAAGAGAGCCTTGTACCCCACGAAAAGGGCAGTGGCCATGTTTCTGAAGTGAGAACTCAAGTCCATCTCGAGAGAATTTCCGTCTATGGCGCCTGTTAGGGAAATTCGAAGTGAAAAGTTGACAAATTATGATTGTATCAGAAAAGGTGAATGCAATCAGTGCCAAGGTTCATGATTTGACGAACTGTAGATCTGCTGAAGGTAGATGAAGTTCTCCATCTCAGTCTTCGTGGAAACATGCAGGTACTTGGTCGTGTCTTGTCCAATATTGTAAAGGATTCATACAAGTAGAGTCTTAGGTCTCCACTTGTCCAGTATGACTTCAGAAATAGTGTGGATATGACTTGCATATTGTTGGAGTATTACCATGCTATTTCTAGAAAGTTTAGACCCCTTCTCGCTCAGATACACTCAATTGTATAATTTCACCACAATACAGCAATTGACTTGTTTCTTTCCCGATTTCGATGGTTTAATTGGTCAGAGATATGATTCCCAATACATCTAACCTGGGAACCTGTTTTGACATCGTTCCAAAGCCCTCCACCCCTCAAAACACACCTACCAAGAGGATATTGTCACGTGACCAGGTGTTGCAATTATTATTAGCAGTGGACCCACTTACACCTTTACACCCCCCATGTCTAATCTACACAGAGCATTTGTACGGCGATTGAAGAAGGGAACAGCTCCACCTGGTTCTGGCCCTTCGGGGATTCCTGAACTTGCAGGATTAAGTGAAAATTCAGATGAACAAAGCGATCAACCACTCACCTTGGCAGAAATGGCCCAGCAAGAGCTCTCGGCATCTTCCTCTCCCTCGCCGCCGCCTCTGACCACGGTAGCTGACGACGAGATCCGTCTGATCTACACTTCTTTTAAGGAAAGCTTTTTTCCCATCAATGAAGTATACCAGTTTGACGGAAGCCCCAATATCAACACCTATTATCGTCCTCCTAGGACCCCCAACTCTATCATATTTGTGTGTCTCCATGGAGCAGGATCTTCAGCTCTCACGTATTCAAAGCTTTCGGAGGAGATAATGCGGTCAGAAGATGATGTGGGCATGTTTCTTTACGACATACGGGGCCACGGCGACTCGGAAAAGCTGGACAATTTCGAGTTGGACGTCTTGGTCAAGGAACTCCACGACGTGGTACAGCAATTTGTGGCCCGCAACTTATCCGAGGAGGGCAACGACCAATGGTCACTCTATTTCGTGGGCCACTCGTTGGGAGGCTCGATCATGGCCCGCTATTTGAGTGATTCTAACTATGAGCAACACTTGGTCAAGGGCCTTGTTCTTCTCGACATCGTCGAGGAAACTGCCGTAAAATCATTAAGCGCGATGCCCACGTTCATTGAGAACAGGCCGCACCGATTCACCTCCCTTAGTCTGGCCATTGAGTGGCACATGGACTATCTTCTCTTCAATGAGGACTCGGCCCTTCTCAGTATTCCAGATTTGTTGAACCCAGATCTCACCTGGAAATCAGACTTGAAACTCACCCAGCCCTACTGGGACACCTGGTTCAAGGGACTTTCGGAACATTTTGTCAACTCCAAGAGTCCAAAATTGTTGATCTTATCTACCCACGAAACTCTCGACAAAAATTTAATCATAGGCCAAATGCAGGGGAAATACCAATTAGTGGTGTTCAACAACCTTCAAAGGTCGGGCCATTTTGTTCACGAAGACTTGCCTAAGCAAGTATGTATTTCCATCCTAGAATTTATGAGGAGAAATGAAGATCCAGGCAAATTCATTAAGCATAATTTAGGCATAGTTCCTAAATGGGGAGGAGATATAAATCCCTCCATGTACTTGTCCAGGGACACCCTACAATAGATGTTAGTGTTGAGGATTTTAACCTACTATCATATATTCAACAATTTATTTCAGTCAACGCTGATGTTACTTTTGTTAATTTCCTCCTGTCTCTGGTTAATTAACTGGACTACTTCGTCAATCTTTTTGCTTGCATAAGGGAATCTTGGGTTAATCAAGAATGGTCTCAAATCAAATCTGTTATCATCTGGGGAGTATTGCTCTGCATGATACGCTGGCGTCATTGTGGTCATTTTGTGCCTATTGATAGCGTAAAAGAACCAGAAGCGCTTAACCTTCTCAGCAACCTGTTCTGCAGTCAAACTTAATGGTGGTTGAGACCATTCATGGTATAGTTTAATAAACATAGCATAAGGTCCACATTTTTCGACCTTCCTTAAAGTTCCAAACTTGGACAATTCATCATAAGACATACCCATATCAATCTCGTCACTTTGGACATAATTTTCTGTTATTGGTTCCAATTCTGCAGTTGGAGTAGCTGTCAAAAACTCTCTTAAAATTGGAATCTCAAAGTTAACTTCAGCCCATGCTATAAATCTCTTCAAATCAGTCTTAGAGATACCTCCAATTGGATTCACATCTGCAGAAGAACAATCATACTTAGTCAAGTATCCTCTCAAGCACTCATCAACATTAGCACTTCCCAACACTAATAATCCTCCGGTGCCTTTGTTTCTTGACCAAGGTAATAACTGGGCAAATAAGTAACTCAATACCATTCTAAGTCTAGCTTGGATATTCTGTAATGCTAAATTCTCTGTTTGAGTACCTCCAAAAATCTTGAAAATTGGTTTCTTACCAGTAGCAACTTCAAAAACATTCACAACTGCACTCACCAAGGTATCCATGTTCATGTCCACATGATAGGATCCGATTTTTCCAGCCAATTCCTTGGCCCTGGATCTAGTTGCAGCGGAAGAATTCTCAGTTCCCATGAATGAGGTGTAAAAGAACTTTCCAGCAATGTCTTGAGGAGACTTGGGAATAAATTCAGGGTCGTTTGAGAGGGATCTGAGATCTTGCAAAACTTGAGGATCATCCAAACCTGCGAAAACAAGGCGACACATCAGGTGAACGATCACAGCAGTTGCACACGAATCAATACCACCACTAAGAGGCAAAAAGTAACCTCCGCATTTAGATCTTCTCAAATAATCCCATAACCAACAGGCAGGACCTAAGGCAATTTCCTCTTCTGGTTTATGGATTCTAGTAACGATTGGCTTTGTGGGCTCAATCAAGAAGTTAAGAACATTAGCACTTGGCGACAACTCGATCTTGGTTTCAATTGCCTTATATGGTTCCTTCAGCTGGACTGCTTGGTTACTTGCCGATTTTTGATTTCTGTAGGATCTGACATCATCAAGGTCGACAGTAGCAGTAATGACCTCGACATCGGCAAGAGAAAACTGAGATCCCTGGGCAACAACCTTACCGTTGACGATGATACATGCGCAACCATCGTAGTATAATCTGTCACCATCACAACCCTTTTGATTGGCATAGAGATATACACCACCGCATTTGTTAGTTGCTTCGGTGATCAATCTAAGTCTTGTGTCCAACTTTCTGAGTTCATGATGAGAGCCACTGGAGTTTGTAAAGATCTCAACACCGTCAAGACTCATGGCGATATGAGGCGATTGTGGGGTGAACAATTCCTCGCAGGTTTCACAGCCCATTCTCGTTTCCAAGGTTTGAATCACACAGTCTCCGAAAGTACATTTGGACTGACCGTACAATTTGTGGATTTCCTTGCTCAAATGGTATTCTTCGTAGTACTTAGGACGGTTCCAAGGAGTGAAGTACCTCATTTCCCTGTAATTTCCGTCATTAGCCAAGTATAACTTGGGTCTGATGAGCAAGATGATACCATCGTACGAGATGATTCTGCAATTGTACTTGATCGTCTTGTGGATGATGGGCATACCAATGTCAAGAAGAATTCCATGAGTGGCAGGATTGGCCAAGATCTCTCCGTATACGCCCCAGCAGTGGTCGTAAAGATCGTTTTCGGAGAAATGGTCCAAGCATCCATAACCACAGACTTCGAGTTCAGGACCCACTCTGACGGTGGCGCCCTTGGCCTTAGCCTGTTTGATGGACTCGACAATTCTGTCGCGATTACCTTCGAAGTCCAATGCCCATTGGTTCAAGTTACACGTGGCCAAGGTGATGTAGTGGCCCATGATGGAGGAGAGATATGGAGATTAAACGGACCAACCAATGCGGTTTTTGATATCATCTGGATTATGTAAGCTTTGCAACCAGATTAGAGGCAGTTGTTGAGGTGACACAACGAAGCCAATCTCTGTTTGAAAATTGCACCTAAAGAGTAAGCTTGTTCATATGTGTATTATATGCGTCCTGGAGGAGAATGGCTGAATTTTCCAGATTTTATTAGCAGGGTTTTCTGTAATTCTGATCCTTTCAAACCTGAAGTGAGCGGCAAACAAGAACCAACGAATACAGTTTTAGTGGGGCCTTAGTTTTTGCAAGAGACGACACGTTCCAATTGGAAGAAGGTACATGCGTTATTAATCCAATCTCTTGGGTGATTGATACACATGGATGCAATTAAGTATATTATTCTTAAAAGAAGGTGAGAATTAAAGAACAGAGATAAATTTTGTTAATTCTCAATTGATACCAAATAAAGAATTGAGGTATCCATAATTTCAGAAAGGAGAGAAGTAGAATAGGGAATCTAAGTATGAATTTTAAGAGCTTCTGCAATGTATCTGTGTCAAGATTTACACCATTTTATCAGTTGCATCCCGGTATGTTCGGAAATTGTTCCAAAATATGAAGGATAGTAATAATTACTAATAGATGATTTCTGGTTTAGTCGGCGATTCCATTTTTCAATTGAAGATCTTGGGTATGCTCTTAGGCTGCTTGACTATTACAAGTTACCTGCTCAGGATTATGGCTATATGTTTGTCCAATTCAGAAATTTGCAATCCACGATGTACCATTTTAGTTAATTTAGATTTCTTTCTCTCCATGGATGTGTTTACTTAATTAATTATTTCCTGCCTTTCATTCTCTACGACTTGTAAATTCGCTTCTGTTATAGCACATGCGTGTAATGTTGTCCTTTGGTCCCAAGATCACAATTCTGGTTTCTGAAAGCTAGAAAATGTCTATTCTAAAAGTAATAGTTTAAAATTGAATCCATTTTGTAGATACTATCGCCATGCGTGTTATCGTTGAACCCTTCATTTAATGAGACCATCTCTGGATATTCCAAGTTCTCCTACCGTCCTTATCTTATCCAACAGCATTGAACCCGCAGCCATAGTTATGCAACCTGATGGCTGAAAATATGTTGTTGGGAAGTGTAGGCGCATTGAATCTAGAAAGATCTACAGCTAGACCAAGTATTGCTGCTTCCAGATATGATATGCTCGTGTGCTGCCTTTTCAAATTATAGACGCTACTCTTTCCAAAGAATTTGATCTCTACATTATTCTTCTTCTTTTAACTTCTTGTTCTCTATTTAATATTTTTGTTTCCATAGGACCTACGCTCTCTCTTCATAGAATCTATTCATTCTTCTACGCTCCCTGTCACTAGCGACTGTCGATCCCTCGAAGATCTCAAGAAAGGGTTCTTCACTTTGGTTCACACGATTCACTCAACAATCACTCAATAGTCACTCACTACTCACTCACTTCAATTCTCACTTCTCACTTCTCAATTCTCACTTATCTACTCAATTAAATTCTCTCTCTTTCACACATTTCATTTCTCACTTTACCACAGCTTTATCACCTTACCTCCTCCCTTCATTCATACTTGCTCACTAATGACTACCAATAATACATCTCTTATTGATCCTCTACTCAGAGCTCAAGTACCAGGCTTAGTGAGCTTCTATTAATCGGACATGTCCGCTTCTGTATACTATGCGGAGCCTCCGCGGAGGCTCCGCCAACCTGTCACAGTCACTGATAAGAATGGCAAATCTCCAAAGTATTTAAGGAGCCAAAGCCCACGCTGTCGCCTCCCCCCAACTCCACTATCATGCCTGCTGCAGAAACATTGACAGTCACTCCTTTGAAGGACACCCCCTTCGGATGCACCATCGAATTGCCCTCGTATGCCAACAACGACCCCGCAAACTTGCACGATGCTGACTTCAAGACGTTGTATGAAGCCGTCCTCACCCACTTGGTGGTGGTGATTCCAGACCAGGCGGAATTGAGCCCAAAGTCGCAATACCACTTGACCAAGCGCTTCGACCCCTCCATTCCCGAGCCCAAACAGGCCTCGGGCGCCGGCTACGGCCACGGCAAGGAGTTCAGACACGAGCAATCGGTGTTGAAGAAGGACGGAACCTCGGTCAAGTCCCAGCCCCAGGTGCAGATCTTGGGCCAGGGTGTGTTTGAGGCCAACGAGTCGGGAAACGAGAACGGAGAGGCCATTTCCTTGACCCACCCATCGCATACCAGTTTCCACCACTCTCCTCTCACTGAGGAGCAAATCAAGTCCGGCCACAGAACCCGTTTCTACCGCTGGCACATCGACAGTGCCTTGTACGACTTGTCTCCTCCCATGGTCACCACGCTCTTGGGAATCAAGGTGCCTCCATTGGCGCAAAAGCAAACCATCGTGTATGAAGACAACGACGAGAAACTCGAATTGACCCAAGGTGCCACCTGTTTCGTCAGCGGAGCCCAAGCTTTCAAGCGCTTGAGTGCTGAAGAAAAGGACTTTGCCCTCAATACCATCGTGGAATATGCTCCACACCCCTACATTTTCATTTCGCCCGCTGGAGCCACTTCGGATGGTCTTACCATGGTTTCTGAAGGCAAGGAGTTTTCCTTCGACAAATTGCCCGAATGGGAACTGTCCAAGGTCAAGAAGCTCCCCATGGTCTGGACTAATCCCGTCACAAAAGAGCATCACTTGCAGGTTCATGGATGCTGTTTGTACAAGTTGCACACTACCAAGGATGGCAAGACAACCACGCTAGACTTGGAAGACGCCCGTAAGAAGGTGCATAGCTTGATGAGGCCTGCAATCTCCCCACCCAATGTGTTGGCCCATGGCTGGAAGCAGGGTGATTTGGTTCTCTTCTTCAACAGAGGAGTGTGGCACTCGGTGACTGGAGAATTCAAGGGAGTGAAGGAAGATGGCAAAGATGAGAGACGGTTGATGCACCAATGTAATATTGCCAGTGGCATTGATCCTGCAACGGTTATTGAGGTGAACTAAACGGTAATGTGGCCCATTAAGGTTTTCGCAACCAACATCTACCATTGATTCTTGTAGGAATTCTCGGTGGTGTTTTGCTGCAACTGATATTAATTGATCTGACCCATTTGCTGTATTGGCGCCTGGTTCTGATTTTATATGACCATTAACATCGAAAATAAGTAAGTTCCCGAAGTTCTAACATGATGTAGTATTTGGTAAAATTGTCTTGAAAAGTAGACCTAAGTTTCTAAAATAGGAAAGTGTTCAAGAATATATTGAGAAGACCACAATTTTATAAAGCCTCGGATGTACTTATAAATTTGAAAAAAAAAGGAATATTTCTATGAAATAACTGCATCGGGGTTAATATAACGATGCTAGTGACTTTGGGTCTAATCAAGAAGCAAGATCGTATCTACAAATGCAGAGAAATGTAATTAACTGCTCAACTGGTGGTACGATAGCAATTCGAAATTCTATCAGATATGAATTTCCAGAACTACAATTTTCCGAACGAATTAAGTCGATTTAATTCCTTGTTAATTAATTCCTGGTGTTTTGGTAATTTCAGATAAATCTACCTATGATTCAAGTAATTCGTCTTCACTACTACAGCACTCTTTTCCGCTCAATTTTGGAGATATAAGATTGCTTCAAAGACAAGCCCAAATACATATAATATTGTAAATTTGACTCTATTTGTGGAAATCTCGGGGAAATTAGGCTACGATGTTGCTAAGACCACATAGAACTGCATTATAGCCAGGCTTTGGAACTGCTTCCACAGTATTCTGCTTATGTAATATTAGGCTACTTGTTACGTAATAGACATCCAACAGCACACCTTCCAGCGGTTCCATCACCGAAGCCAACCTGGGAAGGGCTATCTGTACGGGCGATCCCAAATTCCCCAATTTCGGCGTCTTTTGGCCTGTTTGTTGCCCTTCCCGGTGTCCCGCTGTTCCTTCACATGCTTGCTTGTATGCAGGACATATTACCTTAGGCTAGGGTATAGTCTTGGAAGCAGAATCACCACTTCCATCCTCGACAACTACCGAAAAATGCAGTACGTTGGAAAAGTCGGTGGGTATGTCTATAACCAGTGGAACTCGCTCAATCCGGCTACCCTTTCCGGAGCAATTGACATTATCGTCATTGAGCAAGCCGACGGTTCTCTCCACTGTTCCCCATGGCACATTCGCTTCGGCAAGTTCCAAATCATCAAGCCGTCCCACAAGAAAATCGATCTCTATGTCAACGACATCAAGACTGACTTGCCCATGAAGTTGGGTGAGGGAGGAGAAGCGTTTTTCGTGTTCGAAACCGACAACACCTCAGACTTGTCTCAGTCGGTATTGACCTCCCCGGTGATTTCTCCGGTGGAATCGCCCGGAACCTCGCCTAGAGGAACCCCTCCTGGCTCTCCAGGTGCAGCGTCGCTAAACTCGAACGAATACAACATCAAAGAGCCCGAACTCTTGGACTTGAACGATGATGATTTGGAGGAGAAGATCCAGTTGACCCCTTCGGATACCGGGGGCAGTGGCAACGAACCCAAGGAAGGAAAGTCCCGTGAGAATTCTAGGAAGCTTGCCTTCGAAAAGGCAAGAAAGATCACCCAGAAACTCAACATTCCCTCCAAGATCGACATCAATGGAGATATGGTGCTTGACATGGACGGCTACAAGCCGAATGCTCAGAAGAATATTGACAACTCGGACGAGTTTTTCAAGAAACTTTTCTTCAAGGAAGTTCAGGACCTCAGCAACATGTTGGGCGAGGAGGATGCCATTAGCTCTCAACCTCGAACCGTAGATGAGGAAATCAAGCTCTGGGACGAAATCATCAGTAAGGATGAGAATGGTAACGTCAGAATCTTGAACAAGACTCCTGGCAGCTTATTGCAAGGAAGCGACTTGCAGCTCGTCGATGATTTGGAAAACCCCGAAGGGTTGGACGATTATGATGAAGCTTCTAGTCAAGTCGAAACACCACCCCCAGTTCCATCTTCCACTTCTCCTGATGACAAGACTTATATCAAGACTTTGAGATTGACATCTGAACAATTGAGAAGTATGAATTTAAAGTACGGAGAAAACACTCTTCGTTTTAAGTCTAGTGAAGGCACGTCGCAAGTCTTGTCTAAATTGTTCTTGTGGAAATCACATACACCAATCGTTATTTCCGATATTGATGGAACTATTACAAAGTCAGATGCATTGGGACATGTGTTGAACATGTTGGGCAGAGATTGGACTCACCCGGGAGTGGCTAACTTGTTCCAAGACATTTATGCAAACGGTTACAATATTGTCTACTTAACTGCAAGATCGGTGGGTCAAGCTGATACAACTAGACAATATTTGAGAGGCGTTGCCCAGGATGGAAGTAAGCTTCCCAAAGGACCGGTTATTTTGAGTCCTGACAGAACTATGGCAGCGTTAAGAAGAGAAATTGTTTTAAAGAAGCCAGAAGTCTTTAAAATGGCTTGTTTAAATGATATCAAGAACTTGTACTTTCATCTGGATGAAAATCAAGAGGAGGATGACCGTACTCCATTCTATGCTGGTTTTGGTAACAGAATCACTGATGCTATCAGTTATAGATCTGTAAAAATTCCAAGCCACCGTATCTTCACCATCAACCCTAACGGAGAAGTTCATATGGAGTTGTTAGAATTGGCAGGTTACAGATCTTCTTACTTGCATATTGGAGAATTGGTGGATCACTTTTTCCCTCCAATTAAAGAAGTTTCTACCTTGAGTACCAACTGGAATAATACGCAGTTGACCGAGTATATAAACAACAAGAGAGAATTGGAAAATGGAGGAGAAAATCACGGTGATACTTCAAATGGTGTGCCAGGATCTCCAGGATCATATGACACACCCGGGTCTCCACGCTCAATTGGTTCTCCAAGACTTGGACAAGAAGGAATTTTTGGTGATGTCAAGACCGAGGAGAAATTTAATGATGTGAATTACTGGAGAGAACCCATAAATTTCAGTGACTTGAGCGATGAAGAAGGCAATGACACCCCATCCATAAGAAGCCCAGTTGTGTCACCTCCACACTCTCCAGGTTTGCTTTCTCTCAGGTCATTTGGATCTGATCACAAGAATGACACTGCTGAATCTTTACTTAAGGAGAGTCTGGAGGTCCTCGGTAGAAATAGATCGAAGAGTCTGTCGTCATCTGCTAGTGAAAGGCCGGTTTCTATGACTTCCTTTACCTCTCCATTGAAGAACTTCATGATGTTCGGATCCAGTAAGAATGAAGAAGAAGTGGATGATGAAGAGGAGGAAGAGCATTCATTTGGTACTATTTCTCGTAAGGAGACTTTAAACAGTGGTGATTTGACCAACATTACTTGGAATATTCCTGGCGCGGACTCCAGCATGATAACAAACGACAGCGATTTCACTGGAGTAGAAGATGATGATGATGAAGACGATGACGATTACACCGGAGATGAGGATGACGATGATGAAGATGACTACGAGGATGACTATGATGAGGATGACGACGAGTTTGATGAGGAAGAAGACCTCGACTATGGAGATGATGGCATCCCAGTCGAAGAGAAGACTGGTCCTAGTGGAGCCATAGCAAAACCAGTGAAACCAATTCTTGCTAAAGATATATAAGAGAAGGATCTATACCAAATATATAATTATATTAATGTATGTACTATACCATTCTTGAATTAAAAGACGGTGGGAGAAGACTGAAGATTCTAAAATTCACCACATAATGTATATTGATTTTCACATAATAATATGTTGAAGACACATTGTTCTCTAAAATAAATATCTCCAACTATCACCAATTCTTTCCTGGGCTTGTCTATTGCCCTAAAAAGTTTTACGTCATCCTACATCACTCCACTTCTCCTTATTCTACCAAATATAATTATACACTCAGTAAAACAGTATACACCAGAATTATGAGAAAATTGAATATTATGCTAATATCCGAAAAATACCCAAAACCTTTACAAAGGTATAAACTACCGCTACTCCTCAACATTAACCGGAAATTAGCTTTCGTAAGAGTTTCCACAGTAAGCATAGCTTCTTTCATCATTATCCACATTTAGCTTTCTTCTCCCTTATTGATTTCTCAGAGTGTAGTTAGTTCCAAATCTCAACTTACAACAAGAATCCGATGTAGTGTAATGGCTATCACGGTTCGCTCTCACCGAGCAGATCGGGGTTCGATTCCCCGCATTGGAGCTTCTTTTTTTGTTTTTTCCTACTCTTTTTTCTCATTGCTATTACAAGACTAGTCACCTGACAGGAGCAGAAGAACAACAAAAGTCCGATGTAGTGTAATGGCTATCACGGTTCGCTCTCACCGAGCAGATCGGGGTTCGATTCCCCGCATTGGAGCTTCTTTTTTTGTTTTTTCCTACTCTTTTTTCTCATTGCTATTACAAGACTAGTCACCTGACAGGAGCAGAAGAACAACAAAAGTCCGATGTAGTGTAATGGCTATCACGGTTCGCTCTCACCGAGCAGATCGGGGTTCGATTCCCCGCATTGGAGCTTTCTTTTTGAATTTTCTTTTTAACCTCTACGATACAGATGGCTACTAACACTAGGTACAGAGTTGCTTTGTTGCTGTGTAACTGACGTGCCTGCATTAGAACCTTGGTGGTTGCTCCAAAGGGATGTTGGTGAAGGCACGTGTGTTGAGCTCCTGTAAAATGCATCCCTCATATTCTGAACATATACTGCAAATTGCAACTGTAAGATAAGGCCCTTCTTTAAGATAAGACATTTGTCTGTTTAAGGTAAGCTATTTCTCTCTTTACGATAAGGAATGAATATTGGTTATTGTATGTGATTGCTAGGTGGATCTGGTGGTCCAAAGGGTGCATTTATTCAGGACCATTGGTTATTAATGTTCTTGCTTTAGAGGTTTCCAGAAGCGCAGTGCTTCAAGTAGTTCTGGCAAGAATCAGACCTTATGGATATTAATTTCATAGCGCAGTGGGTAGCGGTTAGCGTGAGTAAGCAGTGTTTAATCGAGGAAAATGCAGTATAGGCTTGAAGGCTTGAGCGAAATCATTGTAGATCTCTAAGCAGAGAATATGTACATCTGATGCCTGCTTCTGAGAATTGAAGATCGCTGAACTTTAAAACAGGCCGGCATTCTTATTCCAAGCCCTTTTCGTACATGTTATCATGCCTAATGGAAACTGAGCGACCCTACTACCCGCAGTGTAAGTCCTATCGTAGTGACGAACGGAAAGCCTAAATATATGCTGTTCCATATTAGCTATTGTATGCGATTAACCTAACAATTATTAGTATTGAATACAATTCTGACTAGCAGTTCCCATAGTTCAATAACCCGAAGTAATTTCAGCAGTCAAAACAGCTACTAACAGTGTCAGCACCACTTAGATCCAAGAGCTTTTATTTAATATACTCCATTTACACCCACTATTCTCAAGTTTTAGTAGAATCACCTAGTGTGAATATCGGTCCATCCAATCCTGAAAAGTAACTGATAACACGTACGCAATGGGCCTTGTTCGATCTCTAAAACTCTCCACTACTTTAACTAATCTTCTCACCTGTATTATGATAATCTTGATTGCAATCAAAGTGGTACTTTAAGAGCATCTGTAAAGCAGCATAGAGTATAACCCCTTCGAAAACCTAACTTTCAACAAATTCCGATGTAGTGTAATGGCTATCACGGTTCGCTCTCACCGAGCAGATCGGGGTTCGATTCCCCGCATTGGAGCTTTCTTTTTGAA